>CM028133.1:268053333-268762500 GCA_016271365.2 Neoceratodus forsteri | reverse complement strand
CTGCCTCCCTTTACTTACTGATCGTCAATTTCTTCTTAGCATTTTTCGCAGTTCTTTGACATACTTATTTCCATTCTGTGCATTTGATATTCTGTATCTTCTCTTATCCTCTCTTCCCCTTCCCCCAGGACACATCTAGAAATGAGCAGATACCAGCTCAGTATGTCTTTCCTGGTAAAACCTTTGAAATAAATAGCAACCATACAGAACCAGGCAAAGAAAAATATTTACCCATCTAAGACCCCGAAAGGAAAGAAAAATTATATTTCCTGACTGGTAATCCGGCTGTGTGTAGGCTCTGCCCATAAGCAGTCAGATGGAAAGGGCAGTCCTCCCCCGTTAGCTGGGGCAGGATGAAATACCCCTTCCCTTCCCAGACTCCCTCAATCAAACCTAATCAACTCTGTATAATAAAACACTAATAAACAGAAAAAAATAAATGTTTAAACAACAAATATTAACCTCACAAGAATAGGGAGTTGCTGCTGTCTGGAATCCTCACGTGCCCAACAAGGCTGTTTTCAGCCTTGGGCTGTGCCATTTCCCCGAGCAAGGGTACACAATACCCTTGTGTAATTACTACCCATGAAGTGCTACAGAAATACTGGAACTTCAGGCACTGGTCATGGAGTGTGGACATGACATGAAGGCAATAACGGAGACATGAGCAGCCTCGAACCACAAAAGGGACATGACCATACCAGACTATACCCTATTCAGAAAGGACAAGGGAGGAGGGGTAGTGCTATATGATAAGAAGGGGACTGAAGCAACAGAAATAGGAAGTCTAGGGGTGTCAAGGGAATTGGAAACCCAGTGAGTACTAGCTGGGAAAGGGAAAGTAATCCAGACTGGGGTGGTCTACAGGCTACCGGACCAGGCCTCAGAGACAGTCAGAGCACTGGAAGACACTTAAGAGAGCAGGCAGTCTAGGGGAAGTGGTGGTAGCTGGGGACTTCAACATGCAGGACGTGTACTGGACATTCACTACTAGGAATCAGTTTCTAGTGGATGCCTGTCAGATTGCATTTCTAAAGCAATTAGTTTGAGGTCCAACAAGGGAGGAGGCTGTGCTGGATCAGGTGCTCACCAATGTGAGAGGATTCAGAACACAGCAGCACTGGAAATAGTTGGTTCCAGTGACCACTGGACAGCAGCACTGGATGTCCAGGTGGAGACAGGCAAACTGTCAAAAGGAATAAGGGTATGGAAATTTAAAAAGGGGGACTTCGGCAAAATAAGAGAAAAATTGCAAAAGAGCATGATAAACATAGTGAAGGTAAGGGGTAGAAGAGGGCAGCATTTACAAAGGAAGACAGAAGCGGCGGATAGCTCCATTCCAAGGGTACCCAAGGCTAAAATGGCTAAAGGGCCAATGTGGTTCACAGCTGATGTAAAGGTGGCAGTAAGAACCAAAGGGAGGAAATTTTCAAAGCATAAGGGCAGTCAAAGGGAGTAAGACAGGGTGAAGTATCTAGAAGCAACAAGAGCAACCACCAAGATGGTACAGTAGGCCAAAGCGCAGATGGAGCTGCAACGGGGTAAAGAAAGGGCATACAGCATTCTTCCAGTACATCCAGGAGAAAAGCAAGGTGAAAGGGGGTATAGGGAGACTTAAGAGCACTGAGAAGTGGGAGGAGGGGGATAAGGAGTAAGCAGGGATACTGAACAATTATTTTTGTTCAGTATTTACTAAAGGAAGGATGGGCCACTGCCAGACTGTGGGGTTAGGAAGGGTGCAAAGATGCTGGGGCAAAGGTTCAGATAATGAAGAAATGGGCGCTGGAAAAGCTAGCAGGGTTGAAAACAGATAAATCTATGGGGCCCACGTATATATCTCTATATGTCTCTGGATAGAAATATTGTGTAATATACAAACACAGTATGTGTAACTTAAATGATCTTTTGTTTTAACTTGTGTGTGTTTTGTTCTGGGAAACTGTGCTACTCTATTGGTGACAAGAGGTCTTTCCAGCAGCAAGGTGGGAGCTCCATGGGGGGACCAGAGGTCATTCCCGAGGCAGATGACCACTCCAGCCAGTGGGTGGTCATCAGAACCTACAGAATGGGCATTCTGTCCCACACAGTGAGCATTCCAGCCTTAGGGCAAGCACTATGGCACAGAGGGGGGTCATTCCAGCCCTAGAGTGGCCACTCAGGCACAGAAGTAGGGAATTCCGGCTCTCAGGGTGGACATTTTGGTCCTAGTGTGAGCACTCAGGCACAGATGATGGGCATTCGATCCCCAAGGTGGGTGTTCTGGCACAAAATATGGGCATTCCTGCCCAAAGAGGGGGCACTGTGTCCCTCAGGGTGGGAATTCATGCCCCTAGGTTGAGCATTTCAGCCCTTGATATGCACTTTGCTTCATTCAGTGGGAATTCCAGCCTCCAGGGTGGGCACTGTGGCACAGAGGGTAGTAACTGTGCCTTCCAAGGTGGTCATTTCAGTCACCAGAGTGGGTATTCCAGACTCAGGTTGGGTATTTTGGTCCAGAATGTGGTCATTCTGGCCTTAGGATGGGCATTAAGGAACAGAGGGTGGGTATTCTGGCCCCACGATTGTCAATTTGGCTCCTAGTGTGGTCACTCCAGCCCCTAGTCATTCAATCCTTGGGAGGGGCATTTCAGCCCCCAGATTAAGCATTCTTATTTATTTATTGACGTCTCGGATTACAACCTTTGAGCTAATAAGTTAATTTACAGAGGTTCCACCTCAAACAAGAGTTCCATAAATACAAGTTCATATGATTCTGGTGACATCACGCTCTTGGATGGCGGCCTGAATTTCGGCTCCAGAGTCCTGGGTCTTCTAATTGCTTGATCCAATGCCATCTAGAGCTTACATCATATTTACATCATATTTACACTTCCCAGTCAGTCATCATTGCCTAGAGACATGGGGAGAACCAGAAAGAAAGATTTTCCCCCCTCTGGAAGGAGAACTACCCGACTGGCAGAAACACGGCATGCTAGCCCCACTCTATCCTGATCACGGTGCTCACAGCCTCAGGGGACGAAGAAGATGACTCCGGCTCAGACACCACCTCTACATTTACTAAGGCAGACGGACAACACATGCTTAAAGTCCTACACCGCATAGACTCAAAAATTATGGGTCTTCAGAACGATTTTAAGAAATTGGAATTTTTTTATTTTTATTTTAACCAATTATTTTACCAGGTGAGACACACTAAGCTGAAAGCTTGTTTGCAGGTGCAACCTGGGAGCATAGGAAGTTAAGTGACTTGCTCAGGGTCACACTGTATGCACCTAGGGGGCTGTGGGATTCAAACCCAGGTCTCCAGATTTGCAGCTCAGAGCCTTAACCCACTGCGCCATACTGCCTCCTAGAATCACGTACCTCAGCAGTTGAAACTCAGCTTGATACCATCCAGAATGAACACATGGCCTTCAGGCATTCTCTGGCCTACCTACACCATAGAGAGAGGGAGCTTACACTTCGAGCCGAAGATGCTGAGGCAAGAGCCAGGCGTAACAATATTAGAATTTTTAGGATACAGGAAGGTGCAGAGCAGGAGGACATGATCGTCTATGTCGATTGTTGGTCGCATCATGAACCATCTCTGGAAGAAAACTCGGCTAGAAATTGAATGAGCACACCGGGCAGTTGCCCCCAAACTAAACCTGGGGCTTCCCCTAGACCTATACTGATATAGTTCCTGCGATTCCCTACAAAAGAGAAGATTTTGCACCTGGCCTGGAGCAAGAAGGATCTGAATCTTGTGGCAAAGGTCTATTTTCATCAAGATTACCTGCCCCCCAAATGCTGACTAACAGGAAGAAAATCCTAATAGTGGTGAAGGCTTTGAGAGAAGGGATTTAAAGCCTTTCTTCATTATCCAGCAAAACTTCGAGTACAGAACAGAGATAACACCCTTAACACCCTTTGCAAACTGTGTGAGAGGCCTTTCGTCACCATGCAATTCTGCTTAAAGTTGGACCAGCATAACATTCTGTGGTGATTTGCATATGCAGCCCATGATGCTTTGCATTGTGGGGCATGTGTGATTTTGTATTTTCTTGAAACTTGGCTTCCCAGCCAAATGCCCTTTGGGGTAACCTTTGCCTCAGTGTTTGCGCACAGAGGTTCTTTGTCTTTCACAGAGATAGGATTCACTTGTTCAAATCAGTTTTAAAAGCTATTCCATTACTGAGCTCCCTAGGAATTCAGATCCCCAATACTAGCGAGGAGCAGGCAGAGCAAGAGATTGAGGAGCTGCTGTGGATCATAGCCCCAGCAGGCAGACGAGTAAACAAGAGTAGGGCAGACTCACTTCTTCCATTGCATGCCGATACTGCCAAATGGATCACCCCCAGGAATAACAATACCTGAACTTCTGGCTCTAGTGATACTTGGTTATCCCTTTTCTGTCTCACCTCAGTCTGGCTAATTAGCTAGGAGACTTCTCTACTCAGAGAACAGGAATTTGAAATACTTTTTTGCTGTTGAAGTGCTGGAACCCTATCCTCAGTGTTTCCTTATTGGTTCCTAATCGAGTCATCATGGTGGGAACCTTCTTCTGTTAAGAGTATGATTTTGTGGAGCAGCAGGACACTATTCCTAGCACCCCTTTGTTTTGCTTCCCCTGGAAAACGTCATATCAAACTTTCCAGGCATGAAGTGATTAAGAAGGGATTCTACAGCCACTCTTCTCCCCACAAGTATTGCTAACTGTGATCAGCTCTTCCCCTGAAAACTCGCTGTCTGTTTTGTTAAAGTTGGGCAGGAGGTAAAGAGAAGGGTTATATCTTTCTTTTTCAGATGGGAAGAACACACCACCCTGGAGTTCTATACAGACTTATCCGATTACCTTTAATTTATGGAGCTTATAGATATTATGTTATGAACAGGGCTTGCACCATTTACAGCTCCTAACTTCTCTGCCTAGTATTTGCCCTGCACTTTATTGTTTTAGGGTTAAGATACTACACATTCCCTTTGTGGAGTGGTTGTTGGGTCACTCAGGAGCTCTAAAATGTTTACTAGGGATTTGTGTGTGGGGGGGCAGGTTCAAATAGCTTTAAAGGAAGGAGGCTGAATGGAGGGTGAAGTTTGGATCTCGGAGAGGTCACGGCAGGGGAGAGGAGGTATTTTTCTTCCCCCCTTCTCATTGTCAGATTCCACACTTCCTCCCAGTATATGCCCTAGTCCGGGTTCTGTCTAAGGCTGGAATGCCTGGTATTTAGAAAGCGGGCTCTCTAGATGGCATTTAAGTTTGAGTTCTTATTCAAGACCTGGGGCCTGTTGTTGACTTACTGGGATGCCATGTCACTTGAAATATCTATCAGAGGAGAAGGCGTACACATTCTGGCGCAGGCCAGTGAATGTACCCTTGGCGCACAGTGTACCGTACTTCTCTACATCCATCCACTTGGAGGGTCCTGTACCCTCCTGGGTCCAACCCCTGCGGGTTATGGACCGAACGGGTTGTGACAAGTGTTCTGCACCCAATGGGGCTAACCCACACTTTGGTTCTCTTGTTGTTGTTGTTGTCCCCAGTTGGGACTTTATGTGTAAAGTTATATTGTTATATGTTTTTTCTATTTTCAATATATTTGCTCATTTATGTTTGCAGCCTGTGTGGTCAGGGTTTGGGGTGATGGTACTGGGGTCTGGACGACCCATAATATTACTCATGGGTTCTCTTAATTTGTACTCTATCAATGTCAAGGGCATTAACAATGTTGTGAAGAGGGCTAGAATTCTTCAGGAGCTACACAGAGTGCATTGTGATACAGCCTGTATACAAGAGACAAAGTTGTCAAAGGCAGAACGTGATACGTTAAGGCGTTCTTGGGTAGGCATGGTTTACTCAGACTCCCACCCCCTCTCTGCTAAAGCAGGAACAGCTATACTTATAAAGAGGGGTCTCCCCTACAAGGTCACAAAAGTATCGACTGAGGGGAATGGTAGATGGATCTTACTTTCTGGTGAACTCAGTGGAATGCCCCTTCACATTCTGTCAGTCTACGCATCTACGCCCCCCATCTGGTAACTTTTTCCGATCCCTTGTTAATATGATAGCCACCCTACCCAAGGGCCAGATTATCATAGCTGGGGACTGGAATTGTGTGGAGGACTGCAGCTTGGATAAGTCCCGTCCCCTTTGGAGATGATTCACAAGTAGCTCTAAACTTCTGAGGACTTTGTCCTTCGAGCTGGGGTTAGTGGACGTTTGGAGGTGGCAACATCCCACTGCGAAGCATTTTACTTTTTATTCCCCCGCTGCTAACTCCTATTCTAGGATAGAGCGTATCTACACCTGGAAGAGGGAAATTCACCACTTTCAGGAGGTGGTCATCCACCCGGTCACCTTCTCAGACCATTCAATGGTTCAGGTTACAGTAAAATGGGACCTTGAGACCAAAGGGGGATTATGGAGGTTAGCTACTGGGATACTATCAGATAAGATATTTGTTAAGTCTATTCGAGATGCTATTAAGTTTTATCTAGAGCAAACTAGAGAAGAAGACTCTGCCCTTAAGTTTATATGGGACAGTTTAAAAGCGGTCCTGAGTGACAAAATTATTAGTTATTCAGCTTCTCAAAACAGACTACAGCAATCCAAGATAACTAAAATGCTAGAGGAGATCACATCCCTGGAGAGGGAGCACATGAATATAACGGACAATTCCCTATTGGGGAAACTTAAGGAAGCTAGAGAGGCCTATAATACCCTAATGCTGCATCGAACTATTAATACTTTGTGATTACAAACCAGAAGTACTATTGGGGGGGGGGAGCGGGTAGGCTTCTGGCCCTCAGACTTAAGAAACAGGAAGCAGACAGGTATATATCTTCACTTCGAACTTGTAGGGCCCTGAGGAAAATAGTGATTCGCCCTCCAGACATAGCCAAGGAATTCACGGATTATTACACTCAATTGTATACCAAGGAGAGAGGTCTAGACCATGTTCGGAGAGTTGATCAATTCCTGGAGCGGGCCGAACTCCCTTCCCTGGACGGGGCTCAGAGAGCAGCTCCTGAGGCTCCATTCACGGAGGAGGTGGTCCGGGGAGCGATCGGCCCATTCACGGAGGAGGTGGTCCGGGGAGCGATCGGCTCCCTGAGCACAGGCAAGGCACCCAGCCCAAGCCCAGGGGAATTTACAGCTGAATTTCTTTTTAAGAAATCTACGTCTGACCTCACACCCATTATAACTGAAGTATGTAGTGAAGTCCACATCTCTGGGGCTACACCGGATTCCAGGGGGGAGGCCCTGATCTCACCAATTCCCAAACCGGGCAAGGATCCCCTAGAATGCGCAAGTTATACTCCCATCTCATTCCTCAAACAAGATGCAAAATCTTCACTAAACATCCAAGTGTTAGATTGCAATCCTTGATTCCCCTTTTAGTGCACCCGGATCAGACGGGGTTCATTCCGGGCCACCATATTCAAGATAATGTTCACCTATTACTAAATACAATATCATTCTCCAGCTCCTTACCATCTAATATACTTAATGCAAAAATCTCTTTAGATGCCGAAAAGGCCTTTGAAAGGCTAGACTGGCTTTTTCTAGATCATACACTTGCTAGATTTGGGTTTGGGGACACATTCCGGAAATGGATCTCTAACATGTATCGGAACCTTAGGGCTCGGGTGACAGTTAATGGGATAGTATCGGATACTTTTAACATTGAACGAGGGACCAGACAGGGATGCCCACTCTCTCCCTTACTTTTTGCGATTAGCATGGAACCCTCTGCAGCCTTAATTCAGCAGTCGAAAGATTATCAGGGTATTAGATTGGAGGATACAGAGCCGAGGGTCTCCATGTACGCTAATGATATCCTCTTGTATGTTTCAGAGCAGAAGTCGGTACCACTAGTAATTTCCACATCTAGGAGTCTGGATCTGTCTCTGGGTTTAAAATAAATGAAACCAAGACAGAGATGCTTCCACTTGGTTCATCTATTGATGACCCTTCCCCGGGGTTGGTCAGTTCCGGTGGGTGAAGGATGGGTTGAGGTATCTGGGGGTCTGGATACCAAAGAATACTGATAGGCTTTACTCCTCTAATTACCTCAAGCTCCTCCAGAATGTTCAGGCAGACTTTGACAGATAGAATGAACTCCCTCTCTCCTTGTCAGGCCGCATTGAATGTATAAGGATGAATGTCCTACCCAGTTTTTTTTTTTTTTACGCAACCATACCCTTGACACCCCCAAGCTCCTTTTGGAAAAGTCTTAACTCCTCCATTTCCAAATTCATCAGGTGAAACAGACCCCCAAGAATTAATCAGCGGGTCTCCAAAGTCCCAAACAGGGCGAAGTCTTGGGCCTGTCAGATTTCATTAAATACTACTGGCTGCCCAACTTCAAGCTATTGTTACAATGAGGTCTAAGACTGATCCCCCCATGGGTGGAACTGGAAAGGCCCCTCTCGTCTCCACTCAGACTGCTGACCTGATTCTAATGGATAAAGAACGTATACTTGGGTTCATCATCATCAACCCCTGGTCCTTGACAACATGCAGAAAATATGGGATACAGCCAAAACTGACTGTTCTCACTCCAATAAGGGCATGCATTTACTTTATGCTGCTTAGAATGTATACAGGCTTCATTCACCAGGTGGGCTAGATTGGGTCTGACAACCCTTGGACAGTTATATAATGGGGGAATCCTCAAATCTTTACATCAGCTCTCTAGGGAATTCCACCTCCCCCCCATATGACATGTTTAAGTTTCTCCAAATAAGGCATTTCCTGGTGGATAAGGACCTAGGTACTCTGGAGGAGGTGAATAACAACTCCTACTTGAGTTCTTCCTTTCACTGTCTGAGAGGGTCAGAGGGGGCTGCTCTTCAAGATTTCGGCCTTCCTGCTTTCCCAAGAGCCTTTACACTCAGGGGAATTAGTACAGAAATGGTCCAATGAGGTGGGTATCCACTTGGATGAAACTGACTGTGTACAGATCTTGGGGGAATACATCACACTTCCGCCTCTCCCACCTGGAAGAATTTAGATGGAAGGTAGTGGTTGGGTATTTTCGTGCCCTGATATTACTAAACATTACGGTACCACTCGGTCAGAACTCTGCTGGAGGGGATGCGGAGGTAAGGGCAATCGCATCCACATTTTTTTGGACCTGTCCCAGTGTTAAAGCTTTCTGGGACAAATTACAGGTGGACTAAGCCAAATTTTCAAAACTCCCAATTTATTTATTTAGCATGTATTAACCAGGTAAGTACACTAGACAAAACATATGCCTATTTTCAGGTACAACCCGGGAAAGTACAGGAAGTATGTTTTCAATACACAGTACAACACGACACAGGTAAGACAGATGCACAGAAATCAGGAAAAGCATAATATACACAGTAATAATATGATTACACAAATATAAAATAAGTACAGAGACACCAATGCTATGTGCTAAGCATCATAAATACAAGTAACTACAGTTCAATGCCAGTAAACCCCGAGAACTGGATATTGGGGCTACCACCAAGAAAACTTACAACAGCAGCTCAGAAGTGCTTATACTTTATTTTGTAGGCGGCTGCTCTTAAAGCCATAACTAAGAATTGGCTTACCGCTGAAGCTCCTACTCTTGGTGCCTGGTACTCTACAGTATTTGTATAACAATTCTGATGGAGTTTACAGCAAAATTGAGATCCCAAACAGAGAATTTTAAAGCCAGATGGCTAGCCTTCTTTCACTACCAGGCCAAAAGAGAGACGAACGATATCTTACAAATCCTGGTCAAGCATTCCTGAAGCCTCATGGGACAGTCCCCAAGTGGATGTGGAAGCCCCAACCGACTGATTTGGGGTCTATGTTACAAAGGGGAGTTCTGAGTTCTGACTACTGATGATCCCCTGGAGTTTCCCCTCTCCTTCCGTCCCTTCCCTCAATTTCCCCGCACGCAGGACAGGATGCTATTTTACATTCAAGTTTATGTTATTAGTTTTTTCTTTTCCTTATTTTAATTACAGGCTGCGTACAGGCTCATGTAGAGTACCCGGGCTGCTCTCACAGGCTGCCTCTTCATCATTTATCTACCCTCCCTTTATATACAGTACCCCCAAGCCAAAGTTGAGATTCAGTCTGTTAGACAATAGAAATCTATGTGATGAACTGCAAACACTGGATACACCTTATTATACTGAATTAGGGAGGACTGTGCTTTACAAAGTACTACAATCAAGGAGAACCTGTAAAGAAGTTATTGTAAGTTAAATGAACTTGCTTTTCCTTTATGTTAGTACCTCTTTATGTATTTGTCCTTTATATGTATGTGTGGTATATGTTACTTATTTTGGAAAAATTCAATAAAATTATTCAAAAAAAAAATACAAGTTCATATAACAGATTATTGGCATTTAGCATGTTATAGGCAGCTAGGATGGCAGAGTTAACAATACAGTAATATAGGACAAGCAGGAATAAGAAACGAGCATATTTTAGAATCAATTAAAACCCACTAAGCTGAGAAACTGAGCGAAAAAAATCAACAAGATCAGTTAGGTGAAAAGGGAGCAAGTGTAAAAGAATGGTACAGGAAGCCAGAGGCTGGTTTCCTTTGTCGAGCTTACAGGGGGTGAGTAGGGAAGGGACTCTGGCACAAAGGATGGGCATTCTGGCCCTTGGGTGGGCTCTGAGCACACATGGGAAAGCATTCCGGACCCCAGAATTGGAATTTCAGCCCCTGGGTTGGGCATTACCGGTAGCAGTTTGTGGGGTCATGAGCAGTTGCAGGCTGGTACCCTCCCTCCCCAGCAACATAAAAACACCAGGATTCCCTGGGATAATTTGAAATGTGTGCCATTCAGCACTGAGTAAGCTTTCGGTCGAGAGAACCACTCCAAGTTTCAGTCAATCAGGCTGCTTGGAGGGCCGGCTCCACTCTTCCCAAGCTCTCCTAAACTTGTGGGGTAAAGTTGGGTTTGGGAGAGTCATGCTTCACTTTCCAGCAGCTGGAACCACTTCTCAGCCATTTGTATTGTCATGAAAAGTTGCAGGCTGGTGCCCTCCCCCAGAAACAAAGACATCAGTATTCTCAAACACAATTAAAAGTCACGCCATTCAGCACCAAATGCACTCAGCGCCAAGGGACCTGATATGGACACTTCCCTCAGTGAGTTTCAGTCAACAGGGCAGAAACGGAGAGCCAGCTGCACTCCTTTCCTGCTCTCCTGGATTCCACAGGCCAAGTCGGGTTTGGGCCAGTTGGGCCTCATTTTCCAACAGCAGGAGCCACTTCTCAGAAATCAGTGGGGTCGTGGGCTGGTGCCCTCCTTTCCCCAGTACAACACTGACATCGGGACTCCCTGAGACAATTCAAAATTTGCACCACTCATTACAGTGTGCTTCCAGATGTAAGGTAAATATGGCCACTGCCCTCAGTGAGTTTCAGCCAATCGAGCTGATCAGAGGGCCAGCTCCACTCTTCTCTACTCCCAGATAACCCAGGTTAGAGCAGCGGTCCACAGAGTAAGGGCCGCCCACAGCATAAGAGTGTCTATCTGTGGGTGTCATCTTGTGGTGGCTGTAGGTCTGCACATTATGCTAATAGACCCCCGACTTTCACAGTGCTGGTCCTTAACCACCTCTGCCACAGTCCAAGTTTGTAAGTCCTATCTACCTACATACGAACATATGAAACTGCCGGCAGAAAAAGGCCCACATGAGTAGCAAGTCTGCCCGATTGTGCAACTCTTAGTTTCATATCACTACAGCTGCCCAGATCCACAGAAAATGTGGTAGCCCCCAATACCATTTTCCTGTTTCTCACTCTTTGTTTACATTGCTTGTCCTAAACACTCATCAGGCAAAGGAAGGGGTGGTGCATTCCAGTTACGTCAGATAAAATAACCAATGAGAGAATGACAGCACCCCATTTCCCTCTGAATCCAATATAGTGTTACTGGCAAGAGACTGTGCTGAACTGTCAGAAAAAAATAAAGAATATAAAGAAAACTTGTACTGCCTCCCTCCTCAAGCATCTCCTCAACCTTACCATTTAATTGTGCTACATTGCAAATCACTCAATCAGTTACCGGTTACTACTGCTCTGCCTAAAATTAGTGCTGCCGTATTCCTAGTACTGGTTGCTACAACTTCTTTTATGGATTGAAAGAGTGCTCCAGACCAATCGGAATGCCCCTTTCCTCTGCTTGTCAGCTACTCTTATTCTGTGAAGAGTGCCTCATGCACAGCTGCTCTGGAAACAAGAACGTTCAGGGCAGGGCAGTTTTTTTATAATTTTAGTATACTATTGAGCAATCTGAATCAACAATGTAGTAATACTGCCACTTAGACCACTCTTACAATTCTAAGAGTGGTCTCACTTACATCCTTGGTGTATCAGTACCATCCTTGGCCTTACCCCACCTGGTGTGCAGAAACTCTTCAGCTTATCCTTTCACCAACGACAAACTAGGGGAACTTGCAATAACACACTCCTAATCCCCTTCCGTCGAACATCACTAGGTCAACGATCGTTTGCTTTCAGGGCCCCTAAATGGCTTACACTCTCTAATGCTGACCTGCAATCGGTACCAAAACGTGGCCCTTTCAAAACTCAACTTCGGGCACATCTTGCCTCTACCAGTACGAGCGACTAATACCCAGCACCTCCTCTCCCTTCCTGGGAATACATTTCTTACAGGAGCACTTCTTCTTAGTCTCTCTCTCCTATTCCCCCTACCTTTCCCTTCTGCCCCTCTCACCTCTCCCCCTCCACTTTGTAAACAGCCAACTACCCTTCCACGGCTGCCAATCTTTTAATCCCACCCCTGTTCCCCCTTCTTGCTTACCTCATGGACACTCCTACAGTTCTTCACCTTGACGACAAGGCCTACTAACGCTGCTCCACCCCCTCATATTTTCCACTCCCCCAAAACCACCCTACCCTGTTTCTTTCCCATCTTCTTCTCTTCTCCTCCCTACCTTCCCTCACTTTATTAACGGCTGCCATCCTATCTGCTAACCTATACGATTTTGGAATAGGTTATATTTGATTGTTGAAAATAGCTATGTTGTTTTATCTATACTTTGAATGTATTTTTTTGTTTACTGATGACGTGGAACCTCTGTAAACAAGCTCTTAGCTCAAAAGTCTTAATCCGAGATGATAATAAATAAACTTGCCTTTGATTTGTGGTTCTCATAACCCTAAGAATTAACATGAAATCACTCTTATACAACCATAAGACTGGTCTCAGTGGTAGTATTACCATACAGCACAGCCCTTTTGCACATTATAGCTGGTACACTTTAGCATGTTACAGCTTACATGCAACTTTCCCACCCTACAACTATAAGCTCCTCTCAATGCTTTTGCTACTCTGCTAATTATTATAGTTGTATTTTTGTAAAAAAATGTGTATGCTGCTGCTCTACCTTTGTGCCACAGTATCCTACTGAAGTGTTGCGCTCCATAACATCAGTCACACTTTCTCAGCACATAATTATGCTACCTCAAACACTTCTCCTCCTCTGCCTTCTCGTTCCCTTCTTCCTGCCCCATCTTTCTGTCATACTCAGCAACCCACAGCACTTTTTACCCTTCCTTCCTTCCTCCTCATCCAACAGTCCCTGGTTTCCTTGTTGCAGCCTCCTCAGTCTCCATGGTTTCACCTAGAAGCCTGTTGTGACCCCCGCCCAACCCTCCCCACCCCATCTCCCCATCAGCCAAAGGCTACCTTGCGCTTAATATCTACTTGCTCCTTCTACTGGCAGGCGATACCCAACTTAATCCGGACCACCCCTGTTGTTCTTCCTGTTCTCCTCTCCCCTAAAGGCTGAGAATTACCCACTTGACCATCCACAGCCTCCTCCGAAGTTGAATCAGTTAAACAGTAAGTAAGTAAAGGTTTATTTAGTTAAGAGCCCAATCCCGGAGGCTCTGGGCACTGTACAAGTGGATGGGAAACATATACAACAAAAATTACATGAAAACATATACTAAAATAAGCAGGTTAAAAACAATATAAATCAAATATTGCAGCAGTATACCAACTATAGATCTAAAAAAGCTTTCTTAAAAATATGTGCCATTAGGAGGGGATATGGTGAAACAGCTAATTTAAACAGGACAGAGTTTTAGGAGTTCCACTAAAACATGGATTGTAAACAGTGCTGAGCCACCAAAAGCTTGTTGTGACTAAGTTGCTTTAATTTATTGTTATTATCGTGCTTAATCTTGTACTATCTGTACATCTGTAATTATTTTTAAAATGTGAAACCCTTTGTGCCTTAGAACCCCACTGTAAAAGCGCCTTGGCTCAACTGGGATATCCTTTTCTGAAATTACAGAATAAACTCTTTACTACTACTACTACTACTACTACTACTACTACTACTACTACCACCACCACTTTAGGTCCTGCTTGAACGCCTCCACCGTTGGGACCACCCTCAGAGACTTCGGTAACGAGGTCCACAACACTGGGCCTGCCACCTCAATCAAGCGGTCAACAGATGGCTTTTGGCGAGCCCTGGAAACCGCTAGGACACCCTCAGTAGAGGAGCGGAGTGAGCGCCTAGGATGGGCAGGAGTCAGGACGTCATTCAATATCTAGGGCTCAATCCACATAGGGTCTTATAGGTGTGCAAGCCCACCTTGAAAGCGGTTCTCCACCTAACCGGCAGCCAGAGCAGTTTGTGCAGAACTGGGGTCGCATGACTGGACCTCGGGAGGCCCGTCAGTAACCTGGCTGCCGCGTTCTGCACCAGCTGCAGTCGCCAAACACCTCCAGTGACACAGAGATATAGAACGCTGCAGTAGTCGAGCCACGATGTCACAAATGCATGTACCAGTGATGGCAGGTCATCAGGCAGAATCCAGGATTTGATCCAGGTGATATTCCTCAAGTGGTAAAGAAACACTCCTGACAATGGAGTCGAACCTCCAGTGGGGTATGTCTGGTCATCTCTTGAGTCTTGTCTCTCCTACTTGGTAAAAGTATTGACAGAGCTCTAAGTGGCAGCCGTGCAAATCTCTGCAGTGGAGATGTTGCGGAAGCAAGCAACACAGGCAGCCATGCCTCTGGTGGAATAGCCATGTACCACACCTGGAAGTTCCTTACCGTACTTCCTGCAACAGAAAATAATGCAGTTGGCCAACCATTTAGACAGACACTGCTTAGAAACTGGAACCCCCTCTTTCCCAGGGGCAAAAGAAACAACTGTTTGTACTTCATGCAGTCCTTGGTACAGTGTGTATAGTGACGCAAAATCCTAGGCAGGTTCATGGATTGATTCAAAGTAAACTCAGACACCACCTTGAGGAGAAAAGAAGGGTTAGTACGCAAGGACAGCCTGTCTTTATGAAAAAATAAATAAGACTGCTCACAAATGAGCGCCTGAAGCTCAGAAATCCTCCAAGCAGAAGTACTAACAACTAAAAGCAATGATTTCCAGGACAGATAGCGCAGCTCGCAACTTGCGGCCAGTTCAAAAGGAGGCAGGGAGAGTTTTTCCAACACAAAGTTTAAGTCCCAAGCTGGGACAGAGTTGCGGATTGGAAGCTTCAGGTGCAGGATGCCTCTCAAAAACATACGAGACACGTCTAGTTGAGTCACAGAATGGATGTTAATAGGCACATGATAAGCAGAGATGGCAGAAAGATATACTTTGATTGAGAAGTACTTCAAACCAGGGTCTGAGAGGGAAAGCACTCTAAAATCTGGTTCACCAGACAAGTAAGGGGTCCAGATGGTGCGATGCGGCCCATATGGCAAAACGCTTCCATTTCATGGAGCAAGTGGCCTTGGTGGAGGGTTTCCTAGTCGCCACTAAAAACACCTGCCACATTAGGGGACACCCCAAATCTTGCAATGGTTACATCCTCAGGAGCCACACATGAAGATGGAAAGACTTGAGATCCGGATGGATTAGGGTGCCCCGCTCCTGGGACAGCAAGCCTGTGCAGAGGGGCAGGGTTACAAGAGGTTCCAATGCTAGCTGCTGAAGCAAAAGGAACCAAATCTGAGGAGGCTGACACACTCACAAAAGGATGCACCTCCAGACAGAATTCTTACTCTTCTCTCCACAATACAATAACCCATATTCGGTCCTTCCCCCAGCTGTTCTTCCCTCCTCTTTTCCTACTCAATTATATAGCATACAACATAACAAACTCTGTACTCTGAATTTAATACCTCATCAGTTCAAAACATAGAAAACAGTGGATGGGCAACTATGCACAACCAATGTGCTGCCACAGAGAGGTTCTGATTCCCTCTGGCCTCGAGAGCAAAGCTTGAGCGGTCCGTGGTAATCAGAACCCCTGAGGTGACAGAACACACTGGTTGTGCATGAAGTTGCTCACTGTGTATTTATTATAGTGTAATAATATTATGTGAAATGTGTGTGTGCAGCGGTTCTATCACTTTCAGAACAAAACTGACTTGTGCAGTCTCTAGAGGTTTCAGAATTCTGCTGTACCACAGAAGGGTACAATCATACTCCATGACCGTTGAACTGTGGTACAACAGCATTCTGAAAGGGATGGAATTCTATACAGAACAATGCTCTACTATACACTGTAAATATATTTACCAACATTGGTAGAACAGCCCTTTCACTCTCAGCCTTGCTACCTCATAACCAACATGCATGTGTACTTTTAACCTTGTTTTTCTCTGAAATTCATTACTCGTACTATTATTTTCTTGTACATGTTCACGCAACTACTTTTGTATTTTATAGCTAAAGTTTTCTGATTTAATGTAAATGCCTGTATTGTGTTCCTCATAAGACCAGTAGCGATCTCAACTCAGACCTTTGAAACCCCTCCTTCACCTTTTTACGCTAGCATTGTGTTTTAAATAGCCCTGTTATTGCCAACTCAGACTTGGAGGCACCTTGCCTAACATTTTGGTCTGCAACAACCCCCCCGGTGTTTAAGCCAGTCTATATTTCTTTTTAGCTCCATTAGCAGCCCCACTCCCTCTGACTTTCTTATTTAATTCTCCTCTGCCTTCTCCTTCCAGGTAGTCTGAGAGCCACAGCCATGGTTCTCTGATGAACCTGACCTGCCAGACTGCCACCCCCAGTCCAGGTCTGAAGCCACCAGCCCCTCACAGAAACGAAGGTACGGACTGATTACCTCCAGGAAGGGAGCCCTAGCTGCCAATTTTTTCGCCCACCCCCCGGTCCTGATTAAATACACATAAACCCGGCCCCGGCCTTCTCGCTCACTCCTACTGGCTATTGCCAGCCACGCCTCATTAGTTATCTAGGCCTTAAATTTTCATTGGTAGCCCATCCTCCCACAAGATCCACTCATTTCCTTGGCCCTCTCAAGGAACTGTTGCAAAACCTCTGTTTATTACTGGTAAAAGGAAATATCTTCACGTTAAGAATGCCATCTGCGCCTATCCTTCTATATAGTTGCCTTATATTACTTTGTTATACTCTACCCAAAATTTCGGTTTGCAACTCGGACAAAGGCCAGTTTCTCTCCTCTATCATCTACAAGATATAACCTCCCACATTAGACCATGGCATCCTACATCAGGGATGTCTCCTCTATGGTCATGCCCCTCCTCCCACCAGACCATAACTATAGAACACGTGCAATTCCCCAAGGATGGTGTCGGCTATCAGTTCTCTATGTTTTATCCCTAGCAAATAGCAATCCTGCCCTTAACACAGCCACCGCTAAACCAATGTATGCCAGAAGAAGTAACAAAAGAATATTTAGCAGGCTAAGACACCACCTTAAAAAACTACTACTGCTTCTCCTACTCTGTTCGGGAAATGCTGAATTAAACCCAGGTGCACCTATTTCTCTGGACACCCCTGCGGACCTCCCTCAATATAAAGGGATTAGCTTTCTCCATATCAATATCTGTAGTTTGCTAAAGAAGACTGACTCTATACAGACCTGGGCTCTACATGCATCTCCTGATTTCTTCATGAAAACTGAATCCTGGCTCACACCCTCAACCCCGGTCAAATCTATCAACGTACCCAGATATATCATCTACCGCTGTCATAGACCGACTGGAGGGGGAGGGGTTGCAATATATGTCAAAAGCAAATTCACAGTCACAGTCTTTGACTGTACCTCAAAAGCTAAGGAATTTGAATGCCTTGCTCTAAAATTATCACTTTCCAGCGAGAAATCACTCCTTATGGCAGCATGCTACCAACCACCGTCTGGTGGCTGGGCACTTCTGCCTCACCTTCAAAACCTTCTTGACTCTGCTAATACTGAATGTATTCTAATGGGGGATTTCAGTCTAAATTGGAATGATGACAGCTCTAAGAAATTGAAGGATCTATGCGATGTTAATGGTCTGTTACAAATGGCAGCTGCTATAACCAGACCTAACAGAAAAAACCCTGAGCGCAGCACCCTCCTGGACCTTATGCTAGTAAACAAACGTCACACTATCTCGCATACTGGAGTATTCTTCAATGACATAAGCGACCATTGTGCTACTGTCTGCATCAGTCATCCTTCCCAAATAAAAACTGCCTCCAAATTCAAACTGAAAAGGTGCCTGAAAAAGTTCTGCCAGTACACATTCCTGAAAGATCTAAGCAACATTTGTTGGCAGGATTTCTATCTAGCCCCCACCTTTAACGAGGCATTTAACATCTTTCACAGCCTCTTACTGGGGCTAACAGACAAACATGCCCCACTAAGACTGATCAAATCAAAAAATAAAACTCTTGGCTGATTCTCTCCCATCCTGAAAAAAGCACTTAGGGATAGGGACTACTGGTGGAAAAAAGCGAGGAAATCCCACCTGGAGGCTGATTGGTTAGCATTCCGTACCACTAGGAATGCTTGTACCAAACTAATTAGGTCAGAAAAAGCTAGGTACTTCCAAAAAGAACTAGAAGACAATAAAAACAACTGTGCCAAATTTTGGAACATCCTCAAAGAAGTCGAAGGTCAGTCCACTGCAACACCCCTTCCAAACAAAATTGTGTCTGATGGTACCACCTATACGGACAAAGCTGATATACTAGAGAAGCTTAATGATCACTCTGCCACTGCAGGGCTTGCCTTTGACACCTCACTTATCAGCAAACTTAGCCCGGCAAGAGACTACACTTTTGGCTTTACTGATAATCACAACCATAACCAACCACATCCCACCCCCTTCAGCTTCCTCACAATTACATTCAAGCAAGTGGAGGACCTCCTCCTTTCTCTGGATACAAAAAAAAAAAAAGAGTGCTGGTGCAGATAATATTGAACCTTACTTCCTAAAACTTGGCCATACCTATCTGACTGCCCCCATTACACACTTATTCAACACTTCTCTGATTCAAGGTGAGCTACCTCTCTTGTGGAAAACTGCCCACATCCTACCATTATTCAAAACTGGGGATCCGAGTGATCTGAACAATTACCGGCCTATTTCTATACTATCTGTTCTCTCTAAATTACTTGAAAAGAAATTGTCAACAACCAACTTAGAGAACATCTGGATTCACAAAAGTTACTAAACTCGGCTCAGTCCGGCTTCAGAGCCAAACACAGTACAGTATCGGCTCTTGCCAAAATAACTATAGACTGGCAAATGGCCTTGGACTCTAAGAATCATGTATGTGCCCTCTTCCTTGATCTAAGCAAGGCCTCCGATACTGTGGATCATACCATCATGCTTACTGCACCGAGTAACATCGGACTTGATAGTTCTACCATTAAATGGTTCACCAGCTACCTAACCAATAGGTTACAACAAGTCAAAGCCATAGGAGACCTGTCCCCACAAAAATCCTTGTTACGAGGAGTCCCACAAGGCCTTATCCTCTTTGTAATATACATAAATAATCTGGACTCGCAGCTGCGCACAGCAAATGTGCACTTATTTACAGATGATACTGTACTCTATACCAAATTCATCCTTGGGTCTGGCCCATGAGTGACTGAAAGAAACTCAAACCCTCAATACAACCTTCTCACTCATAAGTTCCTTCTCAACGCCAAAAAGACTAAAGCAATGAATCTCTCACCAAAGACTACTTCCGGATGTCCACATATCACACAGATCCGAACACTCTTTGATGATCCCCTTGAAATAGTTGATACCTTTAAATACCTAGGGTTCTGGCTGGATAACAAGCTCAACTTTCTGTGCCACTTAAATGAAACCTCGAAGAAACTAAGACAGCGATTAGGTTTATTCTATTGCATTAAACACTTACTCACGTTAGAAGCCAGAATGAGACTAGTACAAACTACATTCCTACCTATACTGGACTACACTGACTTCCTTTACAGTCATTGCCCATCAACGATACTAAACAAACCAGACACCCTTTACCACCGGGCTTTAAGATTTATCTTAAATCTACCCCGTAGTACATGTCACTGTCGTCTATACCAGGTTTCGGGATGGACCTCACTCTCAACTAGAAGAAAAAGGAATGCTCTCCTCTGGTCTTTCAGAGCATTATCTGATAACCTCCCTGCATACACCTCGAACATCTTCAGACGGGCTAAAGGTTTCTATGGCCTGAGACGGATCTCCTTAATCTGCTTCCAGATTCCTAGAGTGAAAACTACCCTTGGCTCAGCAGCAATCAACTTCTCACTTCCATCACTTTGGAACACTATGCAAGCCTCATTAAAATTATCCTCACTTCCAAGCATTTTCACATTCCAAGCTCTATTAATGGATTTATCTGAAGGAATCATGCAACTGTTTCAGACGCTGATGACCCCTAAGCCCCGGGTGCCACTCTCAAATCCTACGCCTAAGTATCTCATCCACCCCACATTTCTAACAGAAACCTAGGACCTACAAGCCTAGTTCCCTTAATACAAGATGGCCCTGCCTATTCTCTACCTTTTACCTATTCTGGCCTCCCTTTTGGATGCCTACTCTTTCACCCCAATTTCTACCCTATTCCTTAATACCTCATTTTTTTATCATTTATGTATGAGCTCTTACATAGCAGAGACTATATGGGATTGTTGTCTCTTCTCATTTCAGTAAAACTTATCATTATGTATCTTTGCATGTTAATTATGTTGACCAGTATGTATAGGCCCATATTGACCGGCAGCTTCACAATGTTTAGTCTTTTTTTTTTTGCACCATTGTCCACCGTAATTGTAATCTTATGAAGTGTACTATATTGGTCAAATGGGCAGACTGGGTGGGCCATAGGCCCTTATCTGCCGACACTGTCTATGTATCTATGTATTGTATTAATGCCCAGGACCACCTTGAAAATGAGCTTGCTCAATGGTGTTTATGCCTGGTTAAATAAAGTGATTAACTGATTGAACTACTGTTGTCACTTTATTGCTATTTCACTCCCTGTTGTATCCCCTCCCCGGGTCGCACTTGGAAATGAGCCCTGGCTCAGTGTGTCTATGCC
This sequence comes from Neoceratodus forsteri, assembly GCA_016271365.2. Taxonomy (NCBI): domain Eukaryota; kingdom Metazoa; phylum Chordata; order Ceratodontiformes; family Ceratodontidae; genus Neoceratodus; species Neoceratodus forsteri. The sequence continues at coordinate 268,741,166 of CM028133.1, read as the reverse complement.
AGTCACCAGCAGTACTAGATAATCATGAAGTGACTATCAAAATTCTGTTTTTTGGCTGGAAGCATGCAGCCATAGTTCAGGTTTCAACATCTGTGAATATTTATTTCTTGCAATCTTTAGTTTTTAGATATTTACAGTTTATTTCCATTATTGTGAATCTACACTAAATATGTCTGCTGCCTAATTTGCAGCCAAGCTCCCCCCTCACGTCACATCACCTTTTTTGTTTGCTTCCGTAGGACCCTGTGCTGCACATACCTGCTGTCCCTGTGTAGGGCTGACAGTCACACGCATGTGCAGTTGGCAGCAGAGAGTTCCAACTCACCATGGTGGGTGGGAGAAATGTAAACAAAAACAAAGAAAAATGGAGCAAATTACAGGGTGATAGTACAGCAAAAACAAGAAAGATTACCACGTAAGTGCTCAACAGAGGAAAATGTTGCAAAAGATCAGATTTTTTTTTATCTAGTACAGCTGCTTAATACAAAACTGCATGGGAGAGACATAGGGGGACCCTAACAACTCAAAAGAGGAGGTAAAACTAAAGATAAAGTAGGATCTCTGGCGTTTTTAGTAGGTAGGGAAAAAGGGCAGACTGGATGGGCCTATCGGTCCTTATCTACTGTCAAATTCTAGGTTTCTAAATAAATAAATAATGACCTGTGGCACCAGGCAACATCTGGCCAGAACTCAGTACCACACCGTTTTCAAGGCTCTGAATGGCACAGTAATTGATGAGGCTGCCCCTTTTCAGTCCCTAGGGTTTTGCTGGACAGTTACATCGACGTCTCCTGCCATGTGGATGTCATCCATCAAAAACTCATAGAAACTGTTGACAGATAAGGGCCGCCATGCCTATTCAGTCTGCCTGAAAGCCCTACACTAGTTTGTGGCCTCTGACTCCACCTCAAGCTAGATGCACTCTACAAGAACAGTGCTTGCATCCTACTCTTCATCCATAGAGAGAGATAGTCATTTAGAAGACCCTCACAGTTTTTTACTATGGGGATGCTGTGAACAGTGTGGCACCCACATACACCCTTGCCGGACGGGACTCCCTTTTTTGCTCTTTCTGCTGTGTTGCCTTCAACTGTCCACTACGTACTCACTGTTCCCTCTCACTCCTCTCTTTCTCAAGCGCTTTACCCTTTGTTTTTCACTTATCTTGCCAAGTCTGGATTGGAACACTCCCCCTCATCTTAACTCTCTTCTCACCTGCTCCCCTTACTCCCTTTGCAACTCTGACACCCGCACTCTCTCCCTGCCCATACAAAATCAGCTGCAGGTCAAACTGCTTTCGCCTTCAGATTATCGCTACAGTGGTCCAACCATCCCCCTGCTATTTGCACTACGTCTTCGCCTCCAGCGCTAAAATCCATCCTCCATGACCACATGACCCATATCTGCAACTGCCTCCTCTTTCCTTAATTTTGCTCAGGGTCTCCAGATCTCCCCAGCTATATCTATATATCTTTTTTATGTGTTACACACTACCTCTGCAGCCCCTCCCCCGCAATTATTTTGCGTTTTGCACATATTGTTCCAGCTCGTGGATTCCGCTTACTTAATTTGGTGCTTATACAGTAGATGTTTCTCTGTTGCAGCTGTAAGTGTAATGCTATGTATTTTTTTTGTATTTCTATTTGCATTGCTCTCCACCGATTGTCATTAATTACTATTTTTTTTTTTTTTTAATTCTTTCGGTAACCAGGTAAGGCCCATTGGACCACAAGGCCAGTTTGCAGGGCAACCCACGAGCACTGGGTAGCTTAAGTGACTTGCTCAGAGTCGTACTGTATGCAAGCAGAGGATGTGAGAATCAACTCCAGCTTTGCTGGATGTACCAAACTCGCTACTCTAACCTCAAGGCTGTACTGCCAGCCCAGGCCAGTATTTTACTTCACTTCTGCTGTTTTAAGTACGATATACCTCTACTGGATTCTGCTTATTTTGTTGCTTGTAGTTATTTCACCACTGCAGTTGTTAGTGTGATGCACTGTACCCTTGTTTTTGTATTTCTATTTGCGTTGCCCTCTGATTACCATTAACTGCTGTATTTCACTTTCCTGCTGCTGTCTGAAGTATACGAACATTCGAAGGAAGCCAGCAGATACAGGCCATGAAGGTCTATCATCTGCCTGATTGTGCAGCTTGTGGTTTACAGTAGTTTATGATATACTACATACCTTTAATGTATTGATTTCATCACCCAGGGTGGGCATTCTGGCACAAAGGGAGGTCATTTTGGCCCTTGAGTGGGCTCTGTGCCCACCAGGTAAGTATTCCAGCCCCAGTGTGGGCAATCTTTTTATATTTTATATATATATTTTTTTTTTTTTAATTTTACCATTTTTGACCAGGAAAAAAAAAAAACACTTACCCAAAGCTTGTTTCCAGGTGCATCCTGGGAGCACAGGGAAGTTAAGTGACTTGCTCACAGTCACATAGTACGCAAGTGGTGGCTGTAGGATTCAAACCCAGTTCTCCAGGTCTGTAGCTCAGTGTTCTTAACCACTGCACTACACTGCCTCAACATTCTAACACAGGATGGTCATTCTGGCATGAAGGATATATGCATTCTGAGCCAGCCCATCCATGCAGCAGTAGGGATCTTGATCGCAGCAACAGCAACGCAGGTTAGGGAATGAGCCTGGGTCATCGGGGAACAGTGGGGTGAGGAGGATCGAACATCCTAGTGGATACTCTCCTCCTCCCGGAGGAAGGGAGGGCATATCCCACAGCACTACTACCACCCATAGACGTACTCTGGACACAGGCAGGGAGTGATGTCACACTGCGTAACACACGAGTATAGGAACACACACTCAAGTTGGGGACTTCGTTCAAAACGCCAATGTTCCTGCAGGATCTGGGATCACAAGGCACAAATAAATGGGGTAACAAATAAATGATACCCCGCAGTTCCATCAAAACTGACATATCCAGACCAAAAAGGTAGGTACATATGCCATGCCAGTGCAGAAGGGAAGCAAAAAGAGAAAACAGAATAATACAACAAAAAAAGACATGCATTCTAGCCCTTGGGGAGTTCTATGCCTATTCCAGCCCTAGGGTGGGCATACCCGCCCTTACGTGGGCACTGTTCCCCACAAGATGGGAATAGTGGCACACAAGGTGGGTATTCTAACCCCCAGGATGGGCATTCCAATCCCCACGGCGGCCATCCCCTATGTATGTATGTATTCCCTAAGATTTGCCATGCTCCCTTCCATCCCTCAGGTCACAACTGGAAAACAGCCTCCAAGCTCTGTTTGCTTACCTAGCATCTGGCCCCAAGAGTGGGTATTCTAGCCCCAAGGGTGGCCATTCCAGACCCCCGGTTGGGTATTCCAGGCCCCTGTAATCATTATGGTCCTAGGGTAGCAATGTTCTCCTCATGCTACACATTACTCCCCTAGGGGAGGCATTCTAACACTACAGTGTGCACTGTGGCACAAAGGGTGGGCATTAAAGCATACAGGCTGGGCACTAAAGCACACAGGATGGGCACTGTAACCCTTAGAGCAAGCATTCATGTACATAAGGTGGGCATTCTGGACCCCAGCAGGGGATTTCAACAGTTAAAGACAAGGTGGGCATTCTGGCATACACGGTGGGCATTCCAAGTGACAGGATAGGCATTCTGGTACAAAGTATGGGCATTTTGGCCTCTGTGTAGGCTTTCTGCCCACCAGAGTGGGCTTTTCAGCCCTCAAGGTAGGAAATCCAGCCCCAAAGTGGATATTCCAGCCCCAAAGTGGGCATTCTGGCATACAGGGTGGGAATTCCAGCCTCAGAGTGGGCACTGTGTCCCTCACAGAAAAACAGAAACATCCGAATTTGACAGCAGAATACAGAAGGACAGGAAGGTATATCCAGTCTGCCTTTACCTTGTCTTTTCCCCCCTTTCTTCCCCAGCAGTCTGCAGGCCATCCTAAATCTAATCCTCTTATCAACAGCAGTCGTCAGCTGGACCCAGGTTGATTCCACTTCCCACTCCCCTTCCTGTTTTGCAGTCCCATCATTGTCACTCCGATATCTTTCCTAATGTATAGGGCCACTCCCCTCTTTTACTTCTGCATGCATCTCTCAAGTTAGGTGTACATCAGAACTGCTAGATCCCAGTCATTGCTACCCCTAGTCCAAGTCTCCTTGACTGCCACCAAGTCTAATTTAGCCTCTGTCACCAACACCTACAGTTCTCTGATCTTGTTGTTTAAACTTATTTACTTTTTGTTAACCGAAAAGGTACCCTATACAGCACAGCTGCCTATTTTCAGGTATGACCCGGGAGATTACAACAAAGGGTATGCAGACAATAGTAGATACAAGAAAACATCATGTGAACAAGTAGAAATCAGACATAGTACACTTATACAAAAATTTTCAGCAATGACAGTACATTTGCACGAATCTATGTATAGTAACAAAACAGTAATATAAGTGCAAATAACTAACAGTCATAAGTCATTCAACTAGTGAGTAAGTGCTAGAAGAGAGAAAATAGCAATATTTCCAGGCAGGTTTGAGAGTAGTAGAGGTTGCATTAAGACAAACCAACCTCCACCCACACATCTTACTCCCTCCCTCTCCTCTTATCTGATCCCCTCCTTGTGCCATCCACTTCCTCCCCATCCCATGCACCACCCCCTCCAATATGTACACATTTGTTACCCTGTCCCTCACTCACTATCTGCACTGGCCCCTTGCATCTGCCACAGTATGCATTGCAGCCCGCAGGTTAGACACCACAGTCCTAGGGTAGGCATTCTAACACAAGATGGCCATTATGGCCCAGACACCCAGTGTGGGAATTTCAGCCCTAGGGTGGGCACCATTTATTTATTTATTTCAGTTTTGGAATTAATACCCTTGAGCCAAAGGCTCGTTTACAAAAGCTTCAAGTCAAATGATACAAAACAAAAGGACAAGGTACATACAGTTAAACAAGAATTTAACAGAGTGCTAAGCGCTACAACAACAAGTGCAGTTCAAATTCAGAAGTTTGATTCATAACAGTAAATACATGATTTACAAAGATGAGTAAATTACATAAAACAGCACTGCAGGAGTGCGGTACATAACTTAGGAGAGTTCATATGGCAGTCCAGGGCAGAGGTGCCCAGGCTACCAAGTGGTAGGGAGGTGGAAGTAGCCAAAATGGTCTTGTCAGTAGAGATGCTGGGGGAGGAATGAATTGAGGCAAGGGGGGATGAGACTGGAAGGAACGGGGTGAAAGGTGTCTAAGGGCTTTGATAGGGCAGGGTGGGGGTGGAGGATGAAGGTGGGAGAGGGGAGGGAGGGAGGGTGGGTAGGTGGTAGAGGAAGAGAGAATGGTGGTCAGGGATTAGAGGGTAGATGGGGAGGCAGGTGCTGAGAGGCATAGAGAAAGGGAATGTAGGTAGTAGGAACAGGGTATTGTTATTAGTTGGAGTAGCACCGACAGTAGTTAGAATTTATCAAGTGAGTTTGTAACCTTGTTTTAAACTGGCGGAGTTTGTTGCATTCAGTCAGGTCAGGAGGCAGATCATTAAACCACTTTGGGCCTCTGTAGGAAAGGGATCTCTGGGATACCGATATGCACTTGAAGGGTACTATAAGCCCTCCCTTAGAAGCAAGTATGGTGTTAATAGCTAGCTGAGCAGGTTCAAAGAGGTTGGAGGTGGATTCAGGCATGAGCCCCTGCATTGACTTTTTCACTAGTAGGCAAACCTGGTATTGAACCCTGAGATGGAGGGGTAGCCATCCAGTCTCACTGCAGAGGACACAGGTATGGGTTCGGTCGTGGGCCCCCAGAGCTAGGCAGCAGGCTTTGTTAAGTAGAGTTCTGACCCTCTTCAGAGCGGAGTCAGAGCCAGACCCATATATCACTAACCCGTAGTCCACGGCCGACAAAACCGGGCTACTGTACATGTCATGAGTTTTAAGGCTTCAGGAATCATAGACTGCCAGTGACAATAAAGAACCCCAAGTTTTACACTGGCAGTTTTGACGAGCTGCTCCACATGAGTTGGGAAGGTTAGGGTATCATCCAGGTGGACGCCTAGGTATTTAAATGTGTCTACCTGTTCAAGTGCGTCACCCTTATGACTCAAAATTCTTAGGGGGCTGCATCTTTTCTTGTTCTGGGGAGTAGAGAAGAGCATGCATTTGTTGTTTTTTTATTGTTAATTAAGTGTTTGTATTGTGAGAACCACGAATCAAGCTTTAAAAAAATTGACCTGCAGTTTGGAGGAAATTGAAGCACAATCTCTGCCAGGTATTGAAATGACAGCGCCATCCTCGAAGAATACAAGATGACCTGGGCAAGCCGAGGGTGGAGTATTGATGAAGAGGCTGAAGAGGAGTGGGCCTAGGATGAACCCTTGGGGAACACCTTGGCACACCTCCCGGGGTTCAGAGAGAATGCCACTAATTCTCACACGTTGTGACCTGTTGGAACGGTAACTGCTGAACCAGTCAACCGTGTCTTTGGACAGACCTGTGGATTGGAGGGCGTGCAGGAGCAGTTGGTGGTTAATGGTGTCGAACACCTTGGTGAGGTCTATAAAGATGGACACCACTGCCCTGCCCTCTGTCCTGGGCCCTATAAAGCTGCGAGGTGTAGTCAACCAAGGCGGTGAGCGTGAAGTGTGTTTTTTCTGAAGCCATGTTGCTGCCTACAGAGTAAATTATATTTTTCAAGATAATCTGTGAGTTGAAGACCATCCTCTCGAGTGCTTTAGAGGGGAGGGTAGAACTGAAATGGGTCGAAAGTTAGACAGGTTGGTTCTATCACCTGATTTGAAGACTGGAGTTACCAGAGCCACCTTCCATCTGTCAGGGATTACACCGGATCTTAGGGATGCATTGAAGACCTTGGTGAGCGGATCTGCAAGTTTGTTTAGGGTAAAGGCAATCAAATTTATGTCTATTTGGTCCCCCACCAATTCTTGTTTTCCTAAGGAGTCGTCTGGTGTACTTTATAGCCTGAGTTCTGGTGATGAGCCTAAGGTAAAAAAGGTGGTGGTCCGCTGTTGGGTCCAGAGGAAGGATCAAGGTTGGGTAGCTGATCTGGGGAAATGTAGGCGAGGTAGTTGCTGGGTAGAATATTGCTGAGATCTGTGAAGGCAACATTGAACGCGTTTGCAATGTGACTTGGATCCTGCAAAGTTATAGAAGGATTACTATGTGGTCAGGAGGGGCTCAAGAGTTTTGCCCATAAGGGATTTCACCGAGTCCCAGAATTCCATACCTTGTCCACAGCTCCTGCCTGACAAGTCCTTAAAGTATGAGGCTTTGGCGAGTCTAATGAGCTTAGTACAGCTATTGCTTGCTGCCTTATTGGCGATGAGGTCAATCTGAGCCCCAGTTGCCCTGGCCTTATGCCATAAGTTGTCTCTGAAATGCATCCGCTGAAGAAGTGAGCCAGAGAGCCATGGGTTATTGGACCCTCTGGCTTTTTTGGTTTTATAAGGTGCAAAGATATTGCATGCTTTAGTGAAGATCTAGCTGAAGCAATCAAGGGCCCAATTCCCGTCTGTGGCAGTGTCCAATGGTGACAAGTCTGCATCCTTCAGGTACTGTCCGAAGGTAACCAGATAACCCGGTCTCAGGGTTCGGTTTCTAGTAGTACGGGGCACGCTTTTTGTGAACTTATTTGCCCAGGTGCATTGGACAGGGAAATGGTCACTAAGCGCATCCAGTAAGATTGACACCTCAGAGATCCGTTCTGGGCAGGATGCAAGAAGCCAATCGATAAGGGAGCTAGTGCCTGAGCGGCAGTTCTGTCTAGTAGCCTGGCTTACCATCTGGGTAAGATAGAGGCCTGATAGTTGGTCTCTAATAGCGGTAGACTCTTGGGAAAGCCAGTTGATGTTGAAATCTCCAACAATGACATGCTCCCAGTTTTGTTTGTATTGTTCTAACATACTAGACGCCTGCAGAGTAGGCCTGTTGGTCTATCAAGTCTGCTCGTGCTTCAGTACCCTGATTGGATACCGTAGCCCTCTGTCTGTCTCCTTCTACTGTTACTCCATCCCCAGTCCTGACCCCCCCTCCAGGCAAACCAGCCTCTGCTTCACCCCTTGCCTACACCTGTCCCACCCTCTCTTGAATCCCACCACTGTAGCTGCCTGTACCAGCTCCCGAGGCAGCGCATTCCATGGTTCCACCACTCTCTCGGTAAAGTATCTCCACCTCCTTTCCCCCCAATCCTACCACCCTCAATCTTCCAATTGTGTCCTCTGGTGAGTCCACCCTACTTCAGTCGAAAGATCCTATCTCAGCTTACCTTATTTATTCCCCTGAAGTACCTGAAGACCTCAATCATGTTCCCCCAGTCCCTCCTCTCCTCCTGCGAGAACAGGTTGAGCTCCCCTACTCGTTCCTCATTTGTCATATGCCCCAGGCCCTGGATCATTCTGGTTGCTCTCCTCTGAACCCTCTCCAGGAGCTGGATGTCCCTCCTTAGAAACATAGAAGTTGACGGCAGATAAGGACAAGACCCATCCAGTCTGCCCATTTCTTTTTCTACCTTATGAATGTGCCACCGGAGTTTGCTCTGTCAATGGCCTATCTATTCATACTCATCTGTATTGCTCCCTTATGCCAATCCCATGCCTGTTTGAAACCCTTCTCTGTATTCACATCCACCACCCTTTCTGTGAAAAAGAACTTCCTCACATTACCTCTTAAATCGGCCTCCCTCTAATCTCATGCTATGTCCTCTTGTCCTGCTATTTTTTTTTATATTGAAACATGTTAGACTCTTTCACCTTGTTAATGCCCTTAAGGTGTTTGAATGTTTTGATCACATCACCTCTCTCCCTCCTTTGCTCTAGGGTATAATATTGAGTTCCGTTAATCTGTCCTCATGTTTTATGATGCAGGCCTTGCACCATTTTGGTTGCCCTTCTCTGGACTGCCTCAATTTGGTTAATGTCCTTGTGAAGGTGTGGCCTCCAGTACTGCACACAGTACTCCAGATGGGGCCTAACCAGTGTCTTGTAAAGAGGGATTATTACCTCCCTCTTCCGACTTGTGATACCCTACTAATACACCCCAACATCCCCCTAGCCTTACCTACTGTTTTAGTGGTCTGCATGGATTATTTCAAGTTATCAGTGATGATGATGCCAAAGTCTCTTTCTTCCCTTCTGACTGCTAGCAACTCCCTTCCCGGCCTATAGGTGGCTACAAGATTTGTCTTCCCTATGTGCATGATCTTGAACTTCTTTGCATCAAACCCCAGTTGCCACTCTTTTGACCATTTTGCTAGTTTATCCAGATCTCTTCTCATTCTGCCCACCCCATCTGGATCATCTACTCTGTTGCAGATCTTGGTGTCATCTGCAAACAGACAAACCTTACCCTCCAGTCCATCTGCAATGTCACTGATGAAGATATCAAAGAGAACTGGCCCCAGGACTGATCCCTGAGGTACCCCACTTGTGACCTGCATCTCTTCTGACTGTATACCGTTTACCACCACACTCTGTTTTCTGCCTATCAACCAGTTTGTTACCCAACTGATCAACTTCTGACCCACCTCGAGCCTACCCAGCTTATTAATCAATCTTCTACATGGAACAGTATCAAAAGCTTTGCTGAAGTCAAGGTAGGCGACATCAACTACTCCCCCTTGGTCCACCATTCTGGTTACCCAGTCAAAGAAATCTATGAGATCAGTTTTGACAGGACCTTCCTTTTGTAAACCCATGCTGTCTTGGATCCTGTGCTCCTATGGATTCCAGGTGTTGCACTATCCTTTCCTTAAGGACTGCCTCCATAATCTTGCCCACTAATGAGGAAAGACTTTGTAGTTCCCTGCCTCCTCCCTGCTACCACTCTTGTGAAGCGGGATCACATGAGCCCTTCTCCAGTCTTCTGGGACCTCTCCTGTGCTCAGAGACTCACTAAACTGTTCTGCTAATGGCTCAGCTAGTTCCACCCTTAGCTCCTTTAGTACCCTGGGATATATGTTATCAGGTCCCATTGCCTTGTCCACCCCGAACTTATCGAGCTCTTGTAGGACCCTTTCTATTGTGAAGGGACTAGTACACACCTCCCTCCCCGTATCCATGGTGCTGAGCTGTGGGCCCTGCCATACCTTCTCTTCAGTAAATACTGAGCAGAAGTATCCACTTAAGAGAGATGCTTTTACATGGTCCTCCTCTTCACATGCCCCCTTATCCCCTTTGATCTTAGCAATACCCCCTCTGGACTTTCTCACTAATGTATCTATAAAAAGTCTTGTCACCTTTTTTTTTTACTGTTTGTGCTAGTGTTTCTTCAGTTTGGGCTTCTGCCTGTCTTACTGCCTCCCCTCCTTCCATTAGGGAAGTTTGGTATGCCTCCCTATCTTCATCCTGCTGAGTTCCTTTATATTTCCTGAAGGTCAGCCTTTTGGCACTGAACTTTTCTGCTACTGTTTCTGAGAACCAAAGTGGTTTCCTTCTTCTTTTGCACTTCCTTTTCTCTCTAACACAATGGGATGTTGCTTCAAGTATTGCATCCTTAATGCTTGCCCACTTTGCCTGTACCCCCTCGCCTGTATTTCTTTTTGCCTGGGCTAACTTAACTCTGTTGGCAATCTTATCAAAGTCAGCTCCTCTGAAATCCCATATTTTTGCCTTGGATTGTGATGATTTAGTTCTAGTGGCCAAACTGAACCATACCATGTGATGGTCACTGGCCCCCCAGGTGACCTTCTACCTAGAGTTCTGTGATACTTTCTCTGTTAGTCAGTACTAGATCTAGGACAGCCCTGTCTCTTGTGGGTTGTTGTACCAGTTGGTGGATTCCCTGCAGGGGGAGGGCCTCAAACAAGTGTCTAGTTCTGACAGATGTTACTGCTCATATTGACCAATCTGTATCTGACATGTTGAAGTCTCCCAAGGGCCCTGACGGGTCTGGGGAAAGGGAGTGGCCACCACAGACAGGTGGGGGGCCATCAGTGTTGGGTGAAAAGTGCGAGGATGTGGAGGCTAAAATCCTGGTAGAGATAGTAAAGGAATCCCTCAGGTCCCTTCGTACGGAGAAAGCACCTAGGCCAGATGAGATACATCCCAGGGTGCTGAGGGAACTGGCGGATGTCCTGGCAGTCCCTCTAGCAGAGCTTTTCAACCTCTCTCTGAGGACTGGGTAGGTGCCCAAAGACTGGAGGGTGGCCCATGTTGTGCCGATCCACAAGGGGGGGGATCAAAAGAGGAGGCGGGAAATTACAGGCCCATTAGCCTGACATCAGTGGTCGGCAAGGTGATGGAAGGTATTGTCAAGGAAAGGCTAGGGGGGTTACTTGGGCAAACTGGGTACTTGGACGATAGGCATCATGGCTTTGTCACGGGAAGATCCTGCCAGTCAAACCTTGTTGAGTTCTATGGGTGACGAGGGCCCTGGATCAGGGTAGGCCAGTGGACGTCCTCTTTCTGGACTTTAGCAAGGTGTTTGATTCAGTACCCCACAGTGGCCTGCTGGCTAAGCTGAAGGAAATGGGGGTAGGGAGACAGTTGTTAAGATGGACAGGAACTTGGCTCTCTCAGCATACTCAGAAGGTGGGAGGTTGGAGGGTTAGCCTCATCCCCAAGGTGCGTTACCAGTGGGGTTCCCCAGGGGTCAGTGCTGGGGCCACTCCTGTTCAACAGGAGGGGGATCAGGAGTGAGATGAGTCTCTCTGCAGACAACTCAAAGCTGGGTGCAGTGGTGGAGGTGGAGGAGGAGAGGGTGGCCTTGCAGGAGGACCTGGAGGCTCTGGAAAGGTGGTCGGGATAATGGAAACTAAAATTCAATGTGAGGAAGTGCAAGGTTCTGCACCTGGGAGTCAGAAATCCAGGCCAGGGTTATACCCTGGGAGAAGACATGAGTCAAGTCACAGAGGATGAGAGGGACCTGGAGGTAGTGATAAATGTCAAAATGAACAACTCAAGAGACCTGTAGGAGGGCAAGGGCAAATAGGATGCTGGGCTGCATCACCAGGGGGATTGCTTCCAGAAGGGCAGAAGTGATCCTTCCACTGTATAGCTGCTTGGTTAGGCCACACCTCGAGTACTGTGTGCAGTTTTGGAGACCACATTTAAAAGGGGACATTACACTCCTAGAGAGGGTCCAAAGGAGGGCAACCAAAATGATCTGGAGCCTGAGGGAAGAGGACCCATGAGGAGAGGCTCAAGGAGCTCGTATTTTTTCACAGAGAGGGTTGTGGATGCATGGAACGGCCTTCCGGAGGAGGTCGTGGAGTCAAAAACAGTGGTGGAATTCAAGCATGCATGGGACAGTCATAAGGCAATTCTAGGGGATGGGGGTAGGAAAAAGTAGGCTGCTGGTTAACTAGGATCTGCAGCTTATCCAGTAGGCAGGGAAATGGGCAGACTGGGTGGGCCAAGCGGTCCTTATCGGCCATCAAATTCTATGTTTTCTATTTTCACCCTGGAGGAGAGGAGGGACAGGGGGACATGATAGCAGTCATTAAGTACATGAAAGGGATCAATAAAGGAGGTCCAGTCAGGGTGTTCCAAAGGAAGGAGGGTGGGGCAACGAGAGGTCATGGGTGTAAGCTGGAAGGGGGCAGGCTCAGAGGGGAGAGGAGGAGATGTTACTTCACTGAAAGGGTGGTGGAGCCATGGAATGCACTGCCCAGGGAGCTGTAGAGGTGGAGACTGTGGTCGGGTTTAAAAGGGGATGGGACAGGTACAGTGGGGGAATAAATCTGACCAGGTCCAGTACAGGTGGAACATCTGGGACTGGCAACAGTATAACCCAAGGGGGGGGGAGGGGGACACCAAAATCGACCCTCAGTGTGGGTGATGAAACTCAAGCAGACTCGAGAAAGAGACCGTTAGGCCTATTCTGCTAGCATTTTAGTATGTTAGTATTATCAGAACCTTCCCTTTAGCTGTCTTGTTTCGTATATCTTTTAACAGTAATGTGTCTATGTCCTCCCCCTGGTCTACAGGCCTGTAGACAACCCCAGTTCGTACAGCTGTCCCATTTCCTGTTTCCAAGGTGATCCACAGTTCTTCTGGCTCTGTATGTGTATTCTGAATTTCTGTAGCTTTGATATTTTCATTGACATACAGGGCCACTCCACTCTCCTTTTTGCACCTTGGTCTCTTCTGAACAGTACATAGCCAGGTACTGAAGTCTCCCAAGTGTGGTTACTGGTAAACCACGTCTCACTATCAATCAATCAATCAATCACTTTATTTAACCAGGCATAATTGCTACTATGTTCAGTTTAGCCTATGTCATTATTGCCTGCAGGTCTGGGATCTTGTTTCCCAGACTGCAAGCATTTGTGTACATGATTTTCCATTGGCCATATTTCGGTGTGTTAGTTGTTGGGCGAAGTCTGGCGTTTCCCCTATGCGTCATATGGGGAGCCGGACCTTCTTCCTTACCTGGTGATGAAAATGAACTACAAACATGCTGAACTCCTGTTTGACCACTAGCTGAGGGGGGAGGGGTGTTCTTCCCATTCGACATATAGGGTGCTGCACCCCTCTCCCCATTTGCTAGTTTAAATATTCTCAAAAAAGACATCAAACTTCTGCCCAAATGCACTGACTCCCTCCTTAGTCAGATATAGTCCATCAAATTTAAAGAACTTTCGCTCCCAAAACTGTTGCCAGTTCCCTACAAATTTGTGTCCTTTTTCCTGGCACCAGCCCTTGAGCCACATGTTTAGCTCCCCTATCTCCCCTTCTCTGACCTTCCATCCATCTGCCCCCCTCTCCCAGACAAGATCTCAGAGAAGGAAATGGCGGACTAAATGGATTATAGTTTGTCACCCAGCCTGGTCAAGTGTTCCTTGGTCTCCACAACTGATCGGCTGGTGAGATCATTAGTCCCTTAGGTGCGGCCTCCAGAACTTCACAAAGTACTCAAGATGTGGTCTAACCAGGGTGTTGTACAGTGGCAGAATCACCTCCCTGTTCCTTGAGGTAATCCCCCTAGCGAAGCATCCCAGCATCCTATCTGCCTTGTCCGTAGCCCTCCTGCACTGCTCTGAATTATTCATGTTAACATCCACCAAGACTCCTTGGTCTCTTTCCCCTGCCGTGGCCTGCAACTCATCCCCCAGTGCGTACACATAGTTGGGGTTTCCCACCTTAGGTGTAGCATTTGTTCCCAGATGCATCAGGAAGTCCAGTGATCCTCCACAGTCCCTCGCCAGCTCATACACCATGAACTTCACCCTATGCAGGGATTTATTTAACTCCAAAAATTGATTAGCGTTTTGCTCATAAAAGTGCTAAAACATTGTGAAAATGCATAGCACTTGCTTCACTGTGTTTAACAAACATAACACTTCTAGAAAACCTATATAAATACTTTCTGTACAGTTAGCATTGTCCCAAGGAAAAAACTGCTAATCAATTATTTAAAACCCTGCTATGCATAGTCAGACCGGAAATACCCACTACCTTAACTGGACAGGATTTTTCCTCACCCTGCCCCACCTAATGAATACCCCTGATTATGGAGTCCCTCAGCAGAAGAACCTCAGTGTCCCACTTGATCTATTGTGCACCTCCTTTTTGGACTCCCCGCCAGCCCCAGTCACCTCCCCCTTCCTCGAGACCACTTCCCCTCGGCTTCTCTCCGGATCCACTACAAGAAAACGTCTAGCTGCCCTACCCCTGTTGTCATGCCTTTTATAACCGAGTTCCCAGACTCCCCTCAGTTTAGCCTTCACCCCACTCCCTACCCCAGTGGAGCCTTCTTCTCCGACCTCCTCCCACCTTCCAGATCCCACCTCTCCAGTCCCCCCTGCCAAAGATGCCTGCCCTGGTGGCTGGGGGACACTTACAGAGACCCTCTCCAAACATTCTTGGACGTTTAGATTGTCTAGATTGTTTAAAAACTGCTAAAGGCCGGCCAGTCAGTGCAGCAGTTGGATTTCCGCTTGCAACACCAGCGACCCAGGGGGAGGCAGCTTGAGCATCCCACGACTGCTCACTGTCTCCAGGGGGGGAAGGGATTGCGACCCGGTGCTGAAGCGACCACTGGTGGAGGCCGGTGGTAGAGCAACACGTCAGAGTCATTAGGGGATGGTGCGTGACAGACGTCGGCTTACACCTTGATGTCCGGAACGTCACGCACCCTAAGAAAGCCAGGAAAATCGCTCGCTGACCTCCGGATGACAGCTCTCTGTTCCTGAAGACCTCCAGGACCTTCCCAGTGCCTGCTGTTCCCAGCAGCATCCCCGGACCCTAGAAGTGTGCGCTGGGGTCATCCCCCCCCCCGGTGCCTTCCCCCTTGGAGGAGAGGGACCCGCCTGGTAAAGGGATACACCAGGATATCCCGGGGGTCGGCTGCGATCTGGGGATTAGAGGAGGGCTGGGTAAGGACAGAAGGGGTCAGGGGGAACTTGGTAGAGCCCGAAGGAGTGGAGGATCAGCAAGCATGGGGGCAGAAAAATAGATTACACAAAAAAAAAAAAAAAAAAGGCTAAAAAACAATAAGGTGCATTCCAGATGGAAGGTATACTGTGGAGATCAACAGTACCTTGTTTTGCTGATCTATGGTGAGTTTTAAGGTTAGGATCTGTCCCTCTGCAGTGTGGAGGCTGCTGAACAGTATTTGATCTTTTATATCACTTCTAAGGTAGACCAAATATCCCCCCCACCCCCGTTTTGACAGGTGGTCCTGTCCAAACAGGTTGTAGCGGTCCAAGGCAACTACCTTATTGGCAACCTTGGGGGACAGCCAGGTTTCTGTGAGTGCGATAATGTCAGGTTTTAGCTGTTCCACCCAGGTCTGGAATAGTGGGAGCTTGGGAAGAAGGCTACCTATGTTCAGAGAGACTATCTTAAGGTGGCCTGGGTTAGTGGAGTGGTTGGCGGAGGGTGGGCCAGAATTTAGGTGGAAGTTCCCTGACAGTAAAAGCAGTAAAAGTATAAACTTTCTTAGGTTGCTGGACCAGTACACCCTGGGGGTAACTGCAGACTTTGGTTGATCAGGCCTTGGTGCTAGTGAGACAGAGGCAGGTCTGCGCCCGCACAACAAGGCAGCTACTCAAATTATTAGTGGAGTACGAAATTTGTATGGTAAGGGTGGGAGCCTTAGCTCACAAGACAGTTCTAGGTCAGAAAGGAAAGGATGGAGAGGGAGGACAAGATAGAAACTTTCAAATACCTCAAGGGAATCAACAAAGTCTAAGAGGGTAGCATCTTTCAGAAAAAGAGATGTGCACGTACAAGGGGGCACAATTTGAAGATAGAGGGGTGGACGGCTCAGAGGTAATGTGAGGAAGTATTTCTTCACAGAGAGGGTTGTGGATACATGGAACAGCCTTCCCGAGGAGATTGTAGAGTCAAAAACAGTGGGGGAATTCAAGAATGCATGGGACAGACATAAAGCAATTCTAGTGGAGGGTAGGAGGAAGTAGGCAGTAGGCAGTTGGTTAACTAGGCTCTGCAGCTTATCCGTTAGGTAGGGAAATGGGCAGACTAAGTGGGCCAAGCGGTCCTTATCTGCCATCAAATTTTATGTTTCTATGTTAGAAGCTGTCCCCCAGTTAGTGCCCTGTAGGAACTGGGAGGCACCAGAGAGTTTTGGGGGTCTGTGTTAGAAGCCGTGGTCCCCGAGTCTTCACCAGTGTTAAGGATGATGAGAAGGGTTAACACGAGTGCCGGCTTTAGTAGAGCCTGTATTTTGGACGTAACGATGCAGTGAGTGTAAGTTGCACAAAATAAGAGTTATCCAAAGACAAGTTATTATGCAGTTGTCATCAGCAGAGTGAGCCAAGTTGTGCAACAGCTAGCTAACGTAAGGTGGTCAAGACAGATAAGACACAGGTAAAAAGGCAGGCAGAGAAGTCTGAGTCTAGGAGGGTAGTGAGTGAGGTAAAGTGTGTTGCAGCATCAAGAGTGGCCATTGCAGCACTCTGGCTGGTCATTCCAGTACTAAGGTGGGGTGGGTATCCCAGCACAGTGGTGCACATTCTGGCACCAAGGGTGGACATTGTTGCATGCAGCATGGCAATTCTGTCCCTACTATGAGAACTGTGCTTCCCATGGTGTATACTGTGGCCCTTAAATTGGGCTTTGCAACCCTAGGGTGGGTATTCTGGCCCTAGGGTGAGTTCAGTGCCCCTCATGTTGCATGATGCAGCCCTAGGGCGAGCATTCTTTTTTTTTTTTTGTATATTTTCTTTATACCCCTACTCTCTAGCTACCTGGACTCTCTTCAGTGTAGTCACTCGAACAGCCAGTTCCCACCCGCCTGAAGTCACCCAGCCCTACCTTCCAGCTTGGGCCCCTATCCACTCCGCACCACTGACTGCCCAACCCCCCGGCTCTGAGCACCCCCATAAGACAGGAACACCAACTCCTCCTGGCACTCTATTTGGGATCTAGTGGGCGGACCAGGGCATGGAAGGAGAACCGGAAGCATACTAGGGAGACCCAGCATTGGGTGTGGGGGCCGTCCAGTGGCCCCACCTTCGCCTACCAGGAGCCAGGGTTTTTCTGTTTTTGTCCCTCCCTTTGGCGTGGACGTGCAATGCACTCCAGCGCAGGTGTATGCAAACAATGAAAAAAAACAAGAAAAATACGTATTCTGTAGTAAACTGCAATAGCTGAAACATAACGTTTTGCGTGGGCGCTTTACTACATTCAGAACAGAAACACAGGGTTTTATTTAACTCTAAAAATTGATTAGCGTTTTGCTCATAAAGAGCTAAAACATTGTGAACATGCATAGCACCTGCCTCACTGTGTTTAACAAACATAACACTTCTAGAAAACCTATATACTGTAAATACTTTCTGAACAGTTAGTATCGTCTCAGGAAAAAAAAACTGCTAGTCAATTATTTAAAACCCTGGAAACAGAATGTAGTTTAGAAAGTTCTCTATTCGGAATAAGGTTTTTGGGGACCGATATTGAAGAGTTAGCAGGTGCACTAACCCAGATTTGCACTACCACTCCTGGACGACCCATATTCAGAAACCCAGGGAACGCCATCGCAAACCTGCAGCGTGAAAAAGCGTTATTATACTATAGCACCAATGCAAATGAGACAGTTCCCCCCATGCATACTAGTGCTGTGATATCTTCAAAGGTTTGCAGCAGTAAACCGCCTCTAAAGTGGCGCTCTTAGCATGTGCCCCCACCCTCCGAAGGCAGGGTGACTGTATGGCAGCAGCCTGCTCCCAATCACCCGATCCAAAATAGCAACAAATCCCTGGTGTCTAGTGGTCCCATCACCCCTCCCCAATCACCCGTAGTACAATGATTCATATATCCCTGGGGTCCAGTGTCCCCATGATCACCAATCCTGTATAGTCATATATTCCTGGGGTCTAGTGGTTCCCCACGATTTCCCGATCACATATTTACATAATACCTTGATGTCTAGTGGTTCCCTCCAATCGTCCAATCATTTATTCACATCATACCCTGGTGTCTAGTGCTCCCCCACCATGAATGCCCAACATCGAATTCGCATAATATGCTGGTGGTCCAGCAGGCTCCCCCATACACAACATATCCCCCCACCTGACCCGCCTGCTGCCATCCCACCTCCTCACACGCCCCCCACCCTAATGGCCAGCTATGACATCTTCACAATACTGCGACCGGGACAGCCCCCCTACTCACCGCAACAACTGGCAGCCATATGAGGTCAGTGAGCATGCGTCACTGTGCGTGTGCTCAGTGATCTCTCGTACAGCAGCCAGCCGCAGAGGTGATTGAAGGGCTGTGATAATAGCCACACCGTGACAACATGAGCGCTGGCTGCTGGGGAGGGGTAGGGGTGCAGGGAGGTGGGATGGCAGTAGGCACACTGAGTGGAGGGGCTGTTGTACAGGGGACCATTGGACCAGCGAGTATTATGAGAAAATGATATCAGAGAATTGGGAGGACCACTGGACACTTTTTTTCCCCAAAAACTTTATCTCCCGCTGGATGGGGCATCTCTCAGAGGTGCCCATTCGACGATCCCTGCTACTCCCCACCTGAAGCCTCTCTCTTCCCGGGTCCCCTCTATCAGTACCTTCCAGCCCCACGCACGCCCCACCAACCGGGCAGCCTTTCTGATATTAGAGGGTTGGTCTGGTGGAGATTTGGGGAGTCCGCTAGAGAGATGGCCTGGCATGGGGGAAGTAGGGGATGTCCATGGAGCCCTCGTCGCCTCCCCAATCCAGCGAGGATTTTTTCTGACTTTGTTCCCCCTCGGAGCGTGGCCATGCAACGGTGTCCATGGCCAAATCGACGACACCCGCTGGCGCTCCGCCCCGAGTGTCTGCTGGCACCGCATGTTCCGGCACTGTTCCCAGATCCCTCTCTAGGAAGGGAGAGCAGTCCTCCAGACGCTCGATCCCTTCCCTCTCCTGCCAACCCCCAGCGGCCCGGGTCCGTTCTCGAACATGGGTCGCCGGCGTGGCGCGAGGTGTGGCATGCAGCGCCTCAACCCTCACTGCCACCGGGCCAGCCTGTACACCATCATATTATGTGAATACATGATCGGGCGATTGGAGGAGCCCACCAGACACCATGGATATATGACTATACATAATCGATCGGGGGGACAGACTAGACACCAGATATATATAAAGTACTGTACGGCAGGCCATCGGAGAGTGGTGGGTGCCACTACCCACCAGGGACAGATGACTTATGTTATGATGCAAGACACTGCAAGGGGTGCTAAGCGGCTGCTGCGGCCTGTGCAAACGAGCCATAACTGGCTTGCAAATGGCCCCTGAGCACCTTGCATGACCAATGGGCTCATTTGTATGTTGCTGTCAAATACAGCCCACAAGGATCTTTTTTTTTTTTTTTAATTCTCTGTTTATCCTCCCTTACTCACCACTCAGGACCCTATCCTTGGGGATCCCTAGGCTGTGCGCACTCCCATAGGTCCCTAGGTAACTCCTTAATTCCTGGCAGCACTTTCCCCATATGGCCTCGGTTTGCCCCACGGGCAGTGAGGAGAGGGACTCCCCACAGCCCACCCCATCCATAAGTGTGCATCGGGTATGCTGCACAGACCCCATCTGGAGCCTGGTTGTGGATTTCTCTTGGGCAGCCAGGTCCCATCTCCAGGCGTCCGTCGCAGGGTTTTCCCTCTTTTCGTTGCCATCCCTCAGGATGCTGGCGCACCAGGATAGCTATGGGGCAGAGCACGTTGCAACGTGCCAGCGCTCCAGCTCCCCGGCTGTCCTCCCTCCCTGCTGCATGCTGTCCCGCTGCACCTCCACCCGTAGTCACCCAGGTGGCAGCATAGCAGCGGACATGCAACCCACCCCTCCCAGAGGAGAACAGCCTGTGGGCACTCAAATCTCCCCCCCCCCCGGACTGGCCCTCCAGCCGCCAGAGTCTGTTCCTGAACCCGGGTCACTGGCACCACAAGCAGTAGCCCTATCGCTGCGCTGGCAGCCCACAGGGATCTCTGGTGCTGTCCTGTTTGGGGCAATGGTATTCCCTGCGGGCTAATACAACTCAGACTGGTAATAGTGGGGATTATCGGACCAGCAATATTTGCATAGTGTAAAGCTTTGGTGAATACAACGCAGTATTGCCTCAAGCTGGCAGCTGTGTTTGTTAAGCTACGAGAGCCACAAGGTCACTGTTCAGTTAGATTTTCTCACACTGTGTTAGTGGGAGCCTCCACCTGCCTGCACCCCTTTGTCTTTTTAAAATCAGGGATGGAAAATGGCCCCCCCCCCAAAGTAAAATAAAGTGGCTTGGTGATCCAAGTAAACTAGACGTGCGCATCGTGGTGGCGTGCCATGACATTACGTCAAACGGACAACGTTATGCTACACCTGGTAGCAGAGCCACAACCCTAGACCAGTAATCTTCACTATCGAACCTAGATCCATAACAGGGCAGCGCAGTTTCACTTTGTGCTGTGCAACACAATCCATTATTCAGTCAGATAGCGAAGCCCACTATTCCCTTGAATACAGCAGCCACTTGGTTAGGTGCAAGCACAGCACAAATGTGTTCCTATCTGAATATCCAGTCCATCGTTTTTTTTTTGTTAAAGCTTGGTAGTTCCAACCACAAGCACCCCCCCCCCCAAAAAAAAAAAAACCTGGTAAACTCCACCATGTATGATGCCATGTCAAATGCTAAAATAGAATACCCGCTCTCTACATGTCTGTTAATGCAACTTTTCAATAGTCCCAGGCTGGCAGCTACAACAGCGTACAATATTTTTATTTTAGTCTTTGGTAACTGGCTAAGGCCCACTAGGCACAAGTGCCTGTTTTCAGGGGCGACCTAGGGTGACTTGCTCAAAGTTCCACAGTATGCAAGTGGAGAGTGCGAGAATCAAACCAAGGTCTGGTCTGCTCAACGTACCAAGCTTTTTCACAACTCATTACCCTAACCTCTAGGCAACACTGCCAGTCAAAATATGTCAAAGGGGGGATCTTGAAGGACGAAAACGAAATGATAAATTAATAAGGTTGTAGTTTTTTGTGCAGCGGTTGGCTATACAGTATAGCCTACACTGTCTGGTGCTGACTAGAAAGACGAGTCCACATCACTGACAAAAATTAACCCCGAGATCAACAATTTGCTGTTGGTGTCTATCGCCAGGCAGCCACCCCAGGCCACGGCAGCGTTCCCGGAAAAGAGCGACTTCATTTCGCTCGGTACCACGGCTGCCTCTCTAGCGCCCCTCTCTCGTTAACCGCTGACTCTCCCCTTTGTTCGTTTTACCTGAACAAGTCCCTATATTCCAGGTACGACAGTATCAAGAGCAACGGGTCGGAAGGCAGGGTCTCCAGATTCAGCTCCATGGGTGCCGCCAGCTTGCGAATGCTGACCTCTCACCTTTGGCATTCGTGACTTCACGCGAGGCGGGGATCGTGCTGGTTTGTTATCAAACACAAACACGCGTTATGCTGCGACGGGTGGGGCAGAAACTCTAGAAAAGCGCTATTATTGATAAGAAAGTAAAAAAAAATATGTCGTTTCTTTTGTAAATAATAAAACAAAGGTCGTGAATCAAGAATTCTAATTGGATGTAAGGATTCTATGAGTACTACATTTTTTGTTTTCTGCACCTAAATATTGGAATGTTCTTCCCACTACTAGCTGAGATTCTAATACAGCTTTTAAAACTAGACTGAAACAGTGTTTGCTGGATAAGTCTGTATGTAATTGCTAACTTACATCATACGTGGTAAAAAGCGTGTTTTAGGTTGCAATATTTTTATACCATGTACGTTTTTTTAATACTACGATTACAAACGTTGGAGGCATAAAAACCTAGGTTGCTAGATTTCTTTTTTATCTTGTTAGTAGAGTACGGTCATGCTGTTTGTCTTGCTAACGAGGTACCTCGTCGCAGAGGTTGGGGTCAACGTACCGCTCACTAGCACATGCTATGCTTCCTTGCTGTGAACTGCGAGAGAGCGGAGCAGTGTATTATTTTATTTTATTTGGAAATTGTTTCACCAGGAAAGACAACATGAGCGGGGGTGGGGGTAAAAGAATTGGGAGAACAGGCAAACACAGAGCAATAACGTGATAGTACATGAGAAACACTAGTTAACAACAGGGCTATTCTTTCACCGAGTTGGTACTATGACGACAGATTACCTCAAGAGCGCCGCTCGACAGGTAATCAGTTGTCATAGTATAACGAGTAATTAATATTAAATGATACGCATGTACTGTTCTGTGGTAGAGGAACGACGTTGCCTCAAAAAAAAAAAAAATACTACATCTTTCGTTTTAAAATAAGACTGTCAGATTGCTTTCCTAGTTTACCCCTGTTTTCTTCAGCCTCCCTATTCCTTATCACTCTCCTCCCCTCCGGTCACCCGCCACATTCAACTCCCCTGCCCCCCTTATCTCGCTACCTCCTGCAAGGATCAGGAATTAAAAATGGGGTGGCAGAAGGACGGAGATGGGAGAGAGGAGCAAGGATCAGTACCCCTTCAGGATGACAGAGAACCCTGCAAGGAGAACAGGATCAGGCAGAAAAGGAGGCAGATATGGGGCAGGGAGGAGGAGTGGAATGTGGCAGGTGCCCGGAGGGGAGGAGAGTGATGGGGAGGCTGAAGAAAATAGGGGTAAACTAGGAAATGAAAAAAGAGAGGGGGTAGTGGGGGGAAGGACAGCTGTAGAGTGTCAAAATAGCATAGCAGGTTGTGGATGGTGATAGAGAGTCAAAATGGCACAGTACGGGGTGGGAGGAGGGGGTATAATAGGTGGTAGCATGTGAGGAAGGGTTCAGTTAGAAGATAGGTAAGTCAGGGATAGAGGAGTAGGGCATAGTGTGCAAGGGTGCAGAGGGTTGCGAAGGGGGGCTAGTAACAAGTACAGTTAGAACTGAAGTAAAGTAGAGCTAAAGGATAATACGCCAGGGTTAGGATTGAAGGGGGGCTAAGAACAAGTGCAGTTAGGGGAATGGAAATTATGAAGGGCTAAGGAGATTGAAAATGAAGCAGAGGAGAGTCTGATAGGAGGTGGCAGTGAGTTCCAAAGCTTTGGGTAGCTGTAGGAGAAAAATTCCTGGCCTGTGGAGGTAGAGCAACGAGGAATAGCTAGAGTGCGTGTGTCAGTGGATCTGAGAGGGTGAGAGGAGGGAGGCGAAGCAGAGAGTAAGGAGAAGAGGGGAGAGTCCCAAACCAGAATTTAGATGTGAACTTGGCGCAGTGAGAGAGGCAGCCTGCATGAGAGGGAAAAGCCATAGAATGATACAAGGTACAGTGATGTGTGCGGGAGGGGAAAAGGAACTACGGTTCCTGTGAAGGGCACATAGTTTGGGGCTCAGTTTTTTCAGGATGGCATAGATATGTAAAGAAAAGTTAAAGGGACACTGTTAACCTGTTTAGGCCTCAAAGTGTCCATAGTTTAATAAAAAACATTTTTTGATTGTTCTCATTATATAGAGACTGTTGACTCAGCTGGTAGTTTGATTCAGATCCCTTTTTTCTTTTAAAAAGTGTAAAATGGACTGCCCACCACACTAGTATTACCACACCAAAACATGTTTGTTTATGTTTCTTGACCAGCTCCCACTGCATCTTTCCTTGACTCAGGAACACCCCTGACACAATCTAGCCACTCATTATGCAGTGGGAATAGAGGAGACTATTGTATCATGAATGGTTGCACTGTTTGAGGATGTTTCTAATGTTCAGGAAGTTTCCACTAAGAGCAGTTCAATGATTTGAAGCAAAACAAAGCTGGACATAGCTATACATTACCATGCATTTTAGTTCTAATAAGAAAGGAGGCAGAAAACAACCAGCAACATCAATGAGTTTTAGATACAGTAGGCAATCATAAAATTTTGGGGTTTTACCTAAAAATAATATGATGCAAAAAAAAGGTTGACCATGTCCCTTTAAGATGTTGGTCAAGCCAGGTACCCAGATATTTGAAAGAGATGGTGTCCTCTAGTGTTGTCCCATCAAGTGTGTGGAAGAAGGGAAGGGAGGGCAGCCTAGAGAGTCTCTGCCCAGTGCCAAAGGTCATGGAGACTGTCCTCCTGGCGTTGAAGAAGAGCTGATATGAGATTAGCCAGTGTTGGATATTATTTAAAGTCAAGCTGTAGTCTGGAAGTCACATCGGAGGGAGATTGGCCAGAGGTGAACAAGACCATGTCATCAGCATACATATGGATAGAGGATGAGGAGCATAGTGATGGTAGGTCGTTTAGGAAAATTGAGAATAAGAGTGGGCCGAGTACGGAGCCTTGCGGCACATCAGTAGAGATGGGTAGTGGAGGGGACGTAGAATCAGCTGTTGTAACAGATTGGGTTCTACCTACCAGGTAGGATCTGAACTAGTTGCAGGCAGAGACAAGCCAGCTGATGAGAGAGTTTCAAAGAGGAGGGAGTGGGAGACTGTGAAGCCTTGGCAAGGTCGACAAAGATAGATGTACTCGCAGAATTGCGTGGCACCTGCGGTTTGGTTAAAACCTTCACACACTTTTACCAGTCTTTTCTTGGGCTGGACGGACTGTTCCGCCTGAGAGCCAGCCCCCCCCGGATCAAACTCGTAACCCACAAACCAGGATAAATATGGACTTAGCCACAGAAGTCCAGGTCTGCGGAGTGCAAGTCAGTGTACTGTTGCCATGGGGATGCTGCCAGCATGCTCGCTGCACATACAGGTGGCCAACAGCATCCAATCAGGTAACAGCAGGCTAGTCAGGTGAGGCAATCACGGTATATAACCATGGTGAGTGTGCAAAGCGGGCCCAGACTATTTGGTGGATGGTCGGAGGAGCTTGCTGCAGCAGAGCCAGACACTACAATTGCGCACCGCAGAGAGAAACTAAATATACATTTAAAAAAAAATCTATTTGTTAAGCAGAGGAGAGGAAAGAAAGAGAGAGAAGAGACTTACTGGGGTGGGGGGGGGAGTAAGTCATTGTTGAGGGAGAGGAGAGGAATCCAAGGATGGAGAGAGATGGTGGGTGGCTGCCAATGGGAAACAAACAAGGCAAAAATGTCAGTGCGGGATGCAGTGTACTGCAGGACAAGGGCAGGCTGGCAAAAGAAATCTTTGACTTGTGTCATCCAGAAGATCCTCCAGGCAAGAGAGTGAGAGACTACTGGGGGACCCTGGAGAAATTTTACAGTTACAGAAAATCCCAAATAAAAGATTTTTTTTTCTTTTCCTGGCCTCAGTTTGGTAGTGTGTGTGTGTAGGGCAAGGGCAGGCTGACAAAATCTTTGACTTGGGCCATCCAGAGGAGAGAGAAAAATGGGGCACGAGACATTTTACAGTCCCAGAAATCCTAAATCAAAGTTTTTTCTTTTCTTTTCATGCTCTCCTCAGTGTGGCTGTATGAGTGTCTGTAGGGCAAGGTCAGGCTGACAAAATAAATCTTTGACTTGTGCCATTCATTCCAGATCCAGAGGAGAGAGAAACTGTGGGGGGGGGCACGAGAAATGTTAAAGTCCCAAATAAAAATTGTTTTTTCTTTTCTAGGCCTCCTCATTGTGGCTGTGTGAGTGTGTGTAGGGCAAGACCAGGCTGACAAAGTAAATTTTTGACTTGTGCCATCCATTCCAGATCCAGAGGAGAGAGAGAGAGACTATGGGGGGGGGGGCACAAGAAATTTTACAGTCCCAGAAATCCCAAATAAAAAATGTTTTCTTTTCCTGGCCTCAGTGTGGCTGTGTGTACAGGGCAAGGGCAGGCTGGAAAAATAAATCTTTGACTTGTGCCACCCAATCACGATCACTCGTTACTGTTCACTCACAATTTCATGTATTACAAATATAAAAAAAATATTTTTCTGACAAACAACAGACAAGTTACTGTGCCTGGACTGCTGGCTGTGGGGGGCCCTGGGGATATTCTGAATTTGTGACCTGTACCAGTCTGTGTACACTACAACACAAGTAATAAAAGTATACACACACAAGTGTCATCATCACTTATTTCATCCAGTATTCCTCCTTCTTATCCTTTTTAGTTTATCGTTATGTATAAGCTTTAACCAAGCCATGTGGGACTGTGCGTGTGGCTGTGTGCAAGATGACTGCATCACCAATTTAAATTCTGAGGCACACTTGAGCAGGTCACTGAACAGTAACTGTAGTAGAAGGCAGCTCAGCTTGGAAGGAAGCGGTGGTAGACTGCAGTGTGCTGTTTACTACAACAATCACGACTCATGACTGCAAATCTGTCTCTGGCCTCTGAGTGGGAGTCATCAGAGGACGTTAGGTAGAGGGTGTGGCAAGCCATACCCTTGCCAGTTAGATGGGCAGATGTCTTGTCTTATGTTCTGTTATATTTTTGTACATGTTTAAAACTGCCACATGGTAAATGCCAATGTGAAGCAAAGGGAATTTTTATTTAATAGCTGATAGTCCTGTAACCTGCAAAACAGCTTGCTTGGCAAAAAGCTAATTTAATTTCCTTACTGGTTGACCTAGAGGTAATGAAATCAGCTCATATAGTCATAAACCTTACAGAATCTTCCTTGTAACTTAATTTAAGGAAGCCAGTTCAAAGTCCAGGATGTTTTAGCCAGGATTTGAGCAGCAAATGACCATTCTGACAGGCGAATGTGAATTTTGTCTTATGAGTGCAAATTGCCTACAGGGGACTTCAAAAGGCCTAAACTCTGAATGTCATAGCCATGTTAAATTATCTGTGTCTGGCTTTGATTTTTTTATATTCTTGGAATTTTGGAAACAGCTGAACAGTGACATCTCCTAGCCAAACGTAGTAGTTGCCCTGACTCACCTGATAGGTAAATAGACCAGTTTCTTTAGAACGGGGCTAATTGATGACACTACAAGTTATAGAAGGTATTTAAAGCCCTCAGCTCAGGGCATGTGGCACACTTTTCATCTGGACTGTCTTCTGAACACACAGAGAAACAAACCTGCTACAGCACAGAGACGAAGAAATAGAAACTGCACTTACTCTTTACAAATTTCAATTCACTATGAACTAAGGTAGAACTTTAGATAACTATCATAGTGCAATTCATTTTGTACAATTCTACTTTTTTTGTTACGCTGTGACCAAAAAGATTATTTAAACTCTTTTTAAGTGTAAGTGTATGGTTAGTAACTATTTAGTAAAAAAGAAAATTGTTTTTCAGAGAACCGGCATGAGCGAGATTTTCTTATAATTGTGTGTGCGATTCTGAGAGGTTCCGTATTAATCTGTGACTAAACTGTTATTCCTAAGGGGGCCATCATAAGCTACCAAATCGAATAAAGGGTCTGAAGAGGGAAAGTCGGGATATAAAGGGAATACCAGAGTCTCAACGAAGAGTCTGGTGGAAGGAAAAATGCTTTCAGAGAGCCTGCTGCTCAGGGCTCTTCTGCTGCCTGCTCCAGTGTGGAGCCAGCTGGAAGTGAAGGTGCTTTCAGTTATTGTGCCCTGATCCAGAGTAAAGAGGGGACCCTAGGGCTTTCTGGCGAGTGTTCAGTTGCAAAGCCAGTGAGCATAATAGAGGGACTCGAAGAGGGTATCCCGTTTCCCCCTTCCTGTCGTGGATTGCACTTAGGGTTGGGCACTGTGAGCTCAGTGGACATGACCCTCAGGAGTGGATTTGTTACAAATATGATGTGCACAGGTGGGATCTGAGAGATCTGGTAGGAGACTCAAGAGATACTGGTGACACAGGCATAACAGTTGGATTCGAAACTGAAAACAATCCACACACAATCCGAGCAGAGATTTGAAAAAAATAATTTGGTTACAGTATAAAGTTCCCTACCTGTTTTCTTTTTTTTTCAGTGTAAGCTAGTGTAGTAATAGGGAAGAAGATGGCTTCCAACTATAATGAATGCACTGCTGACCACCTAAGGTAGTTGTGTCAGGAAAGAAGAGTCCAGTACGAGGGGCAAATCAAGAAGTACCTCGTGGAGGCTCTCATGGCAGCCAGTGAGCTAGCAGCTACCCAGAACCTCGAGTCACTGCCAGTGACTGAACAGGACCAGAGTCTGGGTGTGGGGGTGCCAGGGTCCATTGCAGAGTCTATTCTTAGGGAGGAGGATAGCGAGACCAGAAGGAACCCAGAGCCACAGCAGCAGGGGAAGGTCACCCCAGATCTGGGTCTAGAAGGAATTAGGCTACAGCTGGAGCTGAGGAAATTGGAGCTGGAATTCGAGCAGAGAAAGTTTAAAGCACAGCAGCAGAGGGAGTTCGAGCAGAAGAGGTTTGAACTGGAAAGGCAGCTTAAGAGACAGGCCGAGGAACAGGAAAAACAGTGTGAGGGGGAGTTTGAACTGCGTCGGCTGAAGCTTCAAATGCCGACGCTAGAAGTAAGTGGCAGGGTTGAATTTGAAACTCCAGGGCTAGGGTATGAGTTAAATTCTAAATTAATAGCTGAATTTAAAGAGGGGGAGGATATGGATGCATTTTTGAATTCGTTTGAAAAGGTCTGTATCCAGGCCAAAATACACATGGAGTCCAGGAGCGTTCAGCTTCCCAACTACTTGCTGCTAAAGGGCGTGATGCACTAGGTCAAATGGACAATCAGGACAATAGCAATTATAAGAAACTTAAAGCTGCTTTGCTTAAAAAGTATGAGTTAGATGGCCCGGTGGCGCAGAGGACTGTGGCGCTGGCGTCCACCTCTGAACCGCCCGGACAACCCGGGTTGGGGAACGGACTCGGCTGCGGGGGTTGGCAGGGGAAGGGGTAGGATTGAGCATCCATAGGACTGCTCTCCTCCCCTGGCGAGGGTTAGGGACGCATGATCACTCTGCAGCGGCCCCCGGTGGAGACAGGGAACACAACAGAGGGATCGCATGAAGGGGGAACACCAGAAAATGGAAATACCGCTCACTGGCTGCTGGATGATGGCTCTCTGTCCCCGGCTGCCTTCCCGGGGCCTCCTCCACAGCAGCATTTCCGAGCCCTAAGAAGAGTGTGTGGGGTCATCCCTTCCCCCTCAGAGGAGGGGGGCCCGGCAAAGGGATACACCGCAATATCCGGGGGATCAGTTGCAGTGTGAGGAGTTAGAGGAGGGCCGGGTTAGGACAGAAGAGGCTATCGGGAGGCCTGCAGAGCCTGAAGGAGTGGGGGCCTGCGAGCATGAGGAGAATGGAAAAAAGAATATACCCCAAAAAAGTGTAAGTTAACTCCCGAAGCATACAGGGCTAAGTTCCGTAAGCTCAGAAGAAGCCCTGACATGAGCCATGAGGAACTCGCCACAAAGCAACATCAGTTTTTGAAACGGAGGGAGTGGAAGCAAATTCTGTGGAAAAAATGAGGTTATGTAGCTAGAGCAGTTCTTTTGGGCTTGCCCAACAGAGTTGAAAACCTGGCTAGAGGATCAAGATCCAAAAACAGCACAGCAAACTGCTGAGCTCTTGGAGCAGGCAGGCCTGCTCAGAAAGGAAGTGGAGCAGGTGTGGAAGCACAGAAAGGGAAAAGTGTGCCTTTAGGACAGCTAAAAGCCTCACTACATCTGCAGAAGGGGAAACCCCAAGTTACAAAAAAGGGATTTCTCAGATAAAATAAATGATGACTGTTGGTTTTGTAACAGCCAGGGCATCTTGCGAGACAGTGTCCTAAAAAGGCACAGAGTGGACAAAGTGGTGCTCAAACAGAGTTGGGTTCTTTGTGTATCCCTGAAAGCATTTCTATAACATGAGGGAGCACATGCACCCAGTTACTGTACATGTGGTGTAGACCCATGGGTTAAGGTACACGGGGGTGTCGCTTACTTTAGTAAAAGGGGATTTGGTTTGGCCTGAACAGCTTATACCTAATCAGTTTGTAATGGTGAAGGGATTCACTGGGGAGGAGGAAACTCTGCCACTTGCTAGTGTTCTCTCGGACTGGGGTGAGACAGGAGTGATGGTGCAAAAAGTGGCAGTGGCAGACAACCTTGCTCTGGATGTGATTATAGGGAACAATCTACAGAAGGGGGGTGTGTGTGTGGGTGCCCGCAGTCAGATGGCAAAGGCTGATTGTAGTTCCCTAAACTCCATAGAAACCCCTGTGGAAAACAATGGGAGGCTGGTTCCCCAGCCTGTGCCTTCTGACATGGAGAGTGGTGAAAGGGAGGTAGCACTTCCCAAGGTAGCCGCTCACAAGACAGCTACAAGGGGTTACTCTGAGGAGGGAGAGGTAACAAATGGTCAGAAGATTAGGGGTGTCAGTGACCCTGAATGCCCTGATGGTAGAGCTATGGACCCCAGCTTGGAACTGAAGGGGACATGTCCCATGCCTTGGGGAAGATGTGAAGATTTTGCAGCTGCTCAGAGAACTGACCCTAGTTTCGAGAGGTTGAGGGCTTCTGCAGAATCTGATGGAACACCGGAAGGTGACATAAGATATAGAGTATTTTGGGACAATGGACTGTTGTATATGTAGGACAGAGTGAGGGGTTATGGGCAGGCAGCTTGTCGTTCCCCAGGGGTACTGTGAGTGGCTGCTCAAGATCACTCATGATATCTCCATGTCCGGACATCTGGGAATCATGCGCACCATGCAGCAATTGGCCCCAAATTTCTATTGACCCAACTTCGCCCAGCAGGTGAAGGAATATTGCACATCTGGCTAGCAGTATATCCTAGAGGTTAGAGTAACGAGCTTGGTACATCTAGCAGACCAGACCTGGGTTTGATTCTCACAACCTCCACTTCCATACTGTGTGACTCTGAGCAAGTCATTTAACCACCCAGTGCTCCCAGGTCACCCCTGAAAACAGACACTTGTTCCTAGTGGGCCTTACTCATTTACTAAAGACTTAAAAAAAAAGAAGTTCTTGTCACCGGTGCCAACAAATAGGGAAGGCCAGTAGTAAAACCAAAGCTGCCCTAATTCCCTTGTCCATTGTGGAGGAACCATTTCAGAGGGTATGAATGGATATTGTGGGACCTTTGAGTACCCCAGGCTCCTCCAGGAAGAAGTTTATTCTGACGACGGTCGATTACGGCACCTGATACCCAGAGGTGGTCGCCCTCTCCTTTCTTAGGACAAAGTGGCAGACGCCTTGCTAGGGATTTTCTCACATGTCGGGTTTCTGCAGGAGGTTATCACTGATCAAGGGGGTACCTTCATGTTGAACCTGATGAAATGTTTGTGGGAGAAGTGTGGGGTGGTGCAGAGATGCATGACACCTTATCACCCACAAGCCAGTGGGCTTGCAGAAAGGTTTAATGGTACCGTAAAAGTTTGCTGAACAGCGTGGGAGGGACTGGGAGAAATACCTTCCCCACTTGTTCACATACAGGGAGGTGCCCCAAAAGTCAACATGGTTCCCCCTCTTCAAACTCTTATATGGATGTAGGGTGCGTGGACCTCTAGACTTGATCCAGGAAGACTGAGAAGGCAAGCACACCACCCAGGGAACTCCCATAGTAGATGTGTCTTTAAGTTTAGGGAGAAGCTGAAGGAGCTTATGGGGCAACCCAAAGCAACCTATTAGCTGCCCAGCAGAAGCAAAAGGTCTGGTGCGATCATGGAGCTGTGCAAGTGTGTGTAGGGCAAGGGCAGGTTGACAAAATAAGTATTTTACTTGTGCCATCCATTCCAGATCCAGAGGAGAGAAAGAGAGAGAGATTGGGGGGGACATGGAAATTTTACAGTCCAAGAAGTCCCAAATAAAAGTTTTTTTTTTTCTTTTCCTGGCCTCCTCAGTGTTGCTATATGAGTGTGTGTAGCGCAAGAGCAGGCTGACAAATCTCTGATGTGCCATCCATTCCAGATCCAGATGAGAGAGAGAGAGACTATGGCGTTGGGCACGAGAAATTTTGCAGTCCCAGAAATTCCAGATAAAAGTTTTTTTTTTCTTTTCCTGCCTTGAATATGGCTGTGTGTACAGGGCAAGGGCAGGCTCACAAAATAAATCTTTGACTTGTGCTCTCCAATCATGATCACTTAATGTTCATTCACAATTTCATGTATTACAAATAAAAAAAAATGCGTTTCTGACAGACAAGTTACTGTGCCTGTGCTACTGGCTGTGGGGGACCCCGGGGGATATTCTGAATTTGTGACATATACTAATCTGTGTACACTACAACACAAGTAATAAAAGTACACTCACAAGTGTCATCATCATCATCATCATCGATCATTTCATCCAGTATTCCTCCTCTTCCTTATCCTTCTTGGTTTATCATTATGTATAAGCATTAACCAAGCCATTGGGACTGTGCGTACAGCCATGTGCAAGTTGACTGCATCACCAATTTAAATTCTGAGGCGCACTGTTGAGCAGGTCACTGAACAGTAACTGTAGTAGCAGTCAGCTATGCTCAGAAGGAAGTGGTGGTGGACTGCGGTGTGCTGTTTACTGCTACAATCATGTTTGAAGTTCACAGCTCATGACTGTAAATCTGTCCCTGGCCTATGGTGGGAGTCATCAGATGATGTTAGGTTGAGGATATGCCAGGCTATGCCCCTGCCAGTCAGATGGGCAGGTGTGTGGTGTTATATTCTGTTCTATTCTTGTACTTCTTCAAAACTGCCACATGGTAAATGCCAATGTGAAGAGAAAGGAATTTTTTTTATTGGCAGACAGTCCTGTAACCTGCAAAACAGCTTGCTTAGCAAGAAGCTAATTGCATTTCCTGTCCAGCTGACCTAGAGGTAATAAAATCAGTTCATATAGTCGTAAACCTACAGGATCTTCCTTGTAACTTAATTGAAGGAAGCCAGTTCAAAGCCCAAGTTGTTTTAGCCAGTATTTAAGCAGCAAATTACCACTCTGACAGGGTAATGTGAATTTTGTCTTATGGGTGCAAATTGTCTACAGGGGACTTCAAAAGGCTTAAACTCTGGGGCCCAGATATTCAAAAGGGAAAAGTGTGTGGCACAAATCCCTATGCGCTGGAGCGCATCAGTAATGTCTGCAGGCACAGGTGGGGGCGTGCCCATGCATATTCTGCTGGCCGATATTCAGCCTGGGATGTGCAGAGCCATGCATGCGCAACCCCTACCTGTGCCAGCACAAAGTTACGCCCCAAAAAAAGGAACAACTGATGGCCACCCACAGGTGCACTGCTGCACTGCAGGGCGCAACACGGCAGCTGCCACCTGTGGGTGGCCACCCGAGTTCCAGCTGCACCTTGCGGCGCCCCCTATGCCCAATCATGGGCATTTTTAAAAAAAAGATTAATGTCCAGTATCCCTGGTGGCCCAGTGGACTGCTATCTGCCCGATTACGGGCATCTGTGTTAAGAACAGACTTAGTCCTATATCCCTGGTGGTCCAGTGGACTGCTATCTGCTTAATCGCGGGTATCTGTATTAAGAACAGACTTCGTCCTATATCCCTGGTGATCCAGTGGACCACTATCTGCCTGATCGCAGGCACGTGTAAAAGAAAATTCCAATATCCCTGGTGGTCTAGTGGTGTTCCCCCCACCTGTCCACTAAGCCCCACAGCCTCGCTCCCCCAGTCAGCGGCGGTGGCAGCACCCATCTGCCTGCCAGCCCACGGGCCATGACTCAGGCAGGCTGCGCCCATTGGTTCTGGCGTGAGCCAATGGGCATGCAACCCCTACTACATTTCAGATATGTGAATGAATCATTCACATATCTGGAATGTGTTGATAGGCTGCATGCCCATTGGCTCATGCCATGAACCAATGGGCAGCCCTACTGGGTCGGGGGGCAGGGTGGAGCAGGTGGTGCTGCTGCCGCCCGGCTGACCAGGGGAAGGGCGGTGGGGCTCAATGGGCGGGTGGGAGGGGTACCACTAAACCACCAGGATATGGAATTTTTTTTACACATGCCTGCGATCGGGCAGATAGCGGTCCACTGGACCACCAGGGATATAGGACGAAGTCTGTTCTTAATACAGATGACCGCGATCGGGCAGATAGCGGTCCACTGGACCACCAGGGATATAGGACGAAGTCTGTTCTTAATACAGATGCCCACGATCGGGCAGATAGCGGTCCACTGGACCACCAGGGATATAGGACGAAGTCTGTTCTTAATACAGATGCCCGCGATTGGGCAGATAGCGGTCCACTGGACCACCAGGGATATAGGACAAAATATTTTTTATCTTTACTACAGATGCCCACGATCGGGCTGCAGGGGGTGTCAGTCCCCGACGGCTGCTTCCTGGCAGGGCGCCAGGTGCAAGTCATCAGGGATCAGTGCACCTGCATGCAAATGGGGCCATAATGACTTGCAGATGGCCCCATGTGTGTCTTGCATACATTATGGCCCCATTTGCATGTCAACTTTTGAATATCGTGGTTGCTGTACATGACGCAATGGAACTTGCGCTAGCGCATCCCCATGCTCCACTCTGGCCACTTGCGCTGGTGCAGTGCCACTGTGCCATGCACACTGGGGGTGGCCAGGGTGTGATATTCAATGCTGCTGAGCCATGGCACAGCTCCGTTAAATATCGCCCAGTCCACACCTCTGCGCAGCTAAGTTGAGCTGCGCCCCAGTTTGCTCCACAGCCTGGCGTAGTTTGAATATCTGGGCCAGAATGTCTTACCCATGTTAATTATATGCGTCTGAATTTGATTTTTGATATTCTTGGAATTTTGGAAGCAGTGACATCTCCTGGCCAAATGGAGTAGTTGCTCTGACTCACCTGATAGGTAAATAGACCAGTTTCTTTAGAACTGGGGTAATTAATGACACTGCAAGCTGCAAAAGGTATTTAAAGCTCTCAGCTCAGTTCACTTGGCACACTTTTCATCTGGACTCTCTTCTGGGCACAGACAAGTAAAACTGCCAGAGCACAGAGACTTAAGAACTATAGATTGTACTTATTCAGTTCACTACAAACTAAGGTAGAACTTTAGATAACTATCATAGTACCTTTTTTGTACAATTCCACTTTTTTTTTGTTCTGCTGTGACCAAAAAGATTGTTTAAACTCTTTTAAGTGTAACTATATGATTAGTAACTATTTAGCAAAAAAAAATGTTTTTTGGTTTTTATGTGAACCGGTTGAGCAAGATTTTCTTATAATTGTGTGTGTGATTCTGAGAGGTTCAGTATTAATCTGTGGCTAAACTGTTATTGCTAAGAGGGCCATCATAAGCTACCAGAATGAATAAAGGGTCTGAAGAGGGAAAGTCTGGATACAGGGGGAATACCAAAGTCTCAAGGAAGAGTCTGGTGGCATTTGAACAAGGTTATGAGCTGGTAGAAGGGTAGGTGCTTGCAGAGAGCCTGCTGCTCAGGGCTCTTCTGCTGCCTGCTCCAGTGTGGAGCCAGCTGGAAGGGAAGGTGCTTTCAGTTATTGTACCCTGATCCAGAGTAAAGAGGGCACCCTATGACTTCGTGGCGAGTGTTCAGTTGTGAATCCAGCGAGCATTATAGAGGGACTCGAAGAGGGTATCCCCTGTTTCCCCCTCCCTGCTATGGATTGCACTTAAAGGTGGGCACTGTGAGCTCAGTGGATCTGACCCTCAGGAGTGGGTTTGTAACGGATCTGATGCGAAGAGGTGGGATCCAAGAGATCTGGTAGCAGGAGATTCAAGAGATATTGGTGACGCAGGCATAATAGTTGGATTTGAGGCCAGTGTATCAGATTGATAAACTGAAAACAATCCACACATAATCAAGGCAGAGATTTGAAAAAAATAATTTGGTTACAGTATAAAGTTCTCTACCTGTTTTCTTTTTTTTTTTTTCGGTGTAAGCTAGTGTAGTAATAGGGAAGAAGATGGCTTCCAACTATAATGAATGCACTGCAGACCCCCTAAGGCAATTGTGTCAGGAAAGAGGGGTTCAGTATGAGGGGCAAACCAAGAAGCACCTCATGGAGGCTCTCATAGCAGTCAATGAGCTAGCAGCTGCCCGGAACCTCGAGTCACTGCCAGTGACTGAAAAGGACCTGGACATGGGGCTGCCAGGGTCCATCGCAGAGTCTAGTCCCAGGGAGGAGAACAGCGAGACCAAAAGGAACCCAGAGCCACAGCAGCAGGGGAAGGTCACCACAGAGCTGGGTCTAGAAGGGATCAGGCTGTAGCTGGAGCAGAGAAAGTTTGAAGCACAGCAGCAGAGTGAGATCAAGCAAAAGAAGTTTGAACTGGAGATGCAGCAAAAAAGAAAGGCAGCTTCAGAGAGTGGCCGAGGAACAAAAAAAGCAGCATGAGAGGGAATTTGAACTGCAGCGTCTGAAGCTTCAAGTACCAGAAAAGGTAAGTGGCAGGGTTGAAACTGAAACTCCAGGGCTGAGGTATACGTTAAATTCTAAATTAATAGCTGAATTTAAAGAGGTGGGTATATGGATGCATTTTTAAATTTGTTTGAAAGGTCTGCATCCAGGCCAAAATACACAGGGAGTCCTGGAGCTTTCAGCTATCCCCACTACTTACTGGTAAAAGGGGTGAGGCACTAGGTCAAATGGACAATCAGAACAGTAGCAAATATGAGAAACTTAAAGCTGCTTTGCTTAAAAAGTATGAATTAACTACTGAAGCATACAGAGTTAAGTTCTGTAAGCTCAGAAGAAGCCCTGACATGAGCTTTGAGGAACTCGCCACAAAGCAACATCAGTTTTTGAAACGGGAGGGAGTAGAAGCAAATTCAGTAGAAAAAATTGAGGTTATGTTGCTGGAGCAGTTCTTTTGGGCTTGCTCAACAGAGTTCAAAACCTGGCTAGACGACCAAAATCCAAAAACAACACAGCAAGCTGCTGAGCTCTTGGACCACTATTCCGGGAGCAGGCCTGCTCTGTAAGGAAGTGGAGCAGGTGTGGCAGCACAGAAAGGGAAACGCATGCCTTCAGGGCAGCTAAAACCCTCACTGCCTCTGCAGAAGGGGAAGCCCCAAGTTACAAAAAAGGATTTCTCAGATAAAAGAAATGATGACTGTTGGTTTTGTAGTAGCCAGGGCATCTTGCAAGACAGTGTCCTAAAAAGGCACAGAGTGTCAAAGTGGTGCTCGAACAGAATTGGGTTCTTTGTGTATCCCTGAAAGCATGCCTGTAAACATGAGGGAGCACATGCACCCGGTTACTGTAAATGGGGTGCAGACCCATGGGTTAAGGTACTCGGGGGCATCTCTTACCTTAGTAAAAGGGGATTTAGTTTGGCCTGAACAGCTTATACCTAATCAGTTTGTAATTGTGAAGGGATTCACTGGGGAGCAGGAACCTCTGTCACTTGCTAGCATTCTCTTGGACTGGAGTGAGACAGGAGAGATGGTGCAAAAAGTGGCAGTGGCAGACACCCTTGCTGTGGATGTGATTATAGGGAACAATCTACAGAAAAGGGTGGTGTGTGTGGATACCTGCAGTCAGATGGCAAAGGCTGATTGTAGTCCCCTAAACCCCACAGAAACCCCTGTGGAAAACAGTGGAAGGCTGGTTCCCCAGCCTGTGTCTCCGGACATGTAGAGTAATGAAAGGGAGGTACTGTAGGACTTCTCCAGCAGCCTTTCACAAGACAGCTACAGAAGATCACTCCAAAGAGAGAGGGGTAACAAATGGTCAGACGGTTAGGAATGGCAGTGACCCTGAATGCCCAGACGCTAGAGCTATGGACCCCCATTTAGGAACTGAAGGGGACATGTCCCATGCCTTGGAAAAATATGAAGATTTTGCAGCTGCTCAGAGAACTGACCCTAGTTTGGAGAGGCTGAGGGCTTCTGCAGAATCTGATGTAACACTGAGAGGTGACATAAGGCATAGATTATTGTGGGACAATGGATTGTATACGCAGGACGTCAGGACAGAGGGAGGGATGTTGGGCAGGCAGCTTGTCATTCCCAAGGGGTACTGTGAGTGGCCACTTAACATCACTAATGATATCCCTGTGTCCAGACATCTGGGAATCACATGCATCATGCAGCAGTTGGCCCAGAATTTCTATTGGCCCAACTTCACCCAGCAGGTGAAGGAATATTGCAGGTCTTGTCACCGGTGCCAATGAATCAGGAAGGCCAGTAGTAAAACCAAAGCTGCCCTAATTCCCTTGTCCATTGTAGAGGAGCTATTCCAGAGGGCAGGAATGGATATTGTGGACCTTTGAGTACCCCAAGCTCCTCCGGGAAGAAGTTTATCCTGACAGTGGTCGATTATGCCACCTGATACCCAGAGGCAGTCGCCCTCTCTTCCCTCAAGACAGACAAAGTGACAAATGCCTTGCTAGGGATTTTATCCTGTGCCGGGTTTCTGCAGGAGGTTATCACTGATTAAGGAGGTACAATCATGTCAGACCTGATGAAGTGTTTGTGGGAAAAGAGTGGCATGGTGCTGAGATGCACGACACCTTATCACCCACAAGCCAATGGGCTTGTGGAAAGGTTTAATGGTACCTTAAAAGTGATGCTCCAAGCACTTGCCGAACAGCATGGGAGGGATTGGGAGAGATACCTTCCCCATCTGTTGTTCACATACAGGGAGGTGCCCCAAGAGTCGACATGGTTTTCCCCCTTCAAACTCTTATATGGATATAGGGTGCGTGGGCCTCTAGACTTGATCCAGGAAGACTAGGAAGGTAAGCATGCCACCCAGGGAACTCCCATAGTGGACTGTGTCTTTAAGTTAAGAGAGAAGCTGAAGGAGCTTATGGGGCAGCCCAAAGCAACCTGTCAGCTGCCTGGCAGAAGCAAAAAGTCTGGTACAATCACAGAGCTGTGTGAGTGTGTGTAGGGCAAGGACAGGTTAACAAATAAATCTTTGACTTATGCCATCCAGTCCAGATCCAGAGGGGAGAGAGAGAGAATGGGAGGGGGATGAGAAATTTTACTATCCCAGAAGTCCAAAATAAAGGTTTTTTTTTTCTTTTCCTGGCCTCGATGTGGCTGTGTGTATAGGGCAAGGGCAGGCTGGTAAAATAAATCTTTGACTTGTACCACCCAATCACAATAACTCGTTAATGTTCATTTGTGATTTCATGTATTACAAATAAAAAAATACTTTTCTGACAAACAACAGACAAGTTACTGCGCCTGTGCTGCTGGCTGGGGGGCAGGGATATTCTGAATTTGTGACCTATACCAGTCTGTGTACACTACAACACAAGCAATAAAAGTACACTCACAAGTGTCATCATCATCTCTGATTTCATCTAGTATTCCTCCTTCTTATTCTTCTTAGTTTATCGTTATGTATAAGCATTAACCAAGCCATGTGGGACTGTGTGTGGCCATGCACAAGTTGACTGCATCACCAATTTAAATTCTGAGGCACACTGTTGAGTAGGTCACTGAACAGTAACTGCAGCAGGAATCAGTCAGCTATGCTTGGAAGAAACATAGAAACATAGACTTTGATGGCAGATAAGGACCACTTGACCCACCCAGTTTGCCCATTTTCCTTCTTATTGGATAAGCTGCAGATTCTAGTTAACCAACAGCCTACTTCCTGCAAACCCCCACTACAATTGCCTTATGTCTGTACCATGCATGTTTGAATTCCCCCACTGTTTTAGACCCAACAACCTCCCCAGGAAGGTGGTTCCATGCATCCACCTCTCTCTCCATGAAAAAAAATTTGCTCACATTACCCCTGAGCTGTCCCCCCTCTATCTTTAAATTGTGCCCCCTTGTTCTTACACATCTCTTTTTCTGAAAGATGCTACCCTCCTGGACTTTGTAGATTCCCTTGAGGTACTTGAAAGTTTCTATCATGTCCCCCCGTCCCTCCTTTCGTCAAGGGTATACATATTAAGCTCTCTCAGTCTCTCTTCATATGGTTTCTGATGCAGAGCATGCACCATTTTAGTTGCCTTCCTCTGGACTGCTTCCATCCTGTCTATGTCCTTGCGTAGATGGGGTCTCCAAAACTGCACACAGTATTCCAGATGGGGTCTCACCAACTGTCTGTATAGAGGGATAACCACTTCCATTTTTCTACTTGTGATGCCCCTTCCTATGCATCCCAGTATCCCCCTGGCTCTCCTTGCTGACTTCTCACATTGTTTACCCACCTTTAAGTCATTTGATATGACTACCCCCAAATCCCTTTCCATTTTTGTTGTTGTTAGTACCTCACCTGCTATTGTGTACTCTTCTCCTGGATTTTTGTTTCCCAGGTGCATTATTTTGCACTTCTTTGCATTGAATCTAAGTTGCCATGTGTCTGACCATTCCTCCAACCTTGATAAGTCCCTTCTCATCCTTTCTATTCCCCTTGTGTATCAACTCTGTTACAGATCTTTGTGTCATCTGCAAAGAGGCATACCTTTCCCACCAGACCCTCTGCAATGTCACCTATAAAGATGTTAAAGAGGACTGGACCCAGTACTGAGCCCTGAGGTACTCAACTAGTAACCCCCCTTTCTTCAGAATGTGTTCCATTCACTATTACCTTCTGTGTCCTGTTGTGCAGCCAGTTTGCTACCCAGGCTACCACCCTGGAACCCACTCCCAGGCTGGCTAACTTGATTATATTTGAGGACTGTGTCAAATGCCTTGCTAAAGTCTAGGTAGGCCATATCCACAGCCCCTCCCTGGTCTATTACTTTGGTCACCCAGTCAAAGAGATCAATTAGATTTGTCTAACATGACCTTCCTGCTGTAAATCCATGCTGCTTTGGGTCCTGTGCCCGCTTGTCCTCTAGGTACTCAACAATTCTTTCTTTCAGAAGTGATTCCATGATTTTCCCTACCACTGAGGTCAAACTTACAGGTCTGTAGTTTCCTGCTTCTGCCTTGCTCCCACTTTTGTGAAGGGGAATCACATCTGCCCTCCTCCAGTCCTCAGGTACCACCCCATCCTCCCATGATTTGTTAAAAAGTGTGGTCAGTGGTGTCACTAGGTCGGA
This sequence comes from Neoceratodus forsteri, assembly GCA_016271365.2. NCBI lineage: Eukaryota > Metazoa > Chordata > Ceratodontiformes > Ceratodontidae > Neoceratodus > Neoceratodus forsteri. The sequence continues at coordinate 268,700,081 of CM028133.1, read as the reverse complement.
AGTGGTGGTGGACTGCGGTGTGCTGTTTACCACTACAACCACGACTCAACAACTGTAAATCTGCCCTGGCCTGTGTGGGAGTCATCAGAGGACATTAGGTAGAGGGTGTGGCAAGCTATGCCCCTGCCAGTCAGATGGGCAGATGTGTGGTGTTATGTTCTGTTCTATTCTTGTACTTGTTTAAAATTGCCACATGGTAAATGCCAATGTGAAGAGAAGGGAATTTTTTTTATTGGCTGATAGTCCTGTAACCTGCAAAACAGCTAGCTTAGCAAGAAGATAATTGCATTTCCTCACTAGCTGACCCAGAGGTAATAAAATCAGCTTGTATAGTCATAAACCTTACAGGCTCTTCCTTGTAACTTAATTGAAGGAAGCCAGTTCAAAGCCCAAGGATGTTTTAGCCAGGATTTGAGCAGCAAATGATCATTTTGGCAGGCTAATGTAAATTTTTTATAGGGAACTTCAAAAGGCTTAAATTTCGAGGGCCAGATATTCAAACCACAGCGCTGGATTTGTCCGAGGCTGCAATATTGAAAAGCCCTATTAGCACCAGCGCTGAATGGTAGCGCCAATGCCAATAGGTAATAGTATGCAGGGGCATGTACAGGAGAGCACCCATGCATACCAGCAGCACAGCATATTCAAATGCATAGCGCCGTGCTACAGGCATTAGCGTGACCTGTAGCATGGTGCTAGATACTGCCGGACAAAAGCTGGCGGTAATGCGGCAGTGCCCCCCCATTGTGGACACCCAAGTAGCTGCAGTAGAAGCCCTGATAGTCTAGTGGTCCCACCCCCAAGCACGTATCCTGACCTCTGAATAAATTTAAGCAGCTATCCCTGGTAGTCTAGTGGTTCCCCCCCAGCATGTTTCCCGACCCCTGTTATGAAAGAATTTAAGCACCTATCCCTGGTAGTCTGGTGGTCCCCCCCAGCACGTTTCCTGACCCCCCATTATGAATGAATTTAAGCACTTATCCCTGGCAGTCTAGTGGTCCCCCCACAGCATGTTTCCCAACCCCAGTTATGAATGAATTTAAGCACCAATCCCTGGTAGTCTAGTGGTTCCCCTCACAGCACATTTCCCGACCCCCGTTATGAATAAATTTAAGCACTTATCCCTGGTAGTGTAGTGGTCCTCCCCAGCACAGTTCCTGACCCCCGTTATGAATAAGTTTAAGCACTTATCCCTGGTAGTCTAGTGGTCCCCCCAAGCACGTTTCCTGACCCCCGTTATTAATACATTCAAGCACATATCCCTGGTAGTCCAGTGGTCCCTCCAACATGTTTCCTGACCCCCGTTATGAATATAAGTAAGCTATTTACCCTGGTAGTCTAGTGGTACCCCCCACTAGGTTGCGCCATCCTGCTCAGCCCACCCATCTGCCAGGAAGTGAAAGGCTCAGCCCTCCGCACACCACCACCACAGCCGGCCGCCGACTGAGGAATGAATGAGCTGCTCATTCATTCCTCAGTCAGCGGCCGGCCATGTGGTGGTGTGCAGAGGGCTGAGCCAGTCGCCGGCTCGCTTCCTGGCAGATGGGTGGGCTGAACGGGATGGCGCTACGGGTGGAGGGTACCACTAGAGTACCAGGTAAATAGCTTACTTATATTCATAACGGGGTCGGAAACATGTTGGGGGGACCACTGGACTACCAGGATATGTTTGAATGTATTAATAATGGGGTAGGAAACATGCTGGGGGACCACTAGACTACCAGGGTTAAGTGCTTCAGTGTAATCAAAACGGAAGTCGGGATAATGCTGGGGGCCACTAGACTACCAGGGAAATGTGATTATTTTATTCAAAAGGGGAGTCTGAAATGTGCTGGGGACCACTAGACTACCAGGGATATGTGTTTACTTTTATTGAAACGGGGTTGATACGATGGGGTGGTACCTAGACTACCAGGAAATTAAGTATAATAATACGTGAACAGGTAGGGAGTCATGCAGGGGGGTGGGGGGACCACTAGACTACCAGGGACATTACCTTTATTGTCAGTACACAGGGGTTGGGATTCATGTGGGGGGGTGGGAGGACCACTAGACTACCAGGAATATTACCTTTACATTCATTGTGACTGGGTCAGGAGCATACCTCTTAACTGTCCCTGATTGTCAGGGATGTCCCTGAATTTGCCTCATAGGTATTAGTCTGTTCCTCCTCACAGTTGTGGTTCCCTAGCTGAACAATGGAAATTGTAAGCACATAACAATGGCAAGCATTAAAGATACAGACTTGTTCTACTTCAGAACATGCATTTTGCACTAAGCCCCATATTCTACCAGCTGTCTGAGTGGATATCTCTACATCTGAGGAAATGTTCCTGATTTTGGTCCTTTGTACCTGATTTGTTTAAGCCTTGTCCCTGATTCTGGTGGCAAGGGGTTGTGAGATATGTATGCACCAACTGAGCCTGGTAGCACACAGTTCCTGCTGCTTCTGGCCTGTACTTCTATTCTGACCAACAGGGGATGCTGTGGGTCTGCCTTGGTCTGCAGTGTCCAGCCTGTACTTCCATTCCAACCAAAAGGGGAGCTGTGTGCTTCATGCAGTAGCACCGGGCAAACTGCATGGTACTGTATGCTAAGCAGCACATCATGAGATGCAAATGTGCCTGTTTGCCCACGGATTACCTAAGTAGGCTCATTTGCATGGGAGCTTTGAATATAGCTCCTGTTTGCCCAGGGCTAACCAGTTTGCACTGGGCTAATGTTTTAGCATTGTGCAATCAGGTTAGCCCTGGGCAAACCTCACTTCTGCTTAGCACACTAAGCACAGATCTGCAGTGTGTGACTTACATTGTTGTTTGCAGTCATACCTCTCAACTGTCCCTGATTTTCAGGGACGTCCCTGATTTTACCTCAAACCTTTACTCTGTCCCTCCTACAAATTGTGTTTCCATGACCAAACAGTGGGGGTTGTAAGAATAACATAATGTCAGACATCAATGTTACAGGTGTGTTCTTCCTTAGAAAATGCATTTTACATTACACCACTTATTCTACCAGCTTCCTGAGTGGATATCACCATTTGTTAAGGTGTGTCCCTGATTTTAAACCTTTGTCCCTGATTTTTTTAAGTCTTGTCCCTGATTAATGAGGCAGGAGGTTGAGAGCTGTGTTTGCAGTAGATGTGAGACAGCTCTGTGCAATCACACACAGGCCCAGATATTCAAACTGCACTCAAAATGAGCGCAACAGCAGGAGCAAGCACAAACCAGTTGCGCAAATGGGCAACAGGTGCGATATTCAAACATGGAGCAGAACAAATTGTGCAAGCAACCAACGTCTGAATATCGCACATACTGCGCCATAGCGCAACCAGGAAGGAGAAGCTGAGCCGAAATGTTGCGCTATGGCGCAACCAGGGCAGCCCAGCTGAGCATTCCAGAGGTGCCATAGCGCAAGCAGAGCCCCAGAGCAATGGAACTGCACATCCAGGGAGGCAGGCTGGGGCCCACCACCAGCCATGCCACACATGGGCACAGGAACACACTGCAGAACCCACACCACACCTGCACACCCCAAGCACAGCATCACTGGGGGTGGGACGGATGATCTACTGGCCCATGGGGACAAGCCAACAAAAGCATAGCAGAGCCATGACACCCCAGCACAACCACTGGCAGGCTGAGAGTGCCACACACAGGGGTTGACAACCACAGTGCACATCAGCCCCTCGTACGCACAGCACACCCTGCACTGTGACCCCAAGACACCACCTATGTGCAGTGACTGGCACTGCAGGAAACCATGCATCCCCCCCAGCACACGTCAACCCCGTGCAGCACAGAAGCCTACAAGCCAGACACACCCTGTGCACCCAGCAGTGGGTGGCAGCAGACGGCAAGACCAACAGAAAGTCACTGCCATGCTGGAGATACCTCCCCATGCACACACGCACACACACACACACACACATACCCAGGACCATACCACCCCAGATGGCATGTACATCCCTGCAACTGAGCACCCATAGCCAGCTGCAAATCAGAGACCAACACATTATTCATATCAAAATAGAAATGTATATTCAGATAAACAACACAACCAGAACAATAACAAACTATTTACAAGGGGGGGGACGGGTACAAGGTAGGGGTGTTCAAGGGGTAGGGATGACAAACTTGGAGAGGGAAGACAGGGTGGTAGGGATGGGAGAAGTGGGAAGGGTAGCAGTAGCTATGGGGCAGCTGGCCGCTCATCCTCCGGCTGGTGGCGCCCCATCCTGTGCCGCCTCCTGCAAAGGCCATGTCGTGGATGGATTGTAGGATGGCCTGGTTGTCTGTCAGCAGCTGTCTCAGTCTCCAAACATCCCTCCCAATGCGATGGAGAACCTTGAGGCCTAGGAAAATGGGAACACAGTCAATGGCTGTGACTGACCACAACCCTGAACACCACCCAACCTGCAAGCCATATAGCCCAATGTCCCGCACCTGTGATGGCATGCACCCACCCACAGTGAACATGCACATGGCCATCACAAACAGGCGGCACCAGCTATGCGCACCACTGCACACACACACTGCCCATGTCCATCACAGCACGAACAAGGCTGGCAAGTGACGTGGCAACATGGTGCGATGCCAGTTACACAGCTATGTGCCCAGTGCATGCATGGACCACCAGTGATGCATACACAGACGTGCTGTGAAACTGGACAGTGATGCATGTCACCTGTGTCGTGCCTACAGACATAGATACATAGCCAGTGTCGGCAGATAAGGGCCTATGGCCCACACAGTCTGTCCATTTCAGCCTGTGTTACTTTGTTTACCTAGAAGTCTGTTGCCCTTACCCTGACCTCAAGAATTCCGTTATGTCTATCCCGTGCAGTCTGAAATCCCGTGAGTGTCAGCCCCCACCACTCCTCTGGCAGGGTGTCCCATTGTACACCACCCGTTCTGTGAAGAAAGTCTTGCTCATGTTTCCTCTGAATCGTCCTCCCTCCAACTGCATCCCATGCCCTGTAGTCCTGGAACATCTTTTGCACTTCAAAATAGTGTTTCCCTGCATCCTGTTCCACCCTGTAAGATACTTGTATGTCTCAATCATATCCCCTCTCTCCCTCCTCTCCTCCAGGGAGTACAGGTTCAGTTCCTTCAACCTGTCTCCCTAGGAGTTGTGATGCAAGAATTGCACCATCCTTGTTGCCCTCCTCTGAACCTTCTCTGCCCACTCTACGTCCTTACGTAGGTATGGCCTCCAGAAATGTACACTGTACTGCAGGTGGGGCCTCACTAGTGTCTTGTATAGTGGAATTATGACCTCTCCTTTCCTGCATGTTTGTATTGTGCATGGCTCCTGGCCCCCCCCAGCATGCAATAGTATCCATGAAGTCATGATACTCACACTGCTCAAGCAGCTCCGACTGGCGCTGTTGCTGGCACTGCTGCTGCTGGTGGGCTCCAACCCCTGCTGGCAACGGGTCCCTGGCACGGCCCTCTTCACCGTTGCCCCGCATCCTCACATCCCGGCCTGTGGGAGACATATGTTGAGACAGACATCAGTGTGACTCAAAAGCAGACTGCCCCCTGCCCCAGTGACAGTGCCTGCCCACACAGCCATACCCAGTCATCTCACAGCTGCACACACTGACACAGCCAACCGTGGCCGAGCCATCACCTATGCACAGCCACCAAAACACACACACACCCCTACAGGTAATACAGGTGCATATATGGCACACCCACCTGGCCTAGGCACCACGCCCTGCCTGGCACGTGACCGCAGCCGATCCAGCAGATCAGGATCCCTCCGGCGGAGGTCACTGTACCAGTGCCGGCACTGCTCAGCTGACCGGCACCGTCCAGTGACCCCCACCAGGTCAGTGGCCACTTGCTGCCACACCTGGGTCCAGGCAATGGTGAGGGGCGCCTCACCATAAAGTGCCCCATAGTGAGGCTCCACTAGGGCCACTAAGTTGGCCACTTCAAGCTGGCTCCAGGACACCGCCCTCCTCCTAGCCATGGCACCAACTTTACAGCAAGCAATATGGTGCCCAGCTGCGCATAACCCCACGTGGAGATGTTGTGCAATAGACCACCACAGGCTCCAATCGCGCTGTTCGAACAGCGCCGTCACTTCACATAGCGCTGTCACCAGACAGCGCAATAGGGACGTACACATGGCAGGCGAACAGTGCCAGGGGGCAAAGGTCATACACAAGGTCATGGGTAATGACGCAAGGCTACGCACAGCACCATCTGACATATAGGCATCCTGCGCGACCGACCAGCTGCGTACCAGTGCAACAGTGGAGTATTGCGCAGTAGTGCCACAGCGCCATATAGTGCCCATTGCTGTAGCGCCACTGGCACAATGGTGGCCATGGCCTGAATTGCCGATCGCGCTCAGCACATCAGCAGCGTGACAGATGCCTACATTAGCTATCTGGGCATGCGCAATGCAGTGTACCACACAGGCACAGATCTGCACCATTGGCTCAGCTGACTCTTCCGTATTACGCAAAGCGCAGATTCGCGATATTCAGCCGACACATGCAAATCATCTGATCAGCCATTCAAGGGCGCAGTGGCGCAATTTGCATGTCATTATAGTTGCTCCACTCCTAATTTGCATGTATTGCGCTATAAATGTGCGACATTGGGCTGCATTGGCCAGATTCGGTTACTGCAGGTGAGAGGTGAGTTGCATGCTGTGTGATGTTCAGGACGATGGTCATGGGAAAATGCTGTAGACTGCACAGTGACAGGTGTCCACTTCCCCCCATACAGATCACCATGACCGAGCAGAGTCATTGTGAGGGTGAGGACAGTGGGCGTAGGAGGAGGCCCAACTTTACAGCAGCAGGGACGGAGGCTCTCTTCCAGGCCTACCTGGATGAGGAGCCAGTGCTGAGTGGACAGAGAACCCCTCAGTCCCGTGCGGCTGCATGGAAGGGGGTAGCTCGGGCCGTTAACCTGCACGGAAGCCACCAGCGCTCCATGCAGGAATGCAAGAAAAAGATGGGGACAGACCGCAGGAGGTTGAGGGAGAAGGTGGCAGCCTTCAGGGCGGCATGTGCTGGCACTGGCGGGGGCCCGCCAGTGGTGTTGCAGCTGACCCCAACTGAGGAGACACTGGTCGCAGCCATGCAGCCGAGCGCCATTGAGGGCGTACCAGGCGGAGGATTCCAGACAGGTGGAAGCCCATCACTGCACGGTATGACATGGTGGTGGTGTTTGGGGGGGGCAGTTGTTCACATGCACTCACATGTACTCTCTTTCTGTTACAGATCCTGTTCGTCTTCAGGAGATGGTGGTGGTGGGTCCAGACAGTGATGCTGACCTGCTGGACATGGAGGAGGGTCCATCCACCTCCACCACCAGCCAGCAGGCACTGCAGCAGCATGCACGCTGGGCCACAAACTCTGGTGTCAGTGATATGGGTGCAGGGGGTGCACAGCCTGTGTCTCAGCAGTCTGGCATGCAAGCATGCCAGCATGCTGTGACCATGGCAGTAGCACGTACCTGCACCATTGATGATGGAAGGCCTGCAATGGGCAGTGAAGGTTGTGTGTCCCATGACGGACACACGGCAGGCCAGCACGTGCCCCTGGGCCTGTCTGGTTCCAACTTGTGTACCAGCATGCTGGCACGGTCCCAGGCTGTGCCTGTCAGCACCCTTGGGGCAGCACCGGTGGCTGTGCAGGTGTCTGGCACTGTTGCCAGCACAGCAGTGGAACGAGTGGACCGGGCACAGCTGTTGGAGGGGCAGCAGCAGCAGTTGCCCACCAGGTCTGGGGGTACAGTGTCAAGCAGTGGCACATGTCCGCCGCCCTTTGATCCGCCCATTTCTGGTCCTGGCGAACAGTGCCCACCCTCAAGGGGTGTTGTGCATCAGGACCGTCCACACCCTGGGGGTCAGGATGCTGTTGGGGCACAGTACCCATTGGACGAGCACACCCACCTGCTGCAGGAATCAGTACAGCTGCAGAGGCAGGTTGCAAGGTCCGTGGAGGCACTGTCTGTGTCCGTGGAGCGGCACAGCAGGGAGTGTGCTCAGTGTACGAGCCGAGTTGGTCCGTATGTGGATGGATGTGACCGCCACCATTGACAGGCTGACCCAGGCAGTGGTCTCTGTCATGGATGCATTGGGCACACAGTCAGGTGCCCCGGTACTGCACACACACAGTGCACTCTCCACTCCCGTTCGGCAGTCGTGCGACACCAGGCCTGTCAATCCCGGGTTCTGCTGTGGGCATCCCGAGCACCCCTGGTGCAGGTTTGTTCAGCATGCTGCAGACCCCTGTGCGGGCAAGGTCGCGTTTGTGCAGTGGGACCCCTGATGGTGCAACAGTGCCACCCCATGTGGCCCCTGCTCAGCCTGCCCGTGCTGTTGGGTCACGGCGGGGCTGCCCACGCATCCGTGGTGGCCGTGGGACAGTGCTACATGACTGAGCTGTCTTCCAGTGCGGCCCTGTCTGGTGCTGTCATGTGTGCAATGTGTGTCATGGTGGGCAGTGCACTGCTGGTGCTCTGCTCCCACGCCAACACCACGGACCACCTGCACACCTCCCAACTGCTGCCCACGGTGTGTGTGCATGATGATGCCTGCATTGCACTGTACACCAAGGTGCAAGGGTGCCCAGGTTCTGACACACGTACTTGGACAGTCATGCGGGTGGTGGGGTGGTCGTGTGCCTGGTGTTAGGCAATGTCGGTTCTGTAGTGCTGTGCATCTGCCCATGTACGCTCTGTGCCTGGTGTGTGTGTGTGTGTGTCCATATGAGTGCTCACCCCTCCCTGATGGTGTGCTTGTATGCCTGGACCGTTCCACTCCCCTGACCGTCATGCACCCCTCGTGTGTTCCCCTGTGTGCCTGTGGTTTGCGCATGGACAGTGTTGGTTGCACATGTCCCCTTGACTTACCTGTGTTGTGCGTAGTGCTCCTCTGTGATGGTGTCCCGGTGCAGCTGGGCCCTGCTGGATCAGTCGGGGTCCCTCCGTCCTAGGGGGCTGCTCATCACCATCATCACCAGCGCCACTGGCATCCCATCGCTGTCCCCCTGTTCGACCTGTGCGGCTGATCCATGGTCTTTTGGCCTGTTGTGCAGGATGCAACAGGCCAGGAATATCCCACAGGCCATTTGGGGGCTGTACTGTAGAGGCTGCACCGAGGTGTCTGGTATCGGAAGCGTGCTTGAGCACCCAAACACCCAATCTATGATGTTGCGCGGTTATGCATGTGCCTCATTATAGCTTAGCTGCGCTGGGGTCATGGGGCGCGGTACTGTGTGAGCAGCCAGGGGCCAGTGGGTATCTGCAGTCACCTGTGTGGGAGATAGTGGAGATCAGTGTCATGTTCAGGTCCATATTGGCCATCTCCTGTGTGCCACTACCATGGCACCTGTGGCATTCCCACCCTTGCCCAGAGTTTGCATTCCATACATGTGTACTCACCCACTAGATGTCCTGTGGGGATGTCCCCACTCTCGAATCGATGGCACAGTGCAGACTACCATATGAAGGCATCATGTGCTCCGCCAGGGTGTGTGGCACAAACATTGATTATGCGCCCAGTGGCATCACACACCACCTGGCAGTTGACACTAGGGAATCCCTTTCTGTTCTGATATGCGTGGCCATTGGGGCCAGGTGGCGCGCGGATAGCCACATGGGTGCAGTCTATGGCCCCTAACGCGCCAGGCATCGTGCTACCCTGTGGAACTCCTGCATGTTTGCTGTATGCTCTGCCGCGGTGCTGGGGAAATGGATGTACTCCGCAGCATGTGGCAGCAGTGCGCTGAGGAATTGGGTGAGGATGCGTGACGTGGCTGACTGTGTGATGCCTGTGGTGTCCCCTGTCAGCCTCTGGAAGGTGCCCGTGGTGAGCAGGCACATGCAGGCTGTCACCTTGGTCTCCACCGACAGAGCGTGACTCCGTTGTGAGGGTGTCTGCATCACATCACTGCACAGCTCACAGAGCCGTCTCAGTATTGCCCTGTTCAGGCGGTACTGGCCCACGATCTCTACATCTGTGTACAGCTCAAAGCTGATGCGGGCACGGTACCGCCTGTCGGGGGCGTACCGCCGACGGGCCCTTCCACGGCCACGCCCCCCTGCAGCATGCATTCTCACCCCCTCATTACAGCTTCCATGTGGAAACTTGGCACTGTCCATCTCCCTGGCTTCTGCCCCCAGCTGGTGTTGCTGTGTTACCCCACTGTCCTGACTGCTACTTCCACTGCGCGGCACCCCCACTGGCCTCTACAGACTATGGGACACACTTTCCTTGCCTGCCCTTTTTGTCTGTCTGTCTATCTCTGTCTCTCTCTCTCTCTCCCCACTTGGCAGCCTGGTAGCGTTCTTGCCAGCTTCCTTGTGCCTTTTTATTTTAGCTCATTTCCGCTGAATGCGCAATTTCCGGCTGTGCAGCTATTGCGCATTGCGCAAGTCTTTGAATATCGCATTGCGGTCTTTATGCATGGATCCGCCCCCTTCGGTTGCGCATGCCTTCATTTTCATTGTGCTGTTGCTCAGCATGTTTTCGGGGGCGCAACTGCCTCCTTCTGAATATCGCAAAATGGCGCACTTTTGGACTTGCGCATGCGCAACCCTTTTGAATATCTGGGCCACAGTGTTCTCCACCTGCAAGTTTAACACTGGCTTGCTACAGGGTCTAATGAGCTGCAGTTGCAGTTTGCACTTCCCTGTTGCTAAATTCAGTGCTGTCTTATTCCTGGGCTATAGTTGCCCTGCACTCCCAGACCAGTTTGCCCGGCTTCCTTAGACTGCAGTATTCAGCAGGATTAGCACCAGGCTATTTCCTTTTGAATATAGCTTGCTTTGTGTTCCGGGCTAAGTTTGCCCTCCGGGCAGTGCTAATTTAGCCCCAGAGCAAAGTTTTGAATATCTGGCCCTGAATGTCATATCCATGTTAATTATATGTGTCTGGATTTGATTTTGATATTCTTGGAATTTTGGAAATAGCGGAACAGTGACATGTCCTGGCCATACAGAGTAGTTGCTCTGACTTACTTGATAGGTAAATAGATCTGTTTCTTTAGAACTAGGATAATTGATGAAACTGCAAGTTACAGAAGGTATTTAAAGCCCTCAGCTCAGGGCATGTGGCACACTTTTCATCTGGACTGTCTTCTGAACACAAGACAAGCAAAACTGCTACAGCACAGAGACTTAAGAACTATAGACTGCACTTACTTTTTACAAATTTCAATTCACTACAAACTAAGATAGAACTTTAGATAACTGTCATAGTGCATTTTTGTGCAGTTCTGTGACAGGGTGACCCCTGTCATAGTGGACATCCCTGGGATAAATTGAAACCCCTTTCCCAAGCAGTTTATGTTTTGTATAAAGTCCAACATGCTGGTTGTCTGGTTATAAATTAAGTGCTGAAGTGCTTATATAGCTTTCTATGCATGTTACCTACAAACTAACTAGAAACCAGCCAAAACCCTCAAAGAATATTTATGTTATATATTGTTTTCTTCTATGGCCATAAAACAAAACTAAGTGGGTAGTTTTAATATAAGAATAACAAAAATTTGTGTCTGCTTTTCTAGATGTTAGCAGCCCTCTTTCAAGATATATTTTGTGGCAGACAGCATGAGGTAATATGACCCTGCAGGAGAGTTTAGGAGAGCACAGAATGGTCTGACCTTTAACAATGTTGCAAACAAGTTATGTATTGTGCTCCAGGTGCCAAATAACTGTTCTCTGTGGTGCAACAGTGGCCCCTAGTGGCTAGTTTTGTGTTATGTCTGTTGTTAATCAAAAGGCAGGGGAAATTGTTTTTCCAACTTGTAGTGAGCTTATAAAAAGCCCTACCTCAGTACTGAGGGGATAGATAGGGAGGTCAGTTGAATACTGACTGAAGAAGGTGAAAGACCTCCTGGTAGTGTGTGCTTTCACGCTGTTTGATTCATGCTAGGCTGATGAAAAGCCGTAGAAACTGTTGAAGCTAAGCAGTTGTCTAACTTACCATTTTGCTCTCTGTATATTTTACTTGATGAAAATAAAATGATAAACGCAACCATGCATTTTTTATGCACCTGACTTGTGGTCTGCCTGAAATTGTGCTATCCTAAACTCATGCCTGGTGGCATATGGTTTTAGAAGTGGGATCTGTCTGGACATCCAAGGAAACAGGGAGTTGAGACAGTTGGTGCCATATCTGGTACCAAGGATGCATGGCAGGGTTGCATGGTGCCAGGTGAGATGAGGACAGTGCCTGATGGAGATGGTTACTTGGGCGAGGCACCACAGATGGGATGAGATGGACCCAATGGCCAAATGGAGACCCTGATATGGCTTCTTCAATGGATGAGTGGGAGATGGCTGGAGGCTGATCGATGCCGGAGAGAGGTGGAGCACAGATGCTAGGAGCTACTTGAGAGGTCCCACTCAGAGGACGTCGATGAAGAATCGGTGGAGCAGGATCCATGGGCTCTAGAGGAGGAAGACCCCTGATGGAACATTTGCGATAAACATTTGTGGCAATCCCATTGTTGCCTATTTTTCCAGGCTGCTATTTGGTGGAGGATGGCGAACAAGAAGAGGAGACCCCAGGTAAGACTTTGACTGGCAATGTGATACTGGGGGAGAAGACGTCAAGCAAGATGAAAGAAGCAACACTTTTACATGTTTTAAACCTCCTTCTTCTGTGAAAAATTATTGTTCTTCTGATGTTGACTAGGGAAAGTTGTAGGTGGTGGATCCTGAAGTAACCCAGTTAAGAGAGTATGTAAAAAATCAAGGATGGGAGACAGGTTAATCTTGGCATGGAGGACAGGTTATGGTGGTTTGAACCTAGGAAGGCAGTTCTCTATCATATGAGGCCCAAACCCCGGATGAAGCAAGTGGATGCCCAGGTAGTGGTGCACGTGGCATATAGCAAAAAGGTGATGGAGGATGCACAATCCAGTCACTCAAGGCTGAGCCATGGGAAGGTTTTGGCTAGAGTAATCCCGTATTTCTATTGGCCAGGCATATGCAGACAGGTGGTAGCATACTATAAGACCTGTTATAGGGGCAGACAGCGACCACTGATAATGATGTGGGAGGAGTAACCCAAGGGTGAAGGACAAGATATGGCACCCTTAAAGGAGGGGGAGATTCCCACATAGAACAGAAGGGGCAAGGTGGTAGCCAACACCACTAGAAGCGTATATGATTTGATACATTAACCTAGAGGTTAGGGACAGGCTGTTAGACATGCAGCGTGATATGTTACTAGCCTACCTTTAAATGTCTAAGTGGGGATGCAGCAAGGTAGTTTGTCTCTCGAAGGCAGTTCTACTCGGTGCTGGATTTTCCAGCTGTTCAAATGTTGAAGTGTATCTGGTCAGGGAAAGTCAGTAGATGGCATAAAACTGATGTAAGTATTTTGTTCTCCTGGTACATGTAATGCTTTGTAGTTTACTAATGTAGTAAACTTGTAAAATGCCTCAAGATATTTGTATTGTTATGAATAGGATACTTTACAAATTTTTTTTTTGAAAGGGACCCTGAGACAGAGCTTCCGGTGAGAGTGGGTCGAAGTTGAGATTTGGACAACTGTAGGATGGTTGCCCTCTTATATGGGGAGATGTATGGCAGGGTGACCCGTCTCATAGTGGACAGCCCTGGGATAAATTGAAACCCATTTTCCAAGCAGTTTATGTTTTGTATAATGTCCAACATGCTGGTTGTCTGGTTATAAATTAAATGATAAAGTGCTTATATGGCTTTCTGTGCACGTTACCTAAAAACTAACTAGAAACCAGCCAAAACCCTCAGAGAATATTGAAGTTATATATTGTTTTCTTCTTTGGCCATACAACAAAACCAAGAGGGTAGTTTTAATATAAGAATAACAAATGTTTGTGTCTGCATTTTTTAGATATTAGCAGCCCTCTTCTAAGATATATTTTGCAGCAGACAGCATGAGGTAATATGACCGTGCAGGAGAGTTTAGGAGAGCACAGAATGTTCTCACCTAGGGTCTGACCTTTAACAATGTTGTAAACAAGTTATGTAATGTTCTCCAGGTGCTAAATAACTGTTCTCTGTGGTGCAACAGAGGCCCCTAGTGGCTAGTTTTGTGTTACGTCTGCTGTTAATCAAAAGGCAGGGGAAACTGTTTTTCCAACTTCTAGTGAGCTTATAAAAAGACCTACCTCAGTGCTGAGAGAGGATAGATAGGGAGGTCAGTTGAATACTGACTGAGGAAGGTGGAAGACCTCCTGGTAATGTATACTTTCACACTGTTTGATTCATTCTAGGCTCATTAAAAGCCTTAGAAACTGTTAAAGCTAAGCATTTGTATGACTTACCATTTTGCTTTCTGTTTATTTTACATGATGAAAATAAAATGATAAGCGCAAACATGCATTTTTTTATGCACCTGACTTGTGGTCTGCCTGAAATTGTATTATCCTAAACCCATGCCTAGTGACAAGTTCCACTTTTTTTTTGTTATGCTGTGACCAAAAAGATTATTTAAACTTTTTAAGTGTAACTATATGATTAGTAACTATTTATTTAAAAAAAAAATTGTTTTTTTAAGAGAACTGGCCTGAACTAGATTTTCTTATAATTGTGTGTGCAATTGTGAGAGGTTCAGTATTAATCTGTGACTAAATTGTTATTGCTAAGGGGGCCACCATAAGCTACCAAATCAAATAAAGGGTCTGAAAAGGGAACGTCTGGATATGGGGGAATACCAAAGTCTCAAGAAAGAGTCTGGTGGGATTTGAACCAGCTTATTGCATGTCTTGTAAGCTGCATGTCTTGTGGGAGAAGGCAGAATCAGGGTTGCAACACTACCCCAAAGAGGTTGTAATGCCTGCATCATCCCCCCTTTGTATAACAACCAAGAAAGGGTTCTCATTTGGTTACAAGACCCGAGACTTGTATTGTTTGTTAATTCATTTATTTATTTCAAAATTGGTAACTGGGAAAGGCACCATGAGCAGAAGCTCATTTCCAGGTGTGACCCAGGGAAGGGGATATGAGGAATAAAATATAGCAATTGATAATACAACATTGATAGCAACTTTGTTATAAAAAGTAGGAATTTTACATAATAAAAAAGAATGCTTTATACATGGAAGAACTATCTTGTATATAAAACAATATTTACATTGATTCTATGCAATGAATTGCAGCAAGTGGAGAGGGGGACAAAGAAGCAGAGATAAGTGAGCACTAGGAAGGGAAGCAGATACAGGAAGTAGTAGGGGTTGGTTTGAGTAGGCGCTTGAGGGCAGGGAAGGTGGGAGAAAGACGGATTTGGAGGGGAACACTATTCCAGAGGAAAGGAAGTCTATAGGAGAAAGAAAGTTTGCCAGCTGATGTGCGTACACATGGGAGGGGAAAAAGAGCAGGCGCAGTTCAACCACGAGTTGTAGGGTGAGGGTTAGCTGGATTAAGGAGGGAGGTGAAGTAGGGTGGAAGAGTTCCAATCCAGTATTTAGCAATGAAGGTGGAACAGTGTGAGAAGCATCTCTGAGTGAGGGACTGGAAGAAAAAGGAGGAGTATAGGTCACAGTGATAAGTTAAGGAGCGGGAGTTAGAGGCGAACCTACAGAAGGCATGAAACAGGACATCAAGTTTGGCAAGGGAGGTGTCTGGGGCAGCACTGTAAACTATGTCCCCATAGTCAAGAACCTGGAGGATCCATTTAACCATGAGATCACATCTTACAGGGAGGGAGAGACTGGTTTTATGGCGGTAAAATAGCACAAGTTTAGGGTGCAGCTTGGAGTGTAAAGCACTAAGGTGGGAAGAGAAGTCAAGGGAGAGATTGAGCCAGACCCCTAGATGCTTGTAGTTGGGGACATTGTCCAGAGGGGTGTTGGCAGCAGAGAAGACTGGGAGGGTGGGAAGCCTAGTGAGTTTTTGTTTAGATCCAAAGGTTATGGCTACGGGTTTTATTATGTTTAGTTTTAGGCAGTTGGCATGGAACCAGGCTGTGAACGCTGTGAGATCACTTTGAAAGGGGAATTGGATGGCTTGGCTGAATAGGCCGGACAGAAAAAGTACAGTATCATCCGCATACTTGTGAATATTTGCATGGGTGCAGACTGAGGGGAGATCGTTAATAAAGAGGGGACATGATAGAAACTTTCAAGCACCTCAAGGGAATCAACAAAGTCCAAGAGGGTAGCATCTTTCAGAAAAAGAGATGTGCAAGAACAAGGGACACAATTTGAAGATAGAGGGGGGACAGCTCAGAGGTAATGTGAGGAAGTATTTTTTCACAGAGAGGGTTGTGGATGCATGGAACAGCCTCCCTGAGGAGGTCGTGGAGTCAAGAACAGTGGGGGAATTCAAGAATGCATGGGACAGACATAAGGCAGTCCTAGTGGGGGGTAGGAGGAAGTAAGCTGTGGGTTAACTAGGATCTGCAGCTTATCTGT
Source organism: Neoceratodus forsteri (assembly GCA_016271365.2). NCBI lineage: Eukaryota > Metazoa > Chordata > Ceratodontiformes > Ceratodontidae > Neoceratodus > Neoceratodus forsteri. Next base: position 268,683,703 of record CM028133.1, on the reverse strand, counting down.
TAGGTAGGAAAAATGGGCAGACTAGGTGGGCCAAGCAGTCCTTATCTGCCATCAAATTCTATGTTTCTATGTTTCTATGTTAGAGGGAGAAAAGAACAGGCCCAAGAATAGATCCCTGAGGCACACCTGCGAGGATGGGGAGGGAGGGGGATAGGTTAATAGAGACCGACTGGGAACAGCCAGTAAGGTGGGAGCTGGGGTCACCACCTTTGAAGAGGGGGAGGACTGCGGCTGACTTCCAAGCTGTGGGGACAGTAGCTGTGGAGAGCGAAAGATTTAAGATGAAGGTTAAAGCGGTAACAATAGAGGAGGCCGCGATTTTGAGGAGCCGAGGATGCAGACCATCGGGACTTGACTTAGGAGGGTTAAGTGAAGCTAGAACTCTTAGAATTTCTGACGGCGCAATTAGCGATAGTTGAAAACCGGGCATCTGTGACGGGGGTTAGAGGGTGCAGGGAGGAGAAGCAGAGGGTTCCTGGGGAATGGCACAGGATGTAAAGAATTTATTTGGGGCCTCAGCAACAAGAGAGAGGTCAGAGATTAGAGAATCTGACATGCGAATAGATGGAGGAGGGAATTCATTGGGGTGGGTGCAGAAGCGAGTGGACATCCTGCCAGAAGGAGGAAGGGGTACTATTTGAGGGGTGTAAGCATGCCTTAAAGAAGTCAGATTTGGCATGGTGGATACTGTTAGTGCAACTGTTGTGGAGGGCGCAAAAGGCTTGTAGGGATGCTTAGTTACCTGGGGATTTAAAGTGCTGCCAAGTGAAACTGCGCTCTCTGCACATGGCCAAAATATCAGGGGTGACCCAGGGATGGTAGTTGCATTTTATTCATTTAGTGTTAAGCAGGGTATGGGCATCCCAGACTTTTAAGAAGATGGATGTGAAGTGAGCAAGGGCAATGTCGACTGAGAGGGAGGAGGAGAAGACAGGAGACCAGTTTGACCAAGCCAGGTCATGGAGTAGTTTACTCACTTCAATGGATTTGAGGGGGCGATACTGGATATATTTTTGTGGGATTGGGGGGAGGGCGGGACTTCCTAATGAAAAAGGTTGTGCAGTGGTTGCTGAGTGTGTTGGGTAAGATACCAGCAGAGCAGATATGGTGGGGTGGGGTGAGAGCACCCAGTCCAGTAGGGAATGAGTATTAGATCTGGGGTAAGGACCGGTGGGCTCTTTGATCAGCTAGGTGAGGTTTAGAGCTTTGATCTGGTGGCATGAGTTAAGTGGCAAGGGGGAGAGCCAGTTGAGATTAAAGTCACCAAGAAGGATAAGGTCACCTGCAGATGCAAGGGTGGAAACTGCGGAGATGCAGAAGATAAGGGGAAGTTTCGGAGAGGCATAGACAGTAAAACCCCTACAAAAAGGGGAGTGGAAGCTCGGAAAGCTAGATTTGCTAAGACAAGTTTGTGGGAGCTTGGGATTGCTTCACAGTGGGAGATAGTGCACTTTAAGGAGCAGCAGGAGTAAATAGCCACCCCACCTCTGCATTTTCCACAGTCTTGCCAATAGATGTTAAAGTCAGGGAGGGCCAGATGGGAGTCAGGGATACGGGAGGACAACGATGTTTCAGTTATGCAGAGTATGTCGGGAGTACTGAGTGACCCACACTTTTAGTTCATCCAATTTGGGGAGTAGGCTACATGCACTAATGTGGAAAATCTGCAAACCTTTAGGGAGGGTCTGTAGGGGGGTGGCAGTAGGGCTAGCCGGGCCAGGATTTAGCTTTATGTCCCCTGTGAGGAGAAGTAGAAGGACTAAAAGGTGTGGGTGAAGGGCATGACTCTTGCTCTTGATGCGGTAAACTTGAAGGGGGACATACAAAGGAGGTTTGGGGGTGTAATTAACAAATGGTCGCTAAGTATAAAAGGGAGCAGCTGAGTAACCCAGGGTGGATTAGGATGTGGAAGTGGGGAGTAGAGGAAGGGGGGAGGTGAGAGGTAGCTGCAGGAATAGAGAAGGTGATGGGTGAGCACAGGGCAAATGGGAAAGTGTAGGAGATTGATGGAGCAAAGGTAGTAGAGGGGAGGGAGGAAAAGAATGACTAGGAAGGGGAGGAGGAGAGCACAAAGCATTAAACAAGGAGAAAATGAAGGCTGTCCTGTTTGGGACCAGATGCCTCAGCTTGGACAGGTGTGACCTTCTCTTGCTCCAAACTGCCCAGGGGAAGCGATTCGAGGTCTTATATAGGATCAAATACCTAGGGATCCTCCTTGACCAGGAACTGTCCTACAAACCTCATATTGACTCGTTAACTAAGTCCATCCACCAGAGGCTTGGACTCCTCTACCGTCTGGGAAGCTCCCTTTTGGACGAGGCGTGACGTGCAATCACTAACTGCACACTTCTTCCCCACCTCCTCTATGGGGCTCCCCTGTTACAGTTCCTATGAGAAGGGGAACTTAGAAAACTCATGGTGCTCTACCACAGAGTGGCATGCTTTGCCTCCAACTCCCCCCAGGAGGCACCACTGTGAAGTTCTCACTGACCTCCATTGGCCCACCATACGTCACAAGCTGGTATACTCCTCCATCTATCTGACCTACAAATTCACCACCTCTGGCCCTCCTTCTCATCTGCATGGACTGCTCAACCCCAGAGTACAATGCCTGCTACATGAGATCCTCAACTGGCCGTACCCTTGACATCCCTCGTGTACGCACCAACCCTGGCAAGCGCTCCTTTAAATACGCTGCCCCGCAGTTATGGAACTCACTCTCAGCAAACCTGGTTGATAGGCCTTCTCTCCAAGGATTCAAGTTGGGCCTCAAAGTGTACCTCCTGGAACTTAGCCTTTGTGGCTGTAATCACTAGCCCCTTTCCCCTCCTTATCAGCTGTGACCATTGTACTACTATTGCCATATCTGGTGATTGTGTCTACCGTGACTGACTCCTGTTAATTCTGTGCATTGTGCAACTGTGATTTCTTGACTGTCAACCTGTAATTGCTATCTCTCCAATGTTATGTCTCCAGTCTAACCACTGTATTATCGTCCACTGTATGTAATCGCTGCTGTATGTATGAAATCCAGGGTCACCCCTGAAAAAGGGACCTCTGGTCTCAGTGGGCTTACCAGGTTATCAAAATCTAAATAAATAAATAAAATAAAGTGGGGTAGTGAGGTGGGAGCCATACAGGTTTTAGGGGAATGGGCTGTGTGACATGAAGTAGGGAGTCACAACTACGACACCAGTGAGACAAAGTAGAGGAAGAAAACTAGTGAGAAATGTGAGAGACACAAAAGAGTAGTTACAATTGGAGCTACTTTAATGGTGCAGTGGCAGTGTTGCCACCTCTGGTGCCAGAGGTCATGGGTTCAAGTACGGGGGGTGACGGGTACGCAGAGAAAATGGGGGATAAAGAAATGCAGGCAGAAAAGGAAGGGATATGCAGTAGGTTATAGAAGAGAACTAGGAAGGAGCTAAGAAGAAGGGAGTTGGGTGCACACTAGTGACTCTTAGTGGTGGCTTATAATAAATAAATGGAAAAGTAGAGAGATAGAAGCTGGCTGGAGATGTCATGTGACCTGTCACATGACAGGAAGTGAGCTATAAATCTACAGCTGGACCAGAGGAGGGAGGGGAAGTTGACGCATAGCGTAGATGGGCTAACACAGTTCATACTGCAAGCTCCCCCAAGGAGAGAGGGCCCTTTTCAGGCAAATATGTGCTGCTCAGGGCTCTTCTGCTGCCTGCTCCAGTGTGGAGCCTGGTGGAAGAGAAGGTGCTTTTAGAGAGCCTGGGGAGAAATACAAAAAGGGTGTGACTCAGGAGTTCTTCACAAAGAAACTGGATTGAACTGGATTCAGTTTAATGATCATGGTGACCAGAGACAGAACAAAAAAAATGCATGAAATGGGGCTCTACACAGATTCAAAATTGAATTAAACGACATGTAGGCTGCTTCTCCCAACACAATACACATTCATAAAGCGCTTTGTGAAATTCAGTAAAATACAGAGGCAGTACATGCAAACAAAAAACTATCATTGGCACTCTGCCAAATTTAAATTAATTAAGGTAACAATTACACAGAGTTACAAAGCTGCACTGGGCAGAGAGCAAATTCAATCCCTTAAATACTTATTTTCAGCACAGTTCACACTGCAAGTTCCCCCAAGGAGAGAGAGAGAGTGTGCATTTCAGGCAAATACCTGCTGCTCAGGGCTCTTCTGCTGCCTGCTCCACTGTGGGGCCTGGTGGAAGGGAAGTTGCTTTCAGTTATTGTGCCCTGATCCAGAGTAAAGAGGGAACCCTAGGGCTTCATGGCGAGTGTTCAGTAGCGAAGCCAGCGAGCATTATAGAGGGTCTCAAAGAGGGTATCCTGTTTTCCCCTCCCGGTCATGGATTGCACTTAGGGGTGGGTACTGTGAGCTCAGTGGACCTGACCCTCAGGAGTGGGTTTGTAACAGATCTGGTGCACAGAGGTGGGATTTGAGAGATCTGGTAGCAGGAGATTCAAGAGATATTGGTGACACAGGTATAACAGTTGGAGTCAAGACCAGTGTATCAGATTGATAAACTGAAAACAATCCACACACAATCAGGGCAGAGATTTGAAAAAAAAAATTTGGTTACAGTATAAAATTCTGTACCTGTTTTCTTTTTTTTTTCAGTGTAAGCTAGTGTAGTAATAGGGAAGAAGATGGCTTCCAACTATAATGAATGCACTGCAGACCACCTAAGGCAGTTGTGTCAGGAAAGAGGGGGTCCAGTACAAGGGGCAAACCAAGAAGCACCTTGTGGAGGCTCTCTTGACAGCTGATGAGCTAGCGGCTGCCCAGAACCTTGAGTCACAGCCAGTGACTGAAAAGGGCCAGAGCCAGGCATGGGGGTGCCAGGGTCCATCACAGAGTCTAGTCCCAGGGAGGAGGACAGCGAGACCAGAAGGAACCCAGAGCTACAGCAGCAGGGGAAGGTTACCACAGAACTGGGTCTAGAAGGGATCAGGCTGCAGCTGGAGCTGAGGAAATTGGAGCTGGAATTTGAGCAGAGAAAGTTTGAAGCACAGCAGCAGAGGGATATTGTGCAGAAGAGGTTTAAACTGGAGATGCAGCAAAAAGAAAGACAGCTTCAGAGAGAGGCCGAGGAACAAGAAAAACCAGCACGAGATGGAGTTTGAACTGCAGCAGCTGAAGCTTCAAACGCCAACACCAGAGGAGGTAAGTGGCAGGGTTGAAATTCAAACTCCAGGGCTGGGTTATAAGTTAAATTCTAAATTAATAGCTGAATTTAAAGAGGGGGAGGATATGGATGCATTTTTGAATTAGTCTGAAAAGGTCTGTATCCAGGTCAAAATACACAGAGGAGTCCTGGAGGTTTCAGCTATCCCTGCTACTTACTGGTAAAGGGTATGAGGCACTAGGTCAAATGGACAATCAGGACAGTAGCAATTATGAGAAACTTAAAGCTGCTTTGCTTAAAAATTATGCATTAACTCCTGAAGCATACAGGGTTAAGTTCTGTAAGCTCAGAAGAAGCCCTGACATGAGCTATGAGGAACTCACTACAAAGCAACGTCAGTTTTTGAAACATTGGTGGGAGAGATAGAAGCAAATTCTGTGGAAAAAATTGAGGAGGTTATGTTGCTAGAGCAGTTCTTTGGGGCTTGCCCAGCAGAGCTAAAAACCTGGCTAGAGGACCAAGATCCAAAAACAGCACAGCAAGCTGCTGAGCTCTCGGACTGCTATGCCAGGAGCAGGCCTGCTTTGAAAGGAAGTGGAGTGAGTGTGGCAGCACAGAAAGGGAAAAGCATGCCTTCTGGGCAGCTGAAACCCTCACTGCCTCTGCAGAAAGGGGGAAGCCCCAAGTTACAAAAAAGGGATTTCTCAGATAAAAGAAGTGATGACTGTTGGTTTTGTAAACAGCCAGGACATCTTGCTAGACAGTAGGCACAGAGTGGACAAAGTGGTGCTCGAATAGAGTTGGGTTGTTTGTGTATCCCTAAAAGCATGCCTGTAAACATGAGGGAGCATTGCACCCAGTTACTGTAAATGGGGTGCAGACCCATGGGTTAAGGGACATGGGGGAGTCTCTTACCTTAGTAAAAGGGAATTTGATTGAACCTGAACAGCTTATACTTAATCAGTTTGTAACGATGAAGGGATTCACTGAGGAGGAGGAAACTCTGCCACTTGCTAGCATTCTCTTGGACTGGGGTGAGATAGGAGAGATGGTGCAAAAGGTGGCAGTGGCAGACAACATCGCTCTAGATATGGTTATAGGGAACAATCTACAGAAGGGGTTGGTGTGTGTGGGTACCCGCAGTCAGATGGCAAAGGCCGATTGTAGTTCCCTAAACCCCATAGAAACCCCTGTGGAAAACAATGGGAGGCTGGTTACCCAGCCTGTGCCTTCTGACATGGAGAGTAGTGAAAGGGAGGTAGAACTTCCCTAGGTAGCCTTTCACAAGATAGCTACAGAGGGTTACTCTGAGAAGGGAGGGGTAACAAATGGTCAGAAGGTTAGGGATGGCAGTGACCCTGAATGCCTTGATGCTAGAGCTTTGGACTACAGTTTAGGAACTGAAGGGGACATGTTCTATGCCTTGGAAAAATGTGAAGATTTTGTAGCTGCTCAGAGAACTGACCCTAGTTTCAAGAGACTGAGGGCTTCTGCAGAATCTGATGGAACACCGGGAGGTGACATAAGACATAGAGTATTTTGGGACAGGGGACTGTTGTATACGAAGGACGTGAGGACAGAGGGAGGAATGATGGGCAGGCAGCTTGTCATTCCCCAAGGGTACTGTGAGCAGCTGCTCAAGATCATTCATGATATCCCCATGTCCGGACATCTGGGAATCACGAGCACTATGCAGCGATTGGCCCAGAATTTCTATTAGCCAACTTCACCCAGCAGGTGAAGGATTATTGCAGGTCTTGTCACCGGTGCCAACAAATAGGGAAGGCCAGTAATAAAACCACAGCTAATTCCCTTTTCCATTGTGGAGGAGCCATTCCAGAGGGTAGGAATAAATATTGTGGGACCTTTGAGTACCCCATGCTCCTCCGGGAAGAAGTTTATCGTGATGGTGGCCAATTACATCACCTGATACCCAGAGGCAGTCACCCTCTTCTCCCTTAGGACAGACAAAGTGGCAGACGCCTTGCTTAGGATGTTCTCCCATGTCGGGTTTCTGTAGGATGTTAGCACTAATCAAGAGGGTACCTTCATGTTGGACCTGAGGAAGTATTTGTGGGAGAAATGTGAGGTGGTGCAGAGATGCATGACACCTTATCACCCACAAGCCAATGGGCTTGTGGAAAGGACAAGCTATGCTCCAAGCATTTGCTGAACAGCATGAGAAGGACTGGGAGAAATACCTTCCCCACCTGTTGTTCACATACAGGAAGGTGCCCCAAGGGTCAACAGAGGTTTTCCCCCTTCAAACTGTTATATGGATGTAGGGTGCATGGGCCCCTTGACTTGATCTGGGAAGGCAAACACACCACTCAGGGAACTCCCATAGTGAACTATGTCTTTAAGTTAAGGGAGAACCTGAAGGAGCTTATGGGGCAGCCCAAAGCAACCTGGCAATCTGTCAGCTGCCCAACAGAAGCAAAAAGTCTGGTACAATCACAGAGCCAGAATTTGCAGGTACAGTGTAGGTCAGGAAGTGATGGTCCTAATCCCAGTCCAGAAGGACAAGCACCAAGTGGGTGGGATCATATGAGGTAGTCCAACAGGTAAATGACGTAAATTATACTGTGGAATTGCCTGACAGGAGCTATAGCTATAGGATGTACCATGTCAACATGATGAAGTCATACGCAAATAGGGCTGACGTGGTATTTGCAGTGTGTAGTCCTGGGGTGGGGAAGGATGAAGAAGACCCCCTCTTGGACTTGCTAGAGGAAAGCAAGCAGGAGTCCTCTGTGGAGACAATCAAACTGTCATCCCAGTTGACCCTGGAGCAGACCCAGGAAGTGAGGGTGGTTTTAGAGGACTTTGCCCCTTTGTTTATGGCCAAGCCTGGACAAAACCCCTTAGCGACACAAGATGTAGACACGGGGATGCAAGCACCCATATAGCGGACAGCCTACTGGGTGTCTGAGGCTGTCCTAAAGGACATTAGGAAGGAGGTGGCAGAAATGCTGGATTTAAGGGTAATCCAGAAATCCCACAGTCCCTGGGCCTCCCCTGTAGTCCTTGTTCTGAAGCTGGATGGCTCTACTCACTTCTGTGTGGACTATCATGGATTCAATGCAGTCACGAAGTCTGACACCAACCCAATGCCATGGACAGACGAACTATTGGGCAATTGGGAGGGGCAACATACCTTACCACTATTGAATTGACAAAAGGGTATTGGGAGGTGGAGTTAACTGCCAGAGCTAGGGAGAGATCATCCTTCATCACTCCAATAGGATTATTCAAGTTCCAGGTAATGCCTTTTGGAATGAAAAATGCCCCTGCAACCTTCCAAGGTTGGTCAACCAGGTGTTACATGGTACTGAAGAGTATGCAGTGGCTTATCTGGATGATATTGCCATCTTCAGTACCAGCTGGAAGGAACACCTATCCCACCTGAAGGAAGTGTTGGGCAGGAAACAGAGGGCAGGGCTCACTGTCAAGGCTGAAAAGTGTCAGGTTTCTATGGTGGAGGTGCCATACCTAGACCATGTAGTGAGGTGGGGCCAGCTTGCCCTAATCAAGCCAAGACTGAGGTGATAGAGGTGTGACCCAGGCCTGAAACCCAGAAGCAGGTTAGGAGCTTCCTTGGGACTGCCAGGTACTATCAAATGTTTGTACCAAATTACAGTACCGTGGCAGCTCCCCCATCTGGCTTGCTAAAGAAAAGAATCTGGGAGCCAGCCTGTGAACGAGCCTTCACACGACTAAAGGAGGCACTGTGCAGTGCCCCTATGTTGGCCAATCCAGATTACTCTAAGCAATTTGTAGTCCAGACAGATGCCTCAGATGTGGGGATTGGAGCAGTCCTCAGCCAGACAACTAATCAGGGAAAGGATCACCCAATAGTGTATCTGAGTAAGAAGTTACTTCCATGAGAGAAGGCCTGTTCCACAGTTGAAAAGGAATGCCATGCGCTGGTGTGGGCACTGAAGAAATTACAGTTGTACCGTTACAGGAGACACTTCGAGGTACAGACCGATCACAACCCCCTGGTGTGGTTGAATCAGATGGGTAAGACAAATGGTCATCTCTTAAGATGGAGTATTGCCATACAGTCCTATGATATGACCATTATGCACAGAGCAGGGTTAGCAAACACAGGAGGCCTATCTCACCAGTTAGAGCAGTGAACAGAATTTGTGAAAATCATACCATGCATAGGGATAGATTCCCACAAATTCAGTCTAGGAGGAAGGGATGTGGCAAGCTATGCCCATACCAGTCAGATGGGCAGATGTGTGGTGTTATGTTCTGTTATATTCTTGTACTTTCTTAAAACTGCCATATGGTAAATGCCAATGTAAAGAGAAGGAATTTTTTTTTATTGGCTGATAGTCCTGTGACCTGCAGAACAGCTAGCTTGGCAAGAAGCTAATTGCATTTCCTGACTAGCTGACCCAGAGGTAATAAAATCAGCTCATATAATCATAAACCTTACAGGATCTTCCTTGTAATTTAATTGAAGGAAGCCATTTCAAAGCCCAGGATGTTTTAGCCAAGATTTGAGCAGCAAATGACCATTCTGACAGGGTAATGTGAATTTTGTCTTAAGGGTGCAAATTGTCTACAGGGGACTTCAAAAGGCTTAAACTCTGAATGTCATATCCTTATTAATTATATGTGTCTGGATTTGATTTTTGGCATTCTTTGAATTTTTGAAGCAGCGGAACAGTGACTTCTCCTGGCCAAATGGAGTAGTTGCTCTGACTTGCCTGATAGATAAACAGAACAGTTTCTTTAGAATTGGGATAATTTAATGAAACTGAAAGTTACAGAAGATATTTAAAGCCCTCAGCTCAGGGCACATGGCACACTTTTCATCTGGACTCTCTTCTGAACACACAGAGAAGCAAAATGCCACAGCACAGAGACTAAGAACTAAAGACTGCACTTACTCTTTATGGACTTCAATTCACTACAAACTAAGGTAGAACTTTAGATAACTGTCATAGTGCATTTTTTTGGTACAATTCCACTTTTGCTTGTTATGTTGTGACCAGAAAGATTATTTAAACCTTTTTAAGTGTAATTGCATGATTAATAACTATTTAGTAAAAAAAAAAACATTTTAAGAGAACTGACCTGAGCAAGATTTTCTTATAATTGTGTGTGTGATTCTGAGAGTTCAGTATTAATATGTGACTAAACTGAACTGTTATTGCTTAGGGGGCCATTATAAGATACCAAATCGAATAAAGGGTCTGAAAAGGGAAAGTCTGGATATAGGGGGAATACCAAAGTCTCAAGGAAGAGTCTGGTGAGATTTGAATCAAGTTATTGCACACCTTGTGGGAGAAGACAGAATCAGGGTTACAATGCTACCCTGAGGAGATTGTAACACTTGGATCTTCTCCCTTTGTGTAACAACAAAGAAAGGGTTCTCATTTGGCTACAAGACTCGAGACTGGTATTGTGCCCTGATCCAGAGTAAAGAGGGGACCCTAGGATTTCATGGTAAGTGTTCACTTTTGAAGTCAGCGAGCACTATAGAGGGACTCAAAGAGGGTATCCCCCATTTCCTCCTCCATGTCATGGATTGCACTAAGGGGTGGGCACAGTGAGCTCAGTGGAGTTGACCCTCAGAAGTGGGTTCATGACAGATGGATCTTTTTTTTTTTTACACTTAAAACAAGCAATAAAAAATGGATCAAGGTGTTGATGAGGCACATTCTTTTCAGGAAGGCTCTGCAGTCAGTGCTACTGCAAACGACAGTAATCAGCCTGGAAAGGAAAAACAAAATAAAACCCCAAGAAGTGCTTTGTTCACATCTAAAGTTTCATCTTCTGTCTGGCCCAGTGGCACTGAGTGTTGAGACACTGGATACCACACCTCACTCCACACCGGCGACCTGGGTGCGGGAATGAGCTCAGGCCATTGGGGTTGGCCAGGGAGGGAAAGGATTGAGCATCTGTAGGACTGCTCTCCTTTCCTTGGGGAGGGTTTGGGGGCATCCATCACACTACAGTGGCCTCCAGTGGAAATCAGGGGCACTGCAGGAGCTAGGATACTTGTGGGGAGAAGTGCAGCGGATGTCGGCACGTCATGCCTTGACATCATTGCATGTCCGCACTTCTCAGGGGAAATACAGGAGGAAAATGGCAGATGACCAAGGCAGCTTGATGGCCATACTTCAGCAACCAGGGGCCTGTCATGGAATCGCACTGCAGTATTGGTTCCTGGCCCAGCTTGGGGGAGACATAGGAAGGGTCCCTCTGACGGGTGCAGCGCTTTGCCAGCTGGTATGTGAGTGAGCCTGCGGGCTGATTGGGGATGAAGGCTATGGCTGGATGTAGGCAGGTCAGGCTGCAGGAGTATAAAGAATGATATGATAAAAAAAAATAAAGTTCCATCTTCCAAGAGAATGCTAGAACCCAAAAAAAGGTGCATCTGTGAGATCAGTCCCAACTAAAAAAAAAGTTATGTAGTTAAAACCAAAGGGTTGGGGGTACCACCCATAGAGGCACTCAAAGGTATGAAACAATTGCATACTATGCTACTGCCAGTCCCTCACAGACATCATCTGATTCTTCTGAGGTTGAACCCGATGATGTTACTAATAATAAAGATGAAGAGAAGGATCAGGCAGCAGAAGGTTTACAACAGGAGGGGATAGAAATTGTAGATGAGGAAGAAATAGACAAAAATGTTTTGGTTGAGGAGCAGGGTGGTGGGAATAAACCACATGAGAAACAGGCCCAAGAAAAATCCGGGGGAAAAATAAACTCTGAAAAGGGGACCAAGGTACAGTGCCTTTCTGGGAAAAAAAATAAAAAATATATTTTTTTTGTTTGGTCATACTTGTCCATTAGTGCTTCTAGTGAGTTGGTGGCAACATGCGCCATTTGTAAATGGTCGATCAGCAGGGGTAAAAAGAAAGGAGCATTGGGAACGTCAGCACCAAAAAGGCACTATGACAGATGTCATAACATTACTGAAAACTCCAGTTGTTGTGAGTCTCGAAGAGAAAGTGATAGTGATAGCTCACTACACTCAGGGGTAACTCCGATAGATGAAAGTAATTGCAGCCCCCACAGCACTATGGAAACACCTCCACCACCACCACCTCCCATTCAAAGGATTCCCACTGTTACTGAAAGTGACCATGTGTTCAAAAGCCCCTCTCCTTCAAGGAGACAGCTTACCTTCTCAGAAACATATGAACGCAAAGCCAAATATGCCTCAACTCACCTTGTTGCTGTTACAATAACCAAAACAATTTCAAAAATGATAGCTGTTGATTTGCTACCATAATGTGGTTGAACATGTAGGATTCAGGCAGCTGCTTAAGTACCTACCTTGATATAGTATACCATCACAGAACTATTTCCCAACAACGGGGATTCCAGAACTTTGCAATATCGCATGCAAAAAAATTAAGACGCTTCTTGTGCAGTGCTGTTGGAAGGGTGGTGCATCACACAACAGATATCCGGACAACCTGTCAGCCTGAACCCTTCTTGTCTGTCATGGTACATTGGGCATGTTTTGATAATTCAAGTGGGGACAATGAAGTGTTGCAGTTTGCTGTTCCAAGAATGTTTTAGTTTCCATCGGAACATAGCTCATACAACATCAATGAAGAGCTCCAAAAACTAATAGCGCAATGGTTCACTTCACAGGGACTGTCAGTTGGCTTCATAATTGCAGATAATGGGTCCAACATAAGGAAGGCCTTGGATAAAGGAGGCTTTGTTCACATCCTGTGCTTTACTCATTGCTTAAATTTAATAGTTCACTGTTTTCTCGATGACGACAGGGACATTTAGGCTCTTGTTAGCACTGCTAAAAGAATATGCACTCATTTCAGTCACTCAAGCAAAGCTAATCACTTGTTTGAAAAAAATACAGCAGGAGCACAGTTTACCTTTGCACAGACTTATCCAAGACATTTCTACTTGATGGAATTCAACCTTTTATATATTCCAAAGGCTGCTGTAACAAAAGAAAGCTGTCAGGCAATACACCTTGGAAATAAAATTGGTGATGCAGACATCTATATTACTCCACCACAGTGGGCCATGCTGGAGTCTCTAATTTTCCTGCTCCAGCCATTTGAGAAAATCACCAGAGAGGTTAGTGCAAACATAGCAGCTCTGAGCCAGGTGATACCCCTAATAAAAAACATAAAATTCATATTGAATCAGATTAGGGAAAAGTTAGAGAACCAAGACAGTTCCATGATTACGCAGGCTGCCAATGGTGCTGCTGACACATACAGGTTGTCCCCCAGAATACAACAAGATCTAACGAGATGTATGATCAAAAAAGTTGCAGAAGATGACAAAGTATATAAAATGCTTCATTCTGAGTACTACATTAAAGCAACAATCTTGGACCCACAATACAAATTGAAGCAACTATTGAGTGATGATGATGACACTTCTTTCGGGATAAACAAACAAGAAATAATTGATGAGGTGCATGCTGTCATGGAACAGAGTACAACAGCAGGACCATGTTCAGAATCTTCTTCATGACATAGCACAGCATCACATGGTTCATCCTCTACTGTTGTGGCATTTTCTCCCTCTTCTTCCTCAGCCACTGCAGCTGAATCTTCTTCTTCATCACCATCCAAACATGGCACTGTCCCACAGTCACTTGGTTCAACTTCATGTCTCTGGAGTCACTTAGAAGATGTAATTGTAACATCTTCTTCATCTGTCTCTTGTAACACAGCCTCAGCAGAGACTATTGTTGAAATGTACCTTGCAGAGCCCAATATCAGCTGGAATGCTGATCTTTTGAAATACTGGAAATCAAAACAAAGTATGTAGCCTGCTTTAGTAAACATTGCAATGAACTACATGGATTGCCCTCCGACTAGCATGTGTTAAGAACGATTGTTTAGTTCAGCTGGTAACATCATTACTGACACACAATCCTGTTTGACACCAGAAAATGCTGAGCGCCTGACATTTCTAAAAGTTAACATTCCTCACTTTAATTTCAGATATGATACCTGAATGAAACGTATAGTCTGAGTGAGCAGGCCCTATCCACAAAACACAATAATTTATTTTGTGCTTGTGGTGAAAACCTTTTGTGAATAGGGTCTACTACATGAGGCAGCAATTAATTACAAGTCAGGTCAGGATTCAGGAGGATGGACTACTAGACCAGTCCAGAATAATTTTAATGAGCACAGAAATATGAAAAATAATACCATCAGTGGGTCAGAATCTAAATACAGCAAGCAACTGCATTTCATGTGTAACTTCTAGGTGGCACTATCCCTAAGGTTACTAGCCCTGCCTGTATTTCTGACCACAGGTTGAGGGGCCTGGATTCTATTTTAAGGTGCCTCCACCCAGAGTAATGGTAATGGGGGTGTCTGTCTAACCTGCTATAGCCCTCTGGGAAGCTATAACCACCCATCAACCCTCCTAGTGGCTTTGTACCTCTAACAATGGTTAACACAGAGTCAGCTACTAGCATTAAAGAGTATGCACACACCCTTCACACTTACCACCAGGGTCTGGTCATCAACAGATGCCCTGGACACCCCTGTAAATGCAAGGTTAGCAAGCAGATACACACTTTTGGTACTGTGACCCACTAATGATATGCACATAAGCCTGGTTAAACTTGAAATTATAATCAGATTTATTTAGGGTTTGTGAACAAGGAAGGGGCATGAATTTAGTTAAATGATTGGTGCCCTGATTAAATTCAGGTTCTTGGCATGCACTTTTAAGTCCCAAATAAATAGTTCTACAGCACTGGGTACCCAGGATGGAAAGCTGGCTAGCTAGAGGCGTTGCTCGGGGGTGGCTGGCATTGCAGCTGATGTTGGGGCCCTTGATGGAAAGAAAAAGCATTTAGCATGCACATCAACAAGATGGTTATTTGTAATCATGGCCAGTTGGCCCAGTCTCGTGAAACCCAAGAATTTAGAAAAGAAATCAGATGGTGCCACAGGTGATTAAGTGACTTGTTGCAGGGAGCTACCCTGATCGTAGTCATGCTACCCATTGGCTGTAAGGTTACAGGCAATATGGAGACCTCGTGTTGTTCACTGATGAGCATGGGAGAGCAGGGACATCATGACACATCTCCTCTTCACAGCCTTTCCCTCCAGGTGGCCTCAACCTGCAAGTTGTTTCAGTGCAGGGGCTGGATCCCCAATGCTGGTGCTTCACCGAGGACAGTCTCTGGTGCAAGGGCAGTCGGTCTGGGCCGGGATGGCAAATGCCCAGGCAGGATGAGCACATTGGCAAAGTTTAGTTTGGTGTGTTGGTGAAGCCTCCAGCTGGCATAACAAATTGGGTCATGAACAGGCAGGTCTCAACCCATGAGGAACATTCAGCACATTTAAAGCAAACAGCAATAACTTTTCACAGATCGGATATAGTCCGGTTGGTATTGCAGTAGATTCACTTAGCAGACCTCTCGATCCAATATCAGTCTCACACACTAGCTGGGCTGAATGCTTCACAGGAGCAAATCTTTGGTACAAATAACAAGCAGTGCTTTTAAACTCTCAGATACTTTCTACCACAGTCTCTATCATAAATCGGATGGGTCCGACTTCTGCAATCAGGCAGTCCGATGCAGGAGAAACAGTGTCAGGGAGGCAAGTTAGGCCTCTTCCCACTGATTCCCCCGCACTCTGTTCAGGGAGCTGCTGCTCGAAAGCTTGAGCCATTCACTCTCCAACCTCCAGCTCCAACTGATCTCCTGTCTCTTACAGTTCTGGGCATTTCCACTGATTTCCAGAGTTTGGGTTGACCTGGAAAGCTATCAGTCACAAGTTGGACTCCCCCTTGAGTTCAATTTAGATGCCAACCTAAAAACTACAAAAACTACAGTTTTTCCTTCCCATGAGACACTTGGGCTGAGGACCCTTTGAGGTCCCTAATGTCATATTGGCCCACTTACTGGAAGTCCTGGACCAAACATGGTGGCTCCCATTCAGAAAGGCAAACTGCAAGGAAAGCAGGTTAGACAAACTTCTCCAATTTAAATACAACAATGCACCAGAGGTAGAAAAGTACAGTTTCCACCTAGGCTCCTTCTGCACTAGTATCGACTGCAGAGTGGAGCAAATCAAAGAGGTGTCTGGCTGGTCACAAGCCTTAAAGCACTCAGAGCCAGCCCAGACCATTCAGTATACACATATTAGCTAGGCTGTTAAAGGGACAGATGTGGAGGCACAGCAGGGCACTCACACGTAAATGAACAAAAGCAAACAGATACCCCTGGATCTATTACCTCTGCAGGATGTCAGCCTGGTAGTGGGCATGGAAGGAGCCCAGGAAAACATTAAGGTAAATCCCAAATTGGTGGTGAAGGGTTACACATGTCACACTTACTTGGTGGTACTAGGTATACCACTCTGATCTGAAAGGTAGGGTACTGCTCTCTGCTACTTGTCAGTTTTTGTCCTCACATCACATCATGTACTACTTGTCACTTTTTGTCCTCACTACTACTACTTGCCACTTTTTTGTCCTCAGCAACTGATAAAAAATTATTTTACCACCGACCTGACTGTACTGTAGTATTACTGTTTTAATTTTTGTACAACGGATGGCTTAGCAGAAGTCTGAACACTTAAACTCTTTTTGTATAATATATTTCTCACAATCCTGTTATTTGGCTGCGATTACAGAGACAATTTTAAAATAATTTCTTTAGTATGTGTGGTATGCTAACCCGGCTGTAACAACACTACATCTCATTTACAGTAACTGGGCTGAGATCGTTGTATTTTAAATTTTACGTACTTAAATTATTTGGCACTAGTTGGCACGGCATCAATTGTGGAACTAAGAAGGATGTAACTGTGTGTCATCAGGTCTTCAGGTGGCAGTAGCAACCTTTATTTTTATGACTGCACTGCACTTGACAGATGTGATGTGACTGACTGGCTGCCTGGGTGGTCAGTTCCTGGACCAGGTAGTGTACCATACCACAGTACACCGGGACACGCGATGCGGTTGCTTCATTCACATGGGTAGGGTGGGTGGGCTCTTACTGCTGCTCATTTTGATCATTCATTTCTTTCACCTGGTTTGCTCAGACTGAAAAATCCATCAAAATAATCACCCAGCAGCAGCAGCATTAATAAAAATAATCAGCTGCCTGCAGTGCTTGGTATTTCTTTGTGGTACAAGAGTATTTGCATCTGTCTGTCTGTCTCTCTCTCCATCTCTCTCTGTCTCTCTCTTCCAGAACACTCACGTCATGGGTCCGAGCAGGTTATGCAGGATGCTATTGCTACCAGTACAGGCCAGCCACGAAGCAGCTAGTAGTAGTTAATTATTGCTTTTATTTAGCAGTTTTACTGTCATTTTTTATACAAATAATACATTAAATGATTTCCTTTTGGCCTCTTCCTGTTGAATATGACCGGCTTTGGCTACTTTTATGCATTTTATTGCATTTTTTCAAATAGTTATAAAAATCAGAACTAATCAGAACTCAACCATGTTCCGGTTCTTATTTCATAAGAGTCAGAACCTCACCGAGTTCTCCCAACCCTAGTCTTTTCTCAGACAGCAAACTGGGATATGTGATACCCTGATTAAAAATATCTGTTATTTCCCCAGTGCAGTTTACCGTATGTCATAGGTCAAACTGCTTGAGGGGAAAAAAACAGATATTTTCCTTTTTACAGTTACACTTTTTATTGTAACTCGATACATACAAAATGCAAGATCAAACAGTGGACATCTCGTGGAACAGTTAACCAGCTATGTTAGAAGTAGGGGAAACATCCTGCCCTGAAAAGAAACAAAAAACAACTACAAAGAAAGAAAACAAAAACACTCAACACACATATATACATTACAGAGATATACTGAAGAAATAGTACAATTCGTCAGAGGTACAAAAATCGACCCCCATAATATAGAGAAGATAAAAGTAATTCAGTAGGGTAAGGTTACCCTATTCCTCTTCTGGGTTTAACATATGTCGCAGATGGTTTCCAACAGTAATAATAAGCTGGAGGGGTGTTAGCAGCTAGGTGGGTTAGTTTGTCTAGCATGGCTAGATGTGTTAAAGGGAAATGTTCACCTGCTAAAGCCCCACACCTCTTTGTGGGGCAGCCCCTGATTAGCAGTTTAGTACTACATGTACAATTGTTTGATTTATGCAGCTTACAGTTACTTACTTTATCTGGTTGATCCTGCCGTCCCTCCCGCCGACATATTACAGAGCGTGCCCTCCCACAACCTCCTGCAGCTGTCCCGAGTGTGACGTGTGAGCCGGAGAGCTGCCATGGGAGCGTGTATAGTAATATTCTATGGATGAAAATATTAATAGCTCCGGTTTGAGAAGTAGACATACGAGAGCTATATCATACCCAAGTATACATCAGCAGCCCATTACCTCACAAACAATTACTCAAGAAGATGGAAGGCCTGGGTGCAGCTAAATCCATAGTGAACTGGGTGGGTAGTTGGCTAGAAGGGAGGCAGCAGAGGGTGGTGGTCAATGGGGTTAAATCAGAGGAGAGGGACGTTTTGAGCAGGGTTCCACAGGGATCGGTCCTGAGTCTGATCCTCTTCCACATGTTCATTAATGACACTGGAGAAGGAATCCAGGGCAAGCTGTGTCTCTTCACAGATTACTCAAAACTATGTGGAAGGGTGGATAGTGACAAGGGAATAAGGGAAATGCAGAGAGACCTACAAAAGCTAAAGGAGTGGTCAAAGGTCTGGCAGTTCAAATTCAAAGCTAGAAAGTGCAAGACAATGCACCTAGGGTAAAAGAACCCAAAGACAGAGTACTGAATAGGAGGAGATAGACTTATCACTACAGCTGAGGAACGAGATCTGGGAGTTATCATTAGCAACTCACTTAAGCAATCAAGTCAGTGCAACATGGCCTATAGCAAGGCTAACAGGATGCTGGGATGTATTGGGAGGGGTATTGATAGCAGAAGAAAGGAGGTAATACTTCCCTTCTACAGATCCCTGGTGAGGCCTCACCTAGAGTACTGCACCCAGTTCTGGAGTCCTCATCTAAGAAAGGATAAAAATAGGTTGGAGACAGTGCAGCGCAGAGTAACAAAAATGATTCAGGGCCAATCCTGTGAGAAGCACCTCAAGGCACTAAATATGTACTCACTGGAGACCAGAAGGGAGAGGGGAGAAATGATAGAGACCTTCAAGTTCCTTAAAGGAATTAACAAAGTGAACTGCAGGGAACTATTTAGCCTGAATACCAATTTGCGGTCATGTGGACACGAATGGAAATTTACAGGAGGTAGGTTCAGGAGAGATGTGAGGAAGTACTACTTTATGGAAAGGGTGGTGGAACCTTGGAACAGTCTGTCAGCTGAAGTGGTGGGTGTGAAAACAGGGGATTCAAGCGGGGCTGGGACATAATGAAGGGAATACTGGTTACTGGGAACGGCAGAACCAAGGAGGAGAATAAAGAGAGGACTGGGAGGGTTAATACCCTGGAGAAACAGTAGGTTGTAAGGATTATTAGGAACTTGGGCAGACTAGATGGACCTCTGGTCTTTTTTTGCCATCATTGTCTATGTTTCTATGTTCTCCATCTGCATAGAATGTCTTTTGGCTTGCATGCACAGTAAAGCGAGCCATCTGTGCTCCTGTGCATTAATGTGGGACGCTTTGGATGTCAGACTTAGTAATAGCAGAGCTGCAGACTGGGGTATCTAATTATAAAGGACTTTGGTACCTAAGTGACACATCTGCTGTCAGAAGGGTTGGATTGTGGAGTGGTCCCATTGCATACAATATAGATCTCCCTTGTGTGTCTGGTATCTCTAGTAGTTATCTGTGCTGAGGAGCTTTGCAGTATAAAGGATCATGGAGGTTCTATACCAGGAGTGGAGGATTTTGTTCTACATCAACTGACTCCGAGCATCTGGAAAGGCATTGCATCCAAACTTCTAGCAGTCGAGCCGTTGTTGCTCAGATATAGTGATGTGTAAGGCAGCTTCCCATTTGGCCTTAGAATCCTGTGATTGACTCAGCAGGGTATCTCAAATAGCGGAACATATTTTACTAGCCTGGTCTTTGGGAGGGACAGCCACTTGAGTAATGGAGCTGGCTTACTGTTCTGGGGTCTGGTGCAAAGAAAGGATTGTATCGCACTCCTAAGTTGAAGGTACCTCCAGAAGTCTGTGTTGTAGAGACCCCAACGGTTCTGTAAGTCTTAGAAAGTGGCTACCCATAGTTTCCTGGAGTCCAGTATGTCATGTAGACATTAAATTCCTTTGGCATCCCACTGGGGCCAGCGAAGGGGTTTGTGGTCTGCAGATATGGCTGTGCTATCCCATTAGAGGTGAGGTGTAGGGGAGTGGGGTTTGTGCCCAGCTTTCGGCGGAGCCAGGGCCAATATATGATTGTAGTCCATATAGTGTGGTTAGATGATAAGTCCTTAGGGGATGTATCTTACCCTGATCCTCTTCTATGAGGACCCATTGAGGGGAAGTGTCAGTCTGCTGATAAAACCATTGTAGTATTTTTCCCGTTTGAAAGGCCCATTTATATCCCTCAAACACCATCCTCCTTCCCGCCACTGTGCTTTCAGCTTATTACAACTGTATCTGGGTTTTTTCCCCTCCCATATAAAATTACCAACAATTTTATCTATCTTTGTGTAACCCCCCTGCAAATGGGGGTTCCCAAAAAGTCTTCCAGGAGCTTGCTTGAATGCTCCAAGCCTGAATGGTGTTTGGCATTTAAGCCATTTATCTGTGATTGCTTTTAGAGCCTCTGGTACTGTCTCTTTAAGAGCTGTCTGCCTGCAGACACAATTAATTTGGTTGGGGGTCTGTGTGTTTCCCTGCTTGAGTACCACTCGAGCTGCTGCCAAATCGCTCCATTTCTGCTGTCACTAAGTGGGCAGAGTGAGCACTTTCCAAAGATGTAACTGTTTGCCAGAAATCATTTAGAGCAGTGGTTCTCAAATGGTGAGGCCAGCCTCCCTGGGGAGGCCCCAACCTGCTCAAGGGGAGGCTCAAGCAAGTCTTGAAAAAGTATTATATTTCAGTTTTGAACTTGATAGATTTTGTGTGAAGGGATAAGGCAAACTGAAAGAGGATAATAGTAGGTGCATTTATGTATTTATTCACAAGTCTGTGACCAGGGAAGGTACTGTACACTGAGCCATGGCTTATTTCAGGTGTGCCCAGGGAAGGGTAGTGAGAGAATACAATTCAAAATGTAACTTCAAACACTTAAGCTATACAAAATGAATAAACATGCAAACAAATTAAGAACAATAAACTAACAATGTGAGGAACAATTAATCAATTAAATTGACAGCAGAACTGTCCAAATACAAGAGTTAACCATACAGGTACTAGGAATAAGAGCAGGAGGAGCAAAATGATCCCTGAGAAGTTGCCAAGCAGGGTGAGAGGAGAGAGGCAGAGGTCGGCAGAAAGTTTATTCCAGTAAGAGGAAACAGAAAAGCAGTCTGACCCATGAAGGTATGGCAGTAATGGGTAACACTGGTTCGAGAGCCAAAATACTGGAGCAAGTAGGTTGTCCTGTTTGGGGGGGGGGGTTACAATAAGCTTAATAACATGAAAGCCAGCTATGCAAAGAGGTTTCAATTTATTCCTGAGGTACTGTGAAAAGTAGGCTATTTTTCTATGGGGAGGCTCAAAAATATTTCAGTATTTTGGGGGAGGCTCAACATCTTTTCCATGGCTTAGGGGAGGCTCACTATGACAAAGTTTGAGAACTGTTGATTTAGAGTAATAACGAAAATACAGTTTGTCTAACTTGCTTTTCTTTGCAGTCAGAACTGTGTTTGCCTAGTCCCCCATTCTGGTTTTGAACTGCTGAACTGGACCAATCAGTGTGGGGGGACCTTTGAAATGGAGCCTGCTGCTGGCAAATCAGAACTTGGACTCTCATTGTGGAGCCAGCCATCTATGTACTGTATGGCCAATGCTTCTGGCAATTGTGGTTTGGACTCCGGCACCTTTTTTCCACCAACAGGGGGAGTTTACTGTAAGTGACAACCAAACCAGCCAATTGTACTGGAAGGAACTCAAAGGAAATGCCCGGCTCTGTCTACTGAAAAGATCAGATGAGGTGAGACAGTGAAGAGAAAAGGAGCTATGTGCTTCTGCTGTGTATAGTTTTAGCACGGTAAGCGCATGTAAGGCCCTAAGTTTTGGTCTGCAGCTTGTGCAAGCACCTGTTCAGACTGAATCCGACCTGTGAAGAGAATCAAGGAGATCTGAAGAGTAGAAACCAGGCTCACCTTGTAGAAGACTGGAGAAATTGTTGAATCGCGCTCAGTCTGTCAGGAACTGAATCTGCTGTGTGTTCTCCCGGGTATTGTGCAGTAATTACGATCAGGTTTGAGAAGCAGCCTGCCTGGTATAGTACTTTCCTTTTACATATAAATGTGTGTAGTGTTTGTGGAGAATCGCGTTTCAAATCCCCTGTACAGTGAATTGAGTGCATGAAGCTGGAAGTAAACCACATCTTAATCCAGACTGCATCTATTTGTTCTAAACTGCAGTGGGGTCCAGTCACAAGGACCTTTTCCACAGGTTCTGCTCCTCCTGGCAATCCAGGACAATCTGCTTTCCATCCAGTTCCCAGCATTGTGTCTGTGAGTACAAAGCAGAGTAGCTCCCTGCCATTTGCTTATCAAATTGCAAGTGTGTCATCTATTTGTTGCTGTTTCACTTCTTCATGAACTGAGCCATCTGGCTCTGGATTGCAATTGGGTATTGTGCAAGTGTTTTTCCATCACAGGGCCCCGTCCAGCTGCACTGATCCTGGCTAGCCTCCCCATCCTGGGTACCCAGTGAAAGTGACAATTTGAGACTCTGAACATGCGCACAGTACTGTGATTATTAAGGTGTCTAAACTAATTAACCTGATTTTCCCCTGTCCTTGTTATATTCCCCTAAATAAATCAGATCTGTTTGTATCAGCAAAGTTACACTGTCTGAGGTATTAGTTTATGTTAAAGTATTATACTGTGGCTTTTGCATTGTATCATCTTGTTTTACAAGGGGTCCCCAGTGTCCAGTCGACAGAGCCAGTCCTGGGGGTAAGTGTACATTGTGAAGATATTCCTGATGCATTGTGTGGGCCACCAGTGGGAAGAAAGGGGGGTTACAGTGTCCCAGAGGGCGGTGACCATGTTAGTTTAACTACTGCAAACCCTGACTTCTTCTGGGTGGAGGCACTCGCCACTGGACCTAGACCCCTCAACCTGCCAGTAATCAGTCAGGCAAGGGTAGTAGCCCTTGGGATAGTGCCACCTGGGGGTTACATCTTGGAGGCTTACCACTGGGATTAGCGTCCCCTAGTGGGCACATTTATGAATTACTGTTAAAAAATAAATGGATACCCTAACAGAAGTGGCTGTACACCAGTTGGTGAAGTGGTGTAATGGGGAGATTGACCCGCAAAATGCTATACTAATCCTGGATATCCCGCTGGGTACCAGTACGGACACTGTAGAGGGAGTACTTGCCAATGTCGAATGTTTACAAGACCCTGTGGTAGAGGGGCGACAGGCTGATCTGCTTGCCCAAACTTTCATGGCCCTAATAGAGTGTTAGGACCCCGTAGACAGTTCTAAAGTGCCACAGACTGTTACCCTAGGGGAAACCCTTACTGTCTGGAGAGTGATAACCAGGGACAGTAAAGACCCTAGGGAGAACGAACTTCCCCCATTATCTGAAACTTTTGAGGAGAAATTTGCTAAATTGTTGGGGGAAGGGAAAACAGTGGAGGATTTAAAGAAACTATTATTGCCACCTGAGAATGTTCCTCCACCAACACCCTCTTCCCCTCCAGCACCCGTTATTGCCCCTCCTTCTGTGCCAGTGCAAGCCCCCATGTTTGTACCTTCCAATAGTCACGACTCTTACCGCAGGTTGAGAATTTTCTCCAGCACCTTCCCCACCCCACAAGGGGAGGATGATTGGGAGACCTGGATAGACTGTGTTGCCCCTTTAGTATCTGAGTGGCAGTTTGCAGAGGCTGAGAAACGGAAAAGAATCCTAGAGAGCTTGAGAGGTCCCGCTCTGGAAGCCATTAAGTCTTTGAGGTCCACAAACCCTGAGGCATCTGCCCAAAAGTACCTAACTGCACTTGAATGCAATTTTGGGAGTACTGAGTCAGGGGAGAGCTGGATGTGGAAGTTTCAAGGTACAAAACAATGGCCTGGGGAAAGTTTATCTGCATATGTTACTTGTCTGGAAGGAGCGCTACAGAGGGCCTACCGGAAAGGGGGGGTGGCCGCCAGTGACTTAAACCATGTGAGGTTGGGGCGCATATTGCAACATGCAAAGCACTCAAAATTGCAGCTCCTTCGGTTGAGGCTTCAAGACAGCAGAGGTAACCCACTGGATCATTGTGATTTGATGAAAGAAATCTCAGAAGTTGAGGAGGAGAAGGATTTCTCAGACCAGCGTAGTTATAGCTGCTACAACCTCTCGCTCCAAGAGAGAGTCGACTGCTGACAGACAGGGATCACTGAAAATCCATGATGAAAGTCAAGAAGCATTAACAAACGGAATGGCTGTAAACACCCGCACTGGGAGGAGTTGCTGAGGGAGATTAGGAAAGAACAGACAGTCTCATCATGAAGGTCAAGTCTTATGAGCACTGGCACTGACACTTGCCCGACTGCTTCTGCTATGGAGTGGGTACCACCCTGGCATCTCATGTTGACAACAGTTTGAAACTTGATGCATTGACTATGGAAGTGAGGAACTGAAGAGATGTCTTCAAATGTCCAACCCACTGCGATAGGAGGTGGCACCCAGGTTTCTATCGATAGTATCAATGCTGCAGCCCCACAGTAATGCCTTGGTCACCCCAAACTTCAGCAGACATATTTTGCCAAAATTGTGGGAAGGATGGGCACATGAAGAGGGAATGCCGGTTTCAGAAAGACTTAGAGAGAGTGGTGAGCCGGCTACAAGTAGAGCTTTGGAGAACAAGTCAGTGGTTAAGAGGTGCACAAAATGGTCCCAGTGAGGGTCCCAAAAATGCTAACTCACGTCCCTCTGTGGCAAGGTCAGCTGCCCAGGCCCCTGCTACCGCCTCTCCAGACTGGTCCAGAATAGTGGGTCCCTCCATGGAGACCATTGTAAAGGTGAATGGAGTGTCTACAAGAGCTGTATTAGACAGTGACTCCCAAGTGACAATTATGTTCCAGGATTGGTATCAGAAGCATTTGTCAGACGTACCCTTATAACCATTAGAAGGACTGCATGTATGGGGGTTAAGTGAGAAAGCCTACCCCTACTCCGAGTATATCCAAATTTGGCTGTCTTTCCCCACCTCTGTGGCTGGAGTGGCATAGCAAGTAGAGACCCTGGCCTTAGTGGGTCCTCCTACTGGACTGTATGATGGGGTTCCTTTACTAATTGGGACTAGTGCACATATGTTTGGACATCTGGCACAGTTATGTTATGAAAAACGGGTCAAGGACTAGTAGACCTTTAAGAATTCCAGCCTTGATCAAGAAGTCCTATGAGGCTCAGAGAGATGCTGACAAAGTGGAACCAGAGGAACCGGTTGGAGTTGTCTGGAAAAAGGATCCTGAGTCTCTGATCCTGGCGCCAAATGCCCAGTGTACCCTATAGGGGGAAGTCCATATCAGAAAGGATGTCAAGAATAAAATCCTCATGTTGGATGCACCAGATGATGGGAAATTGCTGTAAGGACTGCTGGTCAAACCAAGTATTTTGCCTGCCAGAGCCCATGCTTATGCTAGAAGGGTAATGGTTCAAGTTCATAATGTGTCGGATAGAGAGATTCGAGTAACTAGAGGTTGCACCCTGGCTAATGTACATTGTGCGGATACTTCAGTGCTACCCAGTAGCAAGAGTTCGGGAAAGAGTGGCAGAGTAACGCCTGACTTGTTTGATTTCGGTGACTCCCCTTTGCCAGCTGAATGGAAAGTGAGGATCAGTGAGAAGCTTGCCCAGAGAGACCAGGTGTTTTCTTTAAAAGAATGGAACGTATGATGTGTGCAAGGTGCTGAGCACCACATCTGGCTGCATGATGAAAGGCCATTTCATGAGCGGTCTCGACACCTGGCCCCTGCTGACATAGATGATGTGAGACGGCATCTGCAAGAGATGGTAGCTGCTGGTGTAATACAAGAATCCAGAAGCCCCTATGTTTCCCCCATCATGGTAGTGAGAAAAAAGAATGGGACAGTAAGAATGTGCGTGGATTATCGCACCTTGAACCAGCGGACTATCCCTGATCAGTATACAATGCCCCACATCCAGGATGCTTTGGACTGCCTGAACGGTAGCAGGTGGTTCTCTGTGCTGGATCTTCGCAGTGGGTACTACCAGATCCCGATGGCCCCAGAGGACCGTGAGAAGACAGCCTTTATCCGTCCGCTTGGCTTCTATGAATTCATGAGGATACCTCAAGGGATTTTCAGGTGCCCCAGCCACTTTTCAATGATTGATGGAGCGTGCAGTGGGGGACATGAACTTACTAGAGTGCCTGGTATACCTAGATGATGTTATTGTGTTTGGCAGCTCACTGGAGGAACATGAGAGCAGATTATTCAAGGTATTGGACCGACTGGAAGACTTTGGCCTTAAACTGTCCATTGATAAGTGTCAATTCTTTCAAACATCAGTAAAGTATATGGGACACATAGCACCCA
Source organism: Neoceratodus forsteri (assembly GCA_016271365.2). Lineage (NCBI taxonomy): Eukaryota > Metazoa > Chordata > Ceratodontiformes > Ceratodontidae > Neoceratodus > Neoceratodus forsteri. The sequence continues at coordinate 268,656,955 of CM028133.1, read as the reverse complement.
CTGTGGGAATAGAGACCAACCCAAGCAAAGTTGAGGTCTTGACCACCTGGCCACAGCCCAAAAATCTAAAAGAACTGCAAAAATTCCTGGGATTCTGTGGTTATTATCGGCGTTTCAACAAGGACTATTCAAGCGTGGTCCGCCCTTTACTTAACCTTACTCAAGGGTATCCCCAACCCACAAAAAATACAAAAAGTCAGTGTCCCTTGAGACTGAAAGAGTGTATTTACGTCCAAGTGAAGTATTTGGGGCCCGCTGGACTCCTGATTGTGAGACTGCTTTTCATGAGATCATATATCAACTTACCCATGCTCTAGTGTTGGCCTATGCTGATCCAACAAAACCCTATGTCCTGCACACTGATGCTAGCTTGCAAGGGTTGGGGGCTTTGTTGTATCAGGAGCACGAGAATGGCCTGAGACCAGTGGCCTTTGCCAGCAGAAGCCTGACCCCTTCCGAAAAGAACTATCCTGTACACAAGTTAGAGTTTCTAGCTTTGAAGTGGGCCATTGTTGATCAATTCCACGAGTACTTGTATGGGGCTAAGATACTAGTAAAGACTGACAATAATCCTTTGACCTATGTGCAGACTTCAGCTAAGTTGGATGCCACTGGCCATAGGTGGCTCTCTGCCTTATCTACCTATGACTATGCAGTTGAATACAGAGCAAGCCTGAACCACATAGATGCCGATGCTCTCTCCCGGAGGCCTGTTCCCCAGAATGACTGGGTCAGACTGTCAGAACCTGATATTCGAGCACTCTGCCAGAAGTTTGACAGGGAGGAACAAATGTCCACGGATGCAGTGGACTGTATGATGGATTGTTTGGGACCCTCTGAGAATTGCATACCTGCTGCTTATTGCCACTTTTCTGCAATAGACATTGGTGCACTGCCTCAGCTGGACAATGACAGTATTTGGTGGACTCAATCCCATGATCCCATGATCAAGTCACCTTTAGAAGCCCTCTATGCAGGGAAAGATGTGTCCAAATTACGTTCCACTGATTTGAGAACTGCATTGAATTTCAAAGAAGGTCCTAAGTTGAAACTGATCAATAGACTGTTATACAGAGAAACAGTAGACAGAGCGGGACAAGTAGACAAACAACAACTAGTGCTGCCCACTGCTTTTTGAGACTCAGTGCTGAGGTCCTTATACAACCACACGGGGCACCTTGGTATAGACAGAACACTTGACTTGGTGAGATCCAGATTCTACTGACCTAAGATGGGGACTGATGTGGAGCAACACATTCAAACTTGTAGTCGCTGCTTACAGAGGAAAGCTTTGCCCCAGAGGGTTGCCCCTCTTGTTAACATCATCACCAGTGCACCCATGGAGCTGGTCTGTATTGATTTTCTGAGTATGGAGTCAGATCAAAGAAATATTAGTAATGTGTTGGTGGTCACCGACCATTTTATGAGATATGCCAAAGCTTTCCCCACCAAGGATCAGAAGGCATCCACTGTGGCAAAAGTACTTGTAGAAAACTTTTTTGTTCACTATGGGGCTCCACAAACAATCCATTCTGATCAAGGGAGAGACTTTGAGAGTCGTCTGATCAAAAAGATGCTTTCTCTGTGGGGAGTGCGAAAGTCCAGAACTACCCCTTACCACCCCCAGGGGGACCCACAGCCTGAACGTTTCAACTGCACTTTGCTAGATATGCTAGGCACCCTCCACCCAAAGGACAAGCCTAGATGAAGCCCACAAATTAGCACCCTGGTACATGCCTACAACTACACCAAAAGTGATGCCACTGGGTTCTCCCCCTACCGCCTGATGTTTGGAAGAGGAGCTTGACTGCCGGTAGATGTGTGCTTTATGGTCTCTCCTGATGGGGTTCAAGCTGACAACTATTTACAGTATGTGCAAAAGTTAAAGGCCCAGCTAAATCATGTGTACCAACTGGCTCAAACCATGGCTGCCAAAAGAAATCTGGCTAACAAAGAAAGGTATGATAAAAAGGTGAAAGCACAGGAACTCCAGGAGGGAGATCGGGTATTGGTAAGAAATCTGGAACTGCATGGCAAACACAAGATTACTGACAGATGGCACCATCTCCCTCACATTGTAGTGGACAAACTAGATGATCTGCCTGTGTATAAAGTAAGGCCTGAGAATAATTCAAAAGATGTTAAAACAATGCATAGAAATCATTTACTGCCCATTGGACAAATCTTGATTGAGTCTGAGCCCCCAGAAAATGCCCCCTCTGGACCAGTGACTAGAGCTGCTGCTAAGAAAAAATCAAGAAAGTCTGCACCTACAGAAGCTGAGTTAAAGTGTTCCCCTCCACAAGTCCCAGTTGAACATGACTGTCAGTCCATGTCAGAGGAAAGTGAGTGTGGTTTTGAATACTACCCTTCTTACGAACTGAGTCAGTTGATTCGGGGCAATCCCCTAGTCAATCCTGGAGATGAAGCTGTGCCTTCTGGACTGTCTAAGCCCCCAGCTTTGTCCCTGGAGCCAATGCTCCCAGAAAGTGAAGTGCAAAGCATTAAGTCAGATGATATGGAATCATTGTGTATGGTTGAACTGTTTGAGCTTTCAGAGGAGGAAAATGATGGACTGGAACAGACTGGTGACTTACCAGAACAAGAAGAGTGTGTTGAGTGCCCTGATAATTCACTGTCAGTGTCAGAAAGCTCTCTGTGTGAGCCAAGTATTGTGGACTCAGAGATTGTAACTCCTGGAGCTGAAAGTGCCCCAAGTTCTAGCCTCTCTACCCCAATGGTGACTCCCCTGACAAGTGAGGACAATGCTGAAAATGAGGCTCAGAGTGCAGAGACTGTAACAGTCCCCCCTAGGAAGACAGGTTGAGCTGTAAAGCCTGTGGTGCACCTCAGTTATGATTCCCCTGGGAGGCCTATGGACTTGCCTCTCAATGTTGTCCATAAAGGAGTGTACGTGTCCCCGAGCTCATTGCCCAAACTGAACATCAGTGCTAACTCCAAGTTACTTGTGTTGCCCTCTGGGTAGGGTGCCCCTGCCCCATCCAGCCCCAAGGTAGCTGATAGGGAAGGGCCCCCTCTCTTCAGGTTTCATGTACAAGAGGTAATAACCTGAGTTATGGTACAATGTGTGTGTAATACTGTGCAAAGAGTGACGTACTGCAAAGTTTCAGAAATGTGTTCCTGGTAAAGTGATATATTAACTGATGATTACATGTATAAGCCTAATGTGATACTGATGAAAATGTATATGGTAGTATTGAAACTTATGGGGGTACTTGCTTGACGTGGATACCAAGCTTTCCCAGGCCGGGAAGGGTGTAACCCCCCTGCAAATGGGGGTTCCCAAAAAGTCTTCCAGGAGCTTGCTTGAATGCTCCAAGCCTGAATGGTGTTTGGCGTTTAAGCCGTTTATCTGTGAGTGCTTTTCGAGCCTCTGGTACTGTCTCTTTAAGAGCTGTCTGCCTGCAGACATAATTAATTTGGATGGGGGTCTGTGCATTTCCCTGCTTGAGTCCCACTTGAGCTGCTGCCAAATTGCTCCATTTCTGCTGTCACTATGTGGGCAGAGTGAGCACTTTTCAAAGATGTAACTGTTTGCCAGAAATCATTTAGAGTAATAACGAAAATACAGTTTGTCTAACTTGCTTTTCTTTGCAGTCAGAACTGTGTTTGCCTAGTCCCCCATTCTGGTTTTGAACTGCTGAACTGGACCAATCAGTGTGTGGGGACCTTTGAAATGGAGCCTGCTGCTGGCAAATCAGAACTTGGACTCTCATTGTGGAGCCAGTCACCTATGTACTGTATGGCAATGCTTCTGGAAATTGTAGTTTGGACTTCGGTGCTTTTTTTCCACCAACAGAGGGAGTTTACTGTAACTGACAGCCAAACCAGCCAACTGAACTGGAAGGAACTCAAAGGAAATGCCCGACTCTGTCTACTGGAAAGATCAGATGAGGTGAGACAGTGAAGAGAAAAGGAGTTATGTGCTTCTGCTGTGTATAGTTTTAGCACGGTAAGCGCATGTAAGGCCCTAAGTTTTGGTCTGCAGCTTGTGCAAGCACCTGTTCAGACTGAATCTGATCTGTGAAGAGAATCAAGGAGATCTGAAGAGTAGAAACCAGGCTCACCCTGTAGAAGACTGGAGAAATTGTTGAATCGCGCTCGGTCTGTCAGGAACTGAATCTGCTGTGTGTTCTCCCGGGTATTGTGCAGTAATTGCGATCGGGATCAAGAAGTAGCCTGCCTGGTATAGTACTTTCTTTTTACATATAAATGTGTGTAGTGTTTGTGGGGAATTTTGTTTCAAATCCCCTGTACAGTGAATTGAGTGCATGAAGCTGGAAGTAAACCCCATCTTAATCCAGACTACATCTATTTGTTCTAAACTGCAGTGGGGTCCAGTCACAAGGACCTTTTCCACAGGTTCTTCTCCTCCTGGCAATCCAGGACAATCTGCTTTCCATCCAGTTCCCAGCACTGAGTCTGTGAGTACAAAGCAGGGTAGCTCCCTGCCATCTGTTTATCAAATTGCAAGTGTGTCATCTATTTGTTGCTGTTTCATTTCTTCACGAACTGAGCCATCTGGCTCTGGATTACAACTGGGTATTGTGCAAGTGTTTTTCCATCACAAGGCCCCATCCAGCTGCACTGATCCTGGCTAGCCCCCCATCCTGGGTACCCAGTGAAAGTGACAATTTTGGACTCTGAACATGCGCACAGTACTGTGATTATTAAGGTGTCTAAACTAATTAACCTGATTTTCCCGTCCTTGTTATATTCCCCTAAATAAATCAGATCTGTTTGTTTCAGCAAAGTTACACTGTCTGAGGTATTCATTGATGTTAAAGTATTGTACTGTGGCTTTTGCATTGTATCATCTTGTTTTACAGGGGGTCCCCAGCGTCCAGTCGACAGAGCCAGTCCTGGGGGTAAGTGTACATTGTGAAGATATTCCTGATGCTTTGTGTGGGCCACTAGTGGGGAGAAAGGGGGGTTACAGTGTCCCAGAGGGCTGTGACCATGTTAGTTTAACTAATGCAAACCCTGACCTCTGGGAGGAGGCACTGGCCATTGGACCTAGGCCCCTCAACCTGCCAGTAGCCAGTCAGGCAGGGGTAGTAGCCCTTGGGATAGCGTCACCTGGGGGTTACATTTGCATACCAGCTAGCTGGGAGGTCCACTGGTAGATGGGTAACAAGTAAAATAGTTTAGGGGCAGTCATCATTTTGATGGCAGTGACTTTTCCAGTCATAGTGAGTCGGAGCAATTACCAGTGTTCAAATTCCATTCTTAAGTTAGCCAAAAGTGGTTGTAGGTTTAATTCCTAAAGTCTGGTATGGATTAGGGCAACCTTGATTCCAAGATAAGTGATTCATGCCGGGGCCCATCTTAGACCTTGCGATATTATGCTGGATTGAAAAAATGGATTTAAAGGGAGGACTTCTGTTTTGGAATGAACTTTTAAGCCAGAATGTTGCATGAAATGATTGCACAAACTTAGAAGGGGTTTTATGGACAGAGTTATATCGGCTAAGGGGACTAAGAGATCAGCAGCGTATATAAGAGTGGAGTACTGTTGTTGGCCAGTTTCTAAACCATGAATCTTGTTAGGTTGTCTGATGGCCACTGCCAGTGGTTCCACTTCTAAGATGAAGAGGAGTGGGGACAGAAGGCATCCCTGTCATGTGCCCTTCTAATGGAAAGGGGTCCGACAGGAGAGAGTTGATGAGGACTCGTGCTGTTGGAAGGGAGTAGATAGAATGGATCCATGACTGAAACTGGTCCCCAAACCCCAAGTGGGCAAACACTGATCACAGATAATCTCATTCAATAGAATTTAATACTTTCTTGAAGTCTATTGTGACTGCCGCAGCAGGGGAGGGAAGGTGTTTTGCTATATGAATGAGGTTTGTTAGGGAGTGAATGTGATCTGCACTATACTGACCTTGTATGAAACCAACTTGAGGGGGGTGTATTAAGTGTGGGAGAAGTGGATTAAGTCTGTTGGCCAGTGCCTTGGCAATCACTTTATTATCCACATTAATTAGGGATATGGGTCTATAACTAGCAGTTAGTGCGGGGTCTTTTCCGTTTTTGGGAAGCACCGTGATAATTGCCTGTCTAAGGGGGGGGGGGTGCTCAAGATTACTGCCTCTGAGTATACCTTACTCAATACAGCTGAAAATATGGCAGTTAGGAACAGTAGGAATGCCACAGGGAATTTGTCTTCTCCAGGGATGTCCCAGCATGTGGTAATAAACTTCGGACGAGGCAAATTTACAGGTTTAAAACACACCTTGGTGTGATATTTATTTTTCAAAAGTTAAACAAATAGTAAATGAAAACAAAAAAATTGCAAAGAAAATCACCACTTAACATCAGTAGTTTCTCACACAATACAGTCCTGGATTCTAGAGCTCCTAAGACCCTTCTCATCTGCATTCAACCGCTTGTCTACAACAGCAGTAGAACATCTCCTCCTCTTTAAGGGCTGAGCCCCACTGGGCTGAACTGAAGCGAACTTAGTGAAGAGGTATTTATATATTTTGGTGGGGGGTCACCTGACTAAGCCCTTTCTATTTACAAGTCTGGGTATGCTGTTTCATGTCTGAACATGTTGTTTCAAAACCAAAGGGGGAGGAGATTGTGTCAGGGAATTTCCTGGTTCAGTTAAAGGTACAGTGAATATATCCACAGATATTGACTCTCTATATCTCTGATCCATAGTGACTAAGCACTTTTATACATAGAACCTTATACAGTAACAAGTGTATAATGTGAATTTATGAAAATACCTTAAGGATTTCTTATAACTGTACTAGTTATGACATTATTATTGTTTTATATGACTTCTAAATCCTTTTTCTGTAAAAAGGATTTATTAACTGTATTCATTCCTGTTATCTAAAATAGCCTTCATATTTCTTTACACAAAATGCACTTATACACTTTGCACAACACCTCTCTGGGTGTTTGGTATCATTACATGGACTGGATGGATGGAAATGGAAAAAGAATGAAAAGAGAGAACTAGTAGGAAGTTTAGTAGGGAAAGTAAAGAGCTATGCCAGGTGGTCAACCTATGTTAGGTGAGAAAAAGTAGAAAAGCAAAAAGAAAAGCCGTAGCTGTTGCTATGAAATAAGGAGATAGAAAAGTGGTCCATCAGGCACAGCCGAGGGTATAGCCTAACTCCGTCACAAGGGGCTTTTCAAGTATTCAAGGAAAGCAGGGCCTGTGAAACCTCTTTCGTAGTCAGTGAGGTGTCCAGTAGTGTGTCTTGTTGGGGGGATGAGCGAGGGAGGTCCACATCATTTAAAACTGCCTGTATACCTGTAGGGTCTGGACAACAAGAGGTTGAGTAAAGAGTAGCGTAAAATGTTTTCATAATGTTACTAACATCCTGGGTTTTTTTACGGACCTGTCCTGTAGGGTCTTTAAGACCAGCTATGAATCTTTGAGATTGTTTCTGAAGCTGGTAGGCCAGAAGTTTCCCTCCTTTTTCGTCTCCTTCCCGATACTTGTGTTTTAGGCGAAGAATGGAGATTTCAGCCCTCTGTGCAGTAAGGCATTAATCTCAATTTGGAAAGTGCCCTATAATAGTACAACCCAGAGGAGAGTGGGGTTTAGGGTGGGGGAGGCTTTTAATTGGGCCTTTGCCAATTGTAATTCCTACTCCAATTTGTGGCGGTTTTGTTTCTTGCGTTTGATTGCTGTGTAGCCAGTAATCTTCCCCCTCATGGTTGCCTTAAAGGCCTCCCACATGGTCTCAGCTGAAGTGTCTTCTATATGATTTTCTTTGAAAAATAAAGTAGCCTCCTTTTGGGACCAGGTGATAAAGTGCAGGTCCTGAAGCAAGAGAGGGTCTAACCTCCAGGAAGGAGAAGTGGACTGAGGATAACCCCATAGATACTGAAGCTGTACAGGGGCATGGTTAGAGATGACCAAAGGAGGTATCATCGAATCTAGGGCTGAATGGGTTATTAATGAAGAGGTCAACCAGAAATCCAGATGGCTATGGGAGCCATGGACCTAGTAGTAATATGAATAGTCTCAATCCCGGGGATGGAAAGGCCTCCATATCTCCAATAAGCTTAGGTTTCACATCATTGGGTGGAGTGCCTGCACCCCTCTGGGATGGGATTCAGTACCCATGTAACTTCTGCCTAGTAGGAGCACCAGCTGTAACAGCCGTGGAACTACTGTTCCACAATAAATATAAAAATGAGTACCTTAGTGAAGATCAGGTCACCTGGGAGCAGGTTCGAAACAGGGCTCCACCAGCAGAGAGCGACCCTGTAGGAAGTAAACCAGAAAAGTAGCCGTGAGCATATTTTTAGTGTAAGGGTAATCAGTAAGCAAAGGGGGAGTGAAAGAAAGTTAGTTGCTCTTAATGCTCACATGTACATATATACATTCTATTTAAAAAGTAAATAGTTACCTTGACTAGTAATTAGCAGCCCTGGTGGTCCAGTGGTAAAACGGTGCTAGCATAGTTAAAATCAGTACAAAGAGCATTTTATTTATGTATTAAAGTATTGTGCCTGATATTCTTGGAAGGTACTAGTCTGTTTTTTTCAGACACCTACGGTAACTCAATAATTTCATGCGACATACACAGCAAAATATTGGCGAGAATGTGGGGGCCTTGGGTTGTCCCAAATTGGAGGGGCTTTGGACAGCACTTAAGAAGTCGGTTCAGCATATACTACAACTAGATATTCCTGACACTTTTGCGGACTGGGTACTGGGGTTCCCTATGGTAATGAGGCTACGCTCTATGCAACTCAAACTGGTATTAATTTTTTTTGGCAGTAGCATTGGAAATGCATTACATCACATTGGCTTCAGAGAGAAATTCCCCCACATTTTCAGAATGCTGTAGTAGGATGAACTGAGTGCAAGACATGAAAGTCCTGACAGCTCGTCTCCATCTTCGGGAAGAAAACCACCCGGAGAGATGGCTTCACTGGACAAATTGGGTGGCTGAGCAGGTCGAGGGAAGCTCCTCCCCTTTGCAAGCCTAAGTTACCTTTTTTCTTCCCCACCTTTGGTTTTACAGCCTTTCTATTTGTAAGGCCCTACCGCCTGGAACATTTCTTCTGCCCTCTCAATCCCGTCCCTTCCTTTCTTTTTTGGACATAAAAGAGTTAAGTTCTTTCCTGTTGGGTCGTGGATGGTGAGTTGGAGTCACTGATCAGTTTGACTACTTGATCATTAAAGAGCTGGTGACACATGCAAAAGAACGTTTACAAAACCTAATATTTAGACACAGTCCAGCTTGTATTTTCCATTAGTGCTGTGTTCCTCCTCCCCATTATTTATTACTGAGACCATCCGTACGAAAACAAGATCCTTGCTCCTGAAGAGTTTATCTATTCCTGCTGATTTCCCCCTGCCTGAAGTCACAGAGCATTGCTTGTGATATCACAGTAACTCCCATGGCAACAGACTGTGATGTCATAACAAAGGATTATGACTTGAAGTAAGGAGTAAGCTATAGAGGCAGATGGACTCTAAGGAAATTCTAAGGGATAAAGATTGTATATTCATGCAAATTTCCTTAGTAATAAATAATGGGGAGGATAAATATATAAAATATAAATGGAATGCATGCAGAATTGTACCTAATTATTATGCTTTTTAAAGTTTTCTTTGAGGTGTTAGTAGCTCTTTAACTATTTCAGCGGTGCACCCTGATGGTTGTTTATAGTTTGGTTTTGGTTTATATATGTAACCCTGGCGCCATTATAACAAGGGCTACTACCCCTGCCTGCTTTCCTGACTGCAGGTTGAGGGGCCTGGGTTCAGAATTTAGGGTCATGATGGATTGCCTACCACCAACAGAACTGAGAAGTTGGTGCCTCTACCCAGAGTAATACTTACATGGGTAACTTGCCAAGCTAGTACAGCCCTCTGGGAAGCTATATTCACCCACATCCCTGAATAGTGACCTTATATGATAAACACAGCAATTACCATATGTAGCTATCAACATACAGTTAGTAGGGCCAGCCCAGTGGCACTGAGGTTTGAGGGGCTGGACACCACATCTCCTGTCACACTGGCAACTCGGGTTCTGGAATGGACTCGGGTCATTTGGTGGTTGGCCATGGTGTGGAAGGATTGAGCATCTGATGACTACTGTCCTTCCTCGGGGGAGGAGGGACAATGTAGTGCGCTGTAGACTGACACCCAGTGGAGGCTGGGGGTCAGCACAGGCATGCTGCTCAGAATGGGGTGGAGCCACACACAGGGCACAAGACTGCCTATGCAGAGGCATGGGCAGTTGCCCTGCCCATTGCATGTGTGTGGGTCCAGGGGGAAAAAAACAGAGGAAAACACCTCCAGGTGGTAGGATGGTGACTGACACCCCCCGCAGACTTCACACTGGTGGCCAGGCAGCCGTTCCAAGCCACGGATGGCTAAGGTAAGATCCCAGAGGAGCTGGGTGACAGGCCTGGGGGGTCAGTAGGATGGGGACCACCATGTGGAGATTGGGGAATAAAATGTAAGTAAAAAAACATGCAGTTAGTGGCGAGTGCTAATAATATGTTCATGAACACTACCCTTACCAACGCGGTTTTGTCCGGTGGCATATACCCTGTACCCCCTGTAAGGAAACAGTTTCCTGCAACAATAATGCTTTGGCACAGTATCTTTGCACAGACTCATTAACAAGCCACTGGGTAATAATATGCCCACAGCCCCCAACTTAACATCAAACATTAAATCTGATTTATTAAAGAGACTTGAACAAGGGAGGGGCATGAATTTAGGTTAATGATTGCTGTAATACTGTCAGTAAGCAGATAATAATTAATAAGCATTAAATCTGTCCCTGAATTAATCAGCTTAACCAGCTGCTGGGTACCTAGAGTGGAACTAGGAACAGGCATGAGGTGTTGCTTCGGGTAGGCTAGCATTGCAGCTGGTTGGGGCCCTTGATGGAAGGGAGGATGTTATTAGCAGATGAAAACACTTGCAGACAGTAATGATATTTGTAATCCCAGGCCGAATGGCTTGCAAACACAGTTAAAACCCAACGAGAAATTATAAAACAAATCAGATGACACAATACAGCTATTAGGTTGTTGCAAAGGGCTACCCTGTGTGTACTGACTGTACCAAGACCACTGGAAATGGGTGACTATAGCTCTCTGGATTCTTTCTTGCCAGAATGGAACATGGGGACCGTGGCCGACACGACTCACTTCCACTTTACGGCCTTGCCCACAAGGTGGCCGCAACCTGTGATTCTTCTCTGCAGTGGCTGTTTCCCCAAGCTGGTCTTTAGCCAGAATGATGATTAGGCTGTTACAGGAACAGCTTTTGGGCCAAGGATGGCATAGGCTCAGGGCATGAAGTTTGGCTTGGTTTGCTGATTAGAAAAGTCACTTTATGTGCAGTTAACAAGCTGATTTAACTTTAATGTGAAACCAGCAGAAACAACTGGCAACTGGTCTCTTTTCATCCCATGCAGGATAAGAGACACACACAAGATTCAAATGGCTCCAAATGACAATGGAGTCCTTAGCTCGAGCCACTCTAGCACAGTCTCTTAGATGCACTTACTTTGGGCAAACAGTTTTTCCTCAACATCAAAGTCTCTGGAATTAATCTGGATTATGAGGATTTCTTCTCCCAATTCTGCTTCCGGCAGTCTCTTAGTCCCGTATGGTGGCAATGACTGTTTCAGGTCACCCCACAGACTTTTACCTTTCTCCAGATCTTGAGCTAAATCCCTCAGCCCGACTGCTGCCAAAGTGTCTTTCTGACCCTTTCTACTTTGAGGCAGTCCAATACACTTGTAGGTCTCGCAGGGAGGCAAGACAGGCCTTTCCCCTACAGTTTATATCAGTCCATATGTAGGCTACTTCCTTCTCGGTGGCTCAAGCTGAACTGACTGCTGAAGTGCTGTAAAAGTCTCTTTCTCTCTGCTTTTAGGTGGTCTGAGTTTCTTTCAGCTCTTGCAGGGAGGCGAACAGGCCTTTACCCTGCAAATGACAGCTGCGACACACTTGCTCCCTTCAGCTTGAGAGCTTGAGATGGAAGTGAACTTCTGTTCAAACACAGTTTCACTCAAGTCCAGTATTTCTGGGTTCCAGTTGGCCACCTGTGCTGTCAGTCACAGTCTGAAAACACTCATTGGTTAGTTTTAGGTGCCAACAGGAAAGTTCACAGCTTTTCCCAGAAATCACTGTAATTAGGATCCCTTGAGGACCCCTTGGTTCTGACTGGTCCAGATGCCAAGTCCCAGACCAAACATGGCATCTCCCATAGTGGAGTAATAGGCAATATAAACAACTTATTTGCACAATAACAGTTAGGATTTAAATATACATATTTACAGTACTGTGAAGGACACCATCAGCACTAGCAAGTGACTGCTAATTCGAGCCAATTGGAGTTGTGCTTAGCTGGTCATGAGCCTTGATTTATTCGGACACAGCCCAAGTTATAACATACTATATACAGACTGAATCTTTTAAAGAGATAGCATGGCAGCATGGCTCTGCACACTCACGCAGGATGACGCTAGGACATTATTGTACATGGATTTATCTTCCTTTTCTAGACATCAGCCAGGCAGTGGGCATCAGCAGAGTCCAGAGAGGCACTCAAGGTAAGCCCCCTAATTTGGGGGGGGATTACACTATCCCCTGCCCAGGAAACTTGGTGTCCATGTTAAATCTATAATGCAAATAATTTCTATTAGGATCCTCTGATATATGCAAGTTTAGACCATACATTACTATACTTTACTATAGGTTGACTCTTGGAGCCAACCAACTCACCCACTCCTGCGCCCTTTATGAGCAAACCGACTGGCTCACACTCGCCAATAGGATTAAATTCGAGACATGCCTGTTAGGCAAAATATCACTAATCAGTAAAGCTCCTCCATATCTCAGCAAATTGCTCCATACCTGTTCTTCAGGATACCAGTCTAGGGGCCAGACTCAGGGCCAGTTGGCTGTTCCATTTAGGAAAATGTCTCTTGGACAGCAGTCCTTTGCCTACAGGGCTCCTTTGTGGCTAAACAAGATCCCTGCTCACCTGTTATTTACTGACAGCCTTCCCACATTTAAGTCAGAGTTGAAACGGCACCTTAATGCATCCAGCGCCTGTTGCTGCAGATAGATGGCGTACTACCAGTCCCTCTCTACCCATGTCCTTATATGTGTGAGTGTTGATACCCTGGCCCCCTCCCTCACCTGCCTCACATCACAACTGTCGTAGCTGGCCTTAGCAGTGGGCAGTTTCCTCACCTGCCCTCCACACTAACTACCCCTGCAATTAGGTGGGCCTGGCTTGGATCTCTGCTCCACAGGCTTGCTCTCTGCTCTGTTTTAGCACTTACTGTCCTACTGGAGGACATGCCTGGTACTAGCTGACTCCCCCCCATAGCCACCCCCAAGTCGGCTATTTCCAGTCCCCATCCCTGTTACCAGGACAAAGCCTATACTATGGGATGCTGAGGTCCTTGTCTCTGTGTTCCCCCATAAGCTCATAGTCGTACTCTGTTTAGGGTTTGTGGCAGTAGCTTCAGTAGCTGATTACTTGTTATTCTGTACTTATATTCTGCATTATGTCTCTCTGTTTGCATTACCATTGCACTGTTTGCTTAACTGTTCCCTGAGTTATTCTTGTTGTGTACACTCCTTCCCATGAAGTGTGAACCACAGAGGGGGCAATTCCCCTCCTGTTGTACTGTATATGCCATGTATTTGACGTGGAACCTTTGCAAAAGAGCTTTTGCTCAAAGTTTTTTTCCTAACAATTAAATAAATAAAATAAATAAATACACAACATTTGCTCAGATGTAAAATAGGTATGTACATATTAGCATGCGCCGATCTTATATGGTACCTTTTAAGCATTCAGTATACGTTAAACATTTAGCACATAGTCATGACACTCTGATAGTTAAATCTTACACATTGTTACTTGCAAGCATTTACTCATATGAAGTGACATATTGACCTTTTCAGAATCTTGAGCCTTAACCTATTTATGCAAATATCCTGCACTTTTCCCAACTGACCCCTTTTACTTTGTAAGGGCGACCCCTAGAACATTGTATGGAAGACATAATATTTTAGAGGATGCTGTAAACACTATATTGGGCAGGGAATTGGCTGTAACATACACCCCTTTATGAACTACATTCATGGGCAAGTCCACAGGCTTTTCTGGAGAGTCATATGTGAGTTTAACCACTGGTTTCACTAGTCTTCCTGATCTTCTAGGTGTAAGGGGCATTAGCACTTGTACTTCATCATTAGCATTCGGGTTAGCTACTCCCAGCTCATTGTCCAGCAGTAAGACAGCTTCTGACGAAAGGGGTATCACTGCACTTTCTTGAGGATCAGAATTGGTTATAGGCGCATCACTTGGCACATTACTTTGGTTTTCTGTTGCTTGAGACTCATCTTCATCGGAAAGTGATATTTCAACAAAGTTAAAGTTGTCCAACACACGGTTAGCATCTTTAGGGAACAGCAGATCTTTCTTGTACATGAAACAGTTCACTTAACCCACTTAGACCAGCATCACTTCTTTGTGCACTTGCAGGCTCACTACTGGCTCTTTCTGGTTCAGGCACATTAATTTTAGATAACTCCACCAGGCAAAGGGAGTCTGCTATTTCAGTGGTTACACTTTTGTACATCATTCTCTATAGATTCAGGAACAATTGAGAGAGCAGGTTTATCAAAGATCTCTGGACTGTTAGAGCCATTACTAAAAGTAGGTCGGAAAGCTCCTTGGAACAGTTGCCCTAATTCAAGAGAAGGATAATAAGCAGCATTGCATTCACTGTCATTATCTTCAGAATCAACATCATTATCTATTGTAACATTGTTGGTAGAAGGCTCTGGCTGTTAAGCAACAGCAGGCTGGTTGAGCTGCTTATTACGAGTGGAGCTGCAGCTTGGGGCACTGTGTCCAAAATGATTTGCCCAGTTGGAAGAAGGTGATTTCTGTGGATTGTCTTTACAGCATGAGGATCTCCTTCTGGGCGCACTTTGTATACTGGTAAGTCATTTAGCTTGCTAACAACAATATATGGAATATGGCTCCATCGATCAGCTATTTTGTGTTTTCCCTGGAAACCCAGACTGCGCATCAACACATGGTCTTCTGCTTTAAGTTCTTGGGCCTTAACACGTTTGTCATGATGAGCTTTGTTGGCCAGGTTTTTCTTTGCTACCATGGTGTTTGCAAGCTGATATGCATGATTCAGTTGAGCTTTGAACTTTTTGACATATTGCAGGTAGTTGTCTGACTGAGCACCATCAGGAGAGACTCCTTCAAAACATACGTCAACAGGAAGGCGAATTTCTCAGCTGAACATGAGGTGATGTGTTGAAAAACCCGTTGCTTCATTCCTAGTACAATTATAAACATGTACAAGGGCATTGATTTGCTGGTTCCACCTTGGCTTATCTTTAGGATGCAGAGTGCCAAGCATATTGAGCAACGTTCGATTAAACCTCTCAGGTTGTGGATCTCCCTGCGCATGGTAGGAAGTAGTCCTGGACTTTCTTATGCCCCAGATGGACAATTCCTTAATGAGCTGGCTCTTAAAGTCTCAGCTTTGATCCAAATGGATTCTCTGAGGAGCACCGTAGTGGACAAAGAACTTTTCCACAAGGAGTTTTGCTACAGTGGCAGCCTTTTGGTATTTTGTTGGATAAGCCTGAGCATACCTTGTGAAGTGATCTGTTACTACGAGCACATTGGCGATGTTTTCTGAATCTGGCTCCAGAATCAAGAAATCAATGTAGACTAGTTCCAGTGGTGCACTAGTAGTTATGTTAATTGGGGGAGCTGCCCTTTGAGGTTGAGCCTTTCACTGAAGACACCTACTGCAAGTTTTAACATACTGATTGATGTCTAGACCCATCTTTGGCCAGTAGAAATGTGCACGGGCTAAATCCAGCCTTCTTTTGCTACCTAGGTGTCCCATGTTGTCATGCAGAGCTTTTGACACAACATATTTGAATTCTGACAGTACCACTAGCTGCTTTCTCACAGCTTCCCCTTGACTGTCAGTTAACTCTCTGTACAGCAACTGTTCACGTAGCTTAAGTTTAGGCCCTTCTCATAACAGTAAAGCAGTTTTGGGATCACTGGACCGCAGTTTAGAAATGGCTTCACCCTTTCTTAAAGCAATAAGAACTGGTTAAATTATTGTGTCATAATACTATTCTTTCTGGATGTCAGCTCAGGTTAGCTGTGGTAATGCACTCAAATCTAAGGCTGCAAAATTACAATAGGCTACAGGTAGACAAGTATCAGGAGGCCCCAAGCAATCGGCCAAGCAATTTACAGTTTCAGAATGAGGAGTTTCATCTTGATCAAACTTGTGGCATAGTGCTTTTACTGACTGTTCAGGAATGTGCACCCACTGTTGACTTGAGGCAGGTCTGTGTGAAAGGGCATCAGCATCGGTATAGTTTAGGCCTGATCGGTACTCCACTGTGTAATCATATGTTGATAAAGCTGAGAGCCACCAGTGCCCAGTGGCATCTAATTTTACAGATATTTGGACGTAGGTCAATGGATTGTTGTCTATCTTGACCAGGATCTTTGCACCTTACAAGTATTCGTGAAACTGTTCTACAACCATCCACTTGAGAGTGAGAAATTCTAATTTATGTGCTGGGTAATTTCTCTCTGAAGATTCCAAACTTCTTCTTGCAAAAGCTACTGGGCGCAACCCCTCAGTGTACTCTTGGTAAAGCACAGCCCCATGGCCATTCAGATTGGCATCTACGTGCAGCACATATGGTTTAGACAGGTCAGCGTATGCAAGCATGGGTACGTGAGTGAGCTGATAAATAACTTTATGGAAAGCAGTATCACAATCTGGAGTCCACCTCTGGCCAAAGAGTTCATGAGGTCAGAAATATGTTTTTACAGTCTCTTTGTCAGTGCTCTTTTTGAACTTTTTCTGGGTAGGTGGGTACCTTTGGGTCAAATTTAACAAAGGCTACACTACATTTGTGTTGTCTTTAATGAAACAGTGGTAGTAGTCACAGAAACCAAGGAATCTTTGAAGTTCCTTTAAATTGTTTGGCTTTGGCCAGCTGGTTAACGTTTTTACCTTGCTGGGGTCAGCCTGGATACCCTGAGGAGAAACAATATGGCCTACATACTTTATGGAGCTTTGAAAAACTGACATTTGTCTATTGACAGCTTCAGGCAAAATTCCTCCAATCCATTGAGTACTTTAGACAGGCGAGTCTCATGCTCCTCAAGAGTTTTTCTGAAGACAGCATCTTCAAGATAAACCAGACACTCAGGGAGGTTCATATCTCCCACAGCACACTCCATTAATCTCTGAAATGTTACAGGTGCACCCAAAATTTCTTGTGGCATGCGAAGAAATTCATAGCAGCCCAAAGGACGAATAAATGCTGTTTTCTCCCTGCCTTCTGGAGCCATTGGGATCTGATAATATCCACCACAAAGGTCAAGGACTGAAAACCACTTGCTCTCATTTAGACAGTCTAGCACATCTTGTATGCATGGCATGGTATATTGATCCGGTATTGTTCTCTTATTAAGGGTTTTGTAGTCCACGCACATGCAGACAGAGCCACTCTTCTTTCTCACTACAGTGATTGGGGGAGGCGTAAGGACTCCTGTATTATGCCTGCCGCTAACATCTCTTGCAGATGGCACCTGACGTCGTCAATGTCAGCAGGAGCTAGATGTCTGGATCTCTCCATGAAGGGTATCTCATTGTGCAGATGGATATGGTGTTCAGCACTGGTAATACAACTGACATCCCACTCTTTATGAGAGAATACTTTGGTTCACCGAGCCAACTTCTAGTTGATTCTGTCCCTCCAGCTATTAGGGATGGGAGACTAACGGAAATCAAACATGTCAGGTGATAAATCACACTTTTCTCCAGTCTGGCACTTAGATGGCAAGACAGCAGTATCTGCACAGTAGACCTTTGCCAGGGTGCACCCTTGGTTAACTTTGATGTCTCGATCTGTTACATTTTCGATTTGGACCACCACTCTCTGAGCATAGGTGTGAGCATGAACAGGCAGCACACTGGGTTTAGCCAGAAGTCCTTCAGGCAATTTTCCTTCTTCTGGGGTGTCCAACATTAATATCTGATTGGTCACATCCTTTTGCAATCACACCTCTCCAATGACACTACACTCTGCATTTGGGGGAAAAGCAAGAGGCGAACAGTCTTTTTTTTCAAACAATCCCCACAGGCTCATCTCTGTTGCCCTCTGCTGGGTGCATCTGCATTTCATAAGCTTTCTGAACCATAGCATGAATATTTAAAACTCTTCCAGACTTTTGTGCTTGTCTCTCTTGGCACATTTGGGCAAGGCGGCCAAAGATATGTGCGTTGGTACTGATTAACACTGGAACCCCATTGTGCAGGCCAGAGGGAGGACAGACCAAGGCTAATGTTTCCACAGGGTCTTCTACTCCTGCTACAGAGGACAGAAAAGAGAGCCACACTCGCAGGTACCCAAGGTACGTATATGATTTGTCGCACAATCCCTGTACATGTAGTTCATCAAGGGGTTGCAAAGGATGGTCAGATAGATGCTGGTCATACAAGTCTTTAAATATTATCATGACCTGGAGCCCGCTATCTAGAATGTCTTGGGCTGGGATGCCATCTACATATACAGTAGTTTCCAGAGATGGACCTACCATATCTGTCCAATCAGGGAGACCATTATACACAGGGCGTATAGCAGCAGACCGTCCAACATATGGCTTGTAAGGAGGTTTAGACTGAGGCTTCAGGCCACTTTGTCTGACCTGGTTAAGCAGCTTAGCGGTTACCTTCTGCAAATCTTCAGGCACCTGACATACTCTTCTCATATGCTCATCTTCTCCACAATGGTAACAGAAGATGTTTGGTTAGGGGTTTTAGGTTCAAGCAGGTTCTTCAGCTGATTTATTGTTATTATAATGACTAGACTTGAAATCATTTTTGGGCCTAGGGACGTGTTCCGCTCCGCTAGACCTTCTCCAAGTGGGAGATAGATGAGATGTCTGGGCAAGGTCACACACTAGAGCTCTTAGCTCTCTCATCTTGTTCAGCATATCACCGCTTTTCTCTTCTTTGGGGGCCTGGAACACTAGCACAGGTGGCAGAGGACTGTGCCTCACTGATGACTTCAGCAGTGGGGGATGCAAGCAGTTTGACCTTTGACCAACTCCACAGCACTCTGGGCACTGACTTTTACTTTGCTTAACTCTTTTAATAAGTCTTTAATTTGCTGGGCATTAAGAACAGTTTCCTTCTCAACAGATTTATTAGGGGCTGGAGCCACTCGGGCAGCACCCGCATAAGGGTCCCAAAACTCTTCCTCATTCTTAGCCTTTCTGATCTTTTTTATTAGCCAGCAGTATGCAGGAGGATCATCTTTATGATCTTGAAACTTTAGTTTAAGCATCAGTACACTAGAAAACCTGGCAGATTTGAGAATATGCTCTAGTCTCACTCTATTTAAGTCATTTGCCAATACCCCACTCTTTCTATGAGCTCTTTGCAATGCCCTTTCCAACTGGGTTACATAAGCAGACAAGCATTCATTCTTCCACTGTCTGTTGGACTTGAATTTCCACATTAAGTCTTCCCTGGACTCAGTACTACCAAAAACTCCCTCTAAGGCAGACAAGTATTCATTAGCCAAAGCATCAGGATTGGTGGACCTCAGAAATCTAATTGCTTCAGGTGCAGGGCCACTTAAACTCTCCATTAGCCTCTTTAATTTTTTACCTTCTGCACTTGCCATTCTTGGACCAGGGGGATGCATAGTCCATCCAAGCCTCTAGGTCATCTTCCCCTTGGTTGTGGGAAGAATACCAGAGAACATTCTTAATCTGTGATGAGTCAAGGTTCACTGAAGGTATGAGCACTGGTGAAGGTGCCTGTGAGGGAGCTGGTGAGGGAGTGGATGAGGGCACAGTGGAGGGGTTAATAGGAGTGACACCCACCAAGGTCTCTAAGGCCCTCTTTAAGACCTTCTAACTTGGGTGACCCCCCCCAGGCATGGATGCCCCACTATGCATAGTGATCACTCTTCAACCTGCCGGGAACTCATCAGCGGTAATGAGAGGGAGAACCCGCTCTGGAGCCACTTGAACACTGCATTCAATTAGTGCCACTATACTCTGAGCAAATAAATCAGCATTTCACTCTTTTACAATGGCTTTACCCAGACAGTTGACTTTGTTTACAACCTCCTCTATAGCAGCTTTGTTGGTGCCCAGAGGAATATCCAGTAGCATCAAGGCCTTGTAAGGGTCAACCTCCTCAGCTTCATACTACCCCAGCAGACGATGTACGGCCATTTTATGGGCAGGGATCCCCAATCTCAGACCAGCCACATCCTTCAGTTTGGTTCCAGCACTTGTATAAAAAGCAACTGCAGTTTTGTATTCTGGTCACTAGGAGACAGTAATCCCAGCAGTGCCTCCAACTGTGTAACCCTGGCAGCATTATACCAAGGACTACTACCCCTGCTCGCTTTTCTGACTGCAGGTTGAGGGGCCTAGGTTCAGAATTAAGGGTCACGGTGGATTGCCTACCACCAATGGAACTGAGAATTTGGTGCCTCCACCCAGCGTAACACTTACGTGGGTAACTTGCCAAGTCAGTACAGCCCTTTGGGAAGCTATACTCACCCACAACCTGACTAGTGACCTTATACGATAAACACAGCAATTACCATATGTAGCTATCAACATACAATTAGTGGTGGACGCTAATAATATGCTCATAAACACCACACTTACTAACAGGGTTTGGTCCTCTAGCATATACCCTGTGCCCCCAGTAAGGAAATAGTTTCCAGCAACAACAATGCTTTTGCACAATATCTTTGCACTGACTCAGTAACCAGACACTGAGTAATAATATGCTCACAGCCCAACTTAACATCAAAGAGTAAATCTGGTTTATTACAAGGACTTGAACAAGGGAGAGGCATGAATTTACATTAGTGATTGCTGTAATACTGTTAGTAAGCAGATAATAATTAATAAGCATTGAATTTGTCCCTGAATTAATCAGTCTAACCAGCGGCTGGGTACCCAGGGTGGAACTAGGAGCAAGCCTGAGGTGTTGCTGTGGGTAGGCTAGCATTGCAGCTGGTTGGGGCCCTTGATGGAAGAGAGGATGTTATTAGCAGATGAAAACATTTGCAGACAGTAATGGTATTTGTAATCCTAGGCCAGATTGCCTGCAAACACAGTTAACACCCAATGAGAAATTATAAAGCAAATCAGATGACACCATACAGATATTAGGTTGTTGCAGGGGGCTATCCTGTTTGTACTGACTGTACCAAGACAGATGGAAATGGGTGGCTGTAGCTCTCTGAATTCTTTCTTGGCAGAATGGAACATGGGGACTTGGGCCAACATGACTCACCTCCACTTCACGGCCTTGCTCACAAGGTGGCCACAACCTGCAATTCTTCTCTGCAGTGGCTGAATTCCCAAGCCGGTCTTTAGCCAGCATGATGATTAGGCTGGTACAGGAACAGTCTTTTGGGCCACGGATGGCGCAGACCTGTGATAGGAAGCTCCTGTCACTCTTGAGGACTGACCTTTTCTTAAATCTGTTGCAACAGGTCTTCTGTTTCTTAGCCTAATCTATCATTTACAATTTCTAGTCCATAAGGTTGGCCACCTATGGGAACCCCCCTTCCTTTTCTTGACTATGCTATAGTGTCCTCCTTAATTTTCCTTTTTCCTCTCAGATCCTTGTACAAGAAGGTTATTGTTGTGAACTCCAAGCATATGTAAAACAGGTTGTGTTTATCGTTGTTGGATTTAGTATGTAATAGCACTATGTCATAATATACCTTATGTTTATGAAACCTTTAAATGTTGAAAATACCATGGCACTAGGTGTTTTTGGTAATGGTAAAAACTATTATAGATCTTAAGTTAGTTGTGTTATTTAAAATGAATGTAAATTGCTGTAAACTGAACAAGTCTGAAATTTCATGATGATTTGCATATATCCCATGGTGCGTTGCATTGTGGAAGTACGTATGATGTTGTATTTCTTTGAAACTTGACTTGGGGCCAATGTCCTTTAGGGTAACCTT
Source organism: Neoceratodus forsteri (assembly GCA_016271365.2). Taxonomy (NCBI): domain Eukaryota; kingdom Metazoa; phylum Chordata; order Ceratodontiformes; family Ceratodontidae; genus Neoceratodus; species Neoceratodus forsteri. The sequence goes on along the minus strand of CM028133.1, from coordinate 268,634,875 downwards.
TCTTTCAGTGTTTCTGCACTTAGGTTCTTTGTTTTTAGCTTGTTTTTTTTTTTCTTTTTGAGCCCCCACTACCCAAGTAAATGGGGCCCACATAGGGATGAAGGGTTTTCACTGAAAAGTGATTAGATCAGAGGTCAGTGTCAGTAGGTGCTGGCTAAGTGCAGAGAAAGGACATTCATATTCTGTTGCTGCAAACTGATGTGCTGAAGAAGGAATATGCTATTGCTGAAGCTTAATTCCTGTATTCTGAATAAACATCACACAGAGGTTGTGTGTTGAACATGATGTTTGGTGTTTGGTCTATCTGTTATCCCACAACCCCTCCACAGACTTGGTGTTAGAAGTGGGATAACTTGCTGGAAGCATCTGGACTGGCTGAAGAGGGATGCTTTCTGGTGGATATCTCCCAGGTGGACCGATGTACCAGGAGTTGCCAGAGGGGAACCCAGAGAATAAAGTCCATTAAGTTCTAACCAGAACCACAGCTGACAGTTGGAGAGAAGCTGCTGCATGGACTGGATCTGGGAGCTTGGAGGAAGGCCAAGCCTGAAGATGATGAAGAGATGCAGGACAAGGCAGACTGGAGGTGTGACAGACAACATCCAGGAGCTGGAGACCCTGATGAGGATGATCCACTGGATGAGTGGACAATGGCTGGAGGCAGACTGACTTCACAGAGAGGTGGAACACCGACACCAAGTGCTCGAGAGGTTCCTGCCAGAGAGTTTGGATAGAGAGTCAGAGGAGGATTTTTCATGCGCTCAGTTTGAGGAGAACCCCCGATTGAGCAGGATGTTCCTTTGTTTCTTGTGTTCCTAGGATGTTACCTGTTGGAGGTCGGAGACGCAAGTATGGAACTTGAATGTGAGACCCCAGGTAAGACTGTACCTAGTGAAATTATGCTGGGGTTGAAGATTCCAAGCAAGCAAGAAGAAGTCTATGAAGCTGAAGGGATTTTTTCTTGTATTGATGCAGCTAAATCTATTAACAGTATTGACTGGTCGCTGGGGGTTGGCAGGGCAGGGAGAGGATTAAGTGTCTGCCGGGCTACTCTCCTCTCCTGGGGGAAGGGTGGGGTTGTCCGGCATTCTGGAAATTCACAGTGGAGAGTGGGGGTGCTGCAGAATGTGGACTGCACATCTGGTAGTGTGGCTGACGCTGACAGGGTTGCCATGCACCATGGCATCAGGAGTGCGCCACACACGGAGGATGGGAGTAGGGAGCGAGGACAACTATGGGGAAAAAATCCCCCTACGGCCAAGACAGGCAGCGTCCCTACCAGTGCCGTTCTGCTACACATCCAATGCTGGTTCCCTGCCACTGCCCCTTCGGTCTCCTCGGGCCCATAAGGGGGGTCGGGGCTCAGGGAGAAAGTAATGTATAATGAAGATGTCAGGTCCACAGTAAGTGGTAGAGCGGATTCAGGGAGAGGAGTGACCTGAGAGAGTTCTGGTGCTGGGGGGAGCAGAAAATAAGTTGGAGGAAAAAAACAGTATTAACTGGGGTATACTGCATGCTAAAAATGCTAATGTTGCCAAATTGTTACAGTATGTTAAAGTTAAGGAGGGTAGAGGTCATTTAAAAAAAATGGCACCCTTGGAAAAAGGGAAGCTTTACACAGGTCACAAGGTACTAGATGGTAACAGATGGCTGAAAATAGCACAGTGATTAAAAAGATGTTTATTAAGACACCCCCTGAGTTAAAAGGTTTAGGAACCTGCTGTTTAACATTGCAGGGTATTCAGCATGGGAGGTTCCTTGGCTTCACATAGGTTTCTGTAGAGGCCTACCTTGGGATAAGATGACCAAGGATTTGGGGTCACAGGTTATAAAAGGTTGAAATAGGAGAGTAGAAACTACTTCTGCTCCTTCTGTATTCCTGCAGACACTTTGTGTAAGACAGAGGGGTCAAGTTGGTTGCAGGCAGGCTTGATGTGGCTCTGCAGTTGTCCCTTTCTGTAGGCAAAAGTGTAACATACTTGGTCAGGGGTTGGGCCTGATGTCAAAGAAAGAAGTACCCAAGGGCAGACAAGGAGTCTGAGGTGGTACATGTGTTTAATTCTTTTCTGAGTGAAACCTACAAAGGAGAAGTGGGTGGAAAATGGATAGGAACCCGTGTTGGGGTAACACCTAGAGTGTCTACCCTCAGGTGTCTATATCTGTAACAAGTGAAATGAATCAAGAGACATAGCGGGTTTATGTAGAGGGGATGAACCTAGGACTGGACCCCTGCTTAAAACCAAGATGTCTAGTGGGGTTGGAGCAGGTAATTACTCACTACAGAGAAAGTCTCTATATGGTACTGGACTTTATAGACATCCAGATTTTTGGTTTAAGAAATGTGACAAACTTTACCTAAAAGTATAAAGTTCAGGGAAGATACTGTTGTTCTCTGCTGAGAAATGTGTTGATGCCTCAGGGTAAAGAATGATGATATCTGCAATAACTGCTTCCCTGTTAAGGTGGGGGATATGTGACAGGAAGCTCCTGCCACTATTGAGGACTGACTTTTTCTTAAATTTGTTGCAACAGTTCTTCTATTTCTTAGCCTAATCTATCCTTTACAAGTTCTAGTCCATAAGGTTGACCACCCCCTTCCCTCTCTTGACTATGCTATAGTGTCCTCTTTAATTTTCCTTTTCCCTCTCAGGTCCTCGGACAGGGAGGTAATTGTTGTGACCTCCAAGTGTATGTAAAACAGGTTGTGTTTATCATTGTTGGATTTAGTATGTAATAGCACTATGTCATAATATACCTTATGCATATGAAACCTGTAAATGTTGAAAATACCATGGCACTATGTGTTGTTGATAATGGTAAAAAGTACTAGGTGCCTATTATAGATCTTAAGTTAGTTGTGCTATTTAAAATGAATGTAAATTGCTGCAAACTGAACAAGTCTGAAATGTCATGGTGATTTGCATATATCCCACAATGCTTTGCATTGTGGAAGTATGCATTGTCACAAACGCACTCAGCAGGTCAGGCCCTCTGCTCCCACACTGCCAACCCCAGAGCGCAATAGTGTGAACAGAGAACAGACAGGGTAACCCTCCTTTCTGCTTTTGGGTCCAAATCACCTTTAGTCTCAAGTTCTGGGGGTGTCAAACTGTGAACCTTATGCTACCCAATGGACAGGCTCAGATACGTACCCTCTTCAGGGATTGCAGTACAATCTTTCACCAGTGGCACCCAGCCAGGCTTCCAAAATAAATCTTTTTAACTCTGTAAGAGACCTTAGGTATATTCTTACCTTTTCCCAGTTTAGTAACACCATCAAGCCCTTCAAACAGCTGTCATACTTAACCATGTATACATCACATGCGAAAAGAACTTGGAAGACACACCCAGGCAGTATCTTGAAAAAATGTACTTTACTAAAAGATGATAAAAATATGAAAAATATAAACACAGAACAATATATCCAAGAGCTCACAATCACTTAAAGGAAAACTACACCCAAAACTTGAAAACATATATGTTGTGCAGAGTGTTTTAATTTGTATGTGAAGTTCTAGTGTTTCCTTCCCTCTGACTGGTATTAGGAGTTTTTCCCAAATTAGTTTGATAGCTTTATGCTAGTTTTACGACCCCTGGGGATCTTCATACCTGATAGTGTAATTGTATTTCTTGTTCCCACAGTGCATCTTGTCTCACGTGACTGTGATGTAAGAGAGACCCAACATTCAGCACACACATGCCAAACAAACTAAATATCTTGGAAGCTTTACAAGCTGCACAAAAATTATCAGCAGCAAAGGTTTTCAGGACATTAAAACCTTTAGGTTGAGGGTGGTCACCAAGCTGAATTCTACAGATTTTAAAATATAGCCATCTCTATTGTTGTGAACTGATTGTAATGCAATGCTTTCTGCTGGATTTATGGGCTCTGCTACATCACCATTACATGAAACAATGCATTGTAGGACAAAGAAATGCAATAAACCTATTTGATATGGAGATCTCCAGGGGTCGAAAAACTACCCTAAAGCTAGCAGGCTAATTTAGGAAAAACTCCTAATACCAGTCAGAGGGAAGGAAACACTAGAGCTTCACATACAAATTAAAACACTCAGCACAGCATATATTCTTTCAAGTTTTTGGTGTAGTTTTCATTTAAAAGAACAAAGGAAAATTACAAAGCAAAACTCCTACCGCAATACATTTAGATGTTTTCTATCAAAGGTATTACTTCTGGAAATGTGTTTTAGAGTTAGATCAGAGAGCTGTGTCCCTCTAGAGTCCCAAGATGATAAGACCTACATTTCAGACACAAGTATCAGTTTAAACTCTGTGTCTCCATACCCCTTCTGTGAATCCCCTAGCTCCTTTTAGAATATAAAATTACAAAAAATTATTTCCTATCAGGAGGTATTTAAAATAAGGTGCCATCAGAAGAAAAAATACATTTCCTATATATAACTCCTTAATTACACATTTCCTTTGAACTTAGCAATCCCATACTGGCACCAATGTGTTAAAAAAGCTAACAGGAATCAGCCTAATGATGTCCTGTTTCTGAAGTCATAAAGTCACATTTGGTTTGCACTTCAACACTTCAAAAAGCCTAGGCGTGTCATAAAAAGGTAATAACATGGAATTCTGAAGGAAGTCAGTTAATTAAATGGTTCCTGGTCAGTTTACATATCCTGTAGCTTCACTGAAACCTGGGGGGGAGCACCCATGGAAGCACAGGCTGTCTTATGTGAGGCAATCACATACTATATTTTTATATTACAAATATCATATAATAATCATAACCAGCTGGCCAAGCGTCACATGTATGATGTTATATTTCTTTGAAACTTGACTTGTTGCCAATGCCCTTTGGGGTAACCTTTCTTTCAGTGTTTCTGCACTGAGGTTCTTTTTTTAGCTTGTTTTTTTTTTGAGCCCCCACTACCCAAGCAAACGGACCCCGTTCACATAGGGAATGAAGGGTTTTCACTGAAAAGTGGTTAGATCAGAGATCAGTGTCAGTAGGTGCTGGCTAAGTATAGAGAAAGGACATTCATAGTCTGTTGCTGCAAACTGATGTACTAAAGAAGGAATATGGTATTGCTGAAGCTTATTTCCTGTATTCTGAATAAACATCACACAGAGCTTGTGTGTTGAACCTGAAGTTTGGTGTCTGGTCCATCTGTTATCCCACAATCCCTCCACAAGGCTCAGGGCATGAAGTTTGGCTTGGTTTTCTGATTAGGAAAGTCACTTAACGTGCAGTTAACAAGCTGACTTAACTTTAATATGAAACCAGCAGAAACAACTGGCAACTGGTCTCCTTTTATCCCATGTGGGGTAAGAGACACACACAAGATTCAAATGGCTCCAATAGCAATGGAGTCCTTAGCTCAAGCCACTCTTCAGCACAGTCTCTTAGATGCACTTACTTCGGGCAAACAGTTTTTCCTCAACATCAGAGTCTCTGGAATTAGTCTGGGTCAAGCGGATTTCTTTCCCCTGATTCTGCTTTTGGTAGCCTCTTAGTCCCATAGGATGGCAACGTTGGCTGAGCTCGCCATGACTGTTTCAGTTCACCCCACAGACTTTCACCTTTCTCCAGAACTTGAGTTAAATCCCTCAGCCCTACTGCTGCCAAAGTGTCTTTCTGCAACTTTCTGCTTTGAGGTGGTCCACTACACTTGTAGGTCTTGCAGGGAGGCAAAACAGGCCTTTCCCCTGCAGTTTCTCTCAGTCCACACACAGGCTGCTTCCTTCTCAGTGGCTCAAGCTGAACTGACTGCTGGACTGCTGCAAAAGTCTCTTTCTCTCTGCTTTTGGGCAGTCTGAGTTTCTTTCAGCTCCTGCAGGGAGGCAAACAGGCCTTTACCCTGCGAATGGCATCTGTGACACACTTGCTCCCTTCAGCTTGAAAGCTCGAGATGGAACCAAACTTATGTTCAAACACAATTCCACACTAGTCTGGGATTTCTGGGTTCTGGCTGGCTACCTGTTCTGTCAGTCACAGTCTGAAAGGCCTCATTGGTTAGTTTTAGGAGCCAACAGGAAAGTTCACAGCTTTTCCCACAAATCGCTGTAATTAGGACCCCTTTTGGCTCCCATAGTGGAGAAATAGACAGGCATGTAAACAACTTATTTGCACAATAACAGGATTTAGAGATAAATATTTACAGTACTGTGAAGGATTCCATCAGTTCTAGCATGTGACTGCTAATTGGACTTAGGGTTATCACCTTTTAAGAAGCCCAAAGTGGGACATTTCTGACTGAAACCTGATTTTTCACAGGACAATATGTAACCTCGATCATGCAACACACTTGTTTTCTCAAAATAATCAGAATTAAGACTAAGTGTTGTAGTTTTTTTAGTTGTGTCTATTGTTTCTTACCATTTTAAGGTATTTTAGTTAAGGTATTATAGTTTTTTGCAACATTTAAAGGACAGTTAGAAAAAATTTATTTCTACTATAAAGTCAAGAAGTAGTATTTTTCATGTTTTTTTTGCAATACACAGCTGTCCAAATCAGGACTGTCCTGTGAAAATCAGGACAGGTGGGAACCCTAACTGGAGTGGATTGGAGTTGTGCCTGGCTGGTGATGAGCCCTGGTTTACTCGGACCCAGCCCAGGCTATACCACACTATATACAGACTAAATCTCTTAAAGAGATAGCGCGGCGGCATGGATCTGCACACTCACGCAGGATGATGCTAGGACATTACTGTACATGGATTTATCTTCCCTTTCTGGACATCAGCCTGGCGGGGGACCTCAGCAGAGCCCATAGAGGCACCCAAGGTAAGCCCCCTAATTCGGGGGAGGGGTTACATATATAATGTTATTGCTTGATTATTAAAATTTAAGATGGCAGGGACAAATCGCCAGGTGGTAAACCAGGCTGAATGGATTTATATCTATCCTTATAGTGTACTAATGTGGTTTATTAGTGATGTACTGTCCACTGCTCATATTGCTTTTGAATACAGTTGAGTTTCAAAAAAAAGTATTGTGCCAGTATTTAATTAATGTGACAGCCTGCTGCAGAATTTCAGTGCAGAGCAGCAGCAGCAGCGCAGCGCTGAGGCACCAAGAGCAGTGTGGAAATTGAGAAAGCCATGCAGCGGCACCTTAGAGAAACCCTAATGTGCTTGGAGGGGAATCCCCTCACAGCAGCCTTAAGCATCTGGGTGGAACTGCGACAGTGGTCATGGAGCAAGCTAAGGCCTGCCACAACAACGTTCTGATGGACATCGAGTCGCTATAGAGTTGCTCCTCTCTCTGGCAAGGAGGCCAGATAGTTACATAAAAAACTAACATTAGTTGGCAGGTGAAAAACGCCAGGAGAATCTTCTAGGGACTAGCTAAATTATTTTTACATTTGAAAATAAAGGAAAAAGGGCACAGAAAGTGAATGGGAGAGTCCCATTCTCAGCATATGAAGCACAAGCCAGGCACCATTTTAGAGCGGCAGCAGAGCTGCTCTAGTAACCAAAAGCACTACACAGGAACACACAATGAAAAGACATATAAGTATTGGTCACATTAATAATAAAAGTTACAGGGGATAGCAAATGGTCTAAGGGACATAGCTGTGTATATGATTTAATACAGGAATCCAGTGTTTTAAAAATGGAGCTAGTTGAAGCCAGCTAGCAATCAACAAATGGTGTAGACATTTTAAACTGCAGAAAATGTGCAAACGTTTTTACTAAGGAGTGCTGCCAAGCCATTTATTGTCAGATTTTCACCAAACTTCACAGGGATGCACATTAAGATGTGCTCTACATTGTAAAAATATTTGTTTGTGGATAAAAAAGTCAGGAAAGGGGGGGTCACTAACTTGGGAAGGTAGAGTGACTGGAAATCGGGTCCCATACTGCAAGAAAGCAGAGTGGAGGAGGAGCCAGGAAAGGGTGTAAGATTTCAGGCAAGAGATGCTACTGGAGTTTGTGGGACAGCCTCAGGGAGGCATTTAAGAAGAAAAATGAATATGTAAACAGACTAGGTTCCAGACTAGTGCTGGAAGTGTATAGAGAAATGGTTCATTTTAACAGTAATTTAGTTCCAGACAGTAGGAGAAAGTCACTGCAAGATGTATGATTTTTATGTTGGCTTGCGCGTTCGCAAGCAACATCTTGTGGTAGCAGCATATTTCAGAGATGTGTCAGTGTTGTCAGCAATGCAGGGAATGCTTTAGTGGGTGCATCCCTCAGCCGCCAATCAGTGAGCATGCTGGCGATGACAGCAGTTTCAAAGAGAGCCACAATCCTGAAAGAAATCTGCCACTCCAATAAGGTGCAAATTCCTCATTGCAGCGGCAGATGACAAGATTCTGGTCATGCTCGTTACAGTGCACAGTAATGCACATGGCCAGAGTTACAAACATGGTCGGAGTTATGAGCAGTTTCTTGGTGTGTGGTTCCTGGTGAAACATTTCAATAAATAAATAAAACAGCCGCCGGTGTGACTTTCCACAATGGCAGCTCCTGCCGCCAGCCACACACTCCCACAAAGCCGACATCGGGGGTGCCCAATCCCCATGTTGGTATGTATTCTCCCCCCAACAGCCATATTGTGGCACACTGGGAGCCCACCCCAATGTGCCAAGACACTTTTTATATTTTCCTGACACCAGGATGCCCACTCCTGATGTCGGATGCCCCTCAAGCTCAATTTCTTTGCTGACGGGGGTGCCAAATCCCAGGTCGCACCATGTTTCCCCACCCCCCAAGCTTGTTGATGGGAGTGCCCAATCCCTGTCAGCATCATCTCCTCCCCCAAACTCATGTGGCACACTGGGAGCCTACCCCATTGTGCCCAACATTTTTTATTTATTTTTTAACCTATAAATAAAGAAAACGGTCCCCCAGAGTTGTTTGCTAAACTGTGAAAAAGAAAACCATCCAGCATTGTCTCTCCAGTCCCCTCTCACCCACCCCAACCTCCCTCTGCACACCAACCTCCCCACACCTCCCCTCACCCTTACTTACCCTCCAGAGGTCCAGTGCTGTGATCTTCTGTGGACCGGGATGCATCTGCACTCTTCAAAGCCAAACTACTAACTGAGGACTTGGGTAAGCTGCTGTATAATGGGACTCAATGGGGGCTTTCAACTTCATAGGTTTCATAGGTAGGATCAAGCTTGTAGACTATTGTCCTTTAAAGCTTGATATAATCCCAAGTTAGAGTTGGAATGTCATCTCCCCATAATGTCTATCCAAACTATTCTTAAAGCTGTTCATACTTGGACTATCTGCAACTTCTATTGGAAGTTCGTTCCATGGAACTGCCACCCTTTGGCTGTACCAAAATGTACGCTGATTACGTTTCCAGTTCTGGTGTAAAAGCTGTCTGTTGTGTCTCCCGGTACTACACCATCCCAATTTGGGCTGGAGACCGATCTCTGCCCGCAGCTTATCTCCCATTAGTCCATAAAGTAAGCACAAATCACCCCTATGCCTCCTATAGTGAAGAGAGTACAGGTTGAGGGATACTAGTCTATCACCATAAGGTTTGTTCGTTAACCCTTTCACAGATCTGGTCCATCTTCTCTGCATTCCCTCCATCATATATATGTCCTCCCTATTCTGCGGGGAGCAAACCTGTGCACAATACTCCAAATGGGGACTAACCAGTGCAACATATAATGGAATCAACACTTTTTCATCTCTGCTGGCTATGTGTCTAAGGATGCAGTTCAAATTGTGGTTTGCTTTCTTTACCTGTGCCCTGCAATGAGAACTGAATTTGAGGTCATTGGTGATCATAATCCCCAAGTCTCTTTCCTCCTTAGTAACACTAAGTAAAATATTTGCAAGTTTGTAGGAAACCATTCCATCGTTTTTACCAAAGTGCATAACCTTGCATTTGGCAGTATTCAGGACAAGTTTGTTAGTCACTGTTCATTTGAAGATCCCATCTATAGCCCCTTGTAAAGATGCAGTGTGTTCGTGATTATCTACTATTGTCCCTAATCTACAATCATCTGCAAATTTATAAAGCCAAATTTCTGGGTTATTTCATTTAAGAGAGGAAATAGAAATGTTAACGAGGCTTGCTCCCAGAACGGAGCCCTGAGGTACCCCACTAGTGACAGGAGCCCAATCAGAGAAACCCCCATTTATGACCACCCTCTGTTGCCTCCCCTGCAGCCAGGCCAATACCCAGTTGCAAATGTTACCATTAAAGTTAATCTCCTCTAATAGGGTTAATAGTTCGTTATCGGGCAATTTGTCAAATGCCTTGGCGAAATCCAAATAAACCACATTCACTGAGTTCCAGAGATCCAACTCCCTACTGACAGTCTCATAAAAAGCTAAGAGATTTGTTTGACATGATCTGGACTTTGTGAACCCATGTTGTACAGGGTCGACCAGATCAGGAGTTGTTAGATATTCTAAGAGTAGATCCTTAATTAGCCCTTCCATGATTTTCCCTACCGAGGAGGTTAAACTGATGGGCCTAAAGTTATCCGGTTCTGTTTTTGGCCCTTTTTTTAAAATGGGAACTATCATGGCAGTTTTCCGGTCATTGGATACTGAACCTGAATCCAATGAGGCCTGGAAAATATAGGTAATCGGCAGAGCCAAAACATCCGATAATTCCCTTAGGACTCTGGGATGTATACCCTCAGGGCCAAGTGATTTATTAACATTTAGCTTGCTAAGATGATCAAAAACATCCTCGGGGTAAATAATTATTTCCCCAGGCCTAGATGACTCCTTGCCTCTATGTACTGTGGTGTTGCAGCTATTATAGACAGAGCAAAAATATCTATTTTGCAAATCAACCATTTCCATGTCAGTAGCTGTCTGACCTGACTCATTTAAAAAAGGGCCTATCATACTGTGTCCAGTTTTATTGGTGTTAATGTAAGAGAAGAATGATTTTTTGTTGTCCTGCACTTTGTTTGCTAACACTGCTTCAAACTGCGTATTAGCTCTCTTAATTTGTACCTTAACCTTTTTAAGACAGTCTTTGTAAGTTTGATAAATCACAGCTGATTTAATTTGTTTTTGTTTTTTGTGCAGCCTGTTCTTTTTATTTATTAAACGTTTGATTGAATCATTCATCCAAGCAGGTTTTTTCCCTCTTCCAGTTAGTATTATATTTAGGAACACTAGGTATATGTTTTTTAACAGAACTATCTACTTTGGATAACAACAAATCCCACATGCCCTGTGCAGTTTCATCTTTAAAATCATGTTCCCAGTCCCAGAGTAAGAATTTGTTTCTAATACTAGGGAAATCGGCTCTATTAAAGTTTAACTTGGTAGTAGTGCCTGATGTTTTGGAGTATAATAATTATCTGATACTAAAGTGGACTGAACATTGATCACTGTTGCCTAAGGGGCTATTAACCTGGACATTATTCACTGTGTTTCCCATGTTTGTGAGAATCAAATCCAGGATATTATTTCCTCTGGTGCTATCTTGGACCATCTGTCTGAGTCCCACCTGGTCCATGACATCCAGGTACTTCTTATCTAAGGTGTTACTCCCTTACCCATTCACCCAGTCTATACTGGGCAAATTAAAGTCACCTACCAACAGTAGTCTATCTACAGTGTTCAAGTCCCCAGTTACTTTAAGTATTGCTGTATCATCGTCTATTGACATGGAGGGTAGTCTGTAAAGTAATCCTTAACTTAGATTGCTATCTCAACCATTTTTAGGAATTTTGGCCCAAAATTTTCAACATGGGGTTCTTGGGACCCCACCTCATGAACATGTCACTGTCATTTTGTTTTTCAATCCCAAAAGGTTATTTTGCAGCCACTGCGTGGAATGACATTTTGGGACCGACTAACAAAATGACAGTACCACTGTTCATGAGGTGGGGTCCCAAAAAGCCCATGTTGAAAATCTGGTGAAAAAATTCCAAAAAATTACCGTGTTACAGGCGCACGTTGCGCATTTTTTACGCACGCTTGAAACTTCACCAATTTTTAATACTTTCACTCCATATTTTCAACATTGCCATTTTTTTGACAACTCCTTATGAGCAGTACAGCTGTCATTTTTCACATCCTGTGTGAAATGTGTTTTCGCACCTGTAGTGCAGAATGGCTCGGTCGATGTGTGAAATCAACTTTCGGGATGGATTAACAAAATCACAGTGCCACTCTTCATGAGGGAATGTCCCAAAAAGCCCATGTTAAAAATTTAGTGAAAAAATTCCAAAAAATGACCACGTTACGGGAGTGCTTTGCGCAATTTCTACGCATGTGCTTAATGTTGCAAATTTTTCTTATTTTCACTCCAGATTTTCAACATTACCATTTTTTTCACACCTCCTCATGAACAGTACAGCCATACCTCTCAACTGTCACACATTAGGAGGTACGTCACTCATTTTACCTCTCAGAAGCCCTTTGTCTATCATGGGGATGGTGATATTCCCCATTCCCCACTGAGACTTTAAAGCAGAAATCCACAATAATCTATTATGCTCTGTTATCAAAAAACATTATGAACATTAGTGCACTGATAGGTATAGTGTTCTGAGCTTGCAGTGCCATGTTAGATGATGTGTCACACATTTTGCTCATTTGTCACACATCGTGTCACACATTTTGACAAAGAAAGGTTGAGAGGTATGAGTACAGCTGTCATTTTTCACATCCTGCCCAAAATGTGCTTCCACACATGTGATGCCTAATGGTGTAGTTGCTGTGCAAAATCACCTTCCAGGATTGAGTAATTAAATTATAGTGCCACTGTTCATGAGGTAGGGTCCCAAAAAGCCCATTTTGAACATTTGGAGCAAAAATACCAACAAATGCCTGTGGAGTCAAGATTTCCAACTGTAACACCCACCCTGTAGAGACTGACACGCCTCAGGGGTGTGACTTGGGTTTGTGGCCGTAATGCTCACGGCATTCTACCTCCACCCTACAGCATCAAGGTGTGCCTTGGAGTCTTCTGCCCTAACCTTCACCCCATTCTTCTATACTGCACCCATCTCAGTTTATTTCCTTATGGAATGGGGTGAGCATAAGGGCTGAAGACCCCAAGGCACACTGTGACAACTGTTGCTGTCTGCAGGGTGGGGTGAGGTGGAATGGCTTAAGCGTTATGGTTGATGACCCAAAGGCACACCCCCAATGCCTTTCAGTCTGTGGTGGATGGGGGGGGTGGGGGTTGGCGTTAGTTCAATACTTCACTGCCATTTCTATTATGCATCTCTCTAACTCCTGCACTACCAATGCCAATGCCATCAAGCCAACATTCGACATTGATAAATGTGTTTTATAGTGGGTGAACTTCAAGCCTTAGAGACTTTGGGTTCCCATGAGTGAATTTCTAAGAGAAGAATACAGGAGAAAGCTGAGAAAATGAGCTTTCTCATCATATAAATGTAGTAATGCCTAGACTTTGTGCAATACGGATTTATTTCTGTGTAAAAATATGTATGTAAAATGTGCAGTCCAGACTGGCAGAACAGGGCAGCCTCGAAATGTTCAGAGAGAGCAGTTGGGATTCCAAAGTTGGATTCCATTGTGGCTTATGCTGCTGCAGAATGCCAATCAGGAATTGTATGCGATTGGTGCTGAGGGTTGGAACAGGGTTGTGTCCACTCAGAGACCAGGATTTGGATAAATTGGAATGCTCAGATGATATAAAAGGAGCTGCACAGCTCAGCTGAGGGGAGTTTGAGCAGAGAGAGTGACCTGAAGGGACCAGACCAGACCAGAAGGAGTCCAGCCTACAGAGGCCTACACGTTTGACAGTGCCTGGGGACCAGCCTTCAGTTTAATGTAATAGATATAGGAGATCACCTGTATCCCAATGCTAGGGATAGCAGAGCAATCAGTGAGAGCAGGGCCAGTGTTTAGAAAGCCTGCTGCTTTTAGTACCTAAATTTTTCCCACAAGTGTTTCAGCTTCAGCAAAGAAGATTGCAACAGCTTCAGTTCCATGTGCCTCCACGATGGACGTCAGCTAATCATTTGCCAGCTCCTTGGGTTCAGGAAGTCATTTACTTCAAGCCAAAAGGGATGTGTTAGAGTCCTTTTACTCTTCAAAAAAATAAGAACTGGTTTATTTGGAGAAGTGAAGTTCACTCTCCAGGCTTTGTACTGGTGCTGGTCCCTTGAGTCCTCACAGACTGAAACTCTTGCTTATTGTAAAGTTTCATGTTTTATTTGTTGAATACTAAGGTTTTTCATGCAACTGTCTTGGTGCATTGCAGAGCAGGCAGTAACATTTTACCTTCTTTTCACCTTGAAACTGTGTCAAAGTCATGCTTCAGGTTGTCCAAGTCTCATGTTTTCCTGTGGTCTCCTGAGTCAGTCCAGTGTAGCCCCTCTCTCTCCATACAGGTTCTGCAGCTGCTCGATTGGGGAGGTAACTGTAAATGTTCCTATGTGTAACCAATCAGTGGTTGCAGGTAGGAAGAGAGGCAAAGAACCTACTGGTGGTACAACCCTTTTAACCCTTGAAAAGGTGCTGTATCTACCTAGTGTGTAACTACAGGCACATCTGTCCCACTAAGTCTGGTGACCCTGTGGGAATGTGTATGTGTTGAATGGTCATACAGTGTAAGATTAAAATCACCTCCCAGAAGTATAGGAGTGGCCCCAGTGGCTAACTGTCCCATCTTATTTGCTATAGTATGGAAAAAAAGATGGATCATCCTCACTGGGCGCATAAATATTACCTAAGAGAACAGACCCTGTGGGGGCATCCATTAATGCAAAAAAAATTTACTTTGAGGATTGCTAGCAGTGTTGGTAGGGGTCCATCTAAGGGATATGTGCAAAAGGATCACTACCCCATGTTTATGGGTGGGGATAGAGGTGTGAAACTCCTGCCCTACCCAATCTCTAGTTAGCATAGTATGATCTGCTGGGGTCAGTTTAGTCTTTTGCAGGAAGGACAGTTCTTTATTTAATTTGTTTTTTTTTACTTTATTCTTTTATGCCCCTTCATCCACCCAGTAGTTCCTCTCTTCAGGGACCCAATGCTCCCTGTGTCTGAGCTCCCCCAAGGCACGCTAGCTCATATGGGTGCCCCACTCCTAGACCTTGGGCACTCCAGATGACCCCCTGGCTGGGGCGGAGGAGTCCCTCTAACTCCTCCACACTTGTATCGGAGCGTACACCTTGAGCTGCCTCCTCGGGTTCCTCTGAATGCTGGTGCTGGGATCCATCTACCGGCACCACTGCGGGGTATTTCCTGGTTTTCTCTGGTCCAACCCCCTGTGGGCCTTTGGCTGGTGTCCGCCCCCAACACATCTGCTGCCTCTGACTGCACCTTCCACCTGAGTTCCCCCAGATGGTAGTATTGCAGCGAGGTCTGCAGCCCACCCTTCCCAGTGAAGGAGAGTGGCCCATTGGGTGCTCAATCCTTCTCACCCCGGCTGGCCCTCCAGCAACCCTGGCTGGCTACCAAACCCAGGTTGCTGGCATCGTAAGTGGTAGTGCTACTGCTGCGCCAGCGGTCCAGCAGGAAGAACAGTTCTGATTTAAGCTTCTTTAGGTGAGATAAAACTTGTTTTCTTTTCACCGGGGTGTTAAGTCCCCGTAAATTCTATGTGTGATAGGTATAATCTCACCCATGATCTGGGATAAGGGGTTTAATGAAGTGCTTAGTATAGAGACCAACCTGCAAGAAACTAAAACTAGCATATTCCCCATCCTTAGTAGTGAGGGGGCAAAGGGCAATGAGGTGTTTTGTGCTTGTGGGGTTCGTACTTGACATTCCTTTTTAGGATATAATGCTAAAACTGTACATACATAGCTCTGTATTTATCTAATCTAGAACCAACAAACCTAAATGCAGAACTGTTTACACAGATAGGAGCACAATACCAGTAAGAGCAAAGAAGGCTTGGGGACAGCAACAGAGAGCTGAGAAAGGCCCATCTTGTTGCTCTGGAGAGCGTGACATTTGCAAGCCTGCTGGTAGGATGGGTGTGGATGTGTGGAAGCTGCATAAGAAACTGGAACTTAAACAGCTGCAGCCAGACATATCCACTGCCCCTTGAGGTTAACAGCAGGTATAAGAGGTATGCTCTGGTCAGAGATAAACTCGTGCCTTTGTAGCCAAAGAAGACTGAAATAGTCAGTTCCTACTCAGAGGTACTTGTAATCCTAGAGTTTAATAAATAAATAAATAAATAGCTTTCAGCAACATGCCACAGATGCTGTAGCTTGTGGAGCCAGTGCCTTTAAGCTTATAGAAAGGGTACACAATATTTATGCTTGTGAAAACCTTAGAGTGTACTAGTTGAGGGTTGGTACTTATGTGTACCAGGCACTTATCTCTTTGTCACCCTTCCCACCCCCCTTTTGATCATTGTGGCCTTTCCACCTATAAAAGGTGGGGGAGACAAAGTTAGACTGGGTAATCAAGAATAACAAACCACTCAAGTGTACGGAGGTATTCTGTGAAGAGGTGGGACAGCATTTTAAAGCTACAGTACATAACAAGAGCGGTCTAACACAATGGCATTTGAAACTGTATGCCCTTATACCATAAGCAGTAAACATGCAAACTCTAGCACTATAGTTGGAGAAATGACATATAAACCAAATGTATTGTCAGTCAGCATGGGGTACATGCAGGAATCTCCATTAGTGGACTGTGGGGATGCAGTTCTCATAGCGTCCTCAGTGTACCTCATTCGCAATGTTTATGTCTCAGGTGCCCCCCATTTGGCAGAGTAGGATCTATGAAGGAATAGGGGTTGGGGGGAGACAGTTACTAAACAGGGTATTATAAACTGTGTCATAGCATTTCAGGCCCATATATATGGAACCAAGTCAAATTGCACTGCCACGCATAGGCTTCAGCTGGGCCTGTAAGTTAAATTTTGTCCAAACCAGTGCTTGTAGGCATCGCCCACAGAGGAGGTATGGAGGAGTGGAGAGGAGAGGAGAGACAAGTCTCCCAACAATCACTCACTGGGGTTACTAGGAGAGGGGAGGCTGATGATACCCTAGTATCTAACCCCTAGCCTTTGCATCACATCGGGATGTACCCCCTCATGTATCACCAGGGTAGTATGCTCTCTTATGCTCCTAACTCCATTACCCACCCTCCCCAAAAGAAAGAGACTGCACTTATCTGACAGGAGAATTAGCCTTAATCCATAGTAGTCAGGTCAGGAATCACAGGGTGAGGGGTGTCCAGCAGAGTTCCTTGCAGCTGCGGTTGTACAGAGGAAGGTGCGGAGACTGAACCAATACTTGTATTCTTAGCATGGTCTGACACTACCAGGATTTCAGTAAACTGGCTGCTGGTGTTGGAATTGTCTCCTCAGGACCATCAGGAGTTGTTAGACCATGGTGCTGTAGGTCAGGAGAAGAAATAGGCTGGGGCGCAACATAGCAGTTGGCAGAGAAGAAAGGTCTGAGTTCATCTGGGGGAGTTAACATGCTCTGTTTCCCCACTGTGACTCCTAGAGCAGGCTCAGTCAAGGGAAGGGGGGGCTCCCATCTGGAATGTTGGCATTGTGGGTGTCTTTTTCAGCAGTGGGGAGGAAGGGTCCATTTTCCAGCCTCATCCTCCCGGAGTTCAGTATCATTCTTTCTGTAAGCAACTTCTGTTTCCATATTGTCTGGCAAGAAAGTAACTGACACTCTAGTAATTCATCTGGGCTCTCTCATTTCTTGGGGCCAGGTTCTATACAAAAAGTCTATGAGAGCTCCAGGTGTAGAAAACATTAGGGGCACCCCACTGTGAATGATTCTTATCGTGGCCAGGTAATGGAGAGAAACTTGAAGTCTGATATTGTGCATGATGTGGCATGCCTCTGTGTATGCCTGCCATTCAATAGAGGGCTCACGGGAGAAGTCCTGGTAGATGTAAATACGATGCTCTTGCCATGTTAAGTGCCCCAGTTCTCTGGCCCTTGTCAAAATAGCCTCTTTGGTATTGAAATTCAGGAATTTTGCCAGTATGGGCCTAGGTTGGTTTCCAGCCTTGGGTAGGGGCACCAGAGAGCAGTGTGCTTTCTCACTGTCCAGCTGTGGATTGCCTTTCATTTTAAGTAATATAGGGAGAACTTGCTGTAAAAAGAACCTGGTGTCCTGGAGGGCAACACTCTCTGGAAAGCCTAAGAACCATAAGTTATTGCGGCAGACTATGGTTTTCTTAGTCGTTGGTGTTATCCTGTAGGTACTGTATTCTGCGGTCCTGCTCTCTGACAATGACCGTGAGTTCCAGAATCACCGCATCATGCGAGGCAGTTTTGCGCTTGGTTTGAAACAGCCTGGTTTCCACTTTTTAGATGGCCTGCGTGGTTTGGATGGAGGCAGTGGTCACCTCAGACATTTGTTGTAATAGTTTAGAGAACATACTTTCTATCATCAACAGGTCCCATTTATGCATTCTGCCTGTAGCCACACTGACGATTGGAGTAGTATATGAGTCCTAGAGATCGATCATAATGCCTCACCTGCTGCGATTGTGTAAAAATAAAAAACACCTATGTATTGCTCTTGGCTGGATCTATCGAGTGACAGTTTATTTGCCTGCAAATCCACTGTCTGTAACAAATGATGCATATACATGTGATATGTCCAACTTGCTTAATACAGAGATTTAGGTCAAATTAGTAGGGAGATTGGCCTGCTAGTAGGGAGATGCCGTAACGTCATGAGTTTGTTCTTAAACTGCATCAAAAAATAAGAAAACAAATTTCAAAACATTTAATATATTTAATTTTGTCAAGAATAAGCACTAAAAACAATCAACAACTAGTTATACAAAGTTATGAGATATATTATTCATCACTAATTTAATTTTTATGCATCTTTAACTGCCCAAAAAGCCATGAATGGATATTTTGGACAGAATTTTACTTAAGCAGGAGATTTTGTTTCCTGGGAGGGAGGGAGGGAGGAGGTTGAGTCAAAAAAACAGGAGTCTCCTGCTAAAAGAGGGATATATCACATGTATGGATGCAGGATGTTGAACCTTGGGGAGGGGTACAATGATAAAGGTCTAGGCAGCAATTTTGTAGGAGGTCAAGCCACACCCCCAACAGAGATAGTTTCAATAGGGCATTGCATATTCCATTTATGCAAACCCCAAGTTCTTTTATTTAGTTTAATATGCATACTTTTTCTATTACCATGGTTTTGGCTAACTGAGTACCGTTTTGAGGATGATTGAGCGAGTTGTGTTTTTTTTTTTTAAATAAGGGATATGCGATACTCCTATTGAAAATGTCTCTGTTATTTTCTTTGCGTGCATCTTGACCTTTTGATACCATGAGTGGTGAAGCTACGAGTGATATCATAGGTCAAATTGCTCAAAACTGTTTGATGGGAAAATAACAGATATTTTCAATAGGGGTATCGCATATTACATTTATGCAATATCCCAAGTTATTTTATTTAGTTGAATATGGTTACTTTTTCTATTCGCATGTTTTCAGATGACTGAGTGCCATTGTCAGGATGACTGAGCGAGTTGTGTTTTTTTTTTATTTGTGACGCACGTTGAATCAGCGCATCTTGATGTTCACACAGGACTGAAGAGGGAGGGTTTAGTGGATAATGAGCATCGGAGGATGCAGCCCTGTGAGGGCATTAGTGAACAGGACTGCAGTGGTCACATTAATGGAGTGCTGGTCAAGACTATGGACTTTTGTACTGGCTGCCACAGAGGGAGGTAGGAGTGCTGTGGGTGAGGGAATATGTACTCTGGAGACATTTCAAGGGACAGGAAGTGTTATAGAGATTTTTGTACCCTGGAGATGTGTCAGAAATTGGTGTAAAATTGTTTATTGTGGCTGATGAAGTAAACTGGAAGTTCTGGCATGGGAGCGAGTGAGCAGTTGAGGTTAAAAAACAGAATTCTGCTGCTTGTGCTGCCCACTCCAGCCACTGGAGCCCTACTGTAAGTATAGCTGGACCTACTGTATTATATTTGGACCTAGAGTGAGAATTTAGTTTTTGTTTACTGGGTAAGGTGTCGTAGCCACAAAATATGACTATTTTCAGAAACAACTCGGGAGGTTACAATAGAAAATTGGCAGACAAAACAAATAACAGGTATAGTTCAGAGGTACTCAACCATACAAGGAAAAATCTATATGATGTTCTATGATGTAAACAGTATTGCTAATATGACAGAGACAATGGCAGGAAAATACACAATAGTACAAAACATAATAAGCGTACAATAATAGTGCAGTAGAGTTTTAACACATAATCCATGGTAAGTGCTACATATAACAGTAACAAGGGGTCAGAGCAAAATTGAACATTTTGAGAGCTGATGAAGGGGATATCAAGCAACCAAGGGGGGTTTAAAACAGGAACATAGGGCATGTTTGACGAGGAGAGTGTGATGCATCTTTTTAAAAACAATATGACTAGGTGCAGAGCGAACATCAAGAGGTAGGAAATTCTAATATTTTGGGGACAGGCAGGAGGAAAGCTGAGGTTCCTTTTAGGGTTCTGCACCTAGGGGTGTATAGTAGAGAGAGTCCAGTAGAGTGGAAGCCATAGGTGGGGGGACAGAGGCACCAGCATGCCTGCAAGAGAGGTAGGTAGATTAGTTCTGATGATGTTGTCTAGCAGAGTACCAAGGATGAGGAGTCAATTGGTAGATGGAGAAGGCCATCTAAGGTCTGCTTATAGCAAGCAATGGTGCTTCAAACATGGGGAAGCTGAGGCATAACGACAGATACTCTTGTACGTTGTATCCCACTTACTTAGGGTGGTTTTTGAAGCATTTATATAGGTGACAGCACCATACACAAGGGATGGAAGTAGGATACCCCTAGAAATAGCCAGTCTAGCTGCAGAAGTAAGCATCTGACTAGTCCTGTAAGCTATTCCGAGTTTGGAGTTTACTGACTTGCAGGTGTCGATGATGTGTTGCTCAAAGTTAAGAGTTTCATCAAGCAGCACACCAAAATACTTGAATGAGGTTACTTTAGTAAGAGAGGAGCCATTTGCACAGGAGACATTGAAAAGGTTGCAGTTTGTTCTAAGTTTGGTTGTAGATCTGAAGAGCATGCCCTGAGTTTTACTTATGTTTAGGACGAGCCTTTTGTTGTGGATCCATTCTTGCATTATGAGAAATACAGATGTTAGTCAACTATTTATTTCTTCTATGTTTGCAGAGGAGGTATAGAGCACCAGATCATCTGTATACAAGATTGTTGAGCACCAAGGGGTGTTAGAAGATATGTCATTTATAAAAATGGAGAAGAGAAGAGACCCCAAGATAGAGCCTTGAGGAACACCAACATTGACGGGCACAGAGGCTGACACCACAGAGTTAAATTTTACCTGTTGTCTTCTATTGCTTAAGTAGCTCTGGAACCAGTTTGTGGCTTGCTCCAAGAAACCAGTGAAGCTAAAGCAATCAAGCAGAAGAGGGTGATCTACAAGATCAAACACCTTTGAGAGGTCAATGAACACTGCACCTGTCATGAGACCATGATCCATAGCAGCAAGGGCATCATTTGTAAATTGTATCAGAGCGTTAGAGGTGCTATGCCCCTTGTGGAAACCATGTTGAGTAAGTGATAGGAGGGTATATTTAGAGAGGAACTTGGTGACCTGTATAGCCACTAATTTCTCAAATATTTTGTTTAGTACTGACAGAATGGCTATGGGCCTATAATTAGCTTTGTCCTTCATGTCACCTTTCTTAAAGACTGGGGTGACTTCTGCCAATTTCCATATGTCTGGAACATGACCATGGCAGAGAGACAGTGTAAAGATTTTAGCCAATGGGGCTGCAATAAAAGGAGCAGCCAGCTTCAGGAGTTTAGGCTCTAGGTAGTCGGAGCCTACACTAGTACTATCAGAGATTGAGTTTAGTAGTTTAAGAACATCAGCATTTGGAATAGCCTTAAAATAGAAAGGTGGATGTATGGGCACTTTTGTGTGAGTAACGGCATCCGGATGTGATTTGCTGTGAAAGAGGCAGTGTATTTGGTGAGATCAGTAAAGTATTTGTTGAAAGAATTTGCAATGGTGGTGGGGTCATTACAGTGCATACCATTGAGGACCATAGCATTCATGTGTTGAGACTGGTTTGAGCCCATGAAGGATTTTACATGTGTCCAGAATTTCTTCAGGTCCCCATCAGCTTCCAGCAATAGACCTTTGCAGTATGAGCATTTGGTAAGCCTGATTTGTTTTTTGCACATATTGTGCTGCTTTCTGTAAATGTCGTATTCATTTTGCTGACCCATGGTTTTGTATCGGTTCCGACTTTTGTCATGTGCCCGGAGGGAGGCGAGAAGTTCCTTGTGCAGCCACCTAGTCTGTTGGCCGTAACGCGTCGATTCCGTTTAGGTGTATGTATGTTCTGGAGGGATAAGAATATAAAAAGAAAGAGACTGAGCTCAGATTCCATGTCTTGGGACTGGATAATAGGGATCCAGTTTACAGAAGAGATACCATGTAGAAAGCTTGCTTGATCAAGTGTGGAAAAATCCCAGAAGGTGATGTAGCGTGGTGAGGGGGCTGGAATCACCGATGTTCCCCATATGCAAAACACAGGGGAATGGTCACTTATAGAATCAGGAAGCAAACCTGAGGTGGTAATTCTATCAGGTTGATTTGTGAGTATCCAGTCTATAAGTGTTCCAGCAGCAGGTGACTGGGTCAGCCTGGTGGGATCTTCAATTACCTGGTGCATGTTAAATCCATGTACTAGAGATACCAGTGCACTTTTATTTTTCCCCAGACAATTTAGGTTGAGGTCACCAAGAATAATGAGTTCATTTTGGCCAGCTGCAGAGGTAGATTACTCAAATAGTTCAGAGCATCCTAGTTGACCTGCTTTAGGAGGATTCTAGGCACATATTAAGTGAAACTTTTTGGTTCCAAGTAGAAGTAGGGTATGTAAAAACTTGCAGTTAGAGGCAACCGGACGTTGCATTAGGGACATATTCAGGTGGTTTTTGAAACAGAGTGCAAATCCACCTCCCCTCTTTCCAGATAGTCTGTCTCCACGGAATAGGGAATGGTTAGGAAGAGAGCAGGAAGAGTCAGGAGTAGAGGGCTTTAGCCAAGTTTCAGTCAGACAGAGAATGTCAGGTTCATATATGGATATCCATGCCTCAAGTTCAGTAAAGTTATAGAGAAGGCTTCTAATGTTTAAGTGTGCTATATGAAGGACTTTCATATTTAACCAGTCCATATTCAGAGAGGCAGTGGGTAATTGTGGGCCAGGATTTGTTTCGATGTCCACAGATAATAACAAGGGTAGGAGCACAAGATACCATAGTTTCTGTGGGAAAAGAGGTGGTACCAGCAGCATGTTCTGCCACAGGTGTTTAGAGGTAAAGTCAGCAGCCAAGTATAAGATGCCTAGTGAGTAACAGAGGAGCCACGTCATGCTACTTGATCTGTGACACATCTGGGTTCGAGTAGGTAAAGTCAGATGGTGAGGAGGTCAGTTTAGCACTGCCAGGAGAGCAAGGTCTAGCAGTGAGAAGAGCCAGTAAAAAGAGAACCGGGCTCAGTGTCAGCAGGAGCAGTATTCTTCCAGCCATAGCTATCATGGAAGAATTAGTGGACAGAGGTAAGTAGCAGGGCTCTGAAAAGAAACACCACACAAGATGTAACAAATACTGTCATGTACTTCTAGTTGGAGAAAAACTTGAGAGCAAATGTGCAACCCTGTGGGCGAGATTGCTTTAAAAAGGGGTGATAAAAGAGTGGGTCAATTCAGGTATTGAAGACAGGGAGGCCAATAGCCATAAGAATGTGCAGCAGAGGAGTGACCAATCAGCTGCTAGGCTGTGGAAAGAGGTGGAGCAATGGTTTATTTAATACTGTGAGGAGGTGGGGAAGGGGGTGGACCAGTTCAGAATACAGCACAGAAAGAGATTTCCCCGAGATCCGGGAAAATTCAGCCGAGGAGCAGAGTTGGAAATTCAGCTGAGGAGCAGAAACTGCCAGTCAGTGCCTGGCTCCTCCACTGGGTGTCCAGTCAAAACAGCGGCATTCAAAACCACGAGTTTTGGAGGTCCGGTAGTCCGGTCAATATTTTCACTCTAGGTCCCAGGCAAGAGAAAAATATCAGTATTTGCCCTTTGATATACTGACAGGTGTTGCATAAATATATCTATATATTATAGTGGCCCGATAGTGCCTCTATAGTTAGGGTTGAGTAGCATGTTTAATGTTAAACCTAAATTTTGCACTTTAATAACTTTGCAACCGATCAATGGATTTGCAAAAAAGGTTGGCATGCACCGTCCCATGGGGTGGATCTATTGACGTGGCAAGCTTTGTTCTGGTTGGATGTGCGGATTCTGAGATCTGGATGGTGCAAAAACCTTAAAAGTTGCCACTTTTTACCGTTTGTTCCTCATTTCCTTGCACCCAGATTATGTGGAATTTTGCTATAAATTTTGTATGGTAGAAACAACTTGGGTAAAATAATTGCCATGCATTTGTTTGGTGAAAAAGTATTAGTCTGTTGTAAAGTTATTCAATATTTAACTTCCCATTGTTTTCAATGGGAAGATCACACTCTAGGATGGAGGGATAAATTCGACAAAGAATTTTGCCTCATGAAAAAGGATTCTTTTTTGTGAGGGGCCAATCCTTTTTGCATGAAAGAAATTCCTTTTTCGTGAGCTGCCGTCTTGTTGATTTTTTCCATTAACTAAAAAGCGTGGAAAATACATAAAAATGTTGTCATTTTAAAAATCAAACACCAGAAAAATCAGTCCAGAACACAGCACAGAAAGAGATTTCCTCGAGATCAGGGAAAATTTAGCAGAGGAGCAGAGTTGGAAATTCAGCTGAGAAGCAGAAACTGCCAATCAGTGCCTGGCTCCTCCACTGGGCATCCAATCAAAACAATGGCATTCAAAACCACGAGTTTCGGAGATCCGGTAGTCCAGTCAATATTCTCACTCTAGGTCCCAGGCAAGGAAAAATTATCAGTATTTGCCCTTTGATATACTAACAGGTGTTGCGATATATATATATATATATATATATATATATATATATATACTGTATAGTGGCCCGATAGTGCCTTTATAGTTAGGGTTGAGTAGCATGTTTAATGTTAAACCTCACATTTTGCACTTTAATAACTTTGCAACCAATCAATGGATTTGCACAAAGGTTGGCATGCACTGTCCCATGGGGTGGATCTATTGACGTGGCAAGTTTCATTCCAGTTGGATGTATGGATTCTGAGATCTGGATGGTGCAAAAACCTTAAAAGTTGACACTTTTTGCCATTTTTTCCTCATCACCTTACACCCAAATTATGTGGAATTTTAGTGTGAATTTTTTATGGTAGAAACAGCTTGGGTAAAATAATTGCCATGCGTTTGTTTGATGAAAAGTATTAATCTGTTGCAAAGTTATTCAATATTTAAGTTCCCATTGTTTTCAATGGGAAGATCATACTCTAGGCTAGAGGGATAAAGTTCTACAAAGGATTTGGCCTCACGAAAAATGATTCTTTTTTGTGAGGTGCCAATTGTTTTTGCCAGAAAAAAATTCCTTTTCCATGAGCTGCCATCTTGTTGATTTTTTCCGTTAACTAAAAAGCATGGAAAATACATAACAATGCTGTCATTTTAAAAACCAAACACCAGAATCTAGCTAAACAGGTCCCATTTAGCTAGATTCTGATGTTTGGTTTTTGGAATTAGGGCCAGAAATATTATAATGAGATGTTAGGGTTTCCCACAACACTACCCCACCCTCCCAAACTAGGCAGGAGAGCACGTGTGGGGTGTGCCTTGAGACTCTCAAGTATAACGCCACTCCCATTCTCACAAAGTCTACACAGCTGACCTTGTTTATGGATGGAATGGGGTGAGTGTTAGGCTTGAGAGGCCCAAGGCACACTCCACACCTGCTCTTCTGCCTGGTTTGTCAGGGTGGGGTGTTAGGGTTGGAACCCCTAACACCCCATTTCACAACTTTTGTCACTCTGACCCTAACTGGAGCATTAACAAAGTTTTTTGCAATATATATTATATATAGTACATGTATGAGAACGTTGCCCCGTTGAAAAGGCCATCATTTATTTCCCTGTATACCTGTAACTAATATAGCAATTAAAGCTATATACAGTACCTACACTAATCAGTCAATTACAGCTGTATACCTACACTAATTAAAGCTGTATACTTACACTAATCAAACAATTAAAAGTATGTACCTACACGAATAAAAAGTACACATCTGCACTCCATCAAACCTTATAAGACACCACTAATAACACAACTACACATCCTTAGGAAGCTAGCCAAACCAATTAACAAGCTGCTAAAGAACCTGGAAAAAAGACACTTACACAAAACCCTCCACAACCCAGAAATCCCCCAGACTCATAACTGCACTTGCTACACACCTTTCCCTCCTTGCTGCAATAGACCTTACAATAACTATCTTAATGTATTCAAAAAAGAAATGGGTAAGGGTGGAACACCCGGAATTATACCCATCTTGAGGTTAATTAGGGTAATAAAGCCACTCACCCTTCGGCCTCATGTCCTTATAGCCTTAATATGTATGTGTATGTGTATATATATATATATATATATATATATATATATATATATGAGATACATGATGGGCAGGAGTGGAATATGGAAAATATTTTCACTCCTGCAGAGTGAGCTTCTGCACTCATGAAATATACAGTGCTCACGATGCAGGAGTGAAAATATTTTTCATATTCCACAGTCTGCACATCATGTGTGCTATTTATGCCATGGGGGTGAGATGAATTTTACTGACAGAAGTATGTTTGGTTTTGTGAGGTTCATGTCTCTTTAAATGATGTTGGTGCTGTGGTAGTGTGTGTGTGGGAGATTTTATGAATGGGTTGTTGAAATGAGCTATGATTGGCTGATGTGTGTGTGGGGGGGTGCTGATTGGGGGTGCTGTGTTGTGTGGTTGGTTTAGATTTGTTTTTGTGATGGTGAGAGACGGTGCTGGGTTATGTTACCAGGTATGTTTTAATTTCATGAGTTATCATGGTTATAATTGTTCATTTCAGTATTTGGGGTACATATGGTGGTATGTATGGTGCAGACTTAACACATATTTTTTTGTGTGCTGCTTTATTATTTATAGCAGCATTTGACATAGTACTGATAATGATTTACAGTGAGATGTTTTATTTTTTATTGTGCTTTAGAAACGTGGCTTACAGAAGTACATTGTACAAAAGTAAATTGTAAATTATTAGGATAAATCATTGTGATGTTACGCATTGCAGACTTTTTAAATGTTTGGATGTAGGAGATAGATGTTTGTTGTTTTTTAGAGCCGTTGTATTAATCAGTGTTGGAATCTGAGGATATTACTCGTTGTCTTTTATGGGGATACTGTTGATATTGATGTCCTGCAAAACAGAATGTAAAAGATTAGTTGTGATGTATTGGAAGTTTAGGTTATTTGCTGAGTATTTTTTTAAACTGCACACTTACCTTGTATAATGTTAACTGTAATGTTAGAGGCGCTGATTGTTGGATTGTAAAAACATCCTGGTATGCTAGTTAATTGGCTTGCTGGTATTTCCACATCATTTATTATTGCTTGTTTAAAAGTGTTGAGTTGCTCATCAGGTTCATTACTGAGTATTTTGCTTATTTGTTTTTGTTTGTTATCATTTAGTTTACTGTATGTATTTATGGTTTGTACTTTTTTGTGCCCTGAGATCTGTATTATTTCTGTAGGGGCTATATTTGCATCACTTAGTTTTTGAATGAGATGTTTTCTCATTGAATGATTGGTAAGTTTCGATCTGTATGCATTCCAGTTTGTTGGATCATGGTTTTTACAATGTTTGCAATGGCATTTACTCCAAGTGCTTGGTTTTTAAACAAAGAGGGGGATTCAAGTTTGATGGGGTAGTTTATTGCAAGTAGAAAAGGTGCATCTGGATAGTTCATTTTGTCAGGTCTTTTTTCTTTGTACTTAATGTAATTTTTTACAGAACAGTGCTTTGGATCTTGTACTTCGTATGCTCTGGGCTTAATTACTCTGGTGTCCTTTGGATTTGCTCCCGTACACGTTTTAGTTTGTCTTTCTGTGGATAACTCTAAGTAGTATGTATTTTCATAGTCTTTCTTTAAGGTTACATCTCCCCATCTGATGTTTCGGGTCTCTGTGTTTCTCTGAACTCCAAAATACATTTTTATTGTTACCCACATGGAATTTATCAGTGAATTTGGGTTTGTGGTCCTAGCAAGTCCATTGTGTATATTTTTTCTAGTAATGTGTCTGTTATCTCATCTGATGCTGTGGCTTATTTCCAAATCCCATTTGTATTAAGTGTATTTCTTTAGAGAACATAACTTGTCTTGTTCGTTCTAAGGTTAGTGAGGTTGTTAGAGATTCTTTGTACTGATGTTCTTGTAGATGCCTTTCAATACTTTGGAATCTTGAACGAATAGATAGTGTTTCATATTCTGTCCCGTTCTTTTTTTGTGCTGTCATGAAATAGTGGCACAAAAGTTTGTCTAATTCTTTAGGTTTGATTTCTATAATTGGTGTTTTAATTTCCAGATCTTTTAGAAGGAAAGTTTGTAAATGTTTGATGTCATTTTCCATTTTCTTAGTTGTGTTGCTATTTTTGGAGCTTAGAATATAGTTTTGTATCACTTTAGGATCTGGCAATGATTTTATTTTATTTCGCTTTTCAGAGTCTGTTGTAATAGGGAGATTTGTCTGGTTTTGCACTATAGTCGGATCTAATAATGGTTCAGTGTCCATCTCCAGTTGTGTGTAGAGATACTTGATGTCATCTTCTTCTGTGTTCAGTTTTCATTGCTTTTTTAAGCTGAGTTTGTTTATCAGTTCAGGAATAATTACATTTTTTTCCACATTTGTTTTATCAGACATTTTTTTTTCTAAGTTAATGTGCGCTATTTCAGTTGTCTGTGATGCACTGAAGTTGGCTTTCGAAATGCAGCATGAGTAAGTCACAGTTTCTTACTTTAATCAGTAGTGTTACAGCTGAGTTGAATGTTATTGTTTAACTGTGAGTTTAGGGGATGTCACAGTTTGTTGGATGTTTCTGACTGTTGTTATATGCAGGTGTTTGATGTAAGCAGGTAGGTATAACTGGTATTTATTTTAACTCTGCTTACATCATGAGGATTTATTTCACTGCAGTGGAAATAACGTGATTTATTCCACTGGAATTGAGCTCACCCCCATGGTGTGTGTGTATATATATATATATATATATATATATATATATACATACAGTATATATATATTTATACAATGGGGGTGAGAGGTATGAGTTATAAATAAAGTGGCTTATCTTCACTGCAGTGAGATAAATTCTAATTATGTAGACACTGTGGAAAATGTCAAAATTTACACACACACTCTACACGTCACAAACAATATATCCACGGTCGTTACGTAGCTAAACCTATCAGTTGTGCTGGAACTACATTGCCCTAGTAATATAAATTAGTAGCAGACACCTGGCTAATTAGCATGCTTCGTTTCTCTCCAGCCCGAGATTTCACACTGTGCAAACAAACGAGCTAAGCACAAACGGACCACTCGCTTTGCCGAAAATTGGAAGGGAAAACAGCCATGACACTCACAAAATGGAAAAATATGTAACATTACCAAAATGTAGAGACAAAAATAATCCAGAAGAAATAAATCAAGACAAAGTACATAAAAGCAAAAAAGTGATTGATGTACAAGAAGAGGTACACCTTAGCTGTGCACAGTTTGAATTAGATGAAGAACCACTATTGGACCCAACAGAAACAGGACAGCTGCCAGAAATACAAAAACAAGAAAACAGCCAAACTTTTACTACAACAGAATACAACATAAATCCAGACTACATTAACCAATATATAGACTCCAGCAGAAATTGCAACACTCGTAGAAAAACGAACTGTGATATCAATAATCTGCACCACTTCTTAAAGGAAAATATGGAAATACAAGAGAAAATTGAAACATTGGCTCCACAGCAATTAAATAATATCTTATATCATTATTTCATCCAATGTCACAAAAAAGATGGACATGAGTATGAGCCACTAAGTCTGAGAGCAAAATTTCAAAGTTTTGAACGATACTTAAAGCAACAAAACTATCCTGAATCTCTTGCGACCTCAAACACATTCCTAAAAGCCAGAGAAGTCCTGCAATCAAAACAAAAAAAACTGAAAGAGCAAGGAAAAGGAAACAACCCTTATGCTGCTGATGAGCTAACGGACACATTAATTCATGAGCTATATGAAAAGGATATTCTGGGCCCTCGAACTGCACAATCACTAATAACTACTATGTGGCTCAATGTTACCATGTTCTTTGGTATACGTGGCAACACTGAATGCAGAAACCTTAAATGGGGAGATATAAAGCTGGGTGCAAACGAAAAAGATGACAAATATATTGAATTTTGCACAGAGGGACAAACAAAAACACGAAGTGGCACTGACCCCAAAGATATCTGTATTTTAAAACCTAGAACATATGCAATCAGCAACTGTAAAAAATGTCCTGTAGCCAACTATATATTTTACAGTGAGAAAAGACCACCCCAAGCAAACTATGACTCTGCACCATTTTTCTTAGCTATAAATCAACCACCTAAAGTAACTTACGCCACTTGCTGGTTCAAAAACCAACCTTTAGGTATAAACACTATTGCTAACATATTAAAGAATATGGTACAAGCTGCTGACATCCAAACTGACTGCAGGTTAACTAACCATTCTATAAGGAAGCATCTCATACAAAAACTTGTCGATGTCAATATTCCTCCAACTGAAATTGTACAAGTCTCAGGGCACAAACAACTACAGTCCCTAAACCAATATTCAAAAATGAACGAAAGTAAACAGAAAGCAATTTCCAATATCCTAAGTGATGAAAGTGACCTGCAGTCACCCACATCAAAAGCAGGAGAAACAAAAGCAGAAGAAAAGGAAAAATTATTACAGTACACTAAAGGGATGACAACCTATTTCAATAATCCCAATATTTCAGCAAAGCATATCACCTTCAATATTTATCAAGGTATGTAAACCAGAAATAGAGTAATAATAAATTAAAATATTGATCACTCATATAATAAATGTCTTTCTATTATTTTCAGCTCCACACAATGGGAGTCCTCCTACGAAGAAAAGGAAACCTATCTGCTCTGATACAGACAGTAACTAATTCAGTAGAAATAAAGACGATGAAACAGTGTACCTGAACTGTGATGTGCTGCAGAACCAAACAGTGTTTCCGAAACAAAGACGACCACAGAAAGTATCCAGTACTGCTGCTGCAGACATAAACAAATGTTAAAAAAGCACTCTAGTAAAGCTATGTATCACACCACGTAAATACAGCATGCCCTGCAAATAAAGATACTTACACACATAATAAAATAATATAAAAGAAACGATACACAGGACAAAAATAAAATGAGAAGTCATCCTGGAAGAAGTCCGACCCTCTAGCACATGGCTACCAATAAAAGCCAGACATAACAAAAAAGACACATCAATGGAGCAATCAAATGATAGTAATGTAAAACACTCATTAAATCGCCGACCCATTCATGAACACAAACAACCAATACGGAGACAGTACCAACACTTACAAACTACAGTTTAACCAATCAATAAACACAAAAGTCGAATGAAGACCTATCCTACACATGAGAAATCTTTAATGCATGAACATCTCGCAGGTCCGTCAACGAATCAGAGAATAAAATGCTTACTTCCTGAAATGAACTAAACCCATTGAAAAGAAAGCCTCATCACCACGGAGGTAGACAAGGTAAACATATAGCGCAAACAAACTTCACAATACAACACAAAATAAGTATATCCCATTCCTACCCATTGTATAAATCGAACAGTAGGGTATGGCAATACTCACTCGTAGAGTGAGCACAGATATCTCACCATGCCTTTTGCACTCGTGAGATATCTGTGCCTCACTCTGCAGGAGTGAGAATATTTACATAATACCCCTGCTCCATCATGTATCCCATATATATATATATATATATATATATATATATATATATATATATATATATATATATATATGTGTAATATAAACCAGATGCGTGATGTGTGTCCATGAAATATAGTATTATCTTCATTCATGGTCAGTGACCCCTTTTTTGTCAATTTTCTTTTATCAGGTATACAAATATAACAGCCATAAAACAAAACAGTCTAAATAATTTCTATATTAATTCATATCTATATATATATATATATATATATATATATATATATCCTCGATACTATCACAGTTTGGAACATACTTACTTTAACATTAAAATTACTCTTCTATAATCATTTATATTCGTCCAGTTGTATTTCAGTTCAGAATATGTACCATAAACTAACAAAAATGAACCTTTTTTAAAATACTTTAAACAATTTAATCAAATGAAATTATTATATAATCCAGAAACTAAAAGCAATGAATGTAGAGATTTAATGCACCCAGAATGACCCAGAATTTGGGGGAAGGAGGAATGCCATATGATGATAGGTTGGAGCATTTGGAGTTGTACAGCTTGGAGCAGAGATGGGTAAGAGGTGATCTCTTAATGATGTATAAAGTCATGAAAGAGCCAGAATTAATGACAGAATGGTTATCCAACTACAAAATAAACCAGAAGGTCTGAGATCTCATAAGTTCCAGATCAAACTAGATACAGTTGTTAGAAGGGGGAGATTTAATACCTTTTTATATCATGCAGGTAGGATCGGGAATGGACTACCAAGTGATATATTAGAGAGTGAAAATCTGAATGCCTTCAAAGTTAAACTTGATGGTTATCTTATTAATGGAAGGTTTGGTTGGACCCGCTAATGCAGGAGGACTGAAATGGGTAGATGTATACAAGCAGTCCTGTGGAAGGGAGAGATAGTAGAGGGGGTGGAAAAACAATGGAAGAAACTGAAAGGAGCTATAGTGGATACAACAAACCAGTGTGTTAGGATAGTGACCAAAGGGAAAAGAAGAAGGAAACCACTATGGTTCTCCAAAGAGGTGAGGGACAAAGTCAGGGCTAAAAAGTTGAGTTTCAGGAAATATAAAGGGAACCAAAGGGAGAAAGACAGGGAGGTGTACCTTGAACGTCTAAGGGAAGCAGGGAAGGCTGTTAGGAGGATGAAGGCACAGACAGAAGAGAGCTTAGCACAGTCTGTAAACAAAGGGGATAAGGCATTTTATAGGCACATTAGTGAAAGAAGAAAAACTGAGGGTGGGGGAGTGTGAGAGTCAAAGGGGAGGAGGTAGAGTGTAAGGAGGGGGATCTGGACAAGGCAGAAATACTGAACAAATACTTCTGCTCAGTATTCACTAAGGAGGGGGCAGATCAAGGATCACAGTTGGGGTGCAGAAGCAATGGGGGGAGAAGTGAACACTAGTCCATTCACAGTGGAGAGAGTTCTGGAAGAACTCACAAAAGCTGAAGGTAGATAAGGCCATGGGGCCAGACAGCATCCACCCAAGAATATTAAAGGAGCTGCGAAAGGAACTAGCAGTGCCTCTGGTGGCCCTGTTCACAGAGTTACTCAACACAGGCGTCATTCCAGAGGACTGGAGGACATGTAGTCCCACTGCACAAAAGTGGCAGTAGGGAGGAGGCGGGGAACTACAGGCCAGTCAGCCTCACCTCAGTGATGGGAAAGATCATGGAGACACTGCTGAAAGAAAGGATAATGACACATTTGGAATCCAGTGGTGCCCAGGATCTGAGGCAACACGGATTCACAGCAGGAAGGTCATGTCAAACGAATCTAATAGTTTTTTTTGATTGGATGACAAGGGAACTTAATCAGGGAGGGGCAGCAGACGTTGCCTACCTAGATTTCAGCAAAGCCTTCGATACTGTCCCACATAGAAGGCTGATTAGCAAGATGAGTAGTCTGGGCATGGGAGACAAGGTGGTGAACTGGGTTAGGAACTGGTTAACAGACAGGAGACAGAGGGTGGTGGTAAATGGGGTAAAATCTGGGGAGAGGGGGATGACCAGTGGGGTACCTCAGGGATCAGTACTAGGACCAGTCTTGTTCAATGTCTTCATTAGTGACATTGCAGAGGGTCTGGAAGGAAAGGTCTGCCTGTTTGCAGATGACACCAAGATCTGCAACAGGGTGGATACTCCAGAAGGGGTGCAGAAAATGAAGAGGGACCTGGAGAAGCTTGAAAGATGGTCAGAGATGTGGCAACTGAGGTTTAATGGAAAGAAGTGCAAAATAATGCACCTGGGTAGAGGGAACCCTAGGGAGAGCTACAGGTTGGGGGGGGAGGAGCTAACTGTCACCAAGGAGGAAAGGGACCTAGGGGTTATCATCTCCGATGACGTTAAGGTATCAAAGCAGTGTACAAAGGCTGCAGAGAGGGTCAGTGATATGCTGGGGTACATAGGCAGAAGTATCACTAGCAGGAGGTGGAAGATGGTGATGCCATTGTATAAAACATTGGTAAGGCCTCACTTGGAGTACTTCGTGCAGTTCTGGAGACCTCACCTGCACAAGGACATAGATAAGGTGGAGACTATCCAGAAAAGGGCAATAAAGATGGTGCAGGGCTTACTCCACAAAACATATGAGGAAAGAGTAAGGGACCTCACCTCGATATGTACTCACTGGAGGAGAGGAGACAGCGGGGGGACATGATTGAAACTTTCAAGTACCTTAAGGGCATAAATAAGATGCAGGCAGGGGAGCTTTTCCAATGTAGATAAAGTACAAGAACAAGGGGGCACAATATGAAATTGAAGGGGGGCAGATTAAGAGGTAATGTGAGGAAGTTTTTTTACACAGAAAGGGTAGTCGACACATGGAATAGTTTGCCACAGGAGGTAGTGGGGGCAAGCACAGTGGAGGGGTTTAAGCATGCTTGGGACAGGCTCAAGGGAACCCTGAGAGGGGAGGGAGTGATGACAAGCCATTGATTACATAGGATCCGTGGCCACATACAATGTATAGGGCCTACGGGCAGACTGGATGGGCCTAGTGGTCCTTATCTGCTGACAATTTCTATGTTTCTGTGTTTCTATGTTAGATGCATGCTGCCAGCAAGACCACAAGGAAATCTTAGTTTTGCTGGTGGCCTAGTGACCCGCTGTACTTGCACTTTATACCAGACACCAGAATGGGTGGGAGTCAGCTGAATGAATGAATAAAGGGAATGGCGGGTAGGAGACAAAACCATGCACAGAATAAATAGAGAAGTGGTGTCAGACAAAACTTCAAAAGTCATCTCGCTCTCCAGTGCCCCTACTGACAATTAGGCAGAGGGACTATTTTGCTTCAAAGAAGAAAAACTTTTAATACTTGTTATTTTTTTTTTTTAAAGTTACAGTATTCCTAACCAGACTAAACCACAACTCATCGTGTGTTATTGCATACTAAAACAGAAAGGAAAAGAAGAGAAACAGTAACCTCTTGTTCCCTTGTTGGTGGCTCCACTACTCATGAGGGTCAAAAGATCACTACTTACTCATGAAGATAAATTCCATATCTCATGGACACGCATCACATATCCCTTATTTTTTTTATACTTTATACCTGCAAATTGCAAGTGAAAATTTCTTTTGTTGTATTTTACTATGTGTGTCATCTCACAGCTGCCTTTTGTCAGCTCTGGACACACCTGAAAAAGGGCCTTTGGCTCAGTGTGCTAACCTGGTTAACAAACAAATAAAAAATTAAAAACATGACTATTTAATTAAGCAGCAGTGTATGTAATCAGTGGGGGAGATTCTGACATACACTTACTCTATTTTAGATCGCCCCTCTTCTTCTGTCACACCTGATGGCAATTAGATGTTTTTTGGTGTTGTCATACCTCTCAATCTTTTGTCACTGGAAAGAAGGATGCGGACGCTGAAAAAGAGGGACAGTGAGGGATCCTGACCCTAGTAATGAGGGATACATCCTCACACATGAAACAAAACTCAGAAAATTGTTGAAATCATTGTGTTTGCCTAAATTGTACAGTTTATTTCTGATTTAGCATCTTTGAATATTATACATTTCTGCTTTAAAATCTGAACTTTACAGCAAATTTTCTGTGGGGGCAGCACCTTTTGTATGAGGGACTTTGTAATCAGGGACCTTTGAGATGCTTTGTAATACCCTTTTTCTCCCATTTTAAGTCTGCTTTGGATTTTTTTTACATTTGAAGTAATTAAAGAGTGTGCCTTAATATTGTGATGGACCCCACAGCAAGGCTGGGCCATGTAAGATGCTTCCACCACCGCTGGTAAACTGGGGCAGACCAGTAACATTGGGTCTGGTGGTGAATGCCGAGGCACTCAAATCAACATAGCCACTTAGTAGGGCCTCAGTTCTAGGGCTTGGTAAGAAAAGTTTAGGAAACCACTACTTACTTCATCAACTTGGAAGTCAATAACCAGCCAGTGTCTAACAAAAGAACACAGCTTTATTAAAGGGATACTGCATGACAGGATGTGTGTCGTGCTGGGATAATGCCACACCTGGGTGCATCCAATGCCCCAGGTGTGGTGTTATCCCAAATGACACACACCCTGGAGTGCATTATTCATGTTATACAATGGTTTGTTGTTATATATAAATTAAAAAAATAATTTTAAAGAATGTTTTTATTAGTGTGGAAAAATATTTTTGTTTCTTAAGAGGAGATAAAGCTCATCTGCCATAGGCTCATCTGCCATGGTTCACAATGCTGAGAGTAGACCCGTGGCATCATACTGGGTTAACGCCATGGGTCCAGCCCCAAACTGACCAATCACAATCCAAGATTCTTTCTTGCCATTGTATAATCACAAATGAAAGCCTAGAAGAAAACTGCAATGTGCTGCCTGACGTACCTTGATTGCTGTAGTAGGGCGGTTACTGCGGCTATCCTGAAGGCTGCCTGGGGTCCTTGGGGTCCGTCTCTCTTCCCTTCAAGTTTGAAGGGACTGGCCTGGATTGTTGGGATAACAGGACATGAACAGGATAAGAAAGTAGTGGTTTGGTGCCACCTTGGGTAGCAGTGAAAACCAGCCCCAAGATAATGTCAGTATAAACCTCCCACACACAGGTAGACAACTCCCAAACAATGATAGAGTACTAAAGAGCAAATACCTGGCACACTGTGAGTAAAATACATAAAAAAACAATTCATTTAAAAGGGAGGGGTAAGGAAAGAACAAGGGGACATGAAGAAGCAATAGGGGAAATTCATGTACTCTATGCAACTGGTAAAAACTCCAAATATCCTCAGCCGTCCCAGTCCCAAATTGTAGGTGCACCCAGAGTATTCCTACAAAAGGCCTTTGTGTTGCAGTGAGTACCTCACCAGGTTGCTGGTAGCTAACCAGGGTGCCGATGAGTTGGTGTGCTTGCAGGAAATTAAACAACTTTAGCAAATGGCAGTTCAAAAACTGAACAAAGTGGCCCTGTTTGTAATCTACAACAGGGCTGTTCTGGATGGCCTTGCAAGTCTTCTATCTGGGCCAGTCTGGTAAATGACATAGACCTGCCCAGGTCTTTGAACCCCCATTCCTATCTATCTAACTATCCCAACGAAAATCCCCAGAGCCACATTTCTGAGATCACAGTTCAGAACGTTCTTACAGATGAGCTAGATTCCAAGATGATCAACCTCTAGTGAGCACTCAACTGACGCTCACCCAAAATCTGCTTACTCAGCTTAATCCTGGCAAGGAAACAGACTAAAGAAGTTAACTCCAGACTTCCCAAACATGATACAGGATTGCAATCAATAGTTCTTTTCTGTAAGGGAGTGGAGAATGTGCCGCCAAAGTCAGCAGCAGCACAGGCTGCAGCTGTGGCACAAGCAGCCTCAAGCAGAGCATCTGGCAGAGCTGGAGAGCCAGGCAGGGACACAGCAGAGACTCTGCAGCCTGACCTTTTGACCGAGATCTGAAAAGGGTTTGAATCGGTCAACAGCAAGCTTACCACCATTCAATCTACAATAACCCAGCTGACCAACAAAATTGCTGATCTCGACTACCATGTGGAATGAGTTGAACACAGGGTTACCCGCACTGAGGACAGTTTGGGACTCTTAGAAGTACTTACCATGAGACATGAGAAAGCAATTGCGGCCCTTCAAACCACAGTTGACTGACTTGAGAATCAGATTCAGCGTGAAAACAAAAGGGGCTAGAAGGGGAGCACCCTGAGAAGTTTTTTTTGTTGCTCTCTTCATGGATTTCCTTAAATCAGAAGGATTCAAGGGCAAGATAGAAATTGATTGGGTGCATCGGGCTCTGTGCGCCAATGACAGTCAAGCTCCACATCACACAGAATGGCAAAAAGATATTTTTCACTGACCCTAAGAAAGCCGAAGACTATGTCAACTCCCTGCCCTAAAGCTTGTGAAGGTATGGTCCTTCTTATTGAATTACATTGATAGAAGTTGGGGACGTGCTGGTCTGCTTCATTAGAATGAGATTGAGCTGGCTCTTACCGTGACACTGGGAGTGAAAAATGCTCCCTCTCACTTCACTTTAATTTTTTTGAATTAGAGATGAGCACTGACTATATATATTGGACTGTCACTCTTGTAACTCACCACCCTCAGGAGGATCTATTTCCTCAATTCATGTTATTCCTTACTACAGATGTTTTTCTTTGGTTCTTGTCTGCCTACCAACTCTACATCATTTGAGAAATGTGCAGTTCATAATTTAGATTAAATATTGTTGGACTGGCCCTGCACGTACTGTCATGTGGCTTGGTGTCATTTTCTCTGGTTCATCCTTCCCATGATTTCAACTGATCAGAGATTGGACTCCTGCTTGATTGTGTCACTTCAGATGGCGGCCCATGCTGATGGAACTCTCTGAACTATATTTCATGAAGGCATCCCTGCTCCTTCCCTCATTTGTGAGCTCCACTAGTGATCGTTGCAAAGACTCATGATGGTGAAATGCTGCTACAGAGAGCTTGCTTTATGAGACACTGCCAAGCAGTAGGCTGCACAAATTGTAACACAGTGCTTTGCTGGGGGTATTCCAGCCTGCTCAGTTAGGGAGACAGGCCTGGGGCCATAATTGGTGTGTTCCTACCAGCTGTGTTGGTAGAGATGGGGGATGAAGTATACCCCTCTGGGGGTCTGCTGGACATTATTGACAGCAGTGAAGAAGCGAGGGTGCCATGGACTTACTGTTCACCCTCCCCATCACAGCAATCACCAACAAGCCTGTACAACTGGTGGCACTGAGGAGACAAACAGTCTGCCTCTCTGCAAACCACCAGCCAATCCCTGGTGCCACATTTAAACTTAAAAAAAAAAGGTGCCAAACAGAGTGAAGCTCCTTTGTTTCTGGAGCTTTTGTAAGCCAGCCTGCAATGGTCCCCAGCAGCTGGACCTCTGCCCACAGCCACAGAATGTCAGCCGGGGTAGCAAGGGTGCCGTGGACTTACTGTTCACCCTCCCCCGAATGACTGTCAGCAAGCCTCTATGACTGATGGCACTGAGGGGACAAACAGTCCACCTCCTTGCAAGCCACCAGCCTATCCCTGGTGTCACATTTAAACTTTAAAAAAGGATGCCAAATGACAGAGTGAAGCTCCTTTGTTTTTGGAGCTTTATAAGCTAGCCTGCAATGGTCCCCAGCAGTTGGACCTACTGTTCACCCTCCCACCCAATGATCGCTGGCAAGCC
This sequence comes from Neoceratodus forsteri, assembly GCA_016271365.2. NCBI lineage: Eukaryota > Metazoa > Chordata > Ceratodontiformes > Ceratodontidae > Neoceratodus > Neoceratodus forsteri. The sequence continues at coordinate 268,595,321 of CM028133.1, read as the reverse complement.
TCTATGACTGATGGCACTGTGGGGACAAACAGTCCGCCTCCCTGCAAGCCACAGCCAATCCCTGGTGCCTCTCTGCAACACCTGACCTGTACTTAAGTTGCTTTACCAAGTGGTTCTCTGCACTTGTGGTCTGGAGCAACAAGGGTGTCACACTGTGGATGTCAGCTATGTGAATCAGCCATAGGCTAGCCAAACTTCCCCTTTGTGTGCTTGCTTCCTCCACCCTGGGTGTATGATACTCTATGACTTAACTACCCTGCCAGTCATCTTGGACTTCGTTATCTCCTGAGCATTGTAAACAATACGTGAGTGGTAACTTCCAGATCTATTATTACTCGCCATTACAAACTATGTCGGCTGCTTATCAGCACATACCGTATATAATTCTAATAGAGATTTATCCTAAACTGCATAATTACCTAATTAATCTGAGCTAGTTTACTGTTCTTCTACTTCCAGACTATGTTATATTTATCCTCACTGCTGTAGCTATCTGCCCTAGCTTATCATACCTGCTGTGGCCTCCCAGTTTTGTCCACAGTGTTCTTTAAATGTTTAATAGTTTTTTGCTCTGTTTGTTAAGCCATTCACTAGATAAATTGAGCTATTTCTCATGCTCATAAATGGTACCCTCATTTTGGTTCAATTCACCTTGAGTTACTTACGACCTACTGGTCTAGACTATCAGTAATTCATGTTAAGTTTACCTTGCTTAGTTTTGTTACCTTAAACTTTCAATATACCTTAGTGGTGTCTAGATACTCTACCTACCATGGCCCTCCTCCCATCTGCTATTTTATGGTGCTCTGTCCTGATATCCTTATGTCTAATCTCTAACAATCTCTGTGCCCCCTCCTCCTACCAAAGAGGGCGGCCATGCTGGAACTCAATTACTTCACTTTCTCTAACACCTTTGTAACTCTGGTGTCCTACCTCGATTTGACCCCATTATTGTCATCCAGTCATTGATGCCTGCTCACTAAATTTGCGACTAAGTACTACTATTGCTCACTACTTGGCTGTCCCATCCCCTCATACCATCGTAGCCTATGGTACCTCTGCTTTATTACTCTGATTTTATCTGGGCATGTTGAACTGAACCTTGGTCCCTCTGCCCCTCTCAGTAGCTCCGACCCACACTGGGCTGGTGCTAAGGGGCTCAAAATTGTCTACCTAAATATCCGTAGCTTGCTATATAACCTCCCCGAGTTAGAAGCCTGGGTGTCCTTACACAATCCTGATGTTTTATGTATTTCTGAAACTTGGCTCAAACCTTCCATTCCTGACTCAGCCTGCTCTATACCTAACTATAGCATGTTAAGATGTGAATTGTTCCTTCTATAAAAGAGGAGGTGGTGTAGCTATTTATTTTAGAGAACATCTACATCTCTCAGTGCTTCTCACTCCACAACTATCCTACTGTGAGGCTCTGCATACCATCCTCCTTCTAGGCGGAACAAAGAAACTACACATTATCTGTACCTATAATCCTCCCAGAGAAGGTGTTGCAGGTCTCAATGAACACCTCTCACACTCTACCTCCTCAGCTGGTAAAAATGAAACTATTCTACTTGATGACTTCAGCTTCAATTGGGGAGGTAAATCCTTCAGATTCTTTGACATGCTGGTACTGAAACACCATCTACATCAGATTATCTCTGACCCGACCAGACTTTCTCTTGCCACTGGCAATCACATAGTAATTGACTGGATCCTGACAAACAGGATGGCAAGGATCATAGGGACTGGTACCCTATCCAAAGCAATGTCTAACCACTCCCCTGTTTACCGCATCTGGCAGGCTCATGCTCCATCCTGTCCCAAGGTAATCTCACTATGTGATTTCTCCATGCTTAACCCCATTGTCTTCCTTGCAAACATATCCATGATTGATTGGAGGCCACTTTATGACACTAACAATGTAAATAAGGCTCTAAACTATTTTATCTCCCATTTCAGTGCTCTCCAAGACTTGCATACCCCAATAGTGTCTCGCAGAGTCTAAGTGGCTACACAAAGACCCCCTTGCCTTCCTAAAGGCTAGAGACAAAAGTTGGACCAAATTTAAGACCTGTGGTCTCCAGGCTGATTTGATGTAGTACAGGAAAAGGAGACATGCCTGTAAAAGGGCCATATACCTTGCAAAGAGCTCCTATTGCAAAAATCTGTTGCTCAATGCTGCTGGTGACTCTCAAAAATTTTAGAATCACATCAAACATTTTATGGGGGGGCCAGCTCTGTGGCACTGGGCAACAGGGGATCACCTGGCACACTGGCAGCCTGGGTTTGTGCCCGAGCCCAGGATGGCAGGAGCAGAGGCTGGAAGGGAGGGTTTAGAGCATCCATAGGATACTCTTCTTCCTGGGGGGGTGAGTGGGCATCGCTTTAGAGTGGCTCCTGGTGGCCCATTGGGGTGATGCATGTTGCGGCATGGGTGCCCATGCACCGCTGTGCTTCTAGCCAGGACACCACATGCGTGCCACTGCATTGTAGGTGGAGAGTGGGTGGGATGGGAGAAAAGGGAAAAAAGCCACTTGGCTGACCGGATGACAGCTGCCGGTCCCCCCATGCACCATCGTAGCCTGAAATATATCTGTGCCAACCCCTGCCATGCCCAGGATATGTGAAAACCCTACGGGGTGAATTACCTCCCCTGGTTGCCCTCACGGGGGTAGGGTCCCTCCTGACAAAGGGTTATGTTGGGTTACATCGGGGGTCATGGCATTAACAAGGGGTGATGGATGATGTATGGGACTTGGCAGCGGCTGTGGGGCCTTGGCAGCCCAAAGGAATGGCCAGTCAAGGGTTTGTTGGAGCAAAGAAGAAGTTTTTTGGGGGGCAAGCACACTCAATCCACTACCCTGTCACTATTGCCAATGCTTTCAACCTTTCCAGATTCACATGTCTGGCTTTGACACTCCCGGCTTCCACCCCCTTCCTCTCCAAGAACACTCCCAATACTTCCCCCTATTTCTACTTATGTACTGTTTCTAATATGGAGGTGTGCTGGCTACTTAACTCCATCTCCGTCTGCTGTAGCATAGGCTCTGATGGCCTTGAGCCTAGGCTGCTAAAATCTGCCACTCCTCTCCTTGCCTCCCCTCTAGCTAGAATCTTTAATGTGTCCTTATGCTCAAAGGTTGTTCCTGATATCTGGAAGGTTGCTAAGGTTGTCCTAGTTTTCAAGAAAGGTGACTCTAAATCAATCACCATTTATCACCCAATATCTATCCTTTCAGTCCTGAGTAAACTTCTAGAAAAAATAGCCTCTGTCCAAACCATGAACTATCTCCATGACCGCAACGTCCTCTCTGATGCCCTACATGGTTTCAGGAAAGACCATAGTACCACCACTGCTCTTCTCAAATTCACAAACGACACTAAAATTGTCATGGATAATGGACTACTTACAGGTACAGTTTTCATTGACCTTACAAAGGCATTTGATCTTGTAGACAATTCTCTTCTACAATCTAAAATGTTATCCCTCAGTGTCTCCTCTGACGTGGTTACCTGGTATGACAGCCACCTTGCTGACAGATAACAATTTGTTAAATACAATTCAGCTTTATCTGATCTGTCCACCATAAACATTGGTATTCCACAAGGGTGTATCTTTGGTCCCCTTCCTTTTACTATCTTTATAAATGAGCGTGCCCTAAATGCCACATCTTGCTCCTCTCTGCAGATGATTTGGTGCTCTACTCTAGTTCTAAATATCTTGCTGACCTTAACACTACTCTTACCTCTGATTTCCACAAAATTCACTCCTGGCATTCCCATAACAAGCTCTTATGGCCTGCTGGTGCAGCAGAAAGATTCACCGCTCTGACACTAGTGACCCAGGTTTGGGAGCAGATTTGGGCATTGGAGGGCCGGCCAGGGGGAGAAGACTTGAGCGTCTGATGACTGCTCACCTTCTCCCTGGGGAGGGAGGGTCTGCAGCCCAGTGCTTGCTGACTCCTGGCAGAGGCTGGGAGAACAGCAATGTGTCAGGCCCCATTGCCTAGGGGAGCATGATGGACATCGGCATATGCCCTGATGTCAGTGGCATGTCACACTCCCATGGGGAGAAAAGAGGAAAACATGCTCCCCGGTCAACCAGATGGTAGTTGCCAGCCCCCACTGCTGTGAAAAGCCCTGGACAGCCAGACCACCTCAGCAGCACCCTGGGCCAACAGTAGAGTGCGCTGGCCAGTCCCCACTGGCACCTTCCCCCTTGACGGGGGGGGGCCCATTCAGTGAAGGGTTATGCCAGGTTACCCGGGGGGGCTGCGATGTGAGGTGGTGACTGGCAGCGGGGATGAGTGCCGTCGGGGTCCATGGTGACCTGAAGGAGTGGCCAGTCAGGAAGCAGGGGAGGAGTGGAAAAAAAAAAATCAAACAAGCTCTTACTAAATGCCAGCAAAACCCACTCCACATTATCTGGCTTCACCCCTAGATTAAGAAAGTGTGTTGGCCAAATATCCATTTCCTGTAGTGGTGGTTCCCTCCTTGAAAATGTAACCAGTTTGAAATACCTTGGAATTACCCATGCCCCTTCTCTGGACTTTCCCTACACATCTGTAATACTTATAAAGCTGTTAATGCCAAGCTTGGCCTGGACTTTAAAACCAGATATGCCCTTATGCCCTCTGCCAGATATGCCATTGCCCCGGGCATCCTTCCTACCCTCACCTATGGCTCCACTACATTTGTGCATGCTGCCAAAACCAGCCAACCTCCACAAATGGGACACCACCTACAATAATATTTGTTGTTTTGCTCTGGTCTCAAACCACCTTATCTACCACTGTCAGCTTTACAGAGGTCTAAACTGGCTATCCTCTGAGGCCAGCCGCTCCTATGCCCTTGGCACCATAATTGATAAATTATTAGAACTGGGGTTCCTTCCTTGCTAGCTTTTATGTTGACTTTCCTGCTCCCCTACTCCATTCGATCTGGTGACCAGTCCCTACTATCTGCCCCTAGGTATATGACTACCATGGGATCCCAGGCCCTCTCCCACTTTGCCCTGAATTTTTGGAATTCCCTGCCTGTGTCCATCCAGCTCTCCCCCTCTCATTCCTGCGTCAAAAGGGAACTACACCACTATACCTTTATCTCTTACCTCTGTACCTGCTTCCTACCTCCTTGATTATATTCTGTTTCTCCTGCTCTTGGTGTTCGGCTTTGCAACCATGACAGACACCTGCCCCCTCTCACATGTCTGTCTTGCCTCACCTTGTGTCTGCCAGACTACAATCAAACCTGTACTTCAGGTTCTTTGTGTTGCTTTCATTTCTGTATAAACTAGCCTGCCTTTCTATTTAGCAAATGTTAATCTGTGCTGTAGGTGTATATTCCTATGTATTATGCTGTATACCCTACTTGTTTTATTATGCTACCCTGTGAACTTGTAAACCATTACCAGGTCCATCTTGTAAATGTGTCTATTCTCAACGATGTTTCACCTGGCTAAATAAAGTTTGATTGATTGACTGATTGATTACCCAACCTATGCACACTGACTGTGCTTGTCTTTGCTGCTTAATCTGCTGCACTTATGTATGATACTTCTGTCTGTTTTTTTTTTTATTATTATTCTTTACACCTCCTTTCGGAGCTGGCAGGTGGCCCCAGACCCTCCTTTGGAGGGGACTTGTCTCTCTGGTGGGCTTTTCCCCACCCCGACTGGCTATCCTCCATGGGTTGCCCCCCGTGACAGGGCCGGTTGCGAGGGGCTTCAGCCTCCCCCCACCCCCAGAAGCCAACATCTAGATTGCCGGGGGGGGGGCATGGGTGCAGCCCGCCATCATTGAGCCTTCCAGCTCCAAAACCTTTTTTTCCATTTTCTCCCCCCCTTCTGATGTGAGGATGTTGGCTTCAAGCCTTCCAACTCATACTGCCCTCCAGCCACCACCAGAGGTCAGTCAGCAAGCGGGATGACTAGTCCCCTTCCTTGAGAGAGGAGAGCAATCCTCCAGATGATCAATTCTCTCTCCCCCCTGCTGACCCATGGCAGCCCAGGCTCATTCCCGAACCTGGATCGCTGGTGTGGCGCAAGGTGTGGCGTCCAGCTCCTCAACCCTCAGCACCACCAGGCCAGGTTTCTGTCTGTTTTTTAAATTGTTTAGCCACACTGCTTTGTTCTCTTCTTGCCTTGCTGCTATTGTACTGATTTCTACTTATTACAATGTATTTATTCTTCTACTACTTTCTTATCTACAACTTGTTTACACTTGATACTGTATATTTTACTGTTTTGTACTATGTTTCATTATTATTTGCACTGTTATCCCCTTGTTACATTGCATGTATTCGTTCAACTGCTTTTGTATATGTAACCAGTTTACCCTTTACATTGTATATGTTACTGTCTCTTTATACCATATTTTGTGGTTGTTTTGTGACATGTATTCTCCCGGGTCATGCCTGAAAATAGGCATAGTTATTATCTGGTGCACCTACCTAGTTATCAAAAAACAAATAAATAAATAAAATGCTGACATGCTGGGCAAAGCTAGGTTTTGTAACAACGTTTCGGGGGGAGGGGTGGCAATCTATTACTGGGTACCATGCCACAGGTTTGCCACAGTTGCATACACTAGACCCTTCGGGGCCTAAAACGGTGATGGTACCAAAGAAGAGTGTGTCTTGTTTTTTTATTTCTTGGTTGTTTTTTTGGGTGGACATCAAGGAGCTAAGTTTGAGACATACAGCACCCTTACTCCTTTGTACTCACAAACTAAATGTTTGCACAGTAAATAAGTGGGCTATAGTAAGTTGCATTAGTACTCTATCAGAGGGTAGAGACTAACTACCTTAGGTGCTTAGTCTGAGAGCACAGGATAGGTTAGTAGTCCGATTTCAGACCGGCTTTACACCTTGTGGACAGACAGATGACTTATAGCCAAGCCTCTGCCTTCATTTTCAAGAGGTTCTGTCTAGGAATTAATATTGCAGTTCTGTGTTATGATGTTACTTTCTTAATTATAGAGCGAGGAAGTGCTCATGACCAATTGGAGTGCTCCTTTCTGCTGCGTGTGAGACACTCTTATTCTGTGAAGAGCATCTCATGCACAGATACCCAGGAAATGGGCACATTCTGGGACAGTTTTTTAAATAACATTGAGTGCTCCCTTGATCTGTAATATATTAATACATCCCCAGAGCCACTCGTTGTGGGATAAGAGTGGTTTCATGCACGTTCTGCTAGAGAGAGAGAACTCTTTTGCACACTTAATCACAGAATTAAAGAGGAACTGTCAGCAATAAGAACCTCACACCTAAGTGTGTGGCTGATTCCAATTTGCACTTTGTGTAAAAAACCTTTTTTTTTACTTACTGTTTACTGCAGTATATTAGGATGTATTGGGCTAAGTCTGCTTAGAATCACCTATAACTGACATCAGAGGAAAACTGCAGGATTGCGAAATTGAATAGTCAGCAGTATACATGTTAAAGATTTTCTAAGCTAAAATCAGAAGTCTGCTGGTCCTGCTGTGCTCATGGGGCTTAGTACAGTTCTCTGTGACTGTATCTAACCCCAGTAGAACAGCAGACCAACAAACAGAAGATTACAGCTTATAAAAATCTCTGACATTCACTGTAGGCTACTGAGTCTCCCACTGCTGCAGTTCTCTTCTGATGTCAGCTGGAAGGGAGTCTGGCATTTCTGGTTACAGGAAATGTCAGTTTACAAGTCAATGAAATTAGCCTGGTGCAATCTACTAGACTGCAATAATCATTAGGTGAAAAAAAGTGTTTTGCACACAAAGGGTTAATTGGGATCAGCCTCACACTTGGATGTAAGGCTCTTATTGCTGACAGTTCCCCTTTAAGGTGGACTACTACAAGAAGAACATGGGGAGTGTCTCCCCCTCCTGAGACCCATCAAATTGTGATTACTGCTTATTTGGGTTATTGTTTACAAATGGCTGATCCCACTCTGATCATGACATGGAATGTGAAGTGCCTCAACTACCTCATCAAAAGAAAGAAGGTCCTTAATTATCTTAAAAAATTAAAATATACAAATTGCTTTTCTTCAAGAAACTCATTTGCATGTGCCTAAACATAAAAAAACTGGTATGGGGATGGGTGGGGCAAACCTTGAGAGCCTCTTACACAAGGCATGCGGGGGGGGGTTATTGTAGTTAATAAGAATCTACCCTTTATAGCCTCCAAGACACCTGGCAACAGCTCAGGCAGATGGGTGTAGGTACAGGGGACTTTGTTCAACCAGTCTCTTACATTGATAAACACATATGCCCCAAATTATGATGATTCTCTGTTTTTTTCCTAGAATCTCATTTTACAGCTTAGCCAGACGACCTGGCAGGGTGCACAGTTGGGAGGTACAGGAGAGGTTTAGGGATGTGGGTAGACTACGCAAGAGGGCAGGGTGCTCTGTTGCATTCTCTGAAGTGCTACCAGTACCCTGGGCCAGCACAGCCAGGAAGCAGTAGATAGAGGAGTTCTATATATGGTTGGGGAAGTGGTGTCAGTCTAAGGTGTACGAGCTGGTGGGGGGGGTGGAACATGGGAAAACAAGAACCTGTATGCCCAAGACAGGTTACACTTGAGTTGAGAAGGCACAGTAGTACTGAAGCAGAGGCTGGGGGAATATATAGCTACCAGAATACCATTGAACTAAGTAGGGAGCCAGAAGGCTGGAGGACGAGCTACGTCTCCAGGCCAGAGGAGGCCGGCAAACCTCCACCCCAAACCAGTAGCAAAGAGAGAAGGGGGAATTCAGACTCATTAAGGGGAGCAGTAAGAGTGCTCTAGAGATGGGCATAGCAGGGGAAGGGACAAACTGGAGGGTGGTCTCATTGAATGCAAGGAGCCTGGGGAACAATGCCGCTGAGCTGAAGGCACTGATGGCAGAAGGAGAGGTGGACATAGCTTCCATCACTGAAACCTAGGCCACCCAGCACCAGCATTGGAACCTAGTGGTCCTGGGGTACAAACTGTAATGGAAGGACAGGGGGATGGGGAAAGAGGGAGGGGTGGCAATTTATGTAAAGGAAGGTATGCCATGTAGCAGAGACAAGGGGGAGGAGGGCAGGGCAGAGATTTTATGGGTACAGATACAAGACCCAAAAGGTAAGAAGGTGAGACTGGGGGTGGTGTACAGGCCACCGGCCCAAAGCGAGGATGTTGATAGAGAACTAGGGGAACAGATAAGGAGAATCTGTGCCAAGGGTCACACCATGGTAGTAGGGGACTTCAACCTGCCAGGAGTGGAGTAGAGTATCCCTGCTACCACTAGCAGCAGAGAACAGGTCATCCTAGAAGCTTTTGAGGACAACTTACTGGTACAGTTGGTAAGGAAGCCAACCAGAGAAGGAAACATACTGGACCTAGTGCTGACAAATGGCATGAGTGTACAGGAGCTGAAGGTGGAGGATCCCCTGGCAGGGAGTGACCACCACACAATGTGGTTCTCACTTAGCATGAGTAAGGAGACCACCAGCACCAAGACTAGGGTGATCGACTGCAGGAGGGCAGACTTTGGGAGGATGAGAGAAATATTGGAGGAGCACCTCGACAGAATCAAACCACACATGGATGCTAACCAGAAATGGGGGATTATTAAGCTTGGGTGAGTGGAGGCCACAAAATCATGTTCAAAGCTCCAAAGCAAGAAAGCCAGGTTCAAGAAACCAAGTTGATTAAGCAGGGAGGTGTTAGGGAGGATTAGGGAAAAAAGGGTCACCTTCAGAAAATACATGAGATCCAAATGGGAGGAGGACAGTGAGGACTACAAGAAGAAATTGAGAGAAGTGAGCAGATTGGTTAGGACAGCCAAGGCAGGAAAGGAGCTTAGGCTGGCACAGAGGATTGGGGATGGGGAGAAGGATTTCTTCCAGTACATAAACAAGAGAAGGAGCTATATGGATCAGATTGTTAGGATTAAGGTGGACAGAGGGTGGGTGGAGAATGGGAGGAGCAGGCAGAAGCACTCAATGAGTACTTCTGCTTTGTGTTTACCAGGGAGAAACTGGAGCCAATGCCACAGGGGAAGGGAGCAGTGGGAACAGGTGGAACAGAGCTTATGGAGGGAGTAATCCCAGAGAGCAGAGTGCTAGAAAGCCTAGATCCCTGAGGGTAGACAAGGTACCAGGTCCAGACAGAATACACCCCAGGGTTCTGAGGGCAATGGCAGAGGTACTGGCAGGGCCACTGACAGACTTATTCAACACCTCCTTGGGGTCTGGTTGTGTGCCTCAGGACCGGAGGATAGCACATGTGGTGCCCATCCATAAAAGTGGGCCCAAGGATGAACCAGGGAACTATAGGCCAGTCAGCCTCACCTTCATCATGGGGATGCTCATGGAGGCTATCCTCAAGGAGAGGCTGGTAACCTTTCTGGAGAAGAATGGTCTCCAAGACAGCAGACAGCATGAGTTTGTTGCTGGTAGATCCTGCCAAAAAATTATGGTTGACTTCTACGACTGGGTAATAAGGTCAATCAACAGGGGCCAGGCATTGGATGTCCTATATTTGGACTTCAGCAAGGCCTTTGATTCAGTGCCACATGGAAGGTTGGTAAGCAATCTGGGGTACATGGGAGTGGGGGAGAGGATGGTGGGATGGGTCAAAAACTGGCTGACAGATAGGCAGCAGAGGGTAGTTGTAAGGGGGAAACTCTCATCTTCAAGGGCTGTGACAAGCGGGGGTACTACAGGGCTCAGTGCTGGGTCCAGTGCTGTTTGGCATATTTATTGCCGACATAGCAGATGGGATTAACAATAAGATCAGCCTGTTTGCAGATGACATAAAGATAGGAGCAGTGGTGGACAACACAGTGAGGTGGCAAGGACTGTAAGAAGACCTGGACAAACTTGAACACTGGTCAAACACATGGCAGCGGGTTTCAATGCAAAAAGTGCAAGGTTATGCACTTAGGAGCAAAGAAACACATGTTTTCCTAGAGACTGGGGGTTACAGTTATCTACTACAGAGGAAGAGAAGGATCTTGGAGTGCTAATCACAGGGCAGATGAACCATTCGGCTCAGTGCAGAAAGGCAGCAGCCAAGGCCAGTAAGATGTTGGGGTGTATAGCGAGGGGAATCACCTCAAGGAGAAGGGAGGTTATCTTACCACTGTACAGGTCACTGGTCAGACCGAATCTGGAGTACCGCATGCAGTTTTGGTGTCCCTACTTGAAGAAGGATGTCAAGCTGCTGGAGAGAGTCCAGCACAGAGCGACCTGAATGATCACAGGAATGGAGGAAAAACCCTATGAGAAAAGACTGAGGGAGCTCAACATGTTCTCCCTGGAGGAAAGGCAGGACAGAGGAGATACGATCAAAACTTTCAGATATATGAAGGGCATAAACAGGGTAAGTACTGAGGAGATTTTTAGATTAAAGGGGGGAGAGACACTAGGGGGCACAGCCTGGACTTGGAGGGCTGAAGGTTCAAGAGAGATGAGAAGACATTACTTCACAAAAAGGGTAGTAGCTTGGTGGAATGCACTGCCAGAGGAGGTGGTATCACTGAAGTCAGTGGGCAGTTTTAAGAGGGCGTGGGACAGGGTCAGGGGAAGGGTTGCTAACGTACAGGGAAGGGGGCAGCTACAGGTTAAAATCTGATAGCTGCGCAATTGAAAACGAACTCGATGATCTTAGGGCCTGTATCTGCTGGCATTTTTCATAAGTTCATATAAGGGGCCCATTATATGGGGGGGACTTCAATATGATTTTTTGATGAGACATTTGATAGGTCCTTCACTCGCCCCTATCAGTTACATAAGGCAGGTAAGATTCTACAACAACAGATGAGGGATATAGGTTTGTTGGACATATGGAGGGTTCTCCACCCCACGCTGAACAATCACTCTCATTACTCATCAGTTCATCAACACAATACAAGAATTTATTACCTTCTGACCTCTAAATCCCTTGTGAATGAGATTTTGCAAGGGGATTACTTTCCCATTCCCATTTCTGATCATGGGCCCCTTAAGTTGAGCCTCTACTTGGGGAACGGGAGGAATGGGGGGCTCAGGTATGGCAAATGGATCCCTCATTGATTAGTAACATAGAAACAGAAATTGACAGCAGATAAGGACCTCTAGGCCCATTTAGTCTGCCCATTTTCCTGCCTACTGTAAAAGCCGCAGACCCTACTTGATCTCCGGCTTTACCTCCTTGTTCCTATTGCTAGGGTTCCCCTATGCTTGTCCCAAGCATGCTTGAATCCCTCCACTGTGTTTGCCCCCACCACCTCTGCTGGGAGTCTATTCCATGCATCCGCCACCCTTTCTGTGAAAAAATACTTTCTCATGCTACCCCTTAGTCTACCCCTTCATACCTCATGTCATGCCCCCTGGTTCCTGGACATCTCCTTTTCTGAAAGATGTTACCCTCCAGTACCCTATTTATGCCTTTTAGGTATTTGTAGGTTTCAATCATATCTCCCCTGTCTCTCCTCTCCTCCAGGGTATACATATTGAGGTCTCCCATTCTCTCCTCATATGACTTTTGGTGCAGGCCCTGCACCATCTTTGTTACCCTTCTTTAAACTGACTCCACTCTGTCTATGTCCTTATGGAGTTGCGGCCTCCAGAACTGGACACCGTATTCCAAATGAGGCCTCACTAATGATCTGTACAGTGGCATCACCACCTCCTTCCTTCTGCTGGTGATACCTCTCCCTATGCACACCAGAATCCCACTGGCTCTCCCAAGAGCCTTGCACATTGTTTGGCCACCTTTAGATCATCAGATATGATTACCCCAAAATCCCTTTCCTGTTTGGTGACCATCAGTTTCTCCCCCCCATCATGTAATTCTTCCCTGGGTTCTTGTGCCCCAAATGCATGATTTTGCACTTTCTCACATTAAATCTCATCTGCCACACTTTAGACCATTCCTCCAGTTTATCTAGGTCCCTCCTCATTTTTTCCACCCCTTTCGGAGTGTCCACCCTGTTGCAGATCTTAGTGTCATCCACAAAGAGGCACACCTTCCCTTCCAGTCCCACCACGGTGTCACTTATGAAGACATTAATCAGGACTGTGCCCAGGACTGATTACTGTGGCACCCCAATGGTCACCCTCCTTTCCTCAGATTCAGCACCATTTACCATGACCCTCTATCTTCTGCCACTGAACCAGTTCCTAACCCAGTGTAAGGAATTCAAAAGACCACAAAAATAAATAAAAGAGGAATAGAAGTTCACAAAACACTATGTAATAGAAATCTCCTTTTACTTAATGGTAGAATAAACTTAGACTTGCAAGGTGATTATACCTATATGGGGGGAAATAGCTCATCCACTACTGATCACATATGGGTGAACATTAACATGATTGATTGCTGTACTTCATTATTAGCCACAGTAAGGCCTGAAAGCCAACATGCAGCTTTGGATATAACAATAAAAACAAAAGGGAGATATTTTGGGAAAAATCAGAAAACATTATCCATTGAAATTAAAAAAAAATTGTATAAGTTGGACAACAATAGATGGGGAACATTAAAAAAAAACCTTGGCTGAGAAATGCTATTTAAATAGTTTGATCAAATATGTGAATAATGAATTCAGAGATAAAGTGGTACAAGAACATAACACACTTATGGGTGGGATTGCATATATAATATACAAGGAAATAAGTATTAAAAAGAGAGAAGGGTATGTTTGGTACAATAATGAGTACGAAATGGCCAAGAAAAAACTAAATCAAGAATTCAGGACTTTAAAACAAAACCCAGATGAGTATAATAATAGGAAAATGAATAAATTAAGGATGGAATGTAGAACAGTCCTAAAAAATAATAGCGAGAAATACACATGGCAACTATGGGTCGATTTAGAAAATGCTGTAAGAGCTAAAAATAATAAAAACAATTTTGATCTAGAGTTAATAAAGGAATGAAGGAAAATCAAAAGATAGACAGTCATATAGAACCTGAAGAATGGGTTAAGTATTTTCAACAACTATTTAATAGAAATGATGAAAAATATATAGAAAATATGAAAAAAATAAGAGTGTCTGGAATAACAAATAGACACAGGTTAAATATAACTAATATAGAAATAGAACAAGCATTGCACTCATTCCATAATCACGAAGCTCAAGGACCAGATGGAGTTCCACTGGATGTGGTTCAGAAAACAAAATCTTATTGGATACCTTTCCTACATAACCTATTTAATTATATTTGGGGCAGTGGTACCTTCCCAGAAAGTTGGAAGCTAAATATTATCATCCCCTGTTTAAAAAGGGAGATTAAAAAATCCAGAATGTTACAGACCCATTAGTTTAATGGATAGTATTGGACAATTATTTACTACAATACTTAATAATAAACTGGTAACTTGGATGAATAATTACAATATTCTAGACGAAGCCCAGGCAGACTTTAAGGCAGGATACTCTACGATAGATCAGTGCTTTACTTTAGTGCACCTGATATATAAGTATAAAGTGGTTAAAAAAACAGAAAATATATTGTACATTCATGGACCTAAAATCTGCATTTGATAAAGTAAATAGGTGCCTGTTATGGGAAAGATTGGAAGCCATGGGGGTGGATAACTCCATTTTAGAATTAGTGAAATTACTATATCAGGACAATTATACCAGTGTAAGATATAATGAGAAGGGAGATGTGAGTAGATGGTTTAGTTCAAATGTAGGAGTAAAACAAGGATGTACACTATCACCCATGTTGTTCAATCTATATGTTAATACAATATTAAAAACTATGTATGATAATGATTTCCACATGTCCAAGATCGGTATGAGACTGTGCCCATATTTGGCATATGCTGACGATGTGGCATTACTGTCCACAAGTTACATTGGGATAAAGAGAATGCTTATTAAATTTCAGACTTAATGTAGCCAAGCTGATTTACAGATAAATTACAGTAAAATGAAAGTATTTGTCTTCAGTGGTAATAAGAAAGAGTATAAATATATACTAAATAATCATAAACTGGAGGCTGTTAAAGAATTTTGTTATCTTGGCCTAACTGTTAATCAGAATGGCAATTGGAGAAGTCACATTAAAGAACTTGACTATAAAGCCAAAAATATTCTCCCAGTTTCATCATCATTTTCCTATAAATATGGTGGGAAATCAGTCAAGGTTGTTTACAGGTGATGAATGTGAAGTTACAAAGCCAGTTATTACACAATGCAGAAATATGGTGTATACAGGACAAAATAAATTTAGGAAAATATTTTAATATATTTTATAAGAAAATGTTAGGACTACCAAATAGTGCACTATCTGCCCTGGTTAGAGCTGAATTGGGTCAGTTCCCAGTGGAATGTCAAATACACCAAAGACTAATAGTGTACTGGATTAAGGCTTTTGGAATGGGGGAAAGCAGGTTACCAAGATTGTGTATAGAAGAAACACTTGATTAATTAAAAAGAGAAATATTTTTCCAAAGTATACAAATAAGTGAAGAAAATGATTAAACCTTATGGGTTGCTTCAAATCATTACATATAGTCTTAGATATCCATTCAAACAAATCAAAGAAACTATAAAACACAGAGTAGAGGACATATTTATACAAAGGGAGTTAGAATTTTGCAGACAGTCTAGGACATGTACTTGAATGGCTTCAAACAAAAGGAGCCACAATATGGAAAACTATTTGCAAATAGAGGATAGACCAGCTTTGAGGAAAATGTGAACACATTTCAGATTTCAATGGTTTCCTAGTAATTGGAAAAACTCACAATATGATAAAAAAAGAGAGGTAATGGAACATAATGTAGATGCAAATTGGGACAAGATGGCCTCTTGCATCTTGTAATTTTATATCCCATATATGAAAAATATAGAAAACAAATACTAAGGGAAATATTAGGAACATTAGAATATGAATCACAACATCTATTGACACATCTTTTGAAAGCACTGTGCAAAAATGTGCTGATCCCTGTGGCCTCCTTCCTAAAAAATTATAGTGGGAAAAAAATTGCACATAATAGAGGATACTGAAGAGAACAAGAATAAAAGATTGGAGATAATATGGTTACTAAAACAATGATAATATATTGGATAAATGTATTTGGTGAACCTTTAGTAATCTGAATACACACAATTGCATCAGCAAGATGGTGTTTATATTTATTGGACTTCTTGTATTTTGCACATTTGTGGATATTGTATTGAATTTTTAAATAGCTGGATATTGATTGAGTGTATTTTTTGTAACAATATGGATTCTGTATATGTTAAGTGTTATGTATTTATCAGCTTTTAAATTTTGTAAATTGTAATGACTTCTTGAAAGTCGAACAATAAAATTTTGAATTGAATTACCACAACCCTCTGTCTTCTATCACTCAGCCAGTTGCTAACCCAGATTATCACCTTGTGGCCCACTCCCAGGCTGCCCAGCTTGTTCATAAGTCTTCTATGAGGAACAGTATCAAAGGCCTTATTGAAATCCAGGTAGGCGACATCCACTGCTCCCCCCGATCCACGACCTTAGTCACCCAGTCAATGAAATCAATTAGATTTGTTTGACATGACCTTCCTGCTGTGAATCCATGCTGTCTGGGATCCTGTGCTCCTCTGGCTTCAAGATGTTCCACGATCCTTTGTTTAACTGGAGTACCTTTGCTACAGGCCCATCCAAGAGCAGGGTCATTTTTGATGCCCTACAGGGGGCATGCCTCAGACAGCTAGTATTGGAACCCACTCGAGAGGGAACAATCTTAGACCTGGTACTCTCAAATGGGGAAGGAGAAAGGATCTCAGATTTAGAAGTGGGTAGCCATCTGGGAACAAGTGACCACCAAACAGTGTGGTTCACAATAAACACAGCCATAGAGTCAAGTCATACAAAAACAAGAGTATTGGACTTTAGGAAGGCTGACTTTGGGAAAATGAGAGAGTGCCTCAGAAAAGCACTAGCAAACGGGCAAGAAGGAGGGGTGGAGGAACAATGGGAATAATCAAACAGCTATCGTGAGAGGCAACAAGCCTTTGTGTGAAGCAAATCAACAAAACAAAATGAAGGGAAAACCACTATGGTTCTCAAAAGAGGTGGAAGGGAAGGTTAAGGAAAAAAGGATAGCATTCAGGAAATATAAGGAAACACAGAAGGAGCAGGACAGAGAACTTTATCAGTTAAAGCAGAAGGAGGCAGGGAAAGCAGTCAGAATAGCAAAGGCACAAACTGAGGAGAAGATAGCCAACTCTGTTAAGAAGGGGGATAAAACCTTTTATAGGTACTTTATGGAGTGAAGAAAGATCAAGGGAGGGATACAGAGACTTAATAAAGGGGAGGGAATGTGGGCAGAGGGTGACAGTGAAAAAGCAGGGACACTGAATGAATATTTCTGCTCAGTATTCACAACGGAAGAGGAGGGGGAGGTACCGAGACCAAACAAGAGAGAAACTCTGAATAGGGGGGTCGATACCAGTCCATTCACAGAAGAAAGGGTTTTGCAAGAACTCTTGAAACTGAGGGTGGACAAAGCAATGGGGCCTGATGGGATTCACCCAAGAATTCTAAAAGAACTAAGGGTAGAACTAGTAACACCACTGACTACTCTCTTTAACAAATCATGGGAGGATGGAGTGGTACCTGAGGACTGGAAGAGGGCAAATGTGATTCCACTTTACAAAAATGGGAGCAGGGCAGAGGCAGGAAACTACAGACCAGTTAGTTTGACCTCAGTGGTAGGGTAAATGATGGAATCACTTCTGAAGGAAAGAATTGTTGAGTACCTAGAGGCCAGTGGGGCACAGGACCCAAGGCAGCATGGTTTCACAGCAGGAAGGTCATGTCAGATGAACCTAATAGATTTCTTTGACTGGGCAACCAAAGTAGTAGACCAGGGAAGGGCTGTGGATATGGCCTACCAAGATTTTAGCAAGGCATTTGACACAGTCTCACACAAAAAGATTAATATACAAGTTAGCCAGCCTTGGAGTGGGTCCCAAGGTGGTAGCCTGATGTAATGCCCCGAAGTTGGGGCATCCCAGAAATATAAATAAAATAAGTAAATAGGGGTTTACAGGTGCCCAGTGTGCCTGCTGTAGGTGTGGGCAGCAGGGTGCAATCATAAAGGGGCCCCTCTTAAGTGAATTTTCCCTCCCTACAGCGGGGAAACTGTAAAACAATGAAGAAAGTGCCCTGTGCACTTAAAACCTGGTAAAAAAAAAGTAGATTTTGAAGCAGCTCAGTAACAATGGTCTGGATGGAATGTTGTGCTGAGCTGCTCATGCACAGCATTCCACTCCAGCCACTCTAGAACCCTGGTGGGTTCAAGTTTGAATGTTTAACTGTTTTTGGGCAGTTGAGAGTTGTGGTTGATCCTGGGCAGAGGTAGAGGAGAGTGAGGACACAGTAAGACCAAGGGACAGTGTTTAGGGCTTACCTGTTGTTGAAGCCGTCCCTGTGGGCTTAGTGTGCTCCTGCTCTGCCTCCCCTGCCGGAAGACTCCCGTTTTGGCCATTTGTCATGGTCAGAGGTGCCATTGTGGCACCACGAAGAAAAGTAAGCCTTTGGTTCGGTCGTGTTGGGCTGAAAGAGCCCGTCATTTCTTTCTTTATTTTACCCTTATTTTGTTAAAAGTTAAATTGTCTCTATGTCAGCTGCACAGAAGTGCCATTGACACGCAGGTCCTGTCAGCCATTTAAGACCCCCTTATTGCCTACCGCAGTGCCTGTAATCCTCCCTCCCACTGCCAGCCTATCACCCGCCTCCCGATCCATCACCAGAGCAGCCCGAGGAGTGGTGAGTCAGCGGCAGCACTTGAAGCATGTTATCCACCTGTAGAAAAGAAGAGACTGTTTTTTTTTTTAATTTAAAAGCACGCAGAAAGCGCAAAGAAAGGCGGCTGAGTGCCACGGTGTAATCGGGTCCTAGGACCCTAATTTAGTATGCGGGAGGGGCGGGAGTGAGTGACGCCCACGGCGAGGGGCTAGTCCTGTAGGCCAAGTGAAGGTCTTTGAATATTAAGTGAAAGGGCAGGTTTAGAGGTGGGTTTAGAGGCGGTGACCTGCCGAAAGAGTGACAGCTGTCAGGGAGCTGTATAGATTTAAAGGGGCCCTGCCATTTCTGGCCAATTACAAATTAAAAGAGGGCATCAGGCCCATTTTGAAGGGCACCAGGCCCACAGTTAAAAGGCATTAGGCCCACAGTAAAGAGGGCACCAGGCCCAATATAAAGAGGGCACCAGGCCCATTTCAGAGGGCACCAGGCCCACAGCTAAAAGGCAATAGGCTCACAGTAAAGAGGGCACCAGGCCCAATATAAAGAGGGTGCCAGGCCCATTTCAGAGGGCACCAGGCCCACAGTGAAGAGGGCACCAGGCCCAATATAAAGAGGGCGACAGGCCCATTTCAGAGGGCACCAAGCCCACCGTAAAGTAGGGCATTAGGCCCAAGGTAAATGTAGGGCATTAGGCCCGAGGTAAAGCAGGGTTCCAGTGCAGCCCCAGCCTAGTGGATTAGGGCAAGCCAGCCTAGTGGTAGTAAGGGCAGCCCTGGCCTAGTGGATTAGGGCAAACCAGCCTAGTGGTAGTAAGGGCAGCCCCGGCCTAGTGGATTAGGGCAAGCCAGCCTGGTGGCAGTTAGTAGGGCATATAGGCCCCATAGCAAATAAGGCATTTAGGCCTTTAGTGTTCTGGGCAATTAGCATAGGGCAAGTGGTACCCTCAGTAGAGTGGTTAGGGCATCCATAGCAAAATGTTCAGGGGTAGCCAGATCCTATTCAGGAAGGCCCTACAGTCAGGAAAAAGGGTCCATCCAAGGGTGCTCAGCTCATAAATACTGCAAAGTAACTGTAACAACTGTACTGTTCATGCAACTGTTTATTGCTAAAGTATCTGAAAGACTGTGAACTTACTAAGAAGCACCAAAACTGTATTGTATATAGATTGTGGTTATTTGCCCCTGGTTGTCTGAACTATTGCCCTAAGCATCTGAGCTATTGCTCTAAGCATCTGAACTATTACCCTAAGCATCTGAACTATTGCCCTAAGCATCTGAACTATTGCTCC
Organism: Neoceratodus forsteri; assembly: GCA_016271365.2. NCBI lineage: Eukaryota > Metazoa > Chordata > Ceratodontiformes > Ceratodontidae > Neoceratodus > Neoceratodus forsteri. The sequence continues at coordinate 268,575,340 of CM028133.1, read as the reverse complement.
AAGCATCTGAACTATTGCTCCAAGCATCTGATCTATTGCCCCACCTGTAATAATTACCCCATAATTTATAATTTGCCCTTCCCCTGGCAAATTATCTGATCATTCCGCAGTTCTCTTGGCATTGCAGAAAGGTGTATCTTTTAGTTATATTGTTACCAGCGCATGGCGACAGTCTCAATCTTCTACCACACTGAAGTCCCATGGTGTGGTCTGTAATCCTACATACTCAGAATCAGTCTGCCCAAAAGGGGACGTCTTTTCATCATTCTTCACCCAAGCAGGATTGACCATCAGATCATCTCCTCCGTCTGTGTTGTCTGCCGAAGTCAAGTCCGTTGCCATTTGAACAAGTCATACCCGCGGTTTCTTGTTTTTCACAGCTCAAAGTTATGTTCGCCGAAGTTCAAGCACATCACGACAGCCATGCCAGTGTCGTTTCGTATGGTTCCTGATCCGGATGTCCCGAAGTTGGTCGGCCTCCACAGAAGAGTGTGCACATCCTGGAGAACCTGGTCTGCGCCCCTGGTCATTTGCCGAAAGTCGAGTCTGTCGAAGCCCAGTTCGGGACGCACCCACCGTTTCTTTATTTTGTTCTAGTTCCTGGTGACAAGATTGCAAAATCAACCATCCTCTCTACAGATTCTTCTGGTTCCTGGTCCTATCAGAGATCCATCTTCACCCCAGATCCTTCAGAGTCTAGCTGGCCCTTGGAGTGCTGCAGCATCGTTTGGGTCATGGTAGTCCTCGAGTGGATTCGTCGCCACGCAGATCCTGGTTCCTCCTCGTCCTTCGCGACCCTGAAAGTGGGTTTTGGCCAAGGTATCCTTTGTTTTCAGTTTGGAATCTGACAGCATGTAAGTGGGTTATTCCAGGAACCAGTTGCTCTGGTTCTTTCTTTCTGGCAGCCTTGGAGAGAGTGGGCTTTTGCCGAAGTATCACATGGTCTGTTTACCAAACCTCTCACCACCCAGTGGCCTTTACAAGGTCCCTGCTGGGAACTGTGTTTAGTATCGACCATTCTGTTCACTCCCCCTTGTAGCTACCATCGTAGAATGACAGCGTACATGAAGACGTCAGACCTTTGGACTTAGGTGACATTTGGACTTCGGTAGAACTCTGTGGTTATAGCTAAACCAAATATTGCTGTGGGTAGTACATATCATCTGATTCTCACCTAATTTTAGTAATAAGTATAGGAACTGTTGAATAATTGTAGCAGTATAGTGGCAGTAGTCCTAAATACATATTCTAATATTGTTTGTGATTATTTCAGCAGTTAGATAATAGCGCTCTGCACTCTTTACCACTCTGTTGTTTTGGGTGTTTTCTCCCTCTTATGACTGTGTCTCCCTACCCACTGGTACTAAATAAACACCCTGTGGGCACTGAATCTCTGGGACGACTCCTGCCTCTCCTTGTCTGGGTAACAGTTATCTTATCCACAATAATTCAGACCTTGGTGTTCCATCCTCCTTCATCTTGGGAGCACCACACACTCGGAAATTGTTGGCGTAGTCGGCAGGATTCAGATAATTATTTATCCTAGGAGTCCAAAGCTGGAGTTGCCTGGGGAGAAGTACAAATGGAGCCAGGGTGTAGTAGTGGATTGTCTTGGGGAAATAGAGAGTCGGTTGGAAGAGACTGAGATGGACCTCAAGGGAGTATTCCGCCATCTCCCTTAACCATGCCGTATTACTTTGGAGTGCCATGGCTTCCGCAATTTTCTGGAGAAAAGGATGGAAATGGAACCAGCAATCTAGGGGAGTTCCACTCGAAGATGCAGGCTATGTTTAGGTTATATCAGATCCCCGAGCAACAGAAGGTTGAAATCCTAATTGGTCAACTAAAAGGAGCTGCTCACTGAGAAGTTCAATCCTGGCCGAATGGAGCAAAAGTCACAGCGGAACAGATTCTACAGAGGCTGCAGCAAATCTTTGATGCTCAAACTGTGTCCAACCTAAAAATGAAGTTCTTTTCTCGCACTCAGAAGCCCAAGAGACCCTGAGGGAGTTTGCATTGAGTCTGCCTGCAAGAGCTATTGCGAGCTATAGAGAGGGTAGATGCGTCGGAAGTCCGAGATGCAGACCGAGTGCTGGTAGAAAAGTTCATTGAAGGGGTGCATAGCAAATCCCTGAGGAGAGAGCTCCACATGCTACACTTGCAAGACCCCGAGGTTGATTTCCTAGACTTTAAGGAGAAAGCAATTCAGGTATTCGGTTCTGGACACTCCAGAGATGAAGCTCATGAAGCTCAGGTATATCCGCAAATGGCAGCCTCAATGGGAACTAAATGGCCTGAATATCCTACGAAAGGGTGGAAGGAAGGCAACTCTTGGAAATTGAGACTTCAGCCTGAGGAAATGTTCCTACAGAGGTTGGAGCACGGAAGAGAAGCTGTTGCATACCCGAGCCGGTGTTTGGAGCATGAACATATGTGTGGACCTCAGATACAGACACCGATCTGTTCTGTGCGGGCCAGCACCAGTCAACACTCTGAGCTGATTGAGCAGATTGCCACCCTGACCCACCAGATGGCGGAGATGTGCAAGGAAATGCAAAGCTTAAAAGCAGGATGAAAGAATGAGATATGCCTCAATCAACCGGGAAAAGAAAGAAAGGAGAATGATCATATAAATCATCCGAGAAGGAGTGAAGGGAGACACCCCATGGATCAGTTCGATGGCCAAGGAAGGCCTATATGTCATCGGTGTGGCATTAGTGGCCATATAGAATGAAGATGTAGTCAGCCAGCAGATGCCACCCTGAATTTAAACAGAAATTCTTTGGGGATGAGGACTGACCCTCGAAGAGCAGATGACTAGGTCCAGCAGCCCCATTAGAACAATCCTGTTTCATTAGCAGAAGTCCAATGGTACCAGTCAAGATAGACGGTATTGAGCTTATGGCATTGTTAGATACAGAATCACAGGTTACTACATTACAAGGACGAGAGTTCCAGAGATACTGGACACCCGATGATCTTAAGCCACCACCCAGATCTTGGGTGAAGTTAATAGCGAGCAATGGTGATGAAGTACCGTATCTGGGATACCTAGAAGCCTATATCCAACTGGGAAAAAACACCCAAAGCAACCAAGGCTTTATTGTTAGTGACCTAGAAAGCGATCATTTGCCACCACTAATTTTGGGGATGAATGTTTTACAGAATTGCTTCGATGAGCTAGTGCACATTCTCCAACAGAAAGCCAAGCACTTACCCCAAATGGAGAAACATGCCCTGCAACAAACCATCTATCATCTGCAATGCCATCAACAGTTTGCTAATGCTGAGGGTGAGATTGGAAAAGTACGAGTGACAGATGCCAGGCCGATAATGTTAAAGGCCGGGCACCAAAACCACCCTTTGGTGCAAAGCAAAGGTGGGCCCGAGAGGTCAGGATTATGATGCTATAGTGGAACCATATCCTATGAACAAAGAAGAACCTATAATAGTGGCTCGGAGTATAGCTACCGTGACCAGAGGTCAAATTCTGGTTAGAGTGTTAAATTACGGGACTCACGATGTGCAACTTTACAGAAATCAGCCGGTTGCCCAGATCCACACTGTCTGCTTGCAATACATTATTGAGGCTGAGGAAGAGATAAAGACAGTGCCTGAAGAAGGAATGAAAAGTGATAAGATACCAGAATGAGCTAAAGAGATTAATGTAGGCAATCCCAAGACCACTGCAAAGCAAAGAGCTGATGTACTGGAAGTGGTTTTACACTGTAAAGAAGCTTTTAGCCAACACCCCTTGGATTTTGGCCTAGCTCATGGGGTACAGCACCACATTAGTACCCATTGACATCCACCTATCAGGGAACGATTCAGACCTATCCTGCCAGCCATGTACCAACAAGTAAAAGAGATGATCGGAGAAATAGAAGAGGCTGAAGTGATCAAAGAAAGCCACAGCCCATGGGCAGCACCGATTGTCCTGGTGAAGAAAAAAGATGGTAAGATCCGATTCTGTGTCGATTACCGCAAATTAAATGCCATCACCCATAAAGGTGCATATCCTTTGCCTCGAATAGAAGATTCTCTCACAGCTCTCCTATCTGCTGCCGTATTCTTCACTCTAGATTTAACCAGCGGATACTGGAAAGTTCCTATGGCACCAAAGGATCAAGAGAAAACAGCCTTTATTACCCCCATGGGCCTTTTTAAGTTTACAAGGATGCCTTTTGGACTGTGTAACGCCTCGGGAACTTTACAGAGACTGGTTGAACATTGTCTTGGAAGCCTGAATTTTGATATCCTTTTGTTATATCTGGATGATATAATTGTATATTCAAAGACTCATGAAGACCATCTACTTCACTTGGACGAGGTGTTCCAAAGATTGATCCGATATGGGCTTAAAATAAAACCCTCTAAATGTCATCTGTTGCAAACTGAAGTAAGTTATCTGGGACATATAGTCTCCGCTGAGGGAGTGACACCAGACCCAGAGAAGATTGAAGCAGTAAAAAAATGTCCTGTCCCTACAACTATTAGAGATGTCAGAAAGTTCTTAGGTTTCATGGGATATTATCATAGATTTATCAAGAATTTCTCCAAAATTGCTGTGCCATTGCACAAACTTTTAAGAGGATCAGCAGAAGGTCAAGTTCCAAAAAATTGTCCAGTTAAATGGACAGCTGAACAACAGGAAGCATTTGATCAGTTAAAGAAAGTACTAGCTGAGGCTCCTATATTGGCTTATTCGGATTATGCAAAACCTTTTCTTTTATATACCGATGCCAGTAACAAAGGGTTGGGTGCGGTACTTGCACAAGAACAGAATGGCATGGAAAGAGTAATAGCTTATGCAAGCCGAGGGTTAAGAGGCTCTGAGCAGAATGACGCCTGCTACAGCTCTTTCAAACTTGAGTTTTTAGCACTGGTATGGGCTATCACAGAGAAATTCCGGCAATATTTGGCTGTCATCCCTTTCACGGTTTTCACGGATAATAACCCTTTGGCACACTTGAATACTGTGAAGCTAGGAGCCCTCGAGCAGAGGTGGGCCTCTCGACTTGGGAATTATCAATTCTCCTTAAAATATTGTTCTGGTAAAGCGAATACGAACACAGATGTCTTGTCTCAGATGCCTAGACAAGAGGAAGCAGAAGTGGATGACACCTTGCTAGAAAACATAGAAATGCCACCTTTTCTGCAAGTACCAGCTGAGATTGTACAAGCATGTTGTCAAGTTGCTCCCGAGCCTGAAGTAGAAATTCAACCAGAAGTGGATGATACGATTGCAAACCAAAAATGTCTATGGGTGAAATTACAAGACCATTCTGTTCATTCCGCTTTGTAGCTACCATCGTAGAATGACCGTGTACTCGAAGACGTCATGCCTTTGGACTTAGGTGACATTTGGACTTCAGTAGAACTCTGTGGTCATAGCTAAACCAAATATTGTTGTGGGTAGTACATACCATCTGATTCTCACCTAAGTTTAGTAATAAGTATAGGAACTGTTGAATAATTATAGAAGTATAGTGGCAGTATGCCTAAATACATATTCTAATATTGCTTGTGATTATTTTAGCAGTTAGATAGTAGGGCTCTTCACTCCTTACCGCCCTGTTGTTTTGGGTGTTTTCTCCCTCTTGTGACTCGGTCTTCCTACCCACAGGTACTAAATAAACACCCTGCGGGCACTGAATCTCTAGGATGACTCCTGCCTCTCCTTGTCTGGGTAACAGTTATCTTATCCACAATAATTCGGACCTTGGTGTTCCATCCTCCTTCATCTTGGGAGCACCAAACTGGATAAAAAACTGGCTGGACAACAGGACACAAAGGGTAATAGTAAACAGAGTCCACAGTGATGAAAGGAGGGTAACTAGCGGGGTACTGCAGGGTTCGGTACTGGGACCGGTCCTCTTTAATGACTTTATAAGTGACATTGGAGAGCACCTGGAAGGAAAGGTATGTCTCTTTGCAGATGACACAAAGATCTGCAACAGGGTTGATACACAAGGTGGGGTGGAAAGGATGAAAAAGGACTTGGCAAGGTTGGAGGAATGGTCAAATATGTGGCAGCTCAGATTCAATGCAAAGAAGTGCAAGGTAATGCACCTGGGAAACAAAAACCCAGGGGAAGAGTACACAGTGGGGTGTTAGTTAATAACAGCAACAAAAATCGAAAGAGACCTAGGAGTCATTATATCAGATGACCTAAATGTGGGCAAGCAATGTGAGAAGCCAATAAGGAGGGCTGGGGGGATACCTGGATGCACAGGAAGAGGCATCAACAGTGGAAAACAGGAAGTTGTTATCCCTCTGTACAGAGAGTTGGTGAGACCCCATCTGGAGTACTGTGTGCAATTCTGGAGACCCCATCTCCGCAAAGACATAGACAGAGTGGAGGCTGTTCAGAGGAGGGCAACCAAAATGGTGCAGGGTCTGCACCAGAAGTCATACGAGGACAGACTAAAGCAGCTTAATATGTATACCCTTGAGGAAAGGAGGGAGAGGGGAGACATGATAGAAACTTTCAAGTATCTCAAGGGAATTAACAAAGTACAAGAGGGTAGCATCTTTCAGAAGAAGAGATGTGCAAGAACAAGGGGGCACAATTTGAAGATAGAGGGGGGATGGCTCAGAGGTAATATTAGAAAGTATTTTTTCACAGAAAGGGTTGTGGATGCGTGGAACAGCCTTCCTCAGGAGGTTGTGGAGTCAGAAACAGTGGGAGAATTCAAGAATGCATGGGACAGGCATAAGGCAATTCTAATGGGGGGTAGGAGGAAGTAAACTGTTGATTAACTAGAACCTGCAGCTTATCCATCAGGTAGGGAAATGTGCAGACTAGGTGGGCCAAGCGGTCCTTATCTGCTGTCAAATTCTATGTTTCTATGTTTAAGTAGTGGTTCCATAATCTTTCCCACGATGGAGGTGAGGCTGACTGGTGTAGTTTCCAGCCTTCTCCCTACCGCCACTTTTGGGAACAGGGACTACATCAGCCCTCCTCCAGTCCTCCAGAACCACTCCCATATTGAGTGACTCATTAAACAGTGCTGCCAGTGGTGGTGCCAGCATCTCCCGCAGTTCCCTTAATATCCTAGGATGTATCCCAACCGGTCCCATTGCTTTGTCCACTTTCAGTTTTGTGCGTTCCCTTAAGACTCTCTTCTGTAAATGAACTGGTGTCCATCTCCTTCCCATATTTGTTTATGTTGCCTAACTGTGGTCCCTCATCTTCTTCTTCTGTGAATACAGAATAAAAATATTTGTTCAGTATTGATGCTTTTTCCAGGTCCCCTTCCCTGGTTTTTCTCCTTTCACTAATGTACGTATAAAAAGTCTTGTCTCCTTTCTTTACCTCCTGTGCTATTTTTTTCTCTTTTTGTGCCTTTTCACTCCTGACTGCTTTCCCTGCCTCCCTCTGTTCATCCAGATACACTACCCTGTCCTCCTTCTGCTGTGTTTCCTTGTGTTTTCTGTAAGCCATCTTTTTCACCCTTACCTTCCTGGCCACTACCTTTGAGAACCATAATGGCTTTATCTTTCTCTTGCCCTTGTTTACTTGCCTAATGCAAAAGTTTGTTGCCTCCACTATGGCTCCTTTCAGATGGGCCCACTTCTCCTCCACTCCCCCCCTTTTGTCCCCCCTGCCAGGGCGTGCTTGAGACATATCCCCATCTAGATAAAGTCCACCATCCTGAAATCCTGGACCCTCACCTTTGTGTGGCTTGATTCTGCCACTGTACTCATGCTGAACCATAATGTGTGATGATCACTGGATCCCAGGTGTTTGCCCACCCTGGCTTTCTCAATTCTGTCCCCATTGGTGAGTACCAGCTCCAAAATTGCATCCTCCCTGGTGGGCTCTAGCACTAGCTGCCTGAGGCCTGCCTCTTGTACAGAGTACAGGATGTCCCTGCTCTTGGCTGAGGTAGCAGCTGGGATGCTCCAATCCACATCTGGCAGACTGAAATAATCTTCCAGCAGCACCTCCCCTTTAGCTGCCATCATGTAAATGGATTCCACTAGAACCCTGTCCATCCCTTCCCCCTGTGCTGGAGGTCTGTATATCACACCAGTGAGAATAGCAGTGCCGTTGCCTGTCTCAAGGGTGACCCAAAGTATCTCCCTTCCCCCTGCATTCCCTGTACCTCAGTCACCCTAATATCTTCCCTGAGGTAAAAAGCCATGGCCTCCCTTCCCCCCTGTTTCTTCTAAACAGAGTATAACCTGGTACTGCTTCATCCTAGTCATGGTTTCCAGAATACCACATTTCAGTAATAGCTACAATGTCCAGGTCAACCTCTGTTATCAAGGCCACCTGGTCTGGGATTTTATTCCCAAGGCTGCGAGCATTGGTATACATGGCCTTCCATGTCCTGCCATTTGTCTTTTTATCATCCTCCCTGCTGTCTTTATGCTTCCTATGTTTGTCCTTCCCATATTCAACCCCCTTCCCCCTGTCCTCCACTGTTTCCCCTTCTGTGGGTTTCATTTCCTTTGGTGATACCATAACATTATGGTCATCCATGTTGACTTCCCTATCCTGTGCGGGTGGGAAGTTTGGTGCCCCCTGCATCCTTCTGCCACCTTCTTGCTAGTTTAAATGCTGCTAATGAAGCATTTAAACTTTTGACTGAGAACAGTAGTCCCCTCACTGGACAGGTGTAGGCCGTCCTCCTTGTACAGGGTCACATTCCTCCAGGTGGGTCCCCAGTTCCCAATGAAGCCACATGAAGTAATGAAGGTTTTCTGACACAATGAGAAGGGCAATCAGAGAGTTTGGAAAGATTAACAAAGGGTCAGTGACTGATTTAGGAGTGGTGCGGGATGCACTCAAAGCATTTATTAGAGGGAGGACCATTGTGTACTCTGCAAAATTGAAGAAAGAATGGAAGGCACGAATAGAAGAGCTAGAAATTGGAATTGCAAAGATAGAAAAAGATTTAGAAAATGGGTACAATGCAGATAAATATTACTCTCTCACTCAGTTAAGAATGGCTTATAATGAGGCCACATCGGTGAAGATTGAGAATGCCCTTCCATACCAAAAAGTCAAACTTTATTAATCTGGAAACAAGTGTGGGAGGCTGTTGGCCTACTGGATTAAAACAGAAGAAACACAAAGACAAATAGATAACATCACTACTGGGGCAGGGGAAGTCTTGATGAGGCAACGGGATATAAATAACAAATTTTTATGACCCTATTCAAATCTATATATGGCTGGGTACAATAACGCCAGTGGCACTTTCCCAAAGCCTGTTTGTAACTTCTGTGAAGGGTTGCCCCAAATTTCGGAACAAGACATAGAGCAATTGGAAGGCTCATTCACCAAGCAGGAGGACTTGCCTGCCATAAGCTCCCTCACCTCAGGTAAACCCCAAGGGTCAGATGGGCTGCCCATAGAGCAATATAAGAGAGCCACTGTGGACATCCTATGACCCTTATTTAATACCTTAACAGATGCATATAAGGAAGGATGGTTACCTAAATCCTTGAAGGAGGCTCGGATATGTTTTACCCAGAAACCAAAAGATCAAGTTTCCTCTTTCCATCCCATTTCCTTATTAAATTCAGACTTTAAAATATACGCTAAAATACTTGCAACCAGGCTGGAGGAGGTGCTCCCTACTATAATTTCAGCTGACCAATCAGGCTTTGTTTGGGGCAGAGGGGCACACATGAATGTCAGAACACTCTCGCAGATATTGGTAAGGGGGCAGTTGGATTGTACGGGGTGCCCGATGGTGGTCTCGCACAATGCAGAGAAGGCTTTTGATCAGATTGAGTGGGAGCACCTCTGGCACACCCTGGAAAGTTTTGGAGTTGGATCCCAATTTGTTCAATTAGTACAGGCCATATTTGATGAACCCACTGCCACAGTACAAACTAATGGTTGGTTATCAGGGTGGATTTCATTGAGCAAAGGCACACATTAAGGGTGCCCTCTGTCCCCCTTTCTTTTTGACTTAGAAATGGAACCTCTTGTGGTGGCAATACGGGCATACCCAAATATTACAGGAATGGGCACTAATGCTGTATCAGCCCCCTTAACATTGTATGCTGATGACATGTTAAGTGTAACACACTCAGAGAGGTCCCTGCCAGCCCTATGAGAGTTACTAGTTGAATTTGGAACTATGTCTGGGTACAAGATAAATATGTTTAAGTCAACAGTGATGGCCTTATGTGATTGTGACCATTCTGATTTGCAATCCTCACACTTCCTTTTAAATGGACTTGGGATGAGTTCAGATACCTGGGGTTAACGTAACAAGAAAAGTGCAGGATCTTTATGAGGCTAATTTCCCACCCCTACTAGGTAGTACTAGGGAACAGCTCCTTAAATGGAAAATCCTTCCCCTATCTATAATAGGCAGAGCTAATGTTCTAAAAATGACTTTTTTTGCTGTGATTTCTGTACCTGTTCCAGGTCCTGCTGGTGTATGTGCCACCCATCTTTTTTCTTCCACATTTTTAAGCAATTGAAAAAATGTTGCACAGACTGGCTGTGGGCCAGCAAAACCCCAAGGGTTAGTTTTGCTTAACTTTCACTGCCACCAGGGAAGGGGGGGTCTGGGCGTACCACATTTTGAAAAATACTACTGGGTGGCCCAGATGACTGTACTCAGGGGGTGGTACGACACAGGCTGTGCTAATAAAGGGATTCTTTTGAAAAAAGCTTACTAATCGTGATAGGCTAACTGACCTTTTGCACTCATCAAGTGGGCAGAACTATAGCATAGCTGATGATAACATGATTATCCAGTGCCTACTTAGAACATAGCACAAGATCCACCACCTGATGTGAGTGGATTCAAGGTACACTAATATCATACCACTATGGAGGAACCTGCTTCTTCCAGAATTTTTTAAAGACCCTGCCTTTAAGTACTGGGAGGAAAAAGGGGTTAGCTTGCTGGGTCACTTGTTTGAGGGAGGGCATCTCAAACACTTCAGGACCGTGCTCAGCAATATGGTATTCTGCAAATACACCTTTCCAAGTATAAACAAATCATGCACTAGCTGGCAGAGATTCTGGGACCCAAGCTCACACTTCAGGAACCTTCTGGCATTGCTGCTGTTCTGTGTACCGCACATGACTCCAAAGGATTAGTTTCTACATTATATAATCATCTAGTCAGGGGAACCTAGATAAAAGGGTTTCTCTTAAAGTAAAATGTCAGCTCAATTATGGAAGAAGATTGGGCAGAATTTATTCAGGAGGGTTGAGGGCATCAATATCAAGCAGACTCAGGCTGATTCAATATTTTACATTTTAGAAAGCTCATTACATTCCAGAGCAGCTGTCTAAATTTTCACCGGACTATGTTGGCTGTTGTCCCAGGTGTAAGGTTCACAAGGGGAATTTATTGCACATGGTGGTCACTTGCTTGTATCTGAGAACATACTGGCAAGAAATAGAGAGCACCCTCTCACAGGTCTTACCCACCCCAGTAGATCCAGATCCTAGAGCGATATTGTTGGGTGACCTGGACAAAATTTCAGGTATTAGAGGCAAAGGAAAAAAAAAAAAATATATATATATATACACACATACATACATATATCTATATATACACATATATAGATACACACACACACACACACACACACACACACATATGTATTGTACTCTACCTTTCTCCCTGTCCCTCCTGGGTCTCACCTGGAAATGAGCTTCAGCTCAGTGTGCCTTTGCCACTTAGCACATTTTCAATAAATAAATACAATAAATATATAATGCTATTATCTGTGGGAAACTGGGTATCCTTTCTAATTGAAAACAGGAGGAATCCCTTGCAGCCAGGCGTGGGTTAGACAATTGACAGAATGTGCGGTAATGGAAAAATTGATATACAGCTGTAGAAGCAATATGGCCACATATGACAAATGTTGGTTAGCCTTCTAAGACTTTTTGAGCTGAAGGCCAACTGTATCATAACAGGAGAAGCAATAGAAAGTGGGTAGATTGGTTGGGGGAATAGAATAGAATAGAACAGAAACTTTATTTATAAAAAGCGCCTTTCCAAAACCAAGGCACTTATACATAATTCATCAAAATAAATCAAGAACAAAAAATTAAAACCATAAATAAACAGATTAAAACTCATAGCTGCAGCATTAAAATTCAGTATATGCCAGACTAAAAAGAAATGGAAGTAGAGTGATGTAATAAAACAGAATTTTAGCCTGTGACAAATACAGAGAGCTTTGTTGCTAACTCCCAGTTGGGAGTTTAGGATCTGTTATTCATTACAAAAAGGACCTGCTATTGTTACTCTTGCTATTTTTTTTTGTATAGAAGATTAACTGCAATGGAACTGTGGATGGATTGGTAGATAGAGACATGTGTCATGTGTAGGATGATCTACCCACACAGTGATTTCCAGGAGGGAAGTCAATTCCAGCTCTCAAGTACAGGTCTCACCAGGACCCACACTTACTGAAAGTCCCAGGGGAACCAAGAAGAAGAAGAAGACAATGCAGTGAGAAAACAATAGCCTGAGTCTAAACATTTACAGAAAGAGAGAAGCACAGTAAGTTGTTGCCATCTTTCATCCACAGCCAGGATGGAGGTGTATGATCCCCCACAAGGAGGATTCTTTCTGGGACACTGCTTCTGTGAAGCAGCAGCAGCCACCCTCTGAGGGGTGCAGCAAAAGGCCCTAGGTGTGAAGGGGACCATTGAATTATCTGATAAAAATGCCCTTTCAGGGGTAAAATTCCCTTCTCCCAGCTATCCAGAGGAAGCTGAGCTGTTACCATTTCCAGTTCTACATAACCAAGGTGCAGAGAGTGAGAACCACCTGTGAATCCTTCAGAACTGTGAGTACCTCAGAGCTTGGGCTCTAGGGATTTCCTTTGGGTTTTAGTTAGTTAGGAAAGGGGGGGTTTACATCTTGGGCAGGACTGTGCCATCTTCAGGATAGGCCCAGGCAGAAGACCTGCATAGCCATGCGGCCCAACATTGTTTGAATTACAGATTGGGGCCGCTTCATTTCTACAGTTTTGGCTTAATTTGTTTACATTGCTTCCCCCTTTCCTCAAGCATCTGACTTCACATAACCTTGGTTAGCTACCGGCAATCTGGTGAGGCACCCACCTGGTGAGGTAAAAGCTCTAAGGTCTTTTGAGGGCATAAGCTGGATGCATCTGTAATTGTGGGATTGGGACTGCCAGGAGGGCAGGTAAAGTACAGGACTTTCATAGAGCATGAGAAATAACCCCATTTCTTCCATTTTTTATTTATTTTTTTTATTAAACTCTAGGATTACAAGTACCTTTGAGCGGGAGCTGCTCATTTGCAAAGGTTCCACGTCAAAGGTAGGGGGATACATACATACAAAGGTTGGTAATGGTATACAGGCATAATATAGATATGGTTGACAATGTTTTGCAGTTGTAAAACACTTTAGAAATAAAAGACATTACTAGAGAGCAACTTAAACAGGCAGGTAGATGATGTAACAGAGTAAGGGAATTAAGAAGCAAATGGACTATAAGCTTGATATTGAGTAGGAGGGGACAGAGAGCAGTAGGCAGGCTGAGCTGCTGTCTGTCATAGGGAGGAGAGGCGGGAGGGGATCACGTACAGGGGAATATGGTAATGAGGTCTGAAGTGTGGTGGAGGGGTGTGGGGGGTATATTCCCTCCTGTCCCCTTGTTCTTTCCTTAGCCCTCCCTTCTAAATAAATTGTTTATTATACATTTTACAGTTGGTGTGCATGGTATTGCTATTGTGTCAATTGTTTTTGTTTGGGTACTATCTAAGAATGTGTGGGAGGTTTAAACTATTTTTCCTGGGGGGTGGTTTCGAGGGTTCATTGGTACCTTGTTGCACTACTACTACTACTACTACCCCAGGTGGAGGCACCAAACCATTATTGCTTTACCCTTTTTGTCCTGCTCATGAAAGAACCTAGGCTGGCCCCTTCGCAGTGAAAGGGAGGAGAGGTGAACCCTGAGGGCCCCTGGCAGCCATCAGAATAATCATAAAACTGCACTACTGCTTATGTACCCTGACCCCAAGGAGGGCAGGTTTACAGTTAGACACCATTTTAGTCACGTAATACAGGCCCTTGAACCTTGGCTGCAGTTTGGGGCAAATAACCTTTTTATACCTCTGGTTCTTAACCCACACCCAGTTGCCCTCCTCATAAAACTGACCTGTTACTTTAAGGTCATTCTGCACTATTTGTTTACCCATGGCCTTCTCTTGGTGCCTCTTTACTGCTGCACCCACTGTATGAGGTACCCTGCCACTTTAGTCACATAATCAGTGGGGTCACTATTCTTCTCCAGGATGTCCACCCCATTTAGCAGCTATACCAACAATGTGATTTCATGACTGAATATCACCATAAATGGTGAGTCCTTGAGGACTGTACACTACTCTTGTGAACCAGCATAATGTACTGCAAAAGACTATCCCACTTGGTCTTGCAATCTTGAACAAACAAGGACAGCATGACTAGGAGCATGCAGTTTAACTGTTCAGCCAGTCCACTGGACTGTGTGTGGTATGGAGTGGTCCTGGTTTTGTGCACTACTAGAAGCTTGCACTCCTGTGGGAACAACCTAAACTCAAGGTTTTGTCCCTGACCCATAGGGACGGACCTGAGGACTTGCAAATGAACAGGGTGATCAGAAGAGTGCCTCAGGGATCAGTGCTGGGACTGGTCCTCTTTAATATCTTTATAAGTGACATTGCAGAGAAGCTACAAGGGAAGGTCTGCCTCTTTACAGATGACACCAAAATCTGCAATAGGGCACTCTGGGGAGGGTGGACAGGATCAGCAGAGACCTGAGAAAACTAGAGGAGTGGTCAAGGGTATGGCAGCTGGGTTTTAATGTGAAAAAGTACAACATAATACACTTAGGGCACAGAAACCCAGGGGTGGAGTACAAAATGGGTGGAGTGGTATTGACAACCACCAGGCTGGAATGAGACCTGGAGGTAATCATATCAGATGGCCTAAAGGTGGCCAGGCAGTTCTGCAAGGCAGCAGGGAGGGCTAGTGAGATGCTGGGGTGCATAGGAAGGGGCATCACCAATAGAAAGGTAGTGTTACCTCTATATAGATCATCATATATCATCAGTTTATTTATAAAAGGGGCCCTTCCCAAGCTCAGGGCGCCTGAACAATTCATATACAGATAAAACATTATAATTTTCATAAAACCGAATATAAAACAACCCCTTAAATATAATTAAACATTTCCTTATAAAATCAGTAACATTAGTCCCAATCAGATCTGATTAAAGGCCTTACAAAAGAGATGAGTTTTAAGGGCCAACTTAAATCCTTCGATGATTAGGCTATCTCGTATCCGACGAGGAAGAGAATTCCACAGTGTAGGAGCCATAAAGGCAAAAGATTGCACTCCAGATGTCTTCAAACATACCCTGGGAATCTCTAGCAATACCTCGTTGGAGGATAAGAGTTGGCGGGAGGGGCAGTAAGGCTGCAGAAGATCTTGCATGTAGCATGGTCCCTGGTCATGTAGGGTTTATAGGTCAACAACGCAACTTTGAAGGTTATCTGCCACTGTAGTGGCAGCCAGTGCAGTTCACGCAGCAAAGGTGTTATATGACTGGATCTAGGGGCTCCAGTTAACAGCCTGGCCATCATGTTCTGCACCAGCTGCAAGTGGTGGATATCCACCCCCAGCAGCCCTAGGTAGAGGGCGTTGCAGTAATCAAGACGGGTGGTGACAAAGGCATGGACCAAGGTAGGCAGATCTTCAAATGGAACCAGATGCTTCACCCTGGTGATATTTCTTAGATGATGAAAAGAAGATTTAACCACTGTTGACACTTGTGATTTCAAGGTCAGACCCTCATCGAAGATCATGCCTAAGTTACGCACCTGGCTTGAGGCGCACAACTGGACACCCCCAAGCCTCAGCCCGGTGAGTTGTCCCATCCCTGCCCTAACTGTCCTATGATCTGGCTCTATCACCAACACCTCCATCTTCCCAGGATTAGCCGCAGCCAGCTAGCATTCATCCAGTCCTGTATCTCATTTATGCAGTTGTTAAACACTGAGACAGTATCTATCCCCTGCTCGAGCACAAAAGACATGTATTGCTGAGAATCATCTGCATAGCAGTGAAAACCCAAGTCGTACCATCTTATAATGTCTTCTAATGGCAGCATGTATATTGCAAACAATATTAGCGACAACACCAAGCTCTGTGGAACCCCACAGGGCAGACAGTGAGGGGCCGAGGAATAAATCCCGACACCACTCTCTGAATTCTGCCCTTGAGGAAAGATCGAAACCAATTGAGGACCACCACCCCCCCAGTCCACAGAAAAACCACAGGAGGTCGAGTAGCACACCATGGTCTACAGTGTCAAATGCTGCTGAGAGATCAAGGAGAACCAAGATGATACAGGCCCTCTGATCTCTGGCCATCAGGAGATCATTTAGTACCCAAACCAGGGCCGTCTTGGTGCTATGCCTTTTCCTGAAACCCGACTGGAGGAGGATTATAGATATTGTGGCTGGATAAGTGATCCTTCAGCTGCAGAGTGACCACTTTCTCAATAACTTTACCTACAAAAGGTAAGTTTGAGACTGGCCTGCAGTTTGCTGGACAGTCCAGGTCAAGGGAGGGCTTGTTCAGGAGGGGCTGGACCACTGCCTCCTTTAAGGGATTTGGAGAGATCCCTCTCTCCAGTGACATCCTTACTATTTCAATAAGGACTGGGGTGATCATCTCAATACACCTCACAAGAAGGTGTGTTGAGCCTGGGTCCAGACTACAGCAAGTTGGCCGCAAAGTCTGGATGATCATCACTATATCTATGATTACCGGTTGGCCAAAGGTAGACCAGGTTATCTGGGTGTTAGTACCACACGATTGGACACTGCAAGGACCAGTGGGGAGGCACTGGCTAATCTCATCCCTGATGGAGGCAACCTTATCAGCAAACAACTGTGCAAACTCATCACACTTTTCTTGTGATAATGATCGACCGGACTGCAGACAAGCTGAATTGCACAGTCTGGTCTGTTTTTAGCTGCAGCAATTTCCCTGGACAGGAATTCTGCCTTATTACGGGATATTGCAGATTGGTAAACCTTATAATAGTCTAACAATCTAAGCCTGTCCTCCTCCAGGTTAGTTTTCTGCCAGTGTCTCTCCAACCTTCGCCCTAATCTCTTCAACTCTTGCAGTGTCCCATCATACCATGGGGCACCCAGGCAAAGGATTAAAGGGTGAACATGCACCAGAGCAATGATATCCAGGGCCCCTGATATTGCCCTATTATAGGTGACAACCAGGTCCCCGGGACACTACTATCATTCGGAATTCCTGAAAGGTCAAGTACCATCATAAGGCTTTCTGAGGTAACCCATCTTAAAGGATGGTACTGTAACATTTCCTTCGGGGCAGGCCTAATATGGGGGGGGGTCACAAAAGTGAATCTCAGGGTGTGATGGTCAGACCATCCAACAGGATCCTCCTCCACATTGGAGATTTCCATCCCCAGGAGGAACACCAAGTCCAATGAGTGCCCCCCTTTGTGGGTTGCAGAGGTGACTACCCATGTCAGGCCCAATTATTCCATCAATTGAAGGAGGTTCTGTCCAAATGGCGAGAGTTCATTGTTGACCCAGGCACTGAAGTCCCCCAGAATCAACCACCTGGTGGACTCCAACACCATGTCAGTGATGAAATTCACCACCTCCTGCAGGAAAACCCTCCCATCACCTGGTGGACGGTAGATGAGAAACATCCTGCAACCTTCACCTGCACCCACAATACACTCAAATAAGTTGGTAGATCCCACTGGCACCTCCCTGATTTCTGATCTAAAACAGATTGTGCCCCCCCAACTCTTTGATCCACTCTTGGGAAGTGTATTACAGAGAACCCAGGAGGAACTGTTGCTACTGAAATGGGCCCCACATTATCATCCAACCAGCTCTCTGTGATGCAAGCCAGGTCCATGGAAGCCACAAGATCCGCAATTACAGCAGTCTTGTTCCCCATGGACCTGGCATTGCATAACACAACCTGAGAGGGATGAGAATCTGAGGATGACCACACTACCTGCCTGCAATAATCAGAGCCCTTGGGTATGGGCACAAGAAAAGGAAGACCTTGATCCTGTACCCATTTCACCCCAGGATGCCTCCTGGACCTCACAGTCTCTATCCATCCACTCCTTTCCCTCTCACTTTTAGACCCCCAAGACCCCCCTCCCCTCCGCCTCCTCACTATGCCTAACACCTGGCACCTACCATACACCTCATGAGGAAGCTGCAGGCAGTAAAAGGGGTGGAGGTCCCTGAGTCTCAAGGGGGAGTACTGCCTGACCATTTCAATCTTACCCCAACACATTTCCACTAACTCCCCCCACTCACATCACTATTACAATTTTATATAAACCTCATATAGTTGGTAAGGCCCCACCTAGAGTACTGTGTCCAGTTCTGGAAACCACATTTCCTGAAGGGCATAGACAGAGTGGAGGTGGTCCAGAGGAGGGCAACTAAAATGGTACAAGGTCTGCATCAAAAACCCTATGAAGAGAGACTAAAGCACCTCCATATGTACACCCTGGAACAGAGGAGGGAGAGGGGGATATGATAGAAACCTTTAAATACTTCACAGGGGTAAATAAAGTACAGGAGGAAAGTATTTCTCAGAAGAAAAGATGCTCAAGGACAAAGGGATATGCTATGAAGCTGGAGGGGGATAGATTCAGGAGAGATGTGAGGAAGCACTTCTTCACAGAAAGAGTGGTGGATTCCTGGAACAGCCTTCCAGCAGAGGGGGTGAGGGGTGAAAACAGTGGTGGGTTTCAAGAATGCATGGGATAGTCACAAGGGAATCATAGTGGAAAGGAAGGGGGAACAGAGAAAGAGCTGTAGATTGGGTACAGTCTGCAGTAATTAATTTTATTATTTATTTGAAAATTGGTGACCAAGAAAGGTACACTGAGCTGGGGCTCATTTTCAGGTGTGACCCTGCGGAGGAGAGCAAAGGATAAAAACAGTACATAGCTTAGATAAATACAGCATTACAAGAAAAGTGCAAAATCATTCACACGACAACAGAAAGTGCAAACTTGATCATACAAAAAAGTAGCCGTTAATCATTACACCAGGTGTAAGGGGACTGTTAAGAGGAAGAAAAACAGGAGCAAAGGGGAAATTGTAGGAATCTCAGTTGGTTTCGCAGGAGAGATGGTGAAACAAAGGGAAGAGGGAAGTTAGTTCCAAAGTAAGGGGAGATGATAGGCAAAGGTTGGTTGGCCAGTTGAGGTATGGGAACACGGCAAAGCAAAGCTGCGATGGTTCCTCGGGCAGAAGAAGCAAGAGGCAGAAGGAACAATGGAGAGGAGTGGTGAGAGGTGGGAGGGAAGGGACCCGCACCAGTATTGAGACATAGAAGAGACACAGTACATCTGGCGATGGGATGAAAGGGGCAGAATGGATACAGATGAGTAAAATGAGCAGTTATGAGTTTGAGGGAGTGAGTTGATTGCAAAACAACAGAAGGTGTTACAGAGGGAATCCTGTCTGGCCAGGGAGGTGGAGGGGGCAGAACTATAGACTACATCCGCATAAATCAAAGACAGTGAGCACCATTTTGGTGACAAACTCACATTAAACCTGTAGGGAAAGACGATCTTTATTTTTGTACGGAGCACCAAGTTTAGGATGGAGTTTGGCATGGATGGCTTCTATGTGAGAACAGAGAAGTCAAGCTTACTGTCAAGCCACACACCAAGGTACTTGAAAGAGGAGCCACTTCAAGTGGGGAGCCATCCAAGGTGGAAAAAATGGGTACTGAGGTGAGTTTGGACATTTTTTGACTGGTACCAAATGTCACGGATACTGTTTTTTTTACTATTGACCCAAAGCTGTTTAGACTGGAACCATCATAAGACGTTGTGGAAGTCTAGCTGTAATAGACATTCTGCATCGGTGGTGGAGGGGCCAGAAGTGTAGATAACTGTGTTATCTGCATACATGTAATAGTGTAAGTAGGCAAAAATGGGCAGACTGGATAGGCCAACTGGTCTTTATCTGCTGTCAAATTCTATTTTTCTGTGTTTCTATGTTTCACAGAAACAATGACCACAGTTCGAACCTCTTGATCAGGCAGTGGGTAGGCTTTTGCCCACTTCTTGAAACTGTCCACTACTACCAAAATTTAACTATTGTCCATAGGGGTTAATGGTAAGGGGTCCAGGATATTCACTGCTATCCTCTCTAAGGGCTGACTGGTTTGGAACTAGACCATGAAGGGCCCTGGGGTGGCAACTACTGCTCTCCAGGACCATACCTCTCAACCTGGCAGGACCAAAATCAGGGACACCCACCTAGAAAATCAGGGACAGAAGATCAAAATCAGGGACACCATTTTTTGGACAGCATGGCGGTGGGCACCGGTCTCGAGCCCACACGTGTGAACTGCATATTAGTCAAAATACTGAAGAATCACTCTTAACGCAAATGCAAGCATGTATATTAACTTTATTGAACAGTAAAGCCATCTTTACAAATTCAAAATATAGTTTCATAGAACTGTAATCTAGCACACATCTGTATGTATTGCATTTTTGCTAGCAGTACCAAAAAAAAAAAAGACTACTTTCATACCTTTAAACACCTACACCTATCCATGACCTCACCCTTAAATATAAAAAAAGCACACCAAATTCTATAGCTTTGATCAATTGATCAGTCTATAATGTATACACAGAGTCATGCA
This sequence comes from Neoceratodus forsteri, assembly GCA_016271365.2. Lineage (NCBI taxonomy): Eukaryota > Metazoa > Chordata > Ceratodontiformes > Ceratodontidae > Neoceratodus > Neoceratodus forsteri. The sequence goes on along the minus strand of CM028133.1, from coordinate 268,554,634 downwards.
CAGACACACGTATATTATTTACATTATTGCACAAACTGTAAAAAAAAAAAAAAACCACCAAAAAAAAAAAAACACTTTTATTCCCTTCACAGTCCCATCCAGCCCACATAACCATTTCAGTCGAGGTTCACATTGCAATTAATGTCCCATCAGAGTCCAAAACATGTTGCACTCCATACACACATCCCTAATGGGTAAACTTTAGTGTCATTTTGAGGTGCCATGTTCTCGGTTATAGAAGTGTGTTGCCTTCTTAGCTGCTTCAAGGACATCCTTGGAGTGCTGTATATCAAAACATTCTCTGTCTTCATTAAACTTTATGGCAAGTAAGGAATTTAGAGTTTTTGTATTTAAAGAATGTCTGAGTTCTGTTTTCACCTTCCTTACCATACTGAAAGCATGCTCTGATTCTGCATTTGAGTGTGGTAAGCACAGCACTGTCTCCATTAACCGTCTGAACATTGGTATGTTTTGTTCAGACATGCCAGTGAGTTGGCAAAGAACCTTCCCCCGATATTTTAGAGCAGAGGCATTTGTGGCAAATGTTGGCTGTCCTCTCTGAAATGTTTCAGCAAACTGATATATGCCAAACTCATCTAGCAGCTGGTCACATTCAGTTGATATAGTGCAGGGGTCTGCAACCTTTTTGGGCCTGGGAGCCGCATGACCAATGGCCAACCGCAAAAGAGCCATTCAAAAATGTGGTCATGACTAACATGCACATATACGTGCCAGACATTCTCAAAACATGTAATTTAATGCAAAAATGTATGTTACTTTGTTAAAAAACAACACAGACTGCTATATTAAGAGGAATTTAGTTTTTTATTGAATACATTTTCTGTGCAAATGAGTTCACTGTTTCTTGAGCAATAAATTCTGTGCAAATGAATGTGCTGTGTTTATTGAATACATACATTTGCTATGCAAATGAGTTGCCATTTCTGGTGAATAAATACATTCTGTGCAAATGAATTCACTGTTTCTTGAGCAATGAATACATTCTGTGCAAACAAATGTGCTGTGTTTATTGAATACATACATTTGCTGTGCAAATGAGTTGCCATTTCTGGTGAATAAATACATTCTGTGCAAATGAATTCACTGTTTCTTGAGCAATAAATAAATTATGTGCAAACGAATGTGCTGTGTTTACTGAATACATACATTTGCTGTGCAAATGAATTGCCATTTCTGGTGAATAAATACATTCTGTGCAAATGAATTCACTGTTTCTTGAGCAATAAATAAATTTTGTGCAAACGAATGTGCTGTGTTTACTGAATACATACATTTGCTGTGCAAATGAATTGCCATTTCTGGTGAATAAATACATTCTGTGCAAATGAATTCACTGTTTCTTGAGCAATAAATAAATTCTGTGCAAACGAATGTGCTGTGTTTACTGAATACATACATTTGCTGTGCAAATGAATTAGCCATTTCTGGTGAATAAATACATTCTGTGCAAATGCAGCAACCTCTTGTTTCAAATCCCATTTACCAAAATACAATAAGGTTCATGCCCCACTATCTGTGCCAGAGCCTAAACTGCAGGTTATTCAAGATTACCGTTTCCAAAACGGACAGTACTGCTTAGGCACCATGTTTCTGTGGCAATGCATAAACTGCTGAACCCTCTTCCCATGATCAGACCAGTACTGTTCGGTACTAGGTTTGTATTTGGCAAGAGGGAGTTTGAATAACCAGAATTCACCTCTGTGCCCATGCACAAGCTGCTGGTTATTCAACATCCCTCTTACCAAAGTACAATCAGTATTGCTCAGCCACCAGTTCTCTGTACCAATGCATGAACTGCTGTCTACAAGAAAAATCCCTCTCTGCAGTACTTGTCAAGTCGCATCTTTTCTGTTCCATTGCACAACTGCTTGCTATTACAAAAGCATCTTCTCAAGATACAACCAGTACTTCTCTATCACCGCTTTTCAGTGCCAATTAATAAAAGGCAGGCTTCCCAAAAAACACACACATTTTCACACCTTTTCCCCAAAGTACAGACATCACTGTTCAATTCAGTACTTTTTATTAGTGCGATTTCTGGTCTTGCATCCCTTTGCTCAGCTTTTCTATATTTGGCTCATAGCTGGTTAGTTTTAATCGAGTACAGACATCCAATGATCCATCAGTGAGCCGAGAGCGGAACTTGTTTTTAATACAGTTCATGTGTGAGAACACTTGTTCACACAGATAGGTGGAGCCAAAAACTGACAGCATGCCAAAAGCAAGGTGCTTCATTGTCTTGAAGCTATCAGGGAGTGCCATCCAAACTTGGAAGATAAGCCCATCTGTCTTTGGCAGCCTTTCCATCTCAGCCCACTTGTGTGCTGCCGCTAGCTCTGCCCTTCGTTTTTCCTGATGTTCTAGCTCTGCATTTAGCTGTCTAAATTTATCTGTCCAAATGTGCGACTCTTTGAATTCAACCACTTCCATCTCCAAGTCAGCAATGGGGATGTTAAAATGGTCCAGCTGCATTTCTTCAAGATTTGACTGATATGGCTGGGTCATAAACCGGAAGGTTGGTACATATTTTCTGAAGTCATTAAATCTGTGACTGAAGTTTCTGATTAGTCCATTGATGGCTTCCTCAAGCACTGCAGTGTTCATAGTGAAGCTGGGTTCTTGTGTCTCATCCATTTTAAATTTACAAAGGTATTCAAAGTGATATAGTGTTCCTCTTTTTAAGTCATTCTGGAACACTTTCAGTTTTTACGAGAATGTCAGGACCTGTTCGCACAGGGAGAACACAGTATTGCCGCTTCCTTGCAGCCCAATATTCAGTCTGTTCAAGTGTCCAGTCAGATCAACCAAGAAGTAAAACTTCTGGAGCCAAAAGCTGTTTGACAGTTCTTCTTGCACAATGCCTTTCTCATGTAAAAACTGCTTAATTTCAGTCAAGCAGTCTGCAAATCGTTTCAGGACCTTACCCCGGGAAAGCCAACAAACATTGTTGTATATCAGTAGGTCAGAATATTGTGAATCCAGCTCTTCCAGAAGGTGTCTGAACTGACGATGGTTCAGAGCCCTGGCAAGAATAGTGTTTACAATTTTCACGACCAGTGCCATGACATCTGCCATCTCCTTTCCAAGGGACTGGGCACACAGTGACTCCTGGTGAAGAATGCAATGAAAAATAATAATTGACCGTTGCAGTTTCTCCTCGAGCAGCTTTACAAGTCCTTTGTGACATCCAGTCATGCTGGGGGCTCCATCAGTACAAATACTCACTATTTTGTCAAGGGGCAGGTTCTCCTTCTGAAAATACTCACAGAGAGCATTGAAGATGTCCTCTCCTCTGGTTTGTTGCTTCAGGGGGCAAATGCTCACTAGTTCCTCTTTTACTCCGGACTCACAAACAAAACGAACCATTATTGCCAGTTGTGCTGTGTCCCTGATGTCTGTGGATTCATCGAGTGCTAAAGAAAAATATGAAGATGATACGATATCTTTCACTACCTGAGAATCCACATCTTGCATCATTTTCTGTGCACAGTCCTTCACGGTCTTGGCAGATATTGGCAAATCTTGAATCTGGCGAACAATTTTGTCTTTTTCCCGGAATTCTGCAAACAAATACGGAGCCATTTCAAGAAACGTGTCTTTAAAAAATTCTCCATCCGTGAAAGGCTTCCCTGCGCGAACCACCTGCAAAGCTCCAATGAAGCTGGCTGTTGTGAGATGATTTGCAGATGACGACCACGATGTCAGCACAGTTTGCTCCTTTCCCAGTTTCTTTTCCAACTCCTCAAAGACCTTCCTTCATGCTTGTCTTTCAGGGTATTTAGTTGCAAATGCTGCACGTTTTGTCGTGAAGTGACGCTGTAATTCGATTTCTTGTTTCCGGCAAGAGACTCTCGACAAATCACGCAGAATGGCAGTCCTTTCCTACCGATGAAGCCATAATCAAACCAGTCATCTTGAAATGTCCGGTTCTCATCAGCAATCTTTCTTTTTTTAGCAGGATGCGCCATGTTTCTTTGCAGTGTACACCAACCAAGATACTTTCTGAATAGTGGCCCTGAATAGTGGGCACAAAAAAACAAAAAGAAAGAAGTCAAAAAAAATCTAGAAATGTGATTAGCAGCAATAAGATCATTAAAATGGCACAGCACAGCTTTGAGACACTTGAAGGAACAAGAAAAAACAGAATGAAAGTTCTGTTGAACGAAGTATGTGAACAGAAAAAATAAGAGCGCCACAACCGGAAACACATTGAGGAACGGGAACAACATAATACTCAATCTCTTTAAGAAATCCATGTGGCAGAAGTGCGCACAAAAGGAGTTCTACAACTTGTTAATATGCAGTCCAGATGAAGGAAAAGATCATGCCACGGACACAAGTGGGATCCAGAATTATATGTAGTCACAGGCATTGGATGATTGCAAGATGCAGAAATGGAATGTTTATGCGAGACATTACTAAAGGGCACAACAATCAATATCAGCAGAGAAGCACTGTTTTAGGATGCAGAACCAATGAATGCAGCACAACAGAAGCCCCCCCCCCATATACACTCACCCCGAACAAGGCAGCAAAGCACATCATCTTATTTATTAAACACACAGAAGTAACAATGCAGTGGCCAGAATCCAGAGATAGGCCCAACTGTAAACACAGTGTCACGTCACCCCAGCCTACCCCACCAATAAAGACAGTTTACAAGAAAACTGATGTTAACACAAATAAAGCAACACAGCAATCCAAACAACCTCCCACCCCTCCAAACACAACAAACAGGCAAAGTGAAGTCTTTTGGTTTGGGTGTTTTGGGGGGTGAGGATATAGGCTTGCTATATATATGACCACAGCTGACGTTTGTATGTATATGAGTGGTGTTTCACACAAAGTATGCCATAATAAGGAACATCAGGGGTTGAAACCAACTTTTTCAGCCACCAGCCCACAGGGCTAGTGGCGGAAAAAATCCACTGGCCCACCATAACTTTCACTAGCCCGGCACCACCGAAAACAAAACCAAATAAAGAAAAATGCACACACAAACTGGTTTTAAAAATAAATGTTTTATTGCCGGCCCCTCTTGAAGCCCTCCATGGTGTTCATTTCCACCACCTACATGGGCGAGCCATTCCACCCGCCCCCCCCACTTTTTTCATGAAGAAAAGTGTTTTCATCCTTTCTGACCCCAACCCCCATCAGCTTTGTATCATCATGTCCTCTTGTGGTGGACCCCTTGCAACACCTGAAGCTGCTGGCAGTCATACCCTGTTCATCTCTGAGAAACTTGAATGTTTCTATAATGTTACCCTGCTCCCTCTTGGTTTGTAGCGAGTGGGTCAGACGGAATCGGAACCGGATTGGCATGGCACAGATTTGTTACCCAGAAATTACAAAATGGTAGCCAAACAATAATCATTTGCAGAAAAACAGCAGGGGAAAATATTAACTAAACTGGATTAGCTAGTACACAGATCCACAGAAGGACAGATTAATGTTTGTATCCTGAGGCACTCCTGCTTAAAATGGTTCTTGGCGACTTAGACTGCTAAATAGAGAAATCATTGTGAACAGTAGCAGTGGTGACCCAAGGTACAGACATTATTTTGGCCCTTCTAGGATGCTCTTTACACAGTGGACTGCGGCCTCCATCATGAAAAATTAAACACAAGCTGCTCCCCCTCCCAAACACTACCATGACACTTTTAATACATGGCTCACTCTGAGGCAGACTTCAAACAAATTCAAATGTTAGTCATTAGCTCACAGTTCTGCCAAATTGTACTGGATGACATTCTGTCAGGCATAAATTGCCAAGTGTTGACATTTGTCTTAATCCCTTCACAATTGATCTGTGATGAACTTACATGACAAAGTCAGAGACACTGATTACTCTGCAATTAGGATAACTTGAGACACAAACACAAAATTAGGCAGTACTTGACCACCTGAAATCTTTTGAATTTAAGCTGAAGTGTCACAGGCAGGATACCCCCTCCCCCAAAAAACTAAAGTCACTGTGCTCTTCAGTGTTTCTCCCCAGCAGATTGAAGCCGCAGTGGGGGTTTGGAGGAAAGGAGCATAATAGCAACAAGCCCTTCCCCTTCAGCAGTTAAAAAAAATAAATAAAAATCAGCACCAGCACAAAATAATATACTGCCTTTATTTAAATGTAGATTTACTTAAGGCAGGCCACATTATAATCATGAAATTACAAACTCTTACTGCCACGTAGTGTACCTGGCCATTCTGTCATGTAGGATTGCCAATATCATTCTAACAAAAAAAAAAACAGCAAGCAAATACTGCCTCATTTTGCACAAACTAAATGTAGTGGCAGATGAAACAGCTGCCAACCTCCACTCTACCCGCACAACCCAGCTGTCATCACAACCCATTTCTGAACCCTCCCCATCCCCTCTCCTCATAGAGTGGACAAACCCATCACGTCACACAATCTACTGGTTGCATCCACCTTGGTCTTTATTCTGGCATATTGCATTTATGCTGCTAGTCTGTATAACAAGGTTCAAATCCGACCAGATTGTGATTGTGTTGATTAAAAATTGTACAAACAATTGTAAGGTATCATTTACATCTTAATAACTGATGTATATAAATTATGTCAGTGCCGTCAAACAGAACTAAATTTATCATGGTGCAGCATAGTTAAGCAATCAGTTTTATGAACTTAATTTAATAAAACCTGTATTTTAATGACATTTTGATTATTGCTGACCAGTAATGCATTCTTTTGGCCTTCCCTACAACATGCTGCACTGTGAGTTACTTTTGACTGTCACTGACGATAACTCGATGTTTTCTTTGCTAGTCTTACCCTATCTATCCACCCCCTCTTTCCCCAGCCGGTGAACTTATACAACTATTTTTTTTTTTTCACAATTGCAGAGAGAGACAGTTTTACTGATTCAGTTAACAGACATTCTAATTTTGCTGCTACTCTGTGATAGTGGAACAAACAACACATGAGCATCAGCATACAGCCATACACCAAAACAGGTACCTTTGTGGAGCAAATCCTAGGGGTGAATCAGAAATAACAGACACAATGGCCATTGTAACATTATCAATACAAGCATTAAACAACGTTGGGGCTAAAAGGCAGCCTTGATTGACACACGCCTTTGAGAAATTCCATGGCACACTACCCCCCCAGCCCAGCACCTAGCTAGCAGATGTCAGTGCCCACGCCCTGCATCATTTGCCATTGTTTGACCAATAAATGGAACTGAATGCAGTCACAGAAAATTAATCCATGAATGTCGGTTCTTACCTCTGTCAGCCATAAATCCACAATGCAGGACGTGACGCCTATCCGACAGTGAGTCAGCCAGCCCCTCGGTGCCTCAAGCTAGTCCTCGCTCGGCTCCTCGGTCTCTCTCTTCTCTCCACAGTGCTGGTACGAAACTGTGCAACTACTGCTGTTCTTAGTGGCAGGCAGTGCAGCGGTTCTGACGCTTGACTCACAGTCCACTAGCAGGCTTGCAGCTCTTTTCCAGTTCCAGTAGTCCAGACTCCGACTCCCGATCCGAATCCCGAAATCTGCTGGTTCCTCTCTGGCACAATGCGCTCTGGACTAGCTAGTCAACAAGAAACACGAGTCCTGAAGAACAGACTTCTCTACGTTTTTTTTCATGGCATTTAAAGGGCCCGCCTGATTCTGACCCGCCCACTGCCACGCCTCTTTTCTTCAAGCGGACCTGATTGAGATGTCTTGAGAGGACTAGCAAGACATTTCTCAATCAGGTCCAATAGGGCAGGCTAGTAGCTTGCGCGTCACTAACAAAGAAGACCCCACCCCCCAACCATACAGGAGGAAGATCAGCCCGGACGGAAATCCCACGGGGAAAAAGAACAAAAGAATGCTAGGGGAGACTAGCACGCTCTGCTACCCCCACTGATCTCTGCAACACGCCATGCGGTTTGGCGTTTTTTTTCTGCAAGGGATGCACTTTCACCTGGGCAAGCAGGGAAGCCGCAGCTTAGGGCAGGGAGAGCTGCATGCGGCTTGCGAGCCGCGGGTTGCCGACCTTTGATATAGTGCAAATGCCCAGCTGCCTTCCCAAGTCCACAACAACCATCCTTGACATCTTCAGCTTTAAAGCTGGATTGAGTGGAGTGGATACACTTTTCAAGAGCCTGCTGTTCAGTGGAAATTTGGTCAGCATTTTTCTCAGAACTGCTGTGTAGAAAGCTCTTGCCTTTCTGTATATGTTGGTTTCAGCTGCTGTTCCAGCAATAGTATCCTCATTTTCTTTGATGAAATCTTCCACTTCTGGTCCAACCCGAGTTTCCTGAAGGGGGAGGAAATTCTCTGCCTTATCGAGAAATGTAGTTTTGCGTTCATTAAATAAACTGACTGCTGCTTCAGAAAGAAGAAGTCTGCTAGAATACAACTGAACAATTTTGCTAATTTCCCCATGAAGAGTCATTAGCTGACTCTCCCTGCTCTGTAGCTTTTTGTTAAATTGGCATGGGGCACCATTGCATATTTTAAGAAAAGAAAAGTCATCCTCATTTCCTGACTGCTTAACCACTCTGCTATGAGTTGGACTTTTTGCACCTCGGGGCTCACATGACATAAAATAGGACAGCAGAACTGGCCACATGTCCACCATTTGCTGCACAACTTTGCTCAAACTGAGCCATCTTGTAGGCACGTTTGATAATTTGCAAGGGCTCAATGTCCACAAACAAACTGAACTCCTTTAACTGCTGTTGCCTCTGGGAACTTGAAGAAAGATGGCAGTAAATGTCTGAAATTAACTCTTCAACTGGTGATGAAATTGCTTTAACGGGCGGATTTGGTGCAAAGGTCTGCCAGATGGCAAAGACATCCCATGTTTATGATATTTGGGCAGACCTGCTTCAGCCTAGAAAGCAGAGAATTGTTTTTCCCAATCATAGCAGAAGCATTATTGGATGAGAATGCAGTCAGATTGGTCAGTGGGATATGGAAGTGCTCTAAGGTTTTCATCACAATGTCAAACATTGCCTGCCCAGTTCCAGATATACAAGAAGGCATGTCCAGGAAGCGAATGACATTTGTTTCCAACTTCATGTCATAAAAGCCCACCAGAATAACCAATAACTTTTCATCCCCCATGTCTGTGCTTTGGTCGACATACAAGCAGAATGGTAGCTGGCGACACTGGGCAGCTGCATCCTCCTGATACTTTGGCCCAAGGACTTCCCGTGCAATGCATGCAGATTTGGTTGATCCACAGGTTATTTTTTTAACCACTTCTTGGTCTGTGCAGTGCTTCCTCATAAATTTTAAGATGTGGTCAGCACAGGAAAAGGAGAGATTGTGTTTTGCCAAAAGATTGACAAAGGCCACCTCAGCCTCCACAACCTTTGTGGAACTTTGAGCTTGAGAAAAGTGGCCCAGCTTCTTCCCAGAAGCATGTTTCACATTCTGCTGGTGCTTGTGTGATGATTCGTGGTGCTGCATATCATTCCTTCCTCCATGGCTCATGCTGATGTCAGATGCACACACTTTGCAGAATGCATACAGGGGCCCTTTTCTGCTGGCTGCTACCCATTCAAATGTAGTCTTCCATGCAGTCTGGAACACAGCATTTCTCTTCGACTTCTTGGTTGGGGTCATGTTACCTCCACTGCAGATGTCATCCTCGGAGAAAGTGTTGTCATCATGGTCCATTTTCTAATAAAATTGCAACAAAGATAAAATGCAGAACAAGTTAACCTCAGGTGCAGGACCTCTCTTTAAATGAGAGAAATCTCCTGCTGGCAACTTCAGGCTGAATCAGCTCTCCAGAGTCCACCTTTATGTTTTCCAGCTCTGATACATTATCCAGGCTGATTCTTAAACTGTTGTGCTGTCCCATAGCTTCTTCCATTATGTGCACATAAAGACTTGCTAACGTATCAGGTGTGGTCTGAGCCTTTCTCCAGCCCTACAACTGTACCAGATGCATACAAACAACAAGCTGCTAACAAGGCTGGAGTTCTCTTTATCTGTCCAACAGCTTATGCTAAGTAAATTAAGAAGCTGTTAATGTTGCCTGAATGACACATTCACAGTACTTACAAACCCTCCCCATTCTTGCTGACTAAGGCTTATGCAGCACAATGGTTTATCTAGCTTACATTTTATATTAAGCTATGTGGCATGCCATGCCATGCCAGTACCACTACTACTGACTAACTCCCCCCCCCACACACACACAGTACACACACACCACACACACACACACACACACACACACACACACACACACACACACACACTAAAAGATAATGCGGTTCCAGGGAGAGAGCAAAACAGAGTCAGATTCATGCCTGCAGCAATCCTTTCCCCCAAGCACAAATTATATGACAATATCTTTTGTCTTTTAAACAGTGCCCACAGGGGAGGGCTTTGATGCAGCGGCACTGCTTCTTACTAACGCTCCCCTAAGATCACTGGGCTCAGTCAGCTCAGACTAGGCAGCAATCCTTTCACCCAAGCATACACATACCTTGCAAGTGTCCTGGATTGTCCGTGAAGTCCCAGTCAGACTCCAGTTCTACAATTATCTGCCAGACTCCACAGATCTAAAATTATTAAGTAGCAAAGGAAAAAAAAAGGGGGGGGGGCTTTGTGATTGTCTGCCTGAAGAATGAGGAAGGTTGTTTACTGCTGGTCAGACAAAATGACAAGACAGACAAGTGCTGCTCAAGTGCTCAGTCAGTGCTTGTGGCTGCCCAGTCTCAACACTCCACTGCGCTGTTGCTGCTCCGTCCTCGGTCCAGTCTTCTACACTTCCTCTGCAGTCATTTCAAGCCAGGAGGAGCCATGTGGTGGTGAATAGATGCCGGATTTGCTGGCTGCTGCTCTTTCACAGTTTACTTTTCACTGATACATCAGTGATACAGCTCTTTTTGGGGTGATTTGTTGCAGCAGCAGTCCAGCAGCCGGCCTGGCTCCCTCTGAGTGACTGCAGCCCACACGGCTCAGGCCAGGCTCCGCTTGACAGACATGCGATGGGCACCTTGAGTGATGTACCAGCTAGCATCTCTCTGCCTCATCTCAATTTTCTCTTCTGTGCTCTGGAACTCTGGAGGGCTTCTTTGACAGTTTGATTCTCCAGCCTCAGACCCAAGGAAAGACACAACACTTGAGGTCCATGGGTGCCTTCGTTCTGCCTGAGTTGCACTGACTGACACAAAGAGCAGTACTGTCTACATAATCTTTAAAATACAATAAAGAGTCCTTGGCAGACAACTAGGAGTATTCTTTGATAGCCGCACAAGAGAGCATGTACTGACTGAGTACTAGTGTTTGTACTGCAAAAGAAAATAAAAGTCTCAATAACATCTACAGAAATTCCTTCAATAATTGTGCAAGCCAGTCACATCATCCAACACTATCGCTGTCTTTGATAAACATCTTGGGAACCTACTTAACACCAAAAGACTGCAATGCATGCAATATAAAAAAATATAACCAGCAATGTACGTAGATTGAGGAGGGTGGACTGACTGACTGACATACAAGAGACACTGAGGACCAGAACTCTACTGGCACTGACCTAATAAATGAACTAGAACTGGCATGACAGAAATAAAATGTAGCTTGTATTTAAAATACAGTGACACTAGTGTCCCCACATTCATTTGGCAGATTTCCTGCAACTCCACAGCAATTTTTCTGTCACTAAGTATGCCACTGACTTAAGTGAACTGTTGACCGCAGTATCGAACTCCGTAAAATATTACTATTTAGAATACCACCACAAAGCACAAGTTACAACTGGGAGTAGACACAGACAGTACACCCAAAAATCAAGTTAAGCTCCTCTCTAATGTGCTCCAATTTAAAAGGAAAAAAAAAATCCACCAACCTGATAGATGATGATTAAGGGTCAAATGAGCTCAGATCTGGTGGGCTGCTGCTGGCTAGCTGACTTAATTTCTGAGTGACCTGCCCGAATATAATAGTACCTCTAAACTCAGAAAAACGACCCTCCATCACAGTGCCTCTGAAAACTTGGTGACCCCCCCCCACAGTACCTCGGAATGTCTGTAAACTTGGTGCAAAATAGACCCCCCCAACACAGTACCTCGGCAATAAAAAGTGCAGTGCGCAGTGCTCAGAAACATTCATGAAACTAGCAGGCAGGATTTGTCACCACACCACAACCAGTCCAGCACTCCTAGTCCTAGCACCACAGCCGCCACTGACGTCCAGAGGATGTGCTGTGTAACCTAACCATCACAGATTGCTGAAGTACTGATTCTGAGAGCAGTAGCGGCTCTAGCCACAAATGGTTACCAGGGCACTGCTGGGGCACAACAGATGACAGCCAGGGCACTGATATATTGTTATTATGGGGGAAGCTCTGTACCATATGGGGCACAGCATTTTTTTACCGGGACACGTGCCCTGGCGGGCCCTGGTGTAGAGCCGCCACTGTCTGAGAGGATAATATTTCTGGTTCTTGCTGTTAGGATAACAGAGAGAGATGGAGTTGATGAACAAAGGATCTTACTCCTGTCTCACACTCACCTCACTGTACAGTACCTATGTATCTTGAATTGAAACAATAAACCAGTAAACCTTTTACTCCAGTAGCTATTAGTTACTTCTTATGGTTTCAACAATCTGATTCAGATCTGCTATTGCTTTTAAGAATACTGAGCACAGTGAGCAGTCATTTTCTTAAAAAAGTTTGAGGCTGACTGAGATATTTAAGCTATTATTTAAGGCAATGGCTGTTCACATGCAGTTCTGAATGCTCTTACCTCCAGTGGGGCATTTGGTTTTCTGAGACAACAGGAGCAAACTGAACAGAATATTGTTCAGCAAGCAGTCATTTTCAGCTGTGCTGGAGCTGGTCATGCTGGAGAGGCTGTGAGAGATTAGCCCGTGATACAGTAGATGCAGGGGACTGACTATACTACACTTCTTTTAAAAGCAGTTCAAAACACAGTCTTTTTTGCATTTCCGATTTCCCACTGATATTTGAGGTGTGCATCATCAGGAAAACCAATAGCAGGTGTCAGTTAGGAAAGAAAAGCTAACTGCAGCATAGGCTGGCAGGCTGGCAGCAGCCATCCCATTCCCAATTTCTCATCCCATCCCCGTGTGATCTTCCTATAAATACTGTGGCACTTTGCTAATTTCTCTCTGCCTACCGGCTACTGATGAACTAGCAATCTTATCTAACAGCAGCCACTGCCTTGACTGAGAGTTGTGCTTGCAGCTGTTCTAAATGGCAACTAACACAGACTGATGCTGAAAATCAACTGCTGTCTGTCTGCTAGGGAATGCATAGCCTTTATAATAATACAGGAGTCAGCCTTATGCTTACCTCAAAAGGTCCCCTTCGGTTCATTAGATGGACTGTCTGGACTCTGGACTGGAGTGGTCAGTGGGCTGGAAGATCGGGTCTCAAGTGGCACTGGCAGAGTCAGGAAGTCAAGTTCGAGTCTCAGTTTCGGTCTTGGTCTGGGTGGTAGGCGGCTGCCGGCAGCAGGGTCCTCAGGGATGGATGCAGGAGGAATAAAGCAGATGGCAGGCAGTGCGGCACTTCTTCTTGGAGTCGTGACTCGTCTCGTCGTCAGTCGCTCTTCAAAAAAAGAGCTGGCTTGCTGGTGCTGCTGCTAATTTTCTCATGCTGGACTTCTCTCTTCTGCTTCGGCTATGAGTGTGCCAAGTACTGCCGGAGAGCTGCTTTTAAGCAGCACTTGCAGACCTGAGTGGGGAGGGGACGTGGGAATCGGGGGCTGGGGGGAGGGTGCCGGGGGGGACTAAAATATCATGTCTCAGTTGCGCAGGGGTGCCAGAACAGCAAAGGATGCTGAATACAGCCCATGATTGGTGGACTGGTCACCTATGTCACCACGTGTGATGTATACAGACCCCGGTGGTGCAGCAATAAAATGTAGACTCAGGGAAACAGTCGGTCAGTCGGCTTGGAGACCGCGTGGCTGAGAGGAGTCGGCGTTCTCGGGACAATGGCATGGGGATGCGGGACAGTGGAATGGTCACCTCAAAACCGGGACTTCACAGACAATCCGGGACACTTCAGAGGTATGTCCAGGACCCACCAATCTTTAATGGAATTTCTCCATCTTGGCAAGTAATAACTTAACTTGCACCTTCTGCATGAGCATTTCTATCCCCAAATGCCCCCCAATGGCTGTGTCATATAACACTTTTAGGCCCTCCAGGATACCAACGGAGGACTACTATATTATTTATTTATTTTGAAAAATTGGTGACCAGGAGAAACATTCTGAGCTGAGGCTCATTTCCAGGTGCAACCTGGGGAAGGGGAACAAAAGATTAAAAAAATTCATAGCATAGACAAATTCAGTGTTACAATACAGTGCAAATCAGAGCACATGAAGACTGGAGAAAGTGCACATTGAACAAACAAGGCATAAACAGCAAGTTGAGCATTTCAGCGAATGTGCCAGGGACAGTTAAGGGGAGCAAAAACAGGAGCAATGTGGGGAGGAAAAAAGTCTCAGCTGATATCTGAGGGAACCAGAGGAGGTAGAGAAGCAGAAGGAAGACGGAAGCTGGTTTCAAAGTGAGGGAAGAGGATAGGTGAAGGCTGATTGGCCAGCCGAGGTATGGGGATGTGGTAAAGCAAAGGTGCGATGGTCTCTGGAGTGGAAGGAGCAGGAAGCAAAGGGAATAACAGAGGAATGATGAGAGGTAGGATGCAAGGGACCCAAACCAGCATTTAGATATAAAGGAGGCACGGTGCATATCACAACATGCAGAGGGAGGATGGATATGGCTGTGATCAGGCCTACCTTCCTTATCTTTAGCCTACAGCTCCAAAAGTCCTTGCTACGCTTAAAGGTATGACCATAACTTCTTGGTTGTTGCAGAGATCAGGGTTGTGTTGTGCCTCCTCGCAGAGTGCAGGGAGTCCTTTCTCCAGCCAGAACATTAACGTGGTGATCATTAGATCTTCCTGCAAGAGATCCAACAAATTTGGCCACTCTCCATTCTTGTTTGTGTTGGCAGGAGCTGTGGTCTCAGCACACCCCAGGACCAGGACCTCTGCGGACATTGTAGCACTTGTCTGTTTCATTACCTACTCCAGCCTCATCGACAAGGCATCTGTATTTTTATGTTGTTTCCCCAGGCAGTGCACAATTTGGTAATCAAACTGTGCCAGTTGCTTCAGCCACAGAGCAAGCGTCATTCAGGTTCATGGAAATTATGCAACCAGCAAACCAAGACATGGTCCATCCAGAGTGTGAACGTTTTTTCCAGCAAGAAGTGGTGGAAATGGTGTGCGAAGGTTATAACAGCTAACAGCTCTTTCCTTGTTGTGGCATACTTGTGTTCCACCTTGGTCAGGGCCCAACTCACATATGCGAACATCCTTTCCTTGCCATCCACCACCTGGGCCAACACTACTCCGATGCCCACCTCACTGGCATCAGTGCCCTGCAGAAACAGCAGTTGTGGGGTGGGATATGCTAAGATGGGTGCAAAGATCAGTCATCATTTCAGCTCCACAAAGGCCTCCTGGCAGGAGTCTGTTCAGACGAATTGTGCTCCTTATTCAGTAATTCAATTCAATTTTATTTTTACCAGGATAACAACATTGAGACAGTTCATTTGTGAGGCAGTCCTGGAGGACTAACATACTGTACATAGGGGTACATAGAATTAAAAATCACAATGGCTAATGCAACAACAGTAATAACAATACTAGTTGTACAAAACAAGTAATGTGTGGGTATAGCTTGCTTAGGTTCTATACATAAACATCAGAGTGGCAGATACAAAAAACAATGCTAACAGTACAAGGACTTCAAGACAGATAATGTGCAGATACAACTTAAAATAAATACAGAAAGAAAACTAACACTAAAAAGAGTGGGAGAACAGGAAGAGGTTGCTGGAATAAGGTGTAAGAGTATGGGGAAGGGGCAACAAGAGAGCTAGAGACAGGTAGGGGACAGGAGCGGGTAGGAAGTGGTGGGAGGGTGTAGGGATAGGCAAAATTAGGAAAATGAAGGTGCAGAGAATAGGGAGTAAGTACAAGGTATTTAGGATTTGTATACAAAGCAGGTTAGGTAAAGATGAATAACGTACAGGATCCCTCCACTGGAGAAGAAAAAAAGAATAGACAGAGTGTGGAACACACACCACCACGGTAGCAATAAGTGCAGTAGAGCCTCTTTAGGAAATGGGCCCGTTATTTTGCAAAGTAAGAGTCCGGGGCAAGAGCACTTGTCCTTTGTCTGCAAAACAAGTTTCAGCAGGTACTTAAAGGTACACATCCCAATGGTATGCGTAAGTCTTAATGTGTTTGTAGGGTATTCCACAGAGTGGGTAGTGCATATTCCATGGATGCAGAACCAAAGTGGGTTCTTATCTTGGGGATATTGAATGCAATATAGGAAAGTTTTCTGAAGGAATACTTGCAAGGGGAGCATTTAAATGGGTTGCAGATGTAAGGGGGAAGCTTCAGGGTGATAGCTCTATACACCCAGAGGGATGCATTGTGCCATCTCCTGGTATTTAGAGAGGGCCAACTAATCTGTAAGTAAAGGAACAGTGGTGAGTGTTGAAAGGTGCATTTAAGACAAATCTCAAGGCTCTGTGATAGAGTGTGTCTAGAGTACAGAGGACTGTTTCAGGGTATTGACTGTAGAGGAAATCTGCATAGTCAATTAGGGGGAGGAAGGTTTTCTGGACCAATCTTACTTTGGCTTCATAAGTAAGTAAGTGCTTGGTGCCATAAAAGAGTCCAAGTGTTTTGTGTAGTTTTTTAGCTAGTTCCTCGACATGGGTAACAAAGGAAAGTTTACAGTCCAGCCAGAAACCTAGATATTTGAATTTCTCTACTAGTTCGAGTGGTTCCCCCAGAATTGTGACAATCTGTAGGTCAGTGTTCGAGGAATGGGGAATTGGCTCTTTGGAATAAGGAGAGAGGAGCATAACTTTTTTTTTTTTGGCATTGAGAAGTAGTTTCAGGTAAAGCAGATTTTGTTGGAGAAGGTCAAATTCGTACTGTAATTCAAGGCAGGTGAGTTGTAAGGAGGGCCTAGCGACATAGAGCACGGTGTTGTCCACAAAGAGGTGGACGCTTGCATTGTTAATATTAAGATCAATGTCATTGATATAAATAGCAAATAATAGTGGCCCCAGGATGGACCCCTGGGGAACTCCTCTCTGCATTTTTTTTAGAGAACAAAACGTGCCGTGACCTTTTACCCTCTGCTGTCTACTAGTAAGGTAGCAGGAGAACCATTTTATAGCAATGTCGTCCAACCCAAGGTTATATAGCATTGTTAGACATATTCGGTGGTCAACAGTGTCAAAAGCCTTGCTCAAATCTATAAAAAGAGCACATACATCATTTCTGATGTCAAGGGAGGTTTGCCAATCATTGGTGACTTTTGCCAGAGCCAAAACTGTGCTATGTTTAGGCCTGAATCCAGACTGGAGGGGATTCAGCAGGTTTGTGGATTCAAGGCGATCTCTAAATTGGGAGTTGACCAGTTTTTCAAGACGTTTGGATAGGATGGGTAACAAAGAGACTGGCTTATAATTATTAAGATCACTTGGTCACCAGATCTGAAAAGACAAATGACACGTGCTATCTTCCAATCAAAGGGAAGTGCCCCTTGATCAAGGGACAGATTGAAGAGATGGGTAACGGGTGGGGGCAGAGTGCAATAGCCTAATTTTAAGAAAAAGGTTCAAGCTTATCAGCTCCAGCACTTTTCTTTTCATGCAGGGCAATTAAAACATCTTTGACCTGTTTGAGAGTAACCGGCTTGAAACTGAATTGGTTTTGGCGATGTTGGGCTTTAGTTGGTAGGTGCAGAGGGTCACCAACAGAGGTTGGGGGGAGAAGCTTGCTAGCAGGTGATGAGTCAAAGGCTAGCCCAGCGGTAGCAAAATAGTTGTTTAGTTGGTCCAGTTTGTCATGGTTGCTTGTGTAAGTATTGGCTGCTGATACTATTTTAGCTGGGAGGGACGATGGCGGTTTATGCTCTTCGACTTCCCTAAGGACTTGACAGAATTTGGCAGCATTGTTTTTTGAGGATTCCAGGGCTGACTGGAAGTATTTAGACTTCTCTGCCCAAACAAGTCTAGTACAGTGGTTCCTGTCTGCTCTGAAAGCAGCCCAATTGGAATCTGATTTAGTTTTATGAGCTTTCTTCCATAAATTGTCCCTGTAGAGAGGTTTTGAGTGGTGTGTTGATAAACCAGGAGCATGTTCTTTTCCTTACTCTAACTTTAACCATTGGGACATGTTTGTTAATTACTTGCAAAACAAGGTTCTGGAAATTGTTGCAGGCCTCAGAGACTGTAAGGGCCAGGTAGAAATCCTGCCATCTAATCTTGCTAAGATCATCCAAGAAATCAAAAAAACTGAATATATAGAAACGTCTTTTAAATGAAAAGACCGATGGTCACTTGTGTAATGGTGGCAAACTTAAGCAATAAGCCATGAGGGTGTGTAGGTGATCGGGGGATTTACTACGGCTGGAGTGGTTTGCCCACGAGGTGCAGCCGAGTGGGTAAATCTGCGCCAGCTGTGGTAAATACCCTGATCACCCACACCCCCGAGTGGCTTATTGCGATTTTATCAAGTACAGTACTGCTTTTTTTATTATTTTAAAAAAAGCAGTACTTGGTACAATGCTTAAATAAGCCAGGCAGTTTTTGTTTTCTTTTATTTCAGTGATGCAGGGAGCTGCTGTTTGAAAGTCTCCACTTAGCGGGGACACAAGATGGCGGGTCACAGTTCTGTGATTTTGCTGTCGGATTTTTTTTTTTTGAAGATGCGGCTGGCTGGCACCTTTTCCATTGGTAATGCTAGATTTTACAACGGTGGTAAGGTGCCAGTTTGCTGCTCTGATTGGCTGTTCAGAGAGGTGCGTGGTATAATCCACAATAAATCTTCTATAATAAGAAGCCAGTCTCAAAAAGCTCCTCACCTCCAATACTGAGCAAAGTACTAGTAAGGACTTTACAGCCTCTACTTTGGCTGGACCTGTTGCTTTTCCTTCTATGGAGATCAAGTGTTCCAGATCCTATACTTCACTGCAGAAAAGGTTACATGTAGATTGTTTCACATTCAAAGTTTTTTTTTTTTTGAAGATGCTGCTGGCTGGCACCTTTTCCGTTGGTAATGCTAGATTTTACAACGGTGGTAAGGTGCCAGTTTGCTGCTCTGATTGGCTATTCAGAGAGGTGCATGGTATAATCCACAATAAATCTTCTGTAATAAGAAGCCAGTCTCAAAAAGCTCCTCACCTCCAATACTGAGGAAAGTACTAGTAAGGACTTTACAGCCTCTACTTTGGCTGGACCTGTTGCTTTTCCTTCTATGGAGATCAAGTGTTCCAGATCCTATACTTCACTGCAGAAAAGGTTACATGTAGATTGTTTCACATTCAAGTTTGCAAAAAAAAAAAAATGTCTGCAGAAAAAGACCATTGGTCCAACTAGTATGCACTGTTTTTCCCTATCCTACCCTATGACCTAATGTCACAAATGAATGGGACAAACTACCCTCAGAGGTCAGGAAGACACCTAAAGTGACAGCTTTTAATTTCCCTGTTAAACATTTACTTGATACCTGCACCTGTTATTGATTGTACAGTAACAGCATGTACATCAGCTGCACTGTTACATGTTAGCAAGTTAAAGTATTCCTACTTGCATATAAGAAACTTTGTATCCAAATAAATCCCTCCTTTGTATAGAAGAAACTTTATATCTAGCATGTACAGTATATTACAATATCAGTCTAAAACCTCTTGTAACATGGCCAAAAAAACAGTAGGTCAAACAAGGAAAACAATTGGTGGAATAGCATCAGCTGGTAGAAGAGCAACACGGCATTATGGCACGATAATGCCGTGTTGCTTGTGTAATAAAAAGTAGCCACAGCGGGAAAACGAGCACTGTGCAGAAAAGAGAAAAGCTAGAAAATGGGAGAGATCAACTTTTGTACAAGCAAGTAGGTAGCGTAGAGAAGGAAGTAGGAGAAGTGTAAGGGACACAGAGCGACACGGCATAGAATCGAAGGGAACAGAGAGTGAGACAGGGAGGAAGCGGAAGCACATTGAACTTGTAGACAGTCACGATATATGGCACAAGTCAAGTTGAATAGCCATGTAGTATCGATAGAGATGGAACACGAAAAAGAGATTGGGGAAATGTGAGTAGCATAACTAAGCGAGTAGTGTGAAGAGCACCATGTTAGGGAAAAAAAATAATATTATCATGGTAACCGCAAACGCTGTATGCAAATGAGACAAACAGGTTCACGGGGAATGAGTAATACTAGGAAGTCGGGTCCTCCTAAGAAGCATAGAAAACGAACAGTCGGCAGAAATGGGAAAAATCGTATACCAATGCTTAAGTAATACATCTATGTAGTTATGTGCAAAACTTTTCAAAAGACATATATGCATGTAATAGGTTGACGTAAAGTTGTCAAAGTAACACTATATTGTATAGAATAACTGAAATGGTATCATTGTGTAATGTATCAGAGCAGTACAAACACATGACTGATATCCAAAGTCATATGCACACCATGTTACAAGCACATTAATCCCCTCCGAAGGTGGCATCTAATGGGGAGTTAATGCATGGTTGGACCGTTGTACGCACTCGACCTCTGACCTCGTGCCACAACGGTCCCAACCATGCATTAACTCCCCATTAGATGCCACCTTCGTCGGTGATTAATGCTTACTTGTATTCCATCTTTGTAAATAAGACTCTTTGTATCCAAGCAGGACAACTTTGTAAACAGGGCTGCAAAGTCCTAACAGTTCTATCCTGTTGAAAAATAAAGATTTATCATCAATGTCTAGTCAGAGTTATTGCTCTCACCTCCCTCCCCCCTTGACCCCTGCCTTGCTGCTTTCTACTTGTGTAATTAAGCCTTTTACTCGGTCCCAGCCATGTTGAAACCATTAATGGCTTTTGCACCCACCACCTCTGCTGGTAAGCTGTTCCATGGTTCAACCACTCTCTCTGTAAAATAACACTTTCTCACATCCCTCCTGAATCTCCCCACGCCAGCTTTCACTTATGCCCCTGTGTTCTTGATTCACCAGTCCTGCCAAGTATTTCCCCACAATCAACCTTGTTCATACCTTTCAGGAACTTGAAGGGTTTCTATCGTATCTCCCCTCTCCCTTCAGATCTACATTGAGTACATGTTCAGGGCCTTAATCTGATTCTCACAGCATCTGCCCTGCTGGCCCTGAATCCTAGCCTGTCTTTGTCTTTTCTTAGGTGGAGGATCCTGAACTGGGCACAGTATTCCAGATGCTGCCTCACCAATGATCAATAGAGAGACATTGTCACCTCATTCCTCCTACTGTCAACCCCCCCCCCCAATACACCCCAACATCTTTGTTGTCTTTCTGCAGGCCTTATTACATTTGCTAGATTATTTTAGGGAGTTATCTATGATGACGTCCCGGTCCCTTTCCTTAGTGGTAGTGTCCAACCTAACCTCTCCCATCCAGTATTCCTTCCTGGGGTTCTTGTTCCCTATGTGCATCTTCTCACACTTTCTGGCATTGAATTTCAACTGCCAAACTTTGGGCCACTTCTTTAATCTTTACAGGTTCCTCTGTAGCTCCCTAATCCCTTCCTTGCTGTCTACTCCACCACAGAGCTTAGTGTCATCTGTGAAGAGACACATCTTGCCTTGTGTTCCTTCTCCCATATCACTAATGAACATATTGAAAAGGACTAGCCCCAGGACTGAACCCGGTGGAACCCCACCTGTGACCTCCCTCTCCCCTGGCTTGACCCAGTTTACCATTACCCTCTACTTTCTCACACAGCCAATTTCCCACCTATCTAACTAGATCCTTCACAGTTCCCAGATCCACTAATTCTTTGGCAACCTTTTGTGCAACACAGAGTCAAACGCCTTGCTGAAGCTGAAGCAGAGCAAATCCAATGCTTGTCCTTTGTCCACTGCCCTAGTTACCCAGTCAGACAATACTATCAGGTTGGTCTGACAAGATCTCCCTGTCATGAACCCATGTTGTCTACTATCCTGGAGCCCATTTCTCTCCAGGTAGTCCATTAGGTTGTCTTTGACTAGTGTTTCCATTAGTTTACCTCCTATGGAGGTAAGACTAATGGGTCTGTAGTTTCCTGGTTATTTGTCTCCTTCCTTGTGGTGTGGGACTATGTCCGCTACCCTCCAGTCTTTCGGAATCACCCAACTGTAGGGATCTATTGAACAGTCCTGGCAGGAGTTCATGGAGTTCCAATGCCAGTTCCTGGAGCATTCTTGGGTACCTCTCATCTGGCCCTGGAGCCTTGTCTATTTTCAGGGCTGCAAGTCCTTTTCCCACCCTTTCTCCTGTAAACACCACCTGCCCCATTTCTGGGAACCTTCTTGCAGCAGCCTTTATGCTGTCTTCAGGCAAGGGTTTGCTATCCTCCATCTTTGTGGCCCCTAACTACCTCAGAACCACCTCCAGCTTGTGCAGATTGTCTTGAAAAGTCCTCTAAATGACACTTATATCACTGAGGAATACCAGGCACGATGCCCCTTGTAGATCTGCCAGCATGACATCCATCAGAATTTGAAACATCATTAAAGTATTACACAACCCAAACAGCATATTGTTAACTTTAAAAAGTCCTTCTTTGGTCGAGAATGTGGTCTTCGGCTGGTCCTCCATCAACTCTCCACTTGCCAGTACCCGCTAGCCAAATCCAGTGTGGAAAACCAGCAAGCCTTTGTCAACAGAGGGTGTCATCAATACAAGGTAGCAGGTATTTATCCTTCATGGTGACTTAATTCAGGCACTGGTAGTCAAAACACGCTCATATGCCCCAATCCTTTTTTCTGTATGAAAACTTCTGGGACAACCCAGGGGCTCATGGAGAAGAAGATGACTCCTGGGTCCTTTATCTGTTGCAGATGCACTTCAAATTCCCCATGATAGTAGAGCGGGATCCTCTGAAGTCCTTGCACGATTGGCCATGTAGCTCCAGTATCTGTTCAGTACTTAGCTAGCCCAGTACATCTGAGGTTAGTTTCTGCTTTTCAAGTTGGAGGTTCTACGATAAAAGTAGGAGCTTATTTTCTCCTTGGGCTTTCCAGTGTCTGGTCTGCATGCTTTGTATTGTGGTTTGATTTACAGGCAATATCATCACTCCCTGTGTGAAAAATGTTGATCGCTATCCCTTGGTAAATGGTCTGTGATTCTGTCACCATACTGGCAACCTACACTGGCACTTGTCCCCACTAGACTCTATTCATTGATTGGGCTTCTTGAAAATCGTGATGTTCCTTCTCCTTGGTGCGCCACTAGATCCTCTTTGTTGTTGACCTAGCCAGGATGAGCATTTCACTTCTGGGTGGAATAGTCACATAACTGCTGATTGCAATCTGTTGGACTGCCATCACTTTGCTGTCAGATGGGAGAATCTGTCTCACCAGTACTGTATAGGCACCTTCTGCAAAGTTCAGCATGGCTCTGTAATTATGGAGCCAGTCAGTCTTGGTGGGCTAGGGTTCTTCCTGCCACAGGTTCCACAGAGGTCATCTTCCTTTTCTGGGATCCACAGCAGCTCAGAGGTTCAGCATTTCTTCAGGTTCCACAGAGGTTTATCTTCCTTAGTCAGGATCCACAACAGCTCTGAAGCACAGCATTTCATTGAGTTCTATGATGTTTCTTGTCATTTCCCAGGCTCCACAGTGGCTAACAAGTCCAGCATTTCTTCAAGTTCTTGTGCAAGTTGTTTCTTGTTTCCCTGGTTTTGAGCAAACCCAGGGATCCTTTGCATTCCTCCCTTTCTTAACCCTCCAGGTGCAACAAGCTGGCCAATGCTTCTGTACTTTCCTTTGTACATCTTCAATGAGCTCCATCTTGTGGCACACACCCCATTTGACTCTCTTGCACTGCTTTTTTGTTTTACAGTTGTAATATTTATTCTAATTTTCTTTTTTCTTCTTCTCATTCCTTATACTTATTTAATTACATTTCCATTTATACTTTTACAAGTGATTATACCATTTATTTATCTGATATATAAGAAGAACAACAATCCATTACTAGCCAAAGGAATGGGATTAAAATAAAAAAGGGGAAAAAAAACCAGACATTTATGAAAAAATAAACAGAATCATTCCAAAAATACAATCTGAAAACAAAAATGACACAAAACTTTAAACAGTTACATATAGTTAATCATCAACTGGTGTAAAATCTATTACATGAACCCTATTTCATCTTATTCCCACATTTATTTCATCCTTAAAATGTTTCCATAATTTCAATATTCTTGTAGGGCTTCAGATACATCCTTTACATATTTAAACTGCTACCCGTTTTTCCAATGTTTTGTTTGGTTGTGTAAATTTTTTTCTAACATATAATTCTTAAGTAGTTAATTTTAATGGTGGCAGTAATATTTTCAGAATTCCTCTCCAGTTTTCACTGTTTAAATGCAGGTCTAATTCACTTAAACTTGATACTTTTTCTGCTATTAATAGATCTAAGAACATACTGTAGTGTTACATTTATTCTTATCCAGTTGTGTTAAATTTTCACTGTTTCAGTTACTTAATGGTAGTCATTTGGTGGTCAGGAGAAATATTTTGCTTTGGTTTTTTTTTGTCTAGATTTAGCCCATTCATATAATTAAAAATGAAATACTTAGGTTCAAATGGTATTG
The DNA here is from genome assembly GCA_016271365.2 of Neoceratodus forsteri. Taxonomy (NCBI): domain Eukaryota; kingdom Metazoa; phylum Chordata; order Ceratodontiformes; family Ceratodontidae; genus Neoceratodus; species Neoceratodus forsteri. The sequence continues at coordinate 268,529,964 of CM028133.1, read as the reverse complement.
TTTTCCCCCCAGTTTTTTCCAATTCATTTATAGTTTGTTTCCACCAGTTCTGAATTAATTGACATTGCAAAATGTTGTGAAATAATGTTCCTTTTGGTTTACACGCATGCCATCATAAGTTCTCTTTTTTATGTCCCATTTTGTATAATCTATCTGGTATGTAATATGCTTTTGCAATTATTTTTGGTTGAATTGACTTATTGTTGGCAAATGTATAATTTTTTATTAGCAGATTTCCAATATGTATTGCAATTGTTACTCTTATCATAATCATTCAAGCCCTTCTGCCATTTACACATTTTTGTTGTCTTTCATTTAGGGCAGTTACATTTGTGGCTGTTATGATTACTTTAGAAATGTTTCTTAATATTTTGGTTTTAAATTGTGTTATTATTGCTTCATCTTTTATTTTTTTTTCCAATTTATCTGTTCAATTTTTATTGTACTGCTTTTTATCTTGAAATTATTATACAAAGTTTTTAGTCAGTTATAATCCCACCAATTTATTTTACTTAATTTACTGATTTCTTCATATTTCATTAGTCCATCTTTCTTCAATAGTTGATATAATTTTGAGATGTTTGCATTTTTAAGTTTCTTTATCAGAGCATTGAAATTTACATTTTCTTCTTTATGCCATGATTCATGACCAATTTCCATCTATGTCCAAGGGATTTTTAAGCTAAATAATACCTGTAAGGGTCTAAACACCCTAGCCCCCCTTCCTCTCTGGTTAAACAAAGTGTAGCTAATTCTATTCTGAGGGAACCTCCACACCATATAAACTTTCTGAACAACACTTAGAATTTTTTAAGAAATTCATATGAAAAATAATCGTGTCTTGCTTACTAAGTGTATAATAAATGTTGCAGTGCAATAATTTTAATAAGAAACACAAACAGCAGCACTTTTAACAATATAAAGAAAAAAAGTAATTTACTCAGTGTTGAAATTAAAAGCCATCTGGTACATTTATCAGACTGAGAAAGCCATAACACATAAACCCAAAATGGCTTTTAATGTCAACACTGAATAAGTTACCTTTTTTATTTATATTAAGAGCGCTGCTGTTTATGTTTCTCATTTGGCTTTCAGTTTAGTGAGTACTCATTCTATTTATCTGTGAGCACGTGGTTACTTTGTGTCCCCATCATTTTAATAGTTTTGATCCTTCCCCACAATGACAGAGATAGATTTTGCCAGTTGTCCAGTAAAGTTTTAGTTTTATTATATGTGGTCGGAATATTTACTTTTGAGTATTATCCATCTGTTTTTTTAATGTAATCCCTAGATATGGTGGTTCTAGATCAAAACCGCTAAACAGTAATAGCACAGTCAAATAGAGCGCAGTCAAAAGAGCATGGTGAAAGACAGCATCGGGGAAAAAAAGTGAGCAAAATGAGCGCTCGTTCCACCAAGCAGCTCCGTACGCCCCACCACACAAAAAAAACACACAACATACAAGAGGCTGGGGAATGCAGAACAGTGGGAAGACAATGGAACTCGCTGAGGAATTATATGAACATTTTGCCCCCTGTACTATATATAATAATCTCTGAGGGGGCGCAAAACTCGTTGGGGGGAGGTAGAAAGTTGCAAAGGGGCAGATTATGTTTTCCATAGCAAAGCTGATGGGGGACCAGCAAGGAGCAGGAGCAACATTGAAACCAAAAACAAACAAACAAAAAAAAACCATGCAGCTATCAAAGACCACAAAAACAGGACACGCAAACTGCAGGGCTGAGACTTGAACCACTGTCAACTGGAGCTGCACTGCCTTTCAAGACCTGTCACACTAACCTCTGAACCATGAGGGCAATGTAGTTCACCAGCAGTTAGCTGCAAACTTATTGTGGTCGGCGTGAGTGAACACAGCTACAGGTACAGTGCTATAATGTCCATGCTATACTTTCCCTATAGCTGTACTTGCTCACGCCCTTTTCCCTGCACTGTTTTTACTGCAATATTATTGAAAAGTGCTTTTGACTGGCTACCTAATTAAACTGTATCCTGCTAATTGTCCAAAAAGTTCTAACTCCACCATTAGGTTTGGATAGGATGTTACTGAATTATTCATTAATATCATTAAATCATCTGTGCAAACATTTAACTTAAATTCTTTGTTTTGATACTGTATACCAAGTTTTTTTTATTTTCTCTTGTGTGGTTTAATAGTGATTCTAATGCTACAATGAATATCGGGGACAAAGGGCAACCCTGTCTTATTCCATTTGTCATTCTTAATGGTATAGTAATATAATTATTTATTTTGTAACTAGCTGTAGGGGTAGAACAGAATTTGTTTAATTATATTTAGGTATGTTTGTGGGATACCCATGTTTTCTAAACATAACATAATAAAATCCTATCTTATTAGATCAAAGGGCTTGGTCACATCCAGAACAATTATTATACTTTCTTTGTTATATGTTCTAGCAAGTTCAATTATACTCTGAATGCAAGCAAGGCTCTGAAAGATAGTTCTCCGATGTACAAAACCCTGATTGGTCAAAACTTATTATTTCAGGTATATGCTTCTCAATTTTGTTAACTAACAATGTGTCTGTTATTTATTTATTTATGTATTTATTTATTTAGTTAGTTAGTTACAGTTTTGGCCAGGAAAGACACACTAAGCCAAGGCTTAGTTCCATGTGCATCCTGGGAGCACAGGGAAGTTAAGCAACTTGCTCAGGGTCACACAGTATGCAGATGGTGGCTGTGGGATTCAAATCCATTTCTCTGGGTTTGCACCTCAGTGCTCTTAACCACTACACTATACTGCCTTATTTTATAGTCTATAACCAATAGTGTTACAATTTTCAGGGAAAGTCTTATCTTTATATGGTTTGGCCAATAATACCACTGAAGCTTGCAACATTGTTGAGGGTTTTGTTTCATTGGTAGCTATTTCATTTACCAATAGTTCCAACCAAAGAACTAATAATTCCTTGAAAGCAATATAAAATTCTGGGGGGGCGCTGTGGAGCCTGAGCTGGTGGCAGCAAGAACTATTAGCTCCTCGTCGAACTTTTATAAAACTTAAAAACTTACCAATTCGGGGCATCTTTCAGCTGAAAAGACATCCATTACTGGAACTGGGAAGGTCGGAAACCTAAAATGGGCAACCCTCGTAAGGATTGCACTGGTGCAACAGGGGGGAAATCCTCAGGTTCTACGCAGCCCATGCGGTCAGGCCTAGAGACGCAGGCCACCTCTCAGCCCGATGCCGAAGAAACTATGGTGTCTATTGGGCTAAAATTGCAGAGAATAATCTCTTCTGTTGTCGACCTGAACTCCAAGATAGACTTATTTAACACCAGAATAAATGTTGTTGAAAAAACGATGGAGACTATACAGACGGAGATGAGTGATGTGAAACGGAACAGTAACTCTAAGTCTGCAGCCACTATGTTACTAATAAAAGAGAACTCTCACCTTAAAGCAAGATTGGAGACAATCGAAAATCAAAATTGATTGTCCCTTATTTGGATTCTCGGCTTGCCCAAGGGGATTGAGGGGGATCACCCCCTCATGTTCTTATAAGAATGGTTGCGAGAGAAGTTGGTGCCAGAAGATCAAACAATCAGCTTTAATCTCCAAAAAGCTTACTGAATTACTCCCAGGGGTTTTAGGGAGGACTCTGAAACCTCACGCACCTTGCTTGTGATAACAGATGGCATCGGAACATGGGACAAAATCCTCCGTATGGCGAGACAAGCCAGCCCGATCATATAAGACGACCGCTTGGTCTATCTTTTTCCGGATATTAGTTATGCTACCCGGGAGAGACGTAAACGGTTTGACGGGGTGTGCAAGAAACTCAGAGAGGCTACAATCACCCATGCGGTAATATTTCCAGCTTGTACTAGGGTGGTGTTCAAAGGTAAAGTTTGGATGTTTTCTGATCCTGGTGAAGCAGGCAGGTGGGCTTCTCGATTCATGGATAAGCGAAGGAAATACTCTCGAATTAGCGGTACAGAAGATAGCGACCTGGATGAGACTGAGGGGGACTGACTTTATTTAAAATATCTGTTGATTTTACCTCTGTTTTTTGCGGTCTAATAATGGGGAAATTGCTGAGATCCTAGTGTTGACTATGATTTAGGTAGACAAGGGCTAGTTTGCAACAAGTTAAGATTGGGTAAATAGTCTGTAATCATTACTTTAAGTTTAGTCCCTTGACTAATAGATCTCCTAGCAGTACATTAAAATAAAATTCTGCACATTGCTACGCAGTAGATTAAAAGGGTTGCATCTAAAACAAATGTTATTGTTACTTGGAGGGTAGCTTAGTCCAGACCAGTGTTTGTGTTTGGGAGGTCTTTACTCATTTTATTTTCTGGTGACACTGTTGTTTTTGCTGCTATGTAAAATTAATTTATGGGTATTAGTAAAACTTAAAGGGATACAGAGCTACGCCACTACTTCCATTTGGGAGGTGAAATGTTGGATTTCCTATTTTGACTTTAGCGCACAAAATAGTCGCTCTGCTCTTATGCTCCTTTAACAGCTTCAAATCTTGTTCTATAACTGTAGAAATGTATTTTAGTAAACCCTCCATATGAGGTATCAAAATATTCAAGATACACTTATCTTTGTATTAAGGAGTCGTTTTGACTCTAAGTGGATTGTAAAGATGCTTGTGGCTTGTCTTGAATATGAAATGGTCATATGTTGTAAAACAAATGAAAACAATAAAAATAAAGTATAAAAAAAAGAAAGCAATATAAAATTCTGCAGTGTAACCATCTTTTCCCAGTAATTTATTAATTTATTTTAAATTTTCAGTATTATCCTTTCCTTCTCCTGTCCCCCATCCCTGATGACTGGACGACAGCTGCTGTTATCCCTCTCCCAAAAGGTGGAGACCCATCTGCTACTAGTAACTACTGCCCTATCTCCCTCCTCCCTATCTTATCCAAAATACTGGAATGTATTGTCTTATCCCAGCTCTCCCCCCTTCTTGGACTCCTCTTCCTTCTTCACCCCCTACCAGTCTGGCTTCCAGAAGAACCACTCCACAACTACCACTCTCCCCCCTCAGGCTCACTGACTCCATTCAAAATGGTATGGACTATGGCCTCTTCACCTCTGCCATCTTCGTCAATCTAGCCAAGGCATTCAACACTGTCTCCCACTCCCTACTACTATCCAAACTCCAGGCTGCTGGCCTCTCTGATACAGCCATCAGCTGGTTCTGCTCCTACCTCATGGGCAGGTCCCAACCAGTCAAAATTGGTGAAGCCCTCTCTCCTCCCTTGCCTGTAACCACTGGGGTCCCACTACGTTCTGTGCAAGACCTTCTATTATTTTCCATCTTCCTCAATGATCTCCCCTCTATCTGCTCATCCACATCCATTCACATGTATACAGATGACACGGTTCTTTTCTCCTCAGGCCCCCCACTGATGATGTGGCACACAAACTCCAGCTTGACTTCAACCAAATTCAGCTCTGGCTATGCTCTAACCAGCTTTTCCTCAATGCCAAGAAGACTGTCTCCATGTCCTTTGGCATGAGGCAGAGACTATCTAGGCTCCCTCCCTTCCCACCTTCCGCACCCTGGATGGCTCCCTCTGGAGGATGTTATGACCTTTAGGTATTTAGGTATCTGGCTTGACCAACACCTAAACTTCTCTAGCCATGTGGATGCTATTGTCAAGAAGCTGCACCCCAAACTAGGTGCACTGCACAGAAACCATGACTGCATCCCACTACCGGCCTGCCACACTATCATCCAGAGAAAGATCCTCACAATCTTTGACTACAGCAACATAGTCTACAATGCTGCCCCAGGCACTACTCTTGCCAGACTGGACACTCGCTTCCACTCTTTTTGTCACTTCACTCTTGACTGTCTCCCTCACACTCATCATTGCTTTATGTATTAGTCTCTCTCCTTTCTATTAAGGACAGGTGCTGGGCCCACTGTGCCAACTTCATGGACAAATTCTGGTTCAGTTCTCTCTCCCCCCTCCTACCTTTCTGCCTCTCTCTCCCATTCCACCTCACTCCCATACCCTTTGAAACTCAAATGTTTGTACCCTTGTAGTCCCTTTGGTCTCCATGATGATCAGCTAAGCTGCTTTCAGCCACCATTTCCCTAAAATCTGAAACTCCCTCCCTCATGTCATTTGAATTACCCCTTCCCCCTTGGGCCCTCTCAAACCACTTCAGAGGCCTCACTCCCCCCGCAATTGCTCCAAAACTCCTTACCCCTGCCCTCCCCTCCTGACTACTCACTTCCAAGTGGTAAACCACTATATATAGGCACTTATGATCTGACTTCTCAATATTTCTGATGGCTAACTATAACTATTTTCCTTGTACTCTAGTTATTCATGACTAGTACTGTACCTATTCTCAATGTATATTGCACTTGTGTGCTATTTCTGCACTGTAATTTGATTGCCTACTTGTAAGTGTACCTGTGCTCTCAAACTATCAAGCCTTACATTGTACCATTCCCCCTTCCCCCCAGGACACATCTGGAAACAAGCTCCCAGCTCAGTATGCCTTTCCTGATTAAACTTATAAATAAATAAAAAATGAAATATGAACTTCTGTTTCTGTTATCTTTCTTTCAACTCATTTACCATGTTTTTTTACTTCTCATATAATTCTGTTAGTTCTTTCATTTGTGCCGGTAAGATTTTTAATGGAGACAATTACTCTTTTATCTCATTTGTATTTGGGAACAGTTTTACTGCCCATTTGGGCATTGCCTCCTCATAATCATTCTCCTTAGAGTTTCCTTTTTTCCCCCTAATATTATAGACTTGTTAGTATTTATAATACTGGATGTTCATTTGCCGCTGTGTAAACTTTTTGTATTGACCAGATATGATACAGGGGAGCTTGGGCCATCTTGATTTTCCTTCCTTTTTGTTTGAGTATCAGTCTTGATCTCATTAGGTAGATTTTGTGATTCATTTACATCAAAAGCCTCTTCAGAGATCTCTCCCACATTTTCTAAATTTACTTTTCTGTCATCTTCCAGCAGTATATTTCCTTCTAATACATCATTTTAGTATTTTTAATAACTTTGCACTTCTATACATGTTTCATGCTCTTTCATATGAGTAACAGATTTTGGTAAGTTTACCTTACTCGTGTTTATTTTGTCCGTTTTATCAGGTATCCTTTCTTCCATTTTCTCAGCAGCATTTTGTTTCAGCATCTGTATGGGCTTAATGGAGGAATGGAAACTGCAAAATCAGCAATGTTATTTAAGTTTTTCAGTTCTGTATTCTTGACTTTTGTTACTGAGCTGCTCGGTTCTTGTGTTTGCTTTGTTGCTTGGCTCTCCTTATGGGAGAAAAATGAATCAACTGTTTGAAGATTCTCTATTGGTTGTTTGGGTACTTTTTTCTCCTTTCTTTTAACTGCCTTTGGTTAAGGCCATATGCCAGATATACGTATAAGCAGTTAATTTTTCTTTTATCAGTCATTTTGTAGAGTTAGGACCACAAAGTAATCTTTAGGGAGTTGTTCTTACAAATTATACAATGGCATAAAAAAATGCTGACCTTTGATTGGTCAGTCTGAGACTGGACCCGTGATGTTATCCCAGCACAACATCACGGATCTAGTCCCAACACACAAAAAGACCGCATTAACTGTAAATCAGTACACGCAGCAAGTTTCAGTACTTCCCGGCTCTGCAGCCAGCGTCACTCACTGTGCAGCCGGCAGCCATCCTCAATGTCCCGAAACCCCCCCCAGCACAAACAAAAAGCAACAACCTTCCCTTATCGCAAAAATGACATGCAGCTAAAACCGCAATGACCATCAGATTAAAAGCGGGCGAGACGACAGCACAAGCGAGTCTTTACACAGATCGTTGCTGTCAGCCTCACTCGCTCAAGAGCGAGACGCGAGCGCAAGCGAGTCTTTACACAGACCGCCTCGCTGTTACCTCACTCGCTCTTTTACTTTTCCTCTGTCTAAATTTTTTCAGATGGACAGTAAAGCTGTTTAAAAATATTCTCCCTACCTCCTTTCTTACGGCATGACACATCCACACAGCACTACGGTGGGGGGGGGCAGTCCCGATAATACAGCACAAGAACTGTAATTTAAAAACGGTCACTCATAAACAGACAAAACAACGTAAAAACAAAGTCAACAAACAGTGAGGCCATAGGTCATACAAACAAAGAGTAGCACCACTGACAAAGGTTAAAACATTGCTATGGGACTGTACAGCTGCTGAAAAAACACATTAGCTCCACCTGCTGGCTAAATTGGCTCTACTTTTCCTTCAAGTAACCCTACCCATTCCAAAAATGACAGAAAAATCTACTTTAAATGTAGTTTTTCATCATTTTTTTGTTTCTTTTACAAACGAGCCATTGTATAATAGCAATAATGCACTCCAGGGTGTGTGTTGTGCTGGGATAACGTCACTTCTGGGATGATTGGTCGCACTCGGCCTGCGGCCTCGTGCCTAATCACCCCAGGCGTGACGTTATCCCAGCACAACACACACCCTGTCGTGCATTATTGCTTAAACATTTATATTTTCAAAGAGAAACGACCATGCTGTCACCGGATCTATTAGTTGTAACATACTTTCTGTGTTCTTGGTCTATTTTATAAGCAGACTCAGGTTGGGTGAAACTACACTCTGCTAAAATGGTTTACCTGATCATTATGCAGAAAAAAGGCAAAATCTAGCTTATTTTAATTCATTCATAGACCAAATAGGGTGTTTTCTGGAAAGGGCTCTCTCTGCAATTCACACCAAGTCTACTCCTGATGCCATTTTGACACTCTCTCTTGCATTGTGTTGTTACTTTTGAAAGTCCTTGTGACTGACAGATCTTGAGTTTAACCAAATACAGTGTTTCCAGTATTTATAGAGTTCCAAGTGTTCATAGAGGTCTGTTTATATAGTCCTGAGTATTCACTTAGTTCTACGTACTGACAGAGTACTTAAATAAGAGTTACAATATTTACAGTACTTCAGTTTCAGGTGTATCACAGTGATTGCAATGCCTTCTTTCACCCACCTTGTATCTTGTTTTATGCAAATAAGTATCCTCCGCTCCATTCTATTGAAGTTAATCTCTTGCCTCTCCTTGTGATGAATTTGACCACTGCATATCTACCAATGGAAGGATCAGCCTTAACCACACACCACAGGCAGAACCAACAAAACCACCTTCAAGGTTCCTGCCTACTGCACTTGAGTCTAGCCTGGTAATACTAAAAATACCACCAACAGCATAATCTGGTTCAAGGTCAGTCAGCATTCATCTGTGGGGGGAGAGGGGGAGGGGCAGCTGCAGAAAGTGGGGTACTAGCTGCACACTGGAGCAGACTTGATAGGCTGTTTCTGCTGGCAAGTAGTAAGTAAGTAAGTAATACTGTCATTCTCCTTCCCCCTTGTTCACCTTGTATATAGTGAAGGCTACTTTTTTGCCCTCACAGCCTCCCTTACTAGATTTGAAAATCAGTTCAGCCTTTTGTGCTTCTATCTTTTGATGATCTTCTTCTGCAAGATTCAGTCACCTCTATAAGGTACCCTTTAATCCTACCACACTTTTTCTCTACTCCCTTGATCTGGTCTACATGCACCAATCTCTCTCTCTCTCTCTAACAAAGATTGTACATCTGGCCAAAATATGCATGTTTGAGGTCCAGAACCACTGTTCTCGAGGGGGGACCAGCTTTGTCCATCACTAATTCAGTGAAGAAAATCTTTTTAAAGGAAGAACTTGTTAGTTTGTTATTTGTGTTTTAATGTGCCAGTAAAAGAATTTATACTTTCATATTAATCGCTTTCTTTGTACATTGAAACTATTGAGATTTCACCTTTACTTTTCAAATTGCTACAGTACTAAGAAAAAATTCAGTTGAATTGTGGTGTGTCCTGGAGAGCAGCTGATATACATACAGGCCTTGTTGGAATGTAACCTGGGTTTGGGTGCATAAGCCCACTGTACAGCGTATGGTGGCAGTGTGTACTAGGCGCCAATCACACTTTAAATCATCAGTATTCACATTATTAAAGTCTGTAACTCATTTACTATATGAAATAACTGCTTTATTTGTAACAGTATAGGGCTATACAAGCATGTACCAATTGTTTTTAGCCTTTTTTTTAACTTTTTGCTATAATTGAATGAAATTTGGACCTTGCTATGTATGTTATAAATGTTTGTCTGTCACTTGAAATATTTACTGTACTTGCCACTTTGGCTGTACAGAAGGAGGTAGCCAGCAGGAGTCACCCACCCTTAAGAAATCTTTTACAGCAAAATATTGGGGGCATTGTGCATCACCAGCTAAATTTGTTATATGTCAGCGTGTTTTGGAAGGAAATAGCCTTACTTTACGGTAACCAATTCAAGGGCTGGACTACACAGTCTCTGTGCTGGTGAGTGCCGTGCCTTTCTGTGTTGTGACTGAATTCTGGTACTGTGATGTTAGAAAAACCCAACCACTTAGGAGTCCAAATTATATCAATGAGAAATTGCAGACTTTTTTCTATATTTTAAAAAAGAAATAGATCTTCTAATAACATATTGAACCTTTTATATATTTGTAATTTTATTGTGCAGCAGTGTAATTTGACAGTCAATAATGGATATGGCATGAGCCTAATAAAAATATTCCTGATATTTTAAGAGTGGTCCATGGCCCCAGCATTTTTTATTAGTACATGCAATATTTGATTTATGCAATGGCATGTTTTATGTATGGTAAAAATGTTTTCTGTGCCAGCCTATCAGTACAGTAGCAGAGATGCCACTCACCATGCCAGCAAGCCGAGTTCAGATGAATACTGGCATTATCAGAGGGCTGGCTAGAAGAGGAGAATCAAGCATCCCAGAGGATGCTCCTTTCCTCCTGGGAGGGAGGGTGCTTGGTCCAGCTCCCACTCCACCCCTGGGTGACCACAGGAGGAGTACAGCTGGGGCCACAAGATGGGAGGATAATGCTAATGTTGATGTTCATGCAAGCACACAGTGAATGAGCACATCCAGAGACATCCCAGTGTTGGTGTCCTGGGATGGACAAGTGGTAAATCCCCATAAGTGCAGACTAAAGGACTCTGCAGTCACTGTCTGGGCACAGTCTCTCCTGTCAGCTAGAGGATTTAGACTTCCGAGGGTCTTGGGGAACCCCGGTGATGGCACCACCGTGGGGGAAGAAGGAACACAGTAGTTTGATGGGGAACAGACAGTTAAACCATGGGAGAAGGTGGGATGACAGAACTAAGCTGTGCATCAAGGAAGTCTGGATTAGGAAGGATGCCTCAAGAGAGACAAGTGGAGTCTGAAGCAAAAACAGAGATGCTGTGTCACGGCAGCTGCTGTTAAAATTTTGTAAAAATAATTTTCTGTGTACAATTAAGGCACATAATGAAATAATGTCTGGATTCTATTCTTAAAGACCTAGAGTAGAAATATTTGCTTGTCACGTGACCTAGAGTGAGAATATTAGGACATTGTCACTGTAGGCCACATGGCAAGAAAAAAAAAATTGATTTTCCAAGAATCGGTCTTCTTCATAGAGTTCCACATTTTGGTCTTAGAACTGGATGCATCAGGACTTCATGAGAAGCAGAATGTTTGGAGCCAGCAACACCAGTGCTGATGTCTAGCTCTGACGCACAGCATCATCTGCGCATCCACTAAGACTGGGGTTGGATGCCATGTCCCTCAGGAAATACTCATCTTAAAGCTGCCAAGTAGTGAGTAGTAAACTTTTAAAATGTGGTCCTGGTCTTCCTGTGACTTCACCATGGGCATGGTTACTTAGAAAAAGAGCTCTGTCACCACTCACTAACAAGTTCCTTGTTTCAGCCTGAACAACTACATAAAAATGGTTAAATCTCCTGCTACAGGAAGTACAGCAGAATGGTGAAGACTAATAAGCCAAAACCAGCCCCACAGTCTGAGGATGGAGACAGATCCCATCCTGAACTTTCAGATTCTGAGCTCTCACAAACCTCTGAGGCAGCACAGGCCGCAATGAGCCCCCCAGCCGAAATTGAGGCAGACACAAAAAAAAAAAAAAACCATAAAACTAGAAACCCTCTATAACGAGATACCTGCCTTTTGTGCAGATGTTAAGGAGGCCATGAAGGAGATCCGCAGAGATGTAGCTTCACTAGAACAGTGGACAGATGATTTGGAATGCAAATTCACTGCAATGGGAAACCAGTTTGATGATATGATGACTTCCCTGAAAGAAATAATCGATACCCAGGCATTCATCCTCATGAGGTAGGAAGACTCTGGAAACAGGGCAAGATGCAAAAGAATTAGTCTCTACAGCCTTTTCCTGAGAACTCAGAGGGTACAGACCAGCTAGCAGTTTTGAGCTCTTCTTACGGACTGCCCCTGAGCTTAGCCCAGACCTCCCAATTGACAACAAGCATATGCCCAAACAAACTGCACCAGGAGCCCGACTGAGATAGGTCATAGTAGGTTTTATCAATTTTGTTGTAAAAGATTCTCCAATTAAATTGGAGAAAGAAAACAGTTTTCTATGGCAAACCCATATTTATTTTGATAATTACTATGCCCCGGACATCATGTGGCAGAGAAGAAACTATGCCCCACTCCTTCAAGCCTGGTGACAGCAGCAACTGAAATTCAGAATGCCCTGCCCAGGACATCTCTTGGTTCAATTTCCCAAGGGACTGAAAGAATATCATTCAGCAACTGCCTGCCTGCTGGTGCAGTGGTTAGATTTCTGCTTGCGATGCCGGCAACCCAGGTTTGGGACTGGACCCGGGGAGTCAGAGGGCCGGCCGGAGGAGAAGGATTGAGCATCCCTGGGACTGCTCTCCTTCTCCGGAGGGAGGGAGAAGCCGAGTGTCGGGTGCTTGATGGGCCCCTGGTGGAGACTGGGGGCACTGCAGCTTCCAGGGGCAGGGCGGACACAGGTCATCATTACATATCCCTGCCCCAGGGCAGCAAGTAAAGGAAAAATGCCGGTCCCCCAGCATGAAGGCCCATTCTGTCCCACCACCCACTGCCTCCGATGCCTGCCGGTGGGGGGGAGCCTGCTCTCGTGGGCCCCACACAGGGGGTAAGCCTGGGCTTGGGGGTGGCGGGCAGATGAGACCTGAGAATAGGGGGATACGGAGCCAAAAAATAGAAGGGAAAAAAAAAAGAATATTCAGCAGATGAAGCCCATGCTGACTTTCTAGCTTGCAATATCTCTATTCAGGACAAAGGGTCCAGATATCTTATACCCTCTGCCCAGCCCCTGAGATAGCAGTCCAGTCAGAATTTGAAGCAGCACTGCTGGTAAACAGTAGTGACCATGGCCTCCATCAGATCACAACTGCAATTTTTTCATCATGACAAGGCAGCTTCCTGTTTGGACATCTAGATGCTGTTTACTTCCCTTCATGTCCTCGATGGAGTTAGTAGGGTTGGGGGGGCAGTGGGGTACTTTAATTTGCTTTAATCTGTGGTGGTGTTTGAAGGTCAAGCCTGGCTCCCACTCTGATAAACAAAACAAAACAAAAAGATGGCTTACATACAGTAGCTGATTTGACTGAGATTTCTCCTTGTAGCTAGCTCTTGCTATGTGGCTAAATGAGACTGAACAATACCTGTCAGGTTGTTCCTGGTGCCCTCCTATGGAGGCAACACTTGTTCCTGGTGGACTCCTCCAGCTGTTGGGCTCAGGACAGCTGCAAGTAGATCCTGCCTTCCAGCTAATTGCGGGCTAAGGTATATCCTCTACTCTGGGGTGGGAAGCTGTCTTTGTTCTCTTGGCCCTTCCCTACCACCGTAGCAACATTTTCCTGGAGCAGGCGAGTCCTGCCCCCACAGTACTCTTTACAGGTGTCTCCTCCCCCAGACATCCCTTGCCTCTCTGTCCCCAATCGCCTTTGCCCCGGGTTGCCTTCTACCAGTAATGGGGAGCAGCTTTTCCAGTTACTTATTCTCCCTTACTTCATGCTCAAGGGCAACAGCCACCTCATTTTCTTAGTTATATGGTATTCAATTTTATAGACTTAACTCTGTCAACAACCAAATGGTTACTACTACATATGCTGCTACAGCTTCCCAGGACTGTGAACTTGCTTTGTTTCTGCCAACAGCAGAGAGGTTGCTGTTGCAGTTCCTGGCTCAGTCCTATGAGATGGATGGATACCTCCATTGTAACCAAGACTTTACTGTGTTGGCACACATGGTTTATGCAGGGGTCTACCGACCTGGACATGCTGTTTTAATAGGGAGCCAACTACTAGTGTAAAAACAAATTAACTGTTTCTGTATGATGTTGTGTGGTTCCTGTTTATATCATGTTTTTTTCTTTTTCTCTCCATAGAAGCTATAACTTAGAATTGGGTTGGTAGGCTTTGGGGGCAACCCTCCTGATAATGGTATGCACTCTCACCTACCCCCTTCTAACCTGGGGTGCCCCCCAGCTAGAGACTGCTTGCTCAGCACCTGAGTGTCAAGCTGCTTATACAGAGCTCCAGTATATGGTCAACCAGTGACTGGCCTACTGGTCCACACTTGACCCAATGACCTGGGGGCCTTCTCACCCTAATTGGGAGACGATACTATGTTTCCCTCCTTGGAGGGGCCCTTGATGACTCTGTACCTCAATGTAAACAGGATGAGTCTTAATGCCTTAATGCCTTGGGCTGGCAGTATAGCCTAGAGGTTAGAGGAATGAGGTGTGAACGAGCTTGGTACATCCAGCAGCCCAGAACTGAGTTTGATTCTCACAACCTCCACTTGCATACTGTGTGACTGAGCAAGCCACTTAACTGCCCAGTGCTCCCAGGTCACCCCTGAAAACAAGCACTTATGCCTAGTGGGCCTTACCCAGTTACCAAAGACTACAATAATGCAGGACATAGCTTCCCACCAATATACCTTAGGGCAATCCCATAAGGGGTGACGACCCAGGCCGGATGTTCATGCCCCAGGTGATTAAGATGCATACCTATTCCACCATATTTTCTTCTGCCCCTCTCCTGGCTCATTATCCTTTGTTGGAACGTAACAGTCCCATTGAAGAACCATGTCCTTTCTGGGCTTAGTGTTGCTGCCAGCTCCAGACATAATTCACCAACATCAAGAACTTCCCTGAAGCCCACAGGGCAGGTTAGTTTCCTTGCCCCTCCCTTAGAAGCCATGCTGTACATAGTTCTTTGTCACCTTTCAGACCTGGTTAGTGGTCCCTCCATTGTTTATCAGGTTGTCCCGGTCGGAACCTGTGACCCCCTACAGGGGCTATTACATGTTTTTAAATATCAGTATTATTATCTTGTTGATAGTTTATTCATTTTGCATCTATTAGGGGTACTTGAGTGTAGTGGGTTTTATAACAAAAAAGAATCAGAGACAGGATATGATTTAAAACAGGTTTAATTGGAACAAGATATGGTGAACGGTCAGTTAGGGGCCAGTTCCTTGGTGACCTCCATGAGTTCTTGGTCATGTGGCAGCAGATGTTCGACTGTGTCAGATACTTCTGGATGGGCATCTGTCTGCTGCCCTCTCTGGGGGGCCTCCTTCAGAGATAAGATCTTTACCTGAAGAGACTTCTCTGCCCCATCCACTCCACCAAAAGAGATATTCATTGCCCCTCTGATGGAGTCCATTCTGGCAATAATCTCCTCCCAGAATATTAATGGACTGAATAATCCTGTGGGAAGAACAAGAGTCATTCAGTGTTTACAATAACACCTGGCAGACCTCTACTTTATACAAGAAATGCACCTGACCTCTGTTGAACATTTAAAATTATCCTGGGGAGGCAGACACACAGTACATGTCTCTTACCCAAAGGGTAAATGACATGAGGTGGCTACATTGATACCTTCCACCCCTCCATTAGAACTGTACAAGGAATACAGTGACCCCCTAGGCCAATACATTATACCGCAGGGTAAACAATTTCAGACAGATGTCACCCTTACTAATATGTACTACCCCCCCCCCCCAACTCCAGTTCTCCTGTGTTTAAAACATTTCTATGTAAACTGATGGACCTGCTGCAAGGTCAGCTAACATTAGTGGGAGATTTCAACTTTGTGGTGTCCCTAGACCAAGACACCTCACACCTCACACCCTGCTAAACATCATGCTTCCCTAGCACAAAGTTACCGTCACTCAAACCTTTCAAACTTGGGGATAATAGATGTCTGGCACAGCCTTTTCCCTATTGGAAAATCTTTTACATACTTATCATCCAGATTTGAAAGCTACTAACATTGGAATTTTTTTTTTTTAACAACCTATGAACATTTTTCAAACATTTAAGCTATGTCTTCCAGATCTATGTTATTAGTAGATGATAATTCTATCACCCTCAAATTGTCACTCAGGAAAGAGCGCAAGTCTATGTTTTGGTGGTTTAACACTTCCCTATTAAAGGACAAACAATTTTGTACCTTGGTAACCAGCAGAATTCAACAGACTCTCTGGGACAATAAGTTCCAATCAGTAGCAGCCCTGATCCTGTGGGACACACTGAAGGCAGTCCCAAGAGGAGATATCATCTCCTACTCTGCCCTCAAAAGAAGCAGCAAAATGAAAAAATATAATTAATTGCTGGAACAGCTACAGATGTACCAGCTCCTTTATACCCAGGGTGACTAGGAAGTAACAAAAAGAATTAAAATCCTAAAACGTGATCACCAGATTATTATGGATACCAGAGTACAACAGGCTCTTACTTATTTAAAAGTGATATTATGAACGAGGAGCCAGGGGTTCCTATCTTCTTGCCTGGAAACTTCAGGCTCATCAGTGTATGGCCTGTGTATTGCAGTTGAGGCCCTGTCATGGGGTCTTTAACACATTATTCTGAACAGCTACATATAATATTCAGGGAATGTTATCAAAAGTTGTATGCAGACACCTCCACTGTGGAGCCGGGTAAGATCTCAGAGTACCTAAAGAATCTTAACCTCCCAAAACTGACAGAATCTCAGCAGACATCCTGGCCCATGTACTGTAGGAGGAGATGCTCTCAATGATACAGACTGTGAAGACACAAAAATGCCCTGGCCCAGAGGGATTTCCTGTTGAATGGTATAAAACTTTCCCCTACCAACTAATACAGCACTACATCAGGCTTTTATTATGGTCCCCACTGCAGACACCCCCTTCCCCTTGGTCTTATGCTACTCAGGCAACCATCTTAAAACCTGGTAAGGATCCATCATTTCCCTCCTCCTACCATCCTATCTCAATTTTAAATGTGAATCACAAACTATATATATGGCGGTTTGGGCGCATAAACTGAATCGTATGTTTCCATTGATAATCCATCCTGACCAGGCAAGGTTCACTAGAAAGTGCCAAATGATGGATGACATATGCTGCACACTCTTGCTGATAGAGTATTCCCAATCTAGACAAACATCCACTGCCCTGCTTGGTTCAGATACCAAGAGGGCTTCTGACAATGTGTCCTAATTTCCTCTGAGGCACCCTATCAACCTTTGGCTTTCTGGACTCCTTTTTGTCCTGGCTCTTCCAAATTTATCTCAACCCCCAAACCTACTTCAAGGTTAATGGCTCCCACTCCTCCCTCATACAGTTGCAGCAAGGTACCCTTCAGGGATGCCCTTTGTCACCACTCCTTTAAAACCTATACATTGAATCATTGGCAACAGCCCTTAGAGCTGATCAGGCCATAGAAGGTGTCCCATTGGGAGTATGGAATATAAGAATAAACAAAGCATAGATGGACCCCCACGGGGCTACATTCCTGGTAATGCAGATTAAAAGAATCAAGAACACTTCTTCAACACTTCAGCCCTCAGGCTCTGAACCCACTGGGCACACAGCCTGGACTTGCACGCTGCTTTGGGTACACAGCCCAAACTTGTACACTGATCTGGGTTTTCCCTGGCTCGGTTCCCTTGCCGGCCATTCGGACACCTTCCATATGTCATGGAAACATTTGCTGGTGGCTCCCTAAACCACCTAAGAGCACCTCAGCTCTATCAGGGAAACTTCCTTTTAATCCCATGTCTGGGTACTTTCCTCAGGCACTGGCCAAGTACCTGAGAGAAAGTAAAGGTGCTACAAAGCAAATCCGTAGAGGTGAATTTGGTTACTACTGATGGGGGTTCTCCAATCTCTCGCTTCCACAATTCATACCTGGCCATTTCTCTGGACAATAAACACCTCCTACTGTAAAGCTTGGCAATGTAGATTAAGGCTAAATGTATGTCACATTTCCTCTACTTGTCTTGCTTTCCCTTGGTGCTGGACTTGAACATACTTTTACTTGGCATAGCCCATTGCTCTAGGCCCCTGACTGATTAAGCAGTCCAATCCCCACGTTCCAACAGTTCAGGTGAAAAACACTGGCCCTCTGTCAGAGCGAACTCACCCTTTGGTTGCAGGTGCCCCACAGGCGATTTCTCCACAGGAATTTCTCTCTCAGATCTTCTGGTGCCACAGCACAACTTGAAATAGGCAGCTTCTTCCCTTAGCCGGAACCAGGAGGGTTGCCCCTGGAAGACAGGCAAACCTTTTCCCTGTCCCCTCAGGGAGGGGGCACTTGGACTGCAGCACTCCAGTGTGGTTCATGCAGCTGTGAGAGTTCTATGGTGATGTCATCCCTCAGTCTCAGCTGAGACTGAGAACAGAGTGAGACAGTGTGAAATCCACTTAACTGGAGTTTCACAAGCTGCTTTCCCTGCCTACACTAGGTCTTACTGGGATTCTAGTAACCCCGGGTAACAGGGGGGTTACATAAGGTATCACATACAGTATCTACTGTGTTATGCTTCAATAAACTTTAAATTAAAAAAATACATATGGTCCTGATGTTTAATGAGGCTGCAGGCCTCTTTAGAATGCTTCTTCAGGATCACTGTGCTCAAAATGCTAAATGAGGCAATCCGGATGAGCATTCCCCTTTTTAACTTTGGTTTCTTGGCTCCTCTTTCTCCTTTTTGTCCTTGTCCCCATCCACACATTCCCTATTCAACAAAGAGAAAACAGAAGTACTATATACTCCCTGAACCAGATCTGTTCCTTCATGGTAGAAGTGATAGGATTGCTTAGCAATCTTGGGCACACATGGTGGTCCCTCTTTCCACCTCCATCATCTTGGCCTGCATATCTAAAACCTAACTAGGACTTTTTCTGTAGCGCTCCACATTGCCAATGGGTATTCATTACACTTGGGTATTGTGCACCCCTACCAGGGAAAATGGCACAGCCCAAAGCTTTAGAATGCTGGGCACATGAGGATTCTGGACAGCAGCAACTCTCCAGTCTTGGCTGTACCATTCAAGGGGAAAGATCTGTCAATCTTTTCTGAAGAACTTTTGGCCTTCTAGGCCTTGGGGCTGCAGTTCAGCATAGTAGGTTGAGGTTACCTGGTGAAAGGGAGCACTTCTAAAATAAAATTGTGCCTGTTAAGCTGCGGCTTTCAAACTGGCTAACCTACTCTCCCCGTCTTCACTGCCTGTGCCTGGATTGGGGGCCACATATGCCTTTTTTATTCAGGGTGTTTTTTTTTTTCCTAACTTGGTCTGCGATTTAAAAAGAAAAAAATGGTGCCACAGGTAAGTACTCCCTTTTATTTATTTATTTTTTTATATATACGATCTCTCTGGGAGGGGGTCTCTTTCATATCTAAGCATCGGTCCCCTCATGCTCCCGTTTCTCTACTTAGCACGCCATTGTTTTTAAGGGAATTCTGCTTTTCAATCTGAGTCATGGAGGGACATTGCTCTTTTTAATGTGTTCAGAAATGTCACTCTTTCAGTTGTCCCCTGCATTTTCAGGAACGTCCCTGTTCCCTCAAAATTTTCCTCTGTCTCTCCCATAGAGACCTGGCTGTTGTCATGTACCTAAACTGCAGAGACTTGGCATTTTGACAGTGTGTCAGGAGTTGCACCTTTTTGTGATGGGGAGTTTTGGCACTCACTGACAGATTTTGGCATGTGTGTCCTTTTGACTTAGCTGGTTGCTTGTGTGCTTCAGTCCTTTTGTTGCCAAATTTTGACTTCCCGTTGTATAAGAGAAAGTTTAATAAAAAGTTTAACTATAAAAGATCCATTGAGCGTGAGCTTTGCTAGTCCCCAGTGGTTTAGAATGCTCTGTTTGTGAGCCTGAGTAGCATGTGCGCCTCTCTCCACTGTGCCAATGCCACCCACGATAAGGTGATGTCATGTGTGCATGTCTGCACTTCCCACTGTGTGAGATGTGGCGGCTTTTCACTGCAAACTGCAGGGAAACCAGCAACAGGGTAAGAGAGCTCATCTGAGGACAATAGTATTTTTTTTTTAAATAAAACTAGCTGATGCTCTGCACATGGTTTTCCTGCCCTTCAATTCACACTGGGATCTAGCCATTAACCTGCAGTGAATCTGGTGATCACGGCTATGGGGGCTGACAGTATAGCCTAGAGCTTAGAGTATCGTGCTGTGAATGAGCTTAGTAGCTGGGTTTGATAGTCACACCTCCGCATTAATCTGGTGGGACTCTGAGCAAGTCTCTTACTTTTTCCATGAAACAGGCACTTATACCTAGTGGGCCTTCTTCATTTTCAAAAGAATATATAAATTAATACTTCCTGAATTTTGTAACCCCCCCCCCCCACTCAGGTTGAGGGTACTGGTATATAATGCCTCCAATTAGCCTTTTCACCACAGGACTTTGTTCTCTACATCTATTAATGTGGGTGACTGCTTGTTGGTTTGCGGTACCTCTCCAGGATACTTGGTTTAAATGAGGCTGGTTTGAGCTCCTTTGTTGGTCGTTGCTATTCCTGAGTAGTTGAGCATTTATTTATTTATTTTACTTACAATGTTTAGGTATTTTTCCCTGTTTTCTCCCTGTCCCGGGACCCCAGCAATCACTGAAGTGCGTGTGTGTGGAGGCGCTCACGCACTCCGGGCACCGGCTCAGCCCCTTCCACCCCCACCCTGGCTATCACCGCCACCCCCTCCCGCCTATGCAACCCATCAGACCTCCACCCAACAGGAGGGGAACCACGGGGGGCGGACAACCTCCCCAGGAGAGGAGAGCTGCTTTTTGGCTGCTCTAGCCTGCTCCCTCCCTCCTCCCCTAATGCCGGCTCCCTGACAACCCGAGGTCATTCCCGAACCCAGGTAGCCGGCGTGACATGAGGTAATGTGTCCAGCGCCTCTAGGTCTTGTCTATTTTATGTTCTTATAAGAACATCAGCCCATTGTTCTAAATCGTGCAAGACTACTTTTTTGGTATTGGCACCATACCATTTCGAAGACCTCATTTTCTGGGCAGACATGCAAGACCTGCAAGGAGTGAGAGGATTCCTACCTATGGATTCCTATTACCCCATTGTGTTTCTCAAGTTAATATATCTCTTACGTCCCCCCCCCAAACGAACATCCAAGCTGGGAATGGGTGCACCTGGTGTACTAGTTGGCAGTGGCAAGCAGAATTGCGTAAATCCTTCTTTTGCTCTTAGGAGAGCTTTTGGGCCTCTGTGTTCTGCAGGACATCCCATTAGATACACCCAACCCCAAACTGGGCCCCTCAGGTCAGGTGGTGCCAACACAGGCAAGTCCAGGTGATCTGCAGCATGAAAAGGGTTGCATTTTTTGGATATGCAGGCAGACCCTGACCCTGACTTTCTAGAGGGTTAGGATGAGGATATCGGGTTCTTTGGGGGGGGGATTCTAACCATAGGAGCTACTTCATGATGAGGAGGATGAAGCCTCTGAGGAGGTGGAAGAAAGGGAATGGAAGGAGCCGAAGAGGTTTCCCATTGCTCCCCTGTTTTGATACCAAGTATTTATCCTACCTGATAGCTGAGGCATATAGGTCCTTACAGCTCAAAGAGGTGCTATCCATGGAGGCAGAAGATGCAATTTCCATCCTGTCCACACCTCTCTCTGCTCCAACCAATTACTGAACAAGAATGGGCCGGTGCGGACCAAAGAACATATCTGCAAAAACAAAAAAAAATTCTCCTCTGGTGGATACAGCAGCTCATAATTCAGTCACTCCTTTATTCCTTGAAGGGTAATTGGCCTTAACGGATTCACAAAACCAGCAAGTGGTTTCTATGTACAGAAGAGCCTTGCCTCTAATGGAGCAAATCTACGCACCTGCTAGACCTCCTTATTGTTGCCAGAGCCTTAAACTTGTGGGTTACAGCCCTGGGCAGCTTCATACACCTGGATCGGAGGGGTGTGAGAATTTTGCAGCTGGTATCCTCGGCCTCCACTTTAGGGGATGCCATGCTGGAAAAATGTACATATGTCTGCCTGCTCCATCTATCACACTGTGTAGGTTATGCGAGGCGTGTGGCTCAACCATTGGGTGGCTGAGCAGGCTTCGAAGTCCAAGCTGTTCATTCTACCCTTGAAGGAGGTTTGTTATTCGGCTCTGGCCTGGATGATATTTTAAAGGATATCTGGGATAAAATGGATCCTATTCAGGTAACTAGACTAATAGTAACAGAGGCGCCCTTACCTGAAGATGCAAAGAGGCCCAGGATGAAAATGAGCACCTTACATTGAAGGTACTCTGGCCCATCTCTGTCTTCCTTCCTTGGTGAAAGACTGAGTAATTTTGTTTTTTACTCAAGATGGTCCCAGACAATCTCAGTTGCTTAAGTTTTGGAAATTCTACCTTAGGTTATGCAAAAAAATTGTCATAAAAAAAAATCCATTCAAAGGGGCTTTTTATGCCCCCCCCCCCATTCTGAAGGAAACCATGAAGAGGCAATCATGTTAGAGAATCAGGACCACCTCACTCAAGCAGGGCAATTTTGCCAGAGTCTCCCAGCAAGCAAGGCTGGGGTTTCTACTTGGATCTATTCTTAGGCCCCAAAAAGTCAAGGGAGGGGGGTTCTTCAGCCCCTTCTGGATCTAATACACCTCCAGAAGTTTGTGCGTCATAACCTTCAAGATAGAATCCCTGCATTTGATCTTCCAAGCTGTCCAGCCAGGGAATTCCTGGGTTTCATAGATCTGAGGGATTTGAATCCCCCACATCACCATCCAACAGTCTTATCAAAGTTCCTCAGGTTCTCAGTCCTGGGACAACTTTTCCATTGCAGGGTACTCCCATCTGGGCTGGCATCAGTCCACAGGGTCTTCTTAAAAGTGCTCATAGCCCTGGTAGCCCAGCTCCCTTAGGAGGGACAATTGCTCATTCAAGCACCAGCTGAGCCATTAGCTAGGAAGTCAGTGACCAGGACTCTGGAGGTGTTTGGGTCTCATGGCTGGGTGGTGATTTGAGAATAAAGCTCTTTCAAGCCATCACAGACCTTGGAACACCTGGGGCGGTGTTCAGATGGACCAGGGAAAAGGTCTTCCTCTCGTTGGCTAGGAAGGAGACCTTACTGAGAGAGATCCAGTGGCTGAGGAGCCAATCGTCGGCTTCACACCTCACCTGCTAAGGGTTCTGGGCCTTAGCTCCACGGCCATAGAACTAGTCCATGGGCTCACCTTTTGAGCATCTCCTGCACATAGATTTACTCTCAGTCTGGGTTCTGACCTTGGATGTTTCTCAGGCAAGGATCTAACCCTCACCACACCAGGAGCAGTCTGCATTGGTGTGAGTTTGGGCAATCTGAGCAAGGGGTCCCCCTTGGAAGTCCCCCACAGACTGGATTCTGCCTCCTATGGCAGCCTGTTGGTTGGGAGGGGCACTCCTGAACTGTTTTCTCATTCGAGGGACTCAAACTTGGTCAATGCAGGAACAGCACCTGCTCACAAATGTTCTGGAAATGAGGGTGGTCCTCCTTGATTTCTGTCTAGTTCAAGTCTAGTGCAATCAGAAGCTGCAAAAATGTTCATCCAGGGGTGTGGATGTCGAAACTGGAGATATTCGACTATCTGGGTCAAAGGTTTGGTTGTCTTCAGATCCATCTGTTTGCCTCCAGCCACAATGCTCAAGTTCAGCGAGTCTTCAACTGCTACCAGTGTCCACAGGCAGAAGCAGTGGACACCCTGTCAAAGGAGTGGAGCTTCTACAGCTTGACGCCTGGCTCATGAAAGGAGGAGTCACCTAATCTAGATTTCTCCAAGAAGGTGGTGGACACCCTGATGGCTGCCAGGTGGAATTCCACACCATCAGCTTATGCCCACGTATTAACCTCTTTTCGACATGGCCCAGGGAAAATAATATTTGGCTTTTCAAAGCACCAGTCCTGCAGATTTTGTTGTCCTGAAAAAAAAAGTTGGGTTCTGAA
Source organism: Neoceratodus forsteri (assembly GCA_016271365.2). Classification (NCBI taxonomy): domain Eukaryota; kingdom Metazoa; phylum Chordata; order Ceratodontiformes; family Ceratodontidae; genus Neoceratodus; species Neoceratodus forsteri. The sequence goes on along the minus strand of CM028133.1, from coordinate 268,505,805 downwards.
TGCTTTTGTAAGGAGCTTTTCGATCCACTTTTGCAGGTACCATTGGACATGATGTCATACAACATGTGTTTATTAGTTGATATGTGCTCAGCCAGAAGCATACCTCTCAACCTCATAGCATTAAAATCATAGCACTGGCCTTCAAAAATCATAGCAAAGGGCCAGAATGTGTAGCACTTTATTTTAAACAATATGTCTATAGATAGTGGGCCCCATATAGTTAGCGATAAGGAATGTTTCTATCAGCTTAGTTCAATGATTTATAGTTTGTGTGTTCAGAAATAGCTCTAACATTATGAGGAACATCAGTAAACCTGTGAAGAGCAAGGGTAAATCAGAGTATGAAAATCATAGCGCTATGCAGAATTCATAGCAGTTGAGAGGTATGGCCAGGAGGTTTGGTGAGTTCCAGGCCTTGTCCCTCAAAGATCCATAACTCGTCATGCATACAGACAAGGTGGTGCTCAGATCAGTTCCGTCCTTTACCTTGAAGGTTCCAAGGCCTTCCATGTGAATCAGGAAAACTGTCCTCCATCTGTCTGTCTGCAATCTTCTCTCCCACTGGAGAAGCAGTGGCACAAGTTGAATTGTGACGAGTCATTAGGACATTCCTTAGATGGACTGCTAAGTTCTGCTTTTCTAATAGGTAGTCTTTATTGGAGCAACCACACACACACACACACACACACACACACACTCCCAAAGGCCACACTAACTAGGTGGATGAGGGGCTAGTATTGCCAAGGCTTATGTCACAGTATAAGAGGAGGCCTCCGGCCCTCATCAGGCCTCATTTCACCAGGGATATGGCCTCTTCTGGGAGAAAAGATGTGTGGTTCCTATTTTAGAATTGTGTAAGGCAGCCACGTGGTTATCTGTCCATGCTTTCACCAAGCGCTACAGTTTGGATGTTCAAGCTTCTGTGGTTGTCACTTTTAGTCACAGAGTTTTACAGGCAGCAGTTAGATAAACTCCTTTTCCAATATGTGGTTGATGTACGGGACAATATTCTATCCCACCTAGTTTCTCCTTGGGTACTGCTTCTTAAAACCTCCAAGTGTAATGAATGCCCATTGACAATGTGAAACACTACTGAAAGAAAAAATGTATTCATATTTAACCATAATTTCCTTTTCTGTTAGCTCCAACATTGTCAATGGTTCCCACCTGGGAGCCTTGCTCCTGCAGGAGAATATTGTCCAGTATGCCATCATGGGAATGTCCTTGTACTGTTATAATCTCTGTTTTGCAAGCCTATTTGGACATCCCTCTTTAGTTTACCTGCTGTGGCTGTGCTGTTTGGATACATTACCAACAAAACAAAAAAACATAGTAATGAAAGCAGTTCCACATCGGAATGTTGGCTGCTGTTACACAGATTCTACAGGTTCAAGTTTGATGCTGGCCAAAGGTGTCTTCCTTTCAATCAATCAAATTTATTTTACCAGGCGAAACATCATTGAGTGGAACTCATTTACAAGATGGACCTGGGAGATTCACAATTATAACAAAGGAACAAAAAGATAAGAAAAACAACAAATAATGAATCGTGGTCTGATATGGCTTACATGTGAATGTAACAAGGTAGACATATGCAGCAAACACTGAGCAAATAAACTATCTGTTGAATTACAATATCAGCTGAGTATATACAAGGGCCCAGATATTCAAACTGCGCCAGTCTGAGGCGCAAGCCCCTGCGCTGCTCAAAATAGTTGCGCAGGGGTGTGGCCGGGGTGATATTCAAAGGAGTTGCGCTGTTGAGCAGCTCCTTGAATATCACCGAGCCATTAAAGACGGCAAGATGGCTTAGTGGAACTTGCGCCACCCCAAGTTGCCAGAGTTGAGCATTAAACTTGCGGTGGCGTAAGTACCATTGCGCCATGTTCAAATTTCCGATATTCAAAAGGTGACATGCAAATGGGACCATAATTTATGCAAGGTGCAGGGGGGGCCATTTGCATCTATTTATGGCCCCATTTGCATGCCATTTGCATGTAGGTGCGCCGATCCCCTAGGACTTGCTCCTGGCCACCCTGCCAGGCAGCAGCCGTTGGGGACCGACGCACAATGCAGCCCGATCGCGGGCATCACAGTTACATGACACCCCCACACACACATCTCTCAATAGCCCGATCTCGGCAAGAATGACATGTCCCCCCAACACACATCTCCCCATAGCCCAATCGCTGGCAGAACACGACATGTCCCCCCACCACATCTCCCACAGCCCGATCGCGGGCAGAACACATGCATGTCCCCCCACACATCTCCCACAGCCCGATCGCGGGCAGAACACGTACATGTCCCCCACACACATCTCCCACAGCCCGATCGCGGGAACAGAACTGCAATCACTCCCCCACACCTCTCCCACAGCTGATCATGGGCAGAACCTATGAACCCCAGTGCCCGAGCGGGGAGCGGGTGAGGGGCTGTGGTGGTGGGGTGATTAGACACCAGGAGATGTGGGGGAGTTGTGGCAGACATTCTGCCCGCGATCTGGCTTTACGGTCCACTGGACCACCTAGGAGTTATTCGGGTTGGGGAGGGTTACATCTCTGCCCACGATCGGGCACTGGGGTTCATATAGGTTCTGCCCGCGATCGGGCTGTGGGAGATGTGTGTGGGGAGGGACATGTACGTGAACCTGCCCGCTGATCGGGCTGTGGGAGATGTGTGGGGGACATGACGTGTTCTGCCCGCGATCGGGCTGTGGGAGATGTGGGGGGTTCATGTACTCTGTACTGCCCGCGATCGGGCTGGTGGGGGGCACAGGGACCGAGTTGGGGGCCAGCCAGGGATGGTAGCTGCTGTGTTGTGCCTGCAATGCAGCAGCTCACCTGTGGGTGGCCTCAACTGCTCTTTTTGCCCTAAGTTTGTGCGGGCGCAGGTTGGTTAAGATGCACAACTCTCACGTAACCCGACTGAATATCGGGGTTGCGCAGGTTATGCATGGATCCTCCCCCTCCTGTTGAGCATGCATTCATTTGCATTGCTCTCTTGCGCAACCTGTTGCCAGTGGCGTAACTGCCTCCTGCTGAATATCGCAGAATGACGCATTTTGGACTTGCGCATGCGCAACCCTGTTGCGCATGGCGCAACCCTTTTGAATATCTGGGCCAATATATACAAAATGGTACACAACTTCATAGTAAGAGTGAGGAAGTGTTACAGTGTTAATTCTGAAGAGTGGGAAGGAGGAATCAGTGGGAAACAAGAGAAAGGATTGATAGTCATCGCTTGAAGCAGTTACAAGTCACGATGAGAGAGACAGCCAGCAAGGTTTGAAAGGTAGGCAGCTTGACAGGTTATGTTAATTTCAAGGTCTTTTGGATGCTATTCCAGAGAACAACACTGCATGCAGTCCTTGCTATGTTGCTATTTTGGTTTTCTTTCCAGTTGCCATATCCTTTTGGATCATGCAACACATGAACTGTAGAAGATGGATTTTGAGCAATCATCTTCCTCAGTGGTCAAGGTAGGCTACTGTTTACTATGTTTTATTCAGTTAAAGTCATATCTGTATGCACAATTATGTGCTTTGGTGACAAGTCGAACAATACAGTATTTATTTCATATTTTGAGACACTGTGAGGACAATGGTAACTGGAGAGTTGCTCCTGTCCGGAATCCTCATGTGCCCAGCATTCTAAAGCTTTGGGCTGTGCCATTCCCTTAGTAGGGGTGCACAATACCCAAGTGTAATAAATACCTATTAACAATGTTGGAGCTAACAGAAAAGGAAATTATGGCAAGTATGAAGAAATTTCTTCTGTTAACACTGTAGTCCAGAGTACCTGCCATTGCCACCCTGTCCCAGTAGCCTGTGTTGCCCACTGGTGGTGGTGTCCTGAGCTTAAGGTCCGGTAACCATCGGGCTGCTGCCCCCCAGCCAATCCCTGCTGGGGGCCCCCGACTGTTGGATCTGGGCAGGGGGTGTGGTAGAAAGCTGCAGGCATGTATTAAGGTGGCTGGAGGGGGTGGCTGACTGGGACCAGACCTTTGTCCTAGGGGGACATCATCTAGACCTGGGCCACATTCTGGAACAATTGATCAACCTGCCTCATAAGTAAATGCCCTGAGCCCATGCCCTCCCCCACTGGGCTCAGAACGGACCCCTCCTAAAAGGCTCACTACAGGATAAAGTCTCTTGGAGGAAAGTGACACCCCACCAGCATCCGCCTTCCTCAAGAAATCAAGCTCCCTCACCAAAACGTCCTCCCCTAAAGACCACTCATTTGGGTGTACCAGTGAGTACTCACCTGCAGCCCCAGTAGCAGCAACTTCTCTGGCAGCTTTTGGAGGTCAGGTCCCACTAGGATCTGCTGCCATCCTTTTCCAGCTTTCACAGTGGGTGGTCATGGATTACAATGCCTGGAGCAGCACAGATTCTGGTGGAACAGGAAGGGCTTGCAGAATCCTTCAAAATTTGTTGAACTTCTTGCAGCATGGTGCAGGAAAAAAGAATAGGGGCCCTTGAGCATAGTTTTCAAATGCCCCCCATTCAAATACTCTCTCCCTGCCCCTAGAGGCAGTCCCCCAGACCCCCTCCCCACTATTCACTCGAGCCAACCAATGAGAGCCACCAATGTGGGGTTGCTCCCAAGTTACAGTTTGTTTGCTAAAACATTTTTCTTACCGTTTACTGCAGTATTACAGAGTGCATCAGGCTGATTCTACTGACTTGCAAGCTGAGTTTTGCTGTAATCTGAAATCCTTGAATCCCCTGCAGCTTATGTCAGAGCTCGGTGGCAGCATTGGAAGATTTAAGAGTCTGTATTGGATGGATTTAGTGTGTGGATGCTAGTTGTGTAAGTGCTTGTGCAATGTTACCTAGAGTGTTACTATGGCTTGTCTCTTTCCTCTGGATTTCCACCCTCAGTAGAGATGCCAGGAGAAGTTTCTCAAGGTTTAAGAAAACTGGTAGCTAAAACAGCCAAAGGACCAAATTGTGATGTAACAGAACCCGCCTGCTCCCAACTCAGGGAATAGACCCAATAACATGGAGTAAAGGAACACTCCCCTGAGGGGGCAAACCTCTGGGAAACCAAGGTTACTAGGTTAGCCTTCCCTCCAGGCTTCTAAAAATTATGAGGCTAGCTGCTAAGTTTGTTGGAGTTTAATTTTGGATGTCTAGTATTCAAACAGGATGATGTGAGTGAACAATGATCTTGACAATGTGAACTGGTATGTTCTCCTGAAGCAGAGATGACTGTGCACTCATGAATGATTGGCTGGAAAATAGGTGAAGATTCGAGACCCAGACAAGACAGCAACACTCTTGACATGTATGACAAATCAGGAAGTAGTCATGATGTAATAATTTTCAGTACACAGGAGAGGATGAGTAGAATCAGGATGTCTGTCTATAGCTTGTAGTTGGTAAAGTACTTGAATGGGACACCAAACTGAGTTTGTCGTGAAATAGATATGTGGACCCATTACTTCTGTCAGTTTTGATCTTGGTAAAGTAAAGGTAAAGTGATTTGCTGATGCTTTCTTGAGGCTGTTCTTTGTTAGGTGAATTTCAGGACTGAAGACAGTAGAAGAGGTATATTCTCTAGGTTTTAGGAATCCAAGGAATGCTAATGTCATAGCTGTTTGAGCATTAAGATTTATTTATTTTAGTAGTAATCAGAATTACAACCTTTGAGCTAAAAGCTCATTTACAAAGGATCATCATCACAAGGGTAGGGGAGGATACATACGTTTGGAGTCAGTAGCAGCTTAATAGGCATCATCAAGAACATCTAATAGTAAGAAAAATGTGAACAGGAGAAATCAGTAAACATTGGCAATAGCCAATCAGGGGAAGATCCCAAACTCCATATTTTACGAGGCCCATCAGTGAAGACTATAGGTTATAATCCATAGGCTTCCTTGAATGATGTTGAGGAGTAGATTTTCTTAAACCCTGAATAAAAGCTTGATTGCTAGGATAAGTAAGAGCATGTGGTATTGGGATGGATGGACAAGGTAAATGGTATGCCTGAGATATATTGTTAGATTGTTGTGGCTCTCAAGCTAGATGTTTGACAGCATAAGGATGTAAATGCAAGAATATGAGGAACAGAATATTGCTGAAGATCTGTGTTTTGAAGGGTACAGAAGGTAGTGTATTTCTTCCATGTTATTCTGAAGGTAGACTTGTCGATGCAGCTAGAGTATCACAGGTAATAGCAGAAACATGGTTGACGTATGTTTTTATGTCATTTGCAGCTCTTGGAACGGTGGAGAAAGAGTCATTTCTTGTTGGTGTGAGGGTAAACAGCTCTGAAGGGAAGGGGAAATTGTTTAACCAGGAGAGGCACACTAAGCCGAAGCTTGTTTCCAGGTGCAACCTGGGAGCACAAGGAAGTTAAGTGACTTGCTCAGGTTCACACAGTACGCAAGTGGGGGGCTGTGGGATTCAAACCCAGGTCTCCAGGTTTGTAGCTCAGAGCCTTAAACCACTGTGCTATACTGCCTCGCTAGAGAAGTAGTTAGTGTAATAGAATACAGACGAGAAGACAGTACATTCCCTAGGTCTTAGGAATCCAGAGAAGGCTAAGGTCATAGCTTACTGTAAGAGTAGAGTGGTTAGTGAACCAATGATTTCATTCTGCAAGAGATTTGTTAGTTTGCAATATGGAGCAGGAACTACAAGCTTCCTTGAGGGTGGTCCTTGAGGAGTAAATTTCTCAGGTCTTGAAAGAATGCTTTAACTGTTGGACTGGATAAGTATGAGAGGATATATGTATTTTAAGGTAAAATAAATGTCTAATATATAGTATATTGTCTGATGGTATTGGTCAATAGGCTTAATGCTTGACAGCAGCAGATCTAGCGGACAGCTGAGTGCGTGGAGCAGTATGATGTGGCCTGCTTGTGAGAGGTATGATGAGGCTGACAGACTGATTGCTTGGAGCAGTATTCATATCCTAGGATGATGGAAGAGGAGTCATAACTTTGGCAGGCAGAGCATGGAAGTTCTGAACTGCATATGAAATTCATGTTGATCTTATCAGGACATTCATCATGGAGGAGGAAGATTGACCTATATTTATTATGGCAAAGGCTGCTTGGTTATCAGAACAGAATACAACAGGCTGATTGTTCCAAAAGGTGACCCCAGGTGAGAGCAGCTGTTGCAAAGGGATACAGTTCAGACAAGGGAGACATGGTCTGAATATGAGGAATTTTGGAATTCAGATGGCCTTGGATGAGCAAATAAAAAATGCCACAAAATGCCTCAAAACCACAGGATAGTGTTGCATCAAAGAATGTTTGAGTGTTTAATTCTGTAGCTGGATCTCAACAAACATGGATATGGCATTCCAGTCTAAAAGCAAATGTGGCCACATGAGAAGGTCTAATCAAGTAAAAGCAGTGATAGTAAAGTGATAATCCAGAGCAATGCCAGTTACTGAATCTGCCATATTAAAGAGAGATATAAAACGTTCCTCAAGGAATACTCCTCTTTGCACACTTGAGGTGTCCTAGTAAGGAAAACAGTTTCTCATTTGTATGGGATCATTTGATGAGACAGAAGAGACCAAACTAGAATGTCAAACAGTCTGATTGGAGATATCTGGGTCTGTAGAAGCAAACAACTAAGGTAGATGGTATGGAAACCTTTGTCAAGGCCTAAGAAAAAAATGTGAATCAGAACCGCTTGATCTGAAGGAAATACAACGTGCTGTCATTTTCATCCAAAAGATTAATAGGTGTGGGGAAAATATGTGTTTAGACATTGAAGTATAAGATGAACTGGAACTCTGGAGATGGACAGGAGATTGAAAAACAAGGATAACAAACAACTACTGAACAACTAGAGGCCTTTAAATACTCATGGAAAGAGAGGACAGATGACTGCAAAATAAAATAACTGCATATGGAACAGGTAGGGCACGTAGTCCGGCAGAGTGCCTGCAACATAAGTCATTATTTCATGATTTAACACTTGATAGATAGTAGATATAGGTACTGGTGGAGAAAGTGAAGCTGACCTGCTGTTACTGTCGTGAGATACAACTCAAACAGTTCCTACTTTTTGGCAGAGGAAGAAATGATAGACCTTCAAATACTTGGTGTGCAGACATCAGCTTGGGAAAAGTCAATTCCTTCATGCAGAACTGAGTTTTCGAGGGGACGTGCTATGAAGAATTTACTGGATGTCAGACTGCCCAGAATTCATATCCTCCAGGTTTAAATTGACAGAGTAAATGAACAAGAGGTTCAGGTTCAAGGCTGAGAACCATCAAGGCTAACGAGGAGAACTGGATGAGTCTGAGTGGAGTTTGTGGTGTTGAGCCTGTCCCGAGGTGGTAACCGCTATGGACAGATGACCCCAGCATCTTGAGCGATTCTCTCGGAATAGGACCCAGTTCCGAACACAGGCTTGGCTAGGCACACGGCCCCACAATTGTGATCCTATAGGCCACTGTACTACTGCTATGTCACTTATCCCAGAAGTGATAGGAATTACTGAACAATACAGTCAACAAAGAACTACTGAGCAAATAAGAATCCAGCATCCACCAGAGCATATCTTAGGAGGTCCAGAGGGAGTGTGAGCAATTAGAACGCCTGAACATAGTGAACAAAAGAAAGGCAAAAACCAGAAGCAAACAGACTGCAAGACAGACATCCAAAAGCAGCAACTGAGGGCAAGACGGGTGTGGCTGGATCTCACAGGGAAAGAAAAAGGCTGGTCAGCAAAGGAAAGAGGGAGACTAGGAACTAGGATCCTAAAGGAGACCTAAAAGAAATACAAACAAGACTCCAAAAGCACAGAAAAGAGGAACACACAAGTGTTAGGAAGCCGCAGACTACAGGCAGCTGAGGTAGAAATGCACAAGAATGTGGGGCTACAGCAGAAATAAGCATACCTCTCAACTGTTAGTGCTCTGATTTTTCCATTCAGATTTCCCCTTGCTCCGCAAACATTTGCTGATGTTCCTTATAATGTTAGAGCTATTTCTGGACAAACTATTAAAACTTGAACTAACTTGACAGAAACATTTCTTAACATTAAACTTATGAGGCTCATTATTTTTTGACATAATATTCTTTAAAGGAAAACAATGGAAAAGACACAGCTTTCCTCAGACATTACAGAAACTCTCAATTAGTGCTTTCAGACAGTGACAACTTTAATTATTTAGAACAGCTACCAACAACTTCCACTTTCTGTTACTGGCAGCAGCCATTTCATGAGCAGCAGTGAGCCTCCTGAGCTCATTGTATGCTAATATGCCTGTTTGACCTCTGCTATTGGTTGGCAGGTCATATTAGCATAAAGTGAGCTCAGGAAGCTCTCTGCTACTCATGAAATGGTGGCTGCCAGCAATAGAAAGTGAAAGCAATAGGCCACTGTTTAAATCATTAAAAAAGCAATTCAAGGAATAAAAAAAAAGGCTTGTCTGAAAGCACTAATCATGAATGTCTGTAGTGCCTGGGTAAAGCTGCACTTTTTCCACTGTTTCCCTTTAAAATAAGAACGTGCTACACAGTATAGCCATTTGCTATGAATTTTGAAGGCTACTATTAAGCATTTTAATGCTGAGAGGTTGAGAGGTATGGAAACAAGCACCAGAGAGAGAGACAAGACAGCAGCACAGAAATGAGAAGTAAAGCACAGCAAACAAAACCAGGAAAGAAAACAAAGGAAACAAAAACCAAAGGGGGTGAGAACAGAAGCAAAGTGAACAAGCTGACCATAGGAAATACAGCAGCAACAGTAAAGGGAGCAGAACAAGCAGCGAACTACAGAGGCAAAACTGGACAGGAGCGAAGAGACACAAGGACAGAGACACAAAAAGGCAGAAGCAGAGAATCAGGGAGCCACACAGGGGTAAGACCAAATGTGAAAAACACTAGGCAAAGGTGGTGTGCGAGTGAGTAGTTTATATCGGGCAAGGGGTGGAGTCTGTCATCCACCCACTGAAGTACAGGTGAAACCTTTATAATACATTTGGAACCATTAGGTCTAGATTTTTTTTTTTAATGAAAGCTCGGAGGCAGCTATGTTAATATATCGATATGTTATGTAGTTACAACTGCCTTATAGTAATACATGGAAACATGAATTGTGTAAAACCTTTTTGAGATCCTGTTATTTGTACCAACTTATATTGACATACAATATACAGATAGTAGCAACAAGCAATGTTGACCTGACTTCAAGATTTCATTTAAAAAGCAAATTACATTTTTAGCCTTAACAGTTCCAGAATAATAACCCTTAAGGCTAGGAACTCAATTTTTTTTTTAAATAAAAACTTGAAGGCAGCTAAGCTGATATATAAACATGTCATGTTGCTACAACTGCCTTATATTGATAGATAAAAATGTAAAATGTGTTAAAAATGTTTAAGTCTTGTTGTTTTAGCCATCATTTTACACCAACGAGATCAGAAGTGTCTTTTTTATTTACTGTTCATACTCCTGCTATCACCAACTTGGTCCTTATCTGCCTCAGCCCCAGCCACACCACCAGCAATCTCTCAGAATTACCTCTGTCCTCCATGAATAATCCCCCATGGTAGGGTTTTCAAAGTTCCCCGAACTCCTCAATGTTCCGAATTCTGGTGGATGTGGGAAGAGAGTCGCTGGTGCAGGGCCTGGGGGTGTCACCCTGGCAGATCAAGGGTCTCTCGTTTTCAGTCCTCCCCTTCCCCCAAGATGCCTGCTGCATCAATGCCCAAGCGTGAGCACGCACACACTGAGCTTGCTGCCACATGGCATCAGCCAGCGTCTCCATAGCCCAAAGCATACCAACTTGCACGTTCACCCTTGCTCACCTAGATGGCGCTACTATTGCAGCATTATTTCCACCCCCCCCCACCCACAGAGCAGGAGAGCATCCCATCCTATGGGGTGTTCATTCTTCCTCCCACCTGCCAGCCCTAGACAACCCAGGCTTGTTCCTGAACCTGGGTCGCCAGCATCACAAGCAGTACCCCTACCACTGCACCAACAGGCTGGCTAATAAGACTGAAAGTTGATAAGAATGATAAACCAATACTTATGTAAGATTATAGAAATATCACATTTGTATTTGGAAGATGCTAGTGGTTGTTCCATGAAAGATCAACATACCCTTTTCTGGTTTATGTTTTCAGAGTTTTGCTGCACAGTGAATGTGTAGATTTTATCAGAAGTATTACACAGAGTGTTGTTCTAGGTTATGTTTTCTGTCATTTTAATGCTTGCCAGGTGCAATATAAATCAAACATTTCTTCATTCTTATGCAGTTGTGTATAAGTGATGACCTTCCTCTATGGACTCTGTAAAGGCATCTGCAACTTTCTTTTAGATATCGCATGTAATATATGTATGTAATATCATCTGAAGTAACTATTTAAATACATACACTCAATTACCAGTATTCTGTGTAAAGTATGGTACAGTATTTCTTACATGAAGAGCTCCAGGATTTTTCCCTGTAGCTTGGACAATCCTTACATTGAGTTCCCTATTACCCAGTGCTTAAAACCAGATATTAAACCACCCAGATGTTAAGAAGAAACAGTCTTCAAAAACTGGAGGATGCTAAATACGGGAACCATATCTTAAATATTTTATTAAAGTTGCAGAGTCATACAACAACAAATATGTTATTCAAATAGTCTCACTTTAGTAAAATAGCTGCACAATTCTTCCAAATGACATTCTTTAACCAAAAAAAAATGAAAAAAATAAAATAAAAAATTCAACCTAGTAGCAATTAGACAGAAAATTCTCAGTTTCTAAACAAAGTCTGGAAATGATGATACACCAGACTGGTTTCAGTAAGTACAAGACAAGTGTAGGTAATGTGGTTAAATTATTCTACAGAATGTCTTTAACTTTTATATTCTAACTTAAGACTTTTTTAAAGAAGGGTTGGGAGTAGGGGTGAGCGAATACCTAATTTCAAATATTCAGCTGAATATTTGTATTCGGGGCCCCAAATATTCAGGTATTCATATTTGTTTTCGTTATTTGTGTGCCTATGAAAAAAAAAAAAAAAAAGGAAAATAAACAACCCCCCCAGACGAATCCTTTAAAGTACAACCCCCCGTTCTCCCACCATTTGCAACAACACCAATGCAACCCTCCTCCTCTCTCAACAACCACAATTTCATGTTAAAAAAAAAAAAAAACACACACAACAACAATAAACACTTCCACAATGGGTAACCAGCACAACCCGTCCGCTTCCATGGCTGGCCGCTGTCTTGAGCGTTTTACACCCAAACTCCCACTCTCTCCCTGCCAGCACCTAATTTTTCAAACAACAGTGATGGCAACCGACACAATCTGCCTTCCTCCATGGCCGGCCACCTTCAATTGATAATCAGCTGTTTTACTATGCAAGCAAGTGGGGAGCACTTTCCTTCAACAGAAGGCAGCTGGCTGTGGTAGAGAGCAGACTGTGTCAGTCATTCATTGTTGCTTTCTGTGGGCCTTCTTTAAAGAAAAATGGTACGGGGAAGAGAGTGGGAGTTGGGTGCTGCCAGGGTGGGGTGGGATATTGTTTTGTTAAAAAGAAAGTGTAAAGACATCCGCTGTGGAGGCAGATGGGTTCTGCCCGTCTCCCGTCATTGGAGTTTTTTTTTTAAACCTGAAATTGTGGGGGCGGGGGAGTGTGGGATTGCAGCACAGGGTGGAAGTACTGGGTGTTGTATTTTACAGGACTGGGCTGGGGAGGAGGGTGGCGGCTGTTTATTTTTTATTTTTTTGTTGCTGTTAAACAAATACTATTTCCCAATTTGGAATACGCATAAAAGTGTCAGTATTTGTATCCGAATAACGAATAGTGCAATATTTGTGGTATCTGGGAAATACTATTCGTTACTCGCACACCCTTAGTTGGGATAGTATAGGGAACAAGGTGGCAATAATGACCAAATAAAAAGCCCTGTCAATATTTGACCCTAAATTACTGTTAGGACAGACTAAAGAAGAAAGAAAGCCTGATGGCTCTAAGTTCAGAAACTATAAATTCAGTAAAACATATTTGTGGTCTGCAAGGCTTTAAGTTATAAATCTAAGAGGGCACTGATGGAGAATTTGACTTGATCACCTTGTTCTCTTTTAATGGACACATGGCTTGTTTAGTTTGTGTCATTTGTGATGTTGAACTTTGAAATCCTTAATACTAAAGAAGTCAGTTTGTTCCAAATGTGTATCTCTCTCTCTCTCTCTTCAGAAAGCTCTGATTTGGTTTCAAAGTTGCGATCCAGCAATTTCTACGTTGTCAGATAGTCTACTTTGTCGCAATGCGTTTCTACTCTAGGGAGAACCAAAGTGGCAGGTTGATGCATTACTCCAATAGCCTGTCTGAGAGGAATCACAGACAAGCTTTACTGCACCCGGTGAGTAAGGGCTACATCATTGCATTCAGTTTCGTCCATTCATAAATGTCCTGTTCACATACTATATCAGAGTTTATGAGGAGGTATCTGTCACCCACACAAAAATGCTTCTGGCATGCTGCACATTTAAAACATTCCAGGTGGTACACCTTGTCCTTCACCCGCATTGTCATTTCATAGGCACGGATCCTCTTGTCACAGGAGGCGCACAGTCCATCTTGACCAAACAACCTTCAGGGTTAAAAAAAAGAAAAAAATTAAGAGGTGAGTGGGATGTGATTTATTTACTGAGGCAGTAATTGTGTTCTGACAGAACCGCTACAATTTCAATTCTTTAAATGTTCTAGTTACGATTTTAAATATATGGTCGTGAATTCAATTCTGATTAACTTTTTTTTCAGTCTTTCTGCATTAGCCTCACGTAAATTAATCAATCACTTTACTTAACCAGATGAAACCATTTGGAACACAGTCTCATTTATTTCAAAAGTTTCACCATGAAAGACATACTGAGCTGGTAAAAACAGGCTACTCACCTGTAACAGTAGTTCTAGGAGTGGTTTATGATGTTCATTCACACTTTCTGGTAGTGTCCTTTCCCCTTTAAGACGTGCCAGGATGTTTTCAAGCTGGCTCCTCCCACCCACTTGGGTGGTAACTCCCCTAGCTCTGTCCCATGACGTCAGATCTTGCCCGCTGGAAGCAAAATCAGTGTGCCACTTCCCAGGGGAGGTCGGGTGGGTCAGTGTGGATGAACATCACGTACCACTCCTAGAACTACTGTTACAAGTGAGTAACCTGTTTTTCTAGGGATGTGGCTATGAAGTTCTATCCACACTTTCTGGCAGACTCCTAGCAGTTCTCCAGGAGGAGGGGGGCAAGGCGCACACCCCCTAGTAAGGGAATAAAGATTGGAGAACTGAGGCCCCAAAACCAGCATCCCGGCATGACTCAAGGTTGATGTGGTAATGGGCAATGAAAGTGTGTGCTGACTTTCAGGTAGCAGCCAACAGAGTTCCTGTATGGGGACGTCCCTGGAACCAGCCACTGTGGCAGCGGTATGATAAGTGGAATGAGCCCTTAGCCCTACAGGAGGCTCCATACCCGCCAACCTTTAGCAGAGGTCGATGCAGGAGACTATCCACCTGCCAATCATCCATTTAGCTGCCAGCCTGCCAGGTGTGGCTTCAGCATAGGTGACAAACTGATGGCAAACCTCTCCCCGATCTCCAGTCATACACTCTGTATAGCAGACTAGCGCTCACCACAGGTCCAATGTATGGAGCCTGTGCTCACCCTCAGAGGTGTGATTGGTAAAATACACCGGGAGATTAATCACCTGGTTAAGGTGAAAATCCAACACAACCTTTGGGAGGAATTTCGGGCTGGGGCAAAGGACAACCTTGTCCCTGTAGAAGACCAGGTAAGGAGACTCCACTGAAAGTGCCTTGAGCTTGCTGATCCTTCTGGTTGATGTGATAGCCAACAAGAAGGCGGTCTTCCACAACAGATGCGACATATCACATCTGTGCATCACTTCGATTGGCTTGCCCATGAGTTTTGCCAAAACCAGCAACAAGTCCCAAGGTAGTGGTGATTCACACACCAGAGGGGAAATGTGGTAAGGCCTTTTAAAAAAGAGCCATACCACCTTCTCCTGTGCCACTGATTGATCGGCCCCGCATTTGGTAGCCAGAGATGGCTGCGAGGTGCACCTTAAGGGTTGTTGACTGAAGTCCCAACTGGGAGCGGGACCAAAGGTAATCGAGAATGCTAGCCACTGGACAAGATAAGGAGTTGAGCCCCTTGCCCTGGCACCAAATGGAGAACCTCTTCCATTTGAATGCGTAGCATTTTTGGGTTCACTCTTTCTGAGATGCCTCAACCACACTGAGGACATCATCGGAGAGACCCAAAGCATGGAACTTTAAGCTGCTCAGGAACCAGGCTGTCAGGTGCAGGGACTGAAGGTCTGGATGGAGTATCTTTCCCTGATTGATGGAGAGCAGATCCGGATGGAAAGGAAGATGCCTCTGGAGCATGCTGCTGAGGCTGAGGAGATTGCAGTACCAGAACTGGCATGGCCAGTCCGAAGCCACCAGGATCACCCTTGCCTTGTCCCTCCTTGTGGATCAAGGGAAATGAAGGGAAGGCATAGAGGAGGCTGGGGGTCCAGAGCCTTGAAAAGGCATCCCCCTACAGCGTTCCCTTCTGAGGGGGGCAGGCACAGTACAGCCTCAGCATTGCGTTCTGCCTGGAGGCAAACAGATCCACCAGAGGGGTGCCACACTGGGAGAACAGGCACTGCACTACCTCTCGATAGAGGGACCACATGTGAGACGCCTTGCCCACCCGGCTGAGAGCATCTGCCAGCTGGCTGGAGACACCGGCCACATGAATGACCAGGAGCTCAGCCTCCAGGCTGCACATGAGGGCTCAAACGTGGAGAGCTTCCCTGCACAGTGGAAGGGAGTGCATACCACCCTGCTTGTTGAGGTAGTACATGGTTGTGGTGTTGTCAGTCTGAACCTGAACGACCTGACCCCTGAGATGAGGAGCAAAGGCTGTCAGTGCCAGCTGAACTGCCCTGAGCTCCAGCAGGTTGATGTGGCATCAGGACTCCTCAGGAGACCTTAGCCCATGGACTCTGTGGTCCCCCAGGTGGACTCCCCAGCCCATGAGGGAGGCACAGATCTTCAGTATGACCATTGGCTCTGGGCAGACAAATGGGATACCATCCTGCAGGTGTTCCAGGACTAACCACAACTGGAGTGCTTCCATTATCCGCTGTGTCACAGTGACCAGCTGGTCAAAGTGACCCTTACATTGAGACCATCAACTGGCCAGCTTCCACTACAGAAGTGCATCCTCCAGTGGGCCCAATGGACCACGCTGGTAGAGGCCACCATGTATCCCAACAGGTGCAAGAAGTCCCAAGCAGGGCACAACTGCTCAACCCAAAATGATTAGGCAAAGGAGGAGAGAGCCTCTGCCCTGTCCACTGGGAGCCGACCCTGACTCTGCAAAAGTTGAGCTCTGCCCCAATGAAATTGATCACCTGTGAGTGTACGAGTTCTGATATAGCCTGGTTGACCAACAGGCCAAGAGACATGCAGGTCTGGAGGGCCAGGTCCCTGGACCACTCTACCTCCTGCCTGGAGAAGCCCACGATAAACCAGTCATCCAGGTAGGGGTATACCCGGACTCTCTGGTGCCTCAGGTGGGCTGCCACCACTGCTACACATCTGGTGTCCCTGGGGGCTGAGGATGGACAAATAGCATGGAACTCATAGCGAGCGTTCCTTCTGCTCAAATGTGGAGGAACCGCTGATGTGATGGACAGACAGAGACATGAAAGAACATGTCCTGGAGATCCAGAGAACAAAACCACATGTTTTGCACGAGAGATGGTATGATCTGAGACAGTGTGCCATCCTGAAGATATGCAACCCAAGGAATTTGTTCAGGTCATGCAGATTTAAGATAGGGTGCCAACCCCCCCCCCCCCCAATCTGTTTTGGCACCAGGAAGTACCTGGAGACAAACCCTGGGTGAGATGGAGGGTCTAGAACAGGATTCACTACCTCCTTCTGAAGGAGCTGGGGAATGTCATCCCGAAGGGCCGACCGAGGATCGATGGACACCGTGTCTTCCCATGGCGGTGGCCTGGCTGGGCTGGTAGGGCCTCAACTCCAGGGAGGCACCACCAACCAACTCAAGAACACACCTGTCCGTGGTAACAGTGGACCAAATG
Organism: Neoceratodus forsteri; assembly: GCA_016271365.2. Taxonomy (NCBI): domain Eukaryota; kingdom Metazoa; phylum Chordata; order Ceratodontiformes; family Ceratodontidae; genus Neoceratodus; species Neoceratodus forsteri. The sequence goes on along the minus strand of CM028133.1, from coordinate 268,488,705 downwards.
GAAAGGAAGTGGCGGAGCTGCCCCACCCATGGGAGGACGCAAGGAGTCAGGAGGGGCATGGGGGAGGCATCCCTCATCCTGTCACTGGGCAGGCTTGGAAGCAGAGGAGGATCCAGTGGAGGGGCCTCCAGGACTGCGACCTCTCAGCTTCCTGATGACCGGGGCCACCGATTTAGGCAGGGGCTGCCAAGCCTGCTGCTGTCCAGCCTGGGGCTGGGTAAGGTTTGCCACAGGGGAAGATGTGGGCTGAAAGGGCTTCTTCTTGAAGGCTTAGAGCCCTTGGGGTCCTTCTGGGCAGAAGTCACAGAGTCTAAGGTGGCGCTGGACTTCTCAGTTCTGGTGAGGTACCTGAACAAGTCGGTCCCCAGAAAGGGAACGTCTGCCAATTTATGCTGCGTATCAGCTGTGAAGGTGGAAATGCACATCCAAGCCATGTGGCACATGGCAACTGCCACGGCCACGGAACAGGCGCATGAATCGTCAAGTTCCATGGCCATTTGGAACTCCTGTTTCACAACAGCTCGGCCTTGGCTTCTGACCTGCTTGACAGTGGTCTGCAGGTAGGTGAGGAAGCACTTCATCCAGAGAGCCCTGGAAGGCATGCGAGAAGTGGGCCATGAAAAAGGCTGAGCTTGTTTGCCGAAGGCCAAGAGACATACACCTTTGGGCTATATGGTCCAACTTGACTCCTTATTGGGGGGTCGACAACATCCTCATGGCTGTCTGTGTGCCTGAAGATGGAGTCAGCCACAAGACCCTCGGCTAAGGGATGCTCCGTAAATCCTGACAGGGAGCCAGTAGGGACCGAGCACTTGCGGACCACCCCAGCCGATGGCGCAGCACAGGAGGCAAGGTGCTGCCACACAGTTCCAGGGCAGGACCTAGGATGGCATCCTGAATGGGGAAGGCTTCCATGGGAGAGTCACCCCGGTTGAGGATCTTGGTCAATGGGTATCGTTCCCATTTCTGCACGGGCTGCAGCTGGAGACCCAGATTCGGAAATCAGGCAGAGCATGCCCATGAAAGACGTGAGCCCCTGATCCACTGACAGGTCCCCCACTGACTCCATGTCCAGCAGTGAGGAGTGAAGGGAGGACCCTTCCGATTCCAAGGAATCATGAAAAAGTGGCCAACCACCCGAGTCTCCACTCACCCAGCGAGAGAGGTCTGGGGTGACAGTGACAGACAGCTGATGGGATAAACCCTTGCCAGGCTGAGCGTTCTTAGTCACAGCATCAGTTGTAGGCTGTTTGGGCGGCATCTCCGCCAAGATCGGTGGAGAGGCCAGAGGGGACAGCACTGGGACTGCCTGGGTCAGCTGCGGCTCTTGTGGCTGTAGCCAGGGAAGAACCAGGGTAGCCAGAACTGGCTTGACCCAGGTGAACCTAAGCGGCTGCCACATGAGTTGCTCACAGTGCTGATGAAACTTGCACCGGTGCCTCTCCTCACGCAAAGAAGATGAGGAGGATGAGGAATAGTGGTGGCACTGCTTGCTCAAGCGCCTGAAGCACAATCATTGAGAAAGATGAAGGCTGCCCAAGTCAGGGCTTCTGGAGTGGGATCTTGACCTTGAACACCGGGGGGACTGGCGGCAGGTCTCAAAGGGGGCTGGCGAATGCCAATGCCTCTCCTGGTCCAGGAGCTCCTGGTCAGGCAGGGGCGGAACAGCAGACTGGTCCATCCCCCCTGAGAGTAAGGCAGGACCGGAGTCCTGGAGAGAGAAGTATCGACCTCCTCAGGTGACAATGGGTCAACTGGTTCAAGAAAAATCTCAGGGGGTGTCGATTGGAGTCTTGGTCAACTGGCCCGACAGGGAGACCGTGGAGCCAGCAGCGAGGGCCGAAGCACCAACCGTAGTCGGCAACTCCGGTGTAGCATGGGAATCGGAGGTCCGCGAGCACTCCCAATCCCATGACTGACGAAGAGACCGTTTCTTTGTCTCTTTCTCCTTGTCCTTCCTCGATTTCTTGAGTTTCGTACCAGAGGGTCTCTGTCCCTATGTAGGAAGGGATTTGTACAGTTCTTTAATCGCTCCAGAAAATGAAGCACCCAAAGGAGCAGCAAAAAGACTGAAGCAGAGGAGGACTGCGCTGTGGCCTGAGTCACCGTCTCCTCAAACACCGCAAGTTGCTCAGTGGACCCTGCGGCTGCAGAGACCACCAGACGAGCATCTCTGGAATGAACGGGCGGATCCTGATTGTCCTGATGGCCAAGGAGTAGGTGGGCGAGGTGATCCTCCAAGGTGGAGGGAAGAAATGAGCGACAGTGCCCGCAAGCCTTGATATCATGCTCATGACCCAAGCAGTATAAGCATGACGAGTGCGGATCTAATCAAGAAGTAAGTTGCCGGCAACCGCATTTTCGGAACCCCGGAGTAGACTTTGCATCGTCCATAATGGCAATGAGAAGTAGAAGTGAAGAAAAAGTTATTTTTATTAATTGTAGCGAAAAAATAAAGCAAAGGGCCTCTTCAGCATGACAGCAAATAGGAGGGAACCTTCTTCTTCCAGTGGAAAGGAAGATCTGACATCACGGGGCAGAGCTAGGGGAGTTACCACCTGGGTGGGTGGAAGGAGCCAGCTTGAAGACATTCCTGCACATCTTAAAGGGGAATGGACACTGCCAGAAAGTGTGGATAGAACATTATATCCACGTTCCTAGAACAGCTTGTTTCTAGATTCGTCCTGATGGAGAGTGGGTGAGGAGTATACAAAACTGTCCTGGGGCGTGGTGAAGAGTATACAAAAGTGGAATAGTAAATAAAATACAAAAATAAAACGCAATAATGTGCAGAGTAATAAAAAGTACAGTACAGTTAGGCAGACACACAATTCAGGCAAGTGGACCAGCACAACCCAATAAAGGGTGCGAGGACAATACCATACGGTTCAAGTGCAACAGATTTCTAGGTGTGAGCACAAGTCAAGGAGCAGATGAGCAACACCCAAACTGTGTAAAGGTACTAGAGTAGTAGTACATACAGTACAGTAAGAGAACAAAAGAGTAGGAGATCACTTACACACAGATTGAGACCTAAATGGACACAAGTTGCTCTGAGTGGTGGGGGGGCCACCCAGCACAACAGGAAGGGTAGGAATGGGTGACGCGAGGTCAGAGGTCAAGTACAGCTGCAAGAGGAGGTAGAAAAGTCATGAGGAAGGGACATGCAGGGGGAGTGTGACAGGGTTGAACAGGACCCTATCCCATTTGTTATGCAGAAAGAGTTTAAGTGCAAGGATCTGTTCTATCCTCTCCTTTTCTGTCACTTTTCTGTCTGGTTGTGCGACCAAATTTTCTTGTGAGACCTAGGAACCGATCACTCCGACGGTTTTGCAATTCTCTGCCTCTCGCTATCTTTCTGCCTTCACTTGCTGTTTTGTCTTTTCTTCCCCCTCTCATATCTGCGGGTATAAAAATAAATATGAATTTTTATGTGGAAATGTCACAGATACTGGGATCCTTTTGTTTAAAACTGTATATAGTTATACTAGTGAAATGACTGCAAAAAGCTATTTGGAACTGAAGGGGTTAACCTGAGATGCAGTTTTTAAGACTTTTACGGCACTGTAAACAAGGTCAGTTCTGGGTCACAGTGTACTTTTTGTTGCACCTGCAAGGAATGAAACTTACAAGAACATTCTGTGAGAAGCAGGGCATCTCTTAAGGAGATTCCCAGGCAAAGACTTATTTGTTTTACAACTATTACTTTTTCTTCTTGCTGGCTTTTGTCCAGAGGGCACCCCAGCCCTGTCCCCTGACGTCCACCATCAGGCACTGACCAGGCCCCAGGGCTTACCCCCCCTGCGGGGCTGGTGGGGTTCCCCAACCCCCATCGGGATCCAGATTCAAGGGACCAGTGCCGTGGCTGGCTGGGAGAGGAGCCTGCGAGGCGCCCTCCACCATTCTGCTGCGGCAAGTGGCTTTCTACATTACTCCCTAGAAGTTGAGAGTGCAGACGCTTCTGGAGTGGAGGCGACAGTACCAAGACATCAGCCCTTTCAAGAGCCGCCTGCCCTGACCTCCTGCCTTCAGCACGGGCAGCTGTGTCCTCCAGCCTCTGCTAGGGGGCAGACAGGTTCCAACAGCTGGAACCCCCCCTTCCTGGAGAAGGAGAGCAGTCCGTTGGACGCACAATCCTTCTCCACCTCTGCTGACCCCCGGTGGGGGTCGTTCCCAAACATGGGTAGCTGGCATTGTGCGAGGTAAGGCAACCAGCACCTCAGCCCTCAGTGCCAGTGGGCCAATCCCAGGCAAAGACTTATAAAAAAGCAGCAATGCTTTTGCTAATGACAAGGAGAATGAGTGACAGATTTGAAACTGAGAAGAAACATTCAGAAGAAGGACTTTATTCTGTGTTTGTACTGCCTTTGTAAATAGTTATACTGAACAATTGTATTTTTTATTTTACTGTTATTGGAAAAAAAATAAAACGTTACTTGGGAATTTGACAACTGCTCTTGGTTTTCCTATGCTTCCTGACCTGTGCCTCGATGACAAGGAGAAGAAGTAGGCTAAGGGACAGACGGGGGAAGAGAGGACCACAGCTTGGAGAAATGATATGAGAAAGCAGCTTGACTCACTGTAAATTTTCCTGGAGGGGAGGGAAAAAGAATGGGAGGAGGAGCAGTGTTCCAGAGAGGCTATGAGGAGAAAGGGAGACCTGGTCAAAAAGCTCACAAAGCTGCAGCAAGACATGACAAACAAGAAATATATCATTCAAATATGTAGCTTGGTCCTCATGCAGTAAGAATAGGAGATACTATTTATACTGCACAATAATATTCTGTATTACAGACAGTAACAAATGCAACAATTATTGGTCCTATAGAAACATATATGTTGCAAGTGGAAAAGGACCACAAAGCCTATCCAGTTTGCCCTAACCCCACCTACCCCTATGTGGTAGCAAAGGGCCCTATGAGGTCTCCTGTTTCCCCCACCCTCTCCAGGTGACATTTCCTTTTAAAGATACCCATGTGCCTGTCCCATGCATGCTTGAATCCCATCACTGTCTCTGCCCCACAACCTCCCTAGGCAACCTGTTCCATATATCCACCACCCTTTCTGTGAAGAAATGCCTCCTCACTTCCCTCATGAAACCTCTCCCCACTAACTTCTTTGTATTTTCTTGTGATCAAGTTTATGCTCAACCTAAAAAGCTCATCACACTCCACCTTCTTTATCCCCCAGAGGTATTTAATGGCCTCAATTATGTCATTCCCTGGCTGTCTTATTCTGTAAGGAGTATTTTAAGGCCTTTCAGCATTTCCTTGTAGAGTTTTCCCCGATGCCCCGTATCACCTTGGCTGCTTACTCTGCACAGCAACCATCCTGTCAATGTAATTTTTAAGGTGAGGGATCCAGAATGGCACACAGTACTCAGAGTGAAGTTAAACTAATGACTTGTACTGGTAGAGTATAACCTCCATCCTTCCGCTTGCCATCCCTCTCCTTATGCAGACATCATCCTACATGCTTTCCCAACCACCCTTGAACAGTTGGCTGCTACTTTTAGACTGCCCATAATGATAATCTCCAAAGTACATGCCATGAACTCCCCTCCCATCCTGTACTCCGCTCTAGGTTTTTTTTAATCCAACGTGCACGACTTTGCAATTTTTGGCACTGAATCCCAGCTGCCAAATTCAGTACCACTCTTTCATGTTTCCTCCGCATGGCCTCCACTTCCTCCATTGTGTCCACTCTACTGCAGATCTTGGTGTCATCTACAAACAAACTTCTCCTTTTATCTCTATCCCTATGTCCCTTATAAATATACTGAAGCGTACCGACCCCCAGGGCAACCCACTCATAATCTCCAACTTTCCTGAGAATTCCTTTATCTAATATTATCCTTTGAGTTCCGTTTCTTATCCAATATCCCACCCATTTGTCTCTTCCCTCACTCCTAGGCCTGTTAACTTTTGCAGTAACCTCCTCTGCAGCACAGTGTTGAAGGCCTAACTGAAGTCAAGAAGACCATATCGACAGCTCTCCCCAGGCCCACTTCTGCTGTCATTCAGTCAAAAAAATTATTTTTTCATCTGGCACGACCTATATTTTCTTACTGTCTTGAAATCCATTAAATTCCAGGAACTCTATTAATCTTTCTTTTAACAGCAAGCACAGGAGCCACCCTGCCACAATTCATCACAAGAACAGCAGTTTCTTGTTCCCCTTCATTCCTACCGGGACGCATAATTTTTGCTAATTTCAAAAGCATGGTCATTCAAGCTGGTGAACTGACTTACTGATCAGACTCTACAGGGTGTTTCAGCCCCTACAACCACAACACGAGCAACCCTGTCAGAACTTATCTCAAGAACAGCATTTCTCTTTATTTATTCATTTATTTCACGTTTAGGATTCAATATTTTTGAGCAGGAGGCTCGTTTACAAAAGTTCCGAGTCAGACAAGTAACAGAAACACATCAGTGTAGATACACAACAGTAAATAACTGAGGACAATACAACAGGATAACATAAGTTACATAAGAAAAAAAATGTTGCATTTTACATGACGCCAAGTGCAGTGAATTCAGCAACACTACAGGAGTGTGGTGAAGCACATTTAAAAGCACAGCTGTCTTAGGGTCAGCATGGATCCCAGGCTCAAGTCTTTTGCGGTAGAGATAGTAGCAGCCCGGATGAGGCTTTGTCTGATGTGAAACAAGGATGGAAAGGAAAACAGGGGAGGTGGTAAGGTAGGGTCTTGTAAGAGTAGAGAAGGGGGAGGGGTGGTAATAGAAAGGAAGGGACAGGATCATGAGGTGCATCTACAGATATTTTTGAGGGCAAGATGAGAGCATAATCTGGTTCTAAAGTGGCTGAACTTCCCACAGCAGAATAATTTGGTCGGAAGATCATTAATCCACATGGATCCTTGGGCAACTGAAGTTCACTTGAAGGGCACTAGAACCTCACCTTTGGCTACTCTTCTGGTATTTATAGTGGGCTGGTGGATCGTAAATAGGCTTGAGGTGGTCGTAGGTGTAAGCCCCAGCAATGATTTACCAAGCAGGCAAGTCTGGTATTTAAGATGGAGGTGAAGAGAGAGAGAGTCACCCAGTTTTTGAGTATAATGTGCAAGTGTAGGTCAGGTAGTCGGCCCCAGGGACTAGCCTGCAGGCTTTATTAAGGAGTGCACTGACCCTGTTAAGCACAGTCTCAGATCTAGCACCGTTATATGACCCGCCCGTAGTCTACAGAAGACAGCACAGAGCAGCATGTGGCTAATTTCAGAGCTTCATGGGTCATCGAGTGCCTATGTCAAAATAGAACCTCAAGCTTTATATTAGCTGATTTTACGACCTGGTCTACATGTGTAGTAAAGGTGAGGGTGTCATCTAGGTGTACACCTAGGTATTTGAAAGTGCTAATCTGTTCAAGAGGGTGTCCTTGTAGGCTCTGCATGCAGTAATGGGCCATATCTTTTTCTTGTTATGTGGCACCATAAATAACATACTCGTAGTTTTTTTGTAGTTGATTAGTAATTTATTATGTGCAAACCAGTCTTCTAGACTATGAAAGTTTGACCCCATTTCTGCAGTTATAGTGGACAGTTCCCTTCCAGAAACTGAGATAACCGCATCATCTACGTAAAGTTCCATGTGCACCGGGCAGGCAGATGGTAGGGAGTTAATAAAAAGGCTAAACAGGAGCGGTCCAAGAATTGATCCTTGAGGGACCCCTAGGTTCACTTCCCTCTGCTCAGAGAGTGAGTCATTTACGCTCACACATTGTGATCTATTTCAAAGGTAATTTTCAAGTCAGTTAACAGTACACATGGACAACCCTGTGGTCCAGAGGCATTGTAAAAGCAGCTGGTGGTTGACCGTGTCAAATGCCTTAGTGAGGTCTATGAAGATAGACCCCACCGCCAAGCCGTTGTATAGTGCGTTGTAGAGCTGGGTTATGTATTCGACCAAGACAGTGATAATTGAATGTTTTTTGCAGAAGCCGTGCTGCTCGGAAGAGAGAAGATTGTACTTCTCAAGATATTAAATGAGCTGATCCGAGACAACCCATTCCAAGGTTTTGGAGAGCAGGGGTAGGATGGAAATGGGTCTATAATTTGACAGATGGGTTCTATCACCAATTTTGAACACTGGGGTTACAAGTGCTTTCTTCCATATGTCAAGGAATATTCCAGACTTTAGAGAAGCGTTGAACACTTTGGTTAGAAGTTCAGACAAATCATTTAGGGTGAGGGCAACCATCTTCAAATCAAGGAGTCACTCCTCATCCCGGTTTTACCAAGGACCTGCTTCACATATTTAAGGGTTTCAGACCTGGAGATCTGTCTAAAGTAGTAAGGCGGTACCCCTTGAGGAGGTGTAGTAAGACAAGGGAGCTGACCATCGGGGTGTTGAGGCAGTCACTTGGTAACACAGCATTCGGATCAGTAAAGGCCAGGGTGAAAGCATGTGCTATATCCTTAGGCTCTTGTAATGTCCCAGTTGCTGTTACTATGAGATCAGGTGGGGCCTTGGAGGCTCTACCTCCAAGTGTTTTCAAGGAGTTCCAAAACTCCTTACCATGCCCCCAGCTACTCTGTAGGAGTTCCTTGTAGTAAGTTGCTTTGACTTGCCTCAGTAGATACGTACACTTGTTTCTGGTAGCCTAGTAGTTCCTTGTTCCCCTCTGTCCCTCCTGGTTAGGTGTGGACAGTGGCAGTGATGAGGAGGAGGGGGGCACGCCAAGGCAGTGATGAGAAGAGGGGTCATGGCTCTGGCTAATTTAAAGAGTGAATCTGCTCAAGCAGCTCTCCACAGAGCAGCTCTCTTCGTGAATGGCAGGACTCACCAGCAGGAGGGTGGGGGAGGCTACCTTGTAAATTTTATTTTCCTTATTGTGCTGGTTGTCATTCGTATTGCCTTGTTTAATTTGTGTAAGCTAGGAAAATGAGCTGCCTTTTGGTAATTTGTTTTATGTTGCTTTCTCTTGCCTCCAATGTTCCTACTTCAAAGTACAACGCAGAATTATGTCTGCATTTGTCTGGACATTTGGCTTCTCTGTATTCTGCGGGAAGCCATCCCTCATTCGAAATTAACAGTTATCAAATATGCAGAGTTTAACAAACAGAGTTTTAAAATTTCTATTTTTAGTATATCACAAATACTGACAATTTGGACTACCAAATTCACTCTATATGACCATTTATTTTGGAACCTCAGTCATGGTAATTTTCCAGAAACTAATCTCAAAACTAACATGTTTGTTCTTGAATTACTTAACTTTAGTTGTCTTTTAGGTTCTGACAAAAGGGCATCTTATTAGAATCACAGAATAAGTTACAGTGGGTAAGATGCCTTAAATTCCAAAAACTTGGGCAATTTCTGTTGCTCTTGTTACTAATATCTGGTAATGTTCATTCCCATCCAGGGCCTGGACTTTTGACTTGGAGTTTCCAATGCCCCCATTAAAGGAGAAGTCCACCCAGAATATGCAAAAACATATGTTATATAGAGTGTTTTGATATGTATGTTAAGTCCTAGTGTGTCCTTCCCTCTGTCTGCTAGTAGGAGTTTTTCCTAAATTAGCCTGCTAGCTGTATGGTAGTTTTATGACCCCTGGGGATCTCCATCACAAATAGGTTTATTGGCTTTCTTTCTCCTACGATGCACCCTGGTTCATGTGACAGTGATGTAGCTATGCCCCTAGATTTAGCAGGGTCTGTCACAGCTCGGTCACAAAGATAATACTTCTTTCAGAGAAGAAGTCACATTGCTACATTTTGGGTGAGTGTAATCATTATTATTTTTTGATATTAGTACCTTGTCCTGCTATGTTACAACCTATAAGGTGATGTTCAATTTTTGCTACTTAGTACTGGTGCAAAACTGAAAGTGACTGAGAGGAATAGAGTAAACAGCGACATGATACACACACACACACACACACACACACACACACACAGCAGAGCATAGCAGGACAAGGTACTGATATCAAAAAATAATAATGATTACACTCACCCAAAATCTAGCAGTTTGTCTTCTCTGGAAGAAGTATTTTCTCTGTGGCTGAGCTATGACAGACCCTGTAACAAGACACTGGCTTACTGCAGGGGCAATTAGACATCACACCAAAGGGCACTCTGGGAAGACTAGCGGCCATAAAAGAAACCAGAATGGCAACCTCCAAGGGCAATAAAACAGTTAGGGAAAGTTAGAAAAAACATCTCTCACAGCCAGAGGAAAAGAAAATGCTGGGAACTGGTTAGAACACAGAAAAAAAGACTTCTACATATCTTTTTCTGATTTTAACATGGAGTTTTCCTTTAAATGTGACTCATATGATTCGCAGCGTTCTTTCCAAAAAGGCTGAACTGGAAACTTGGGTTTTTGAAGATAACTTTGACGTGACTGGTTTGCCTGAGACCTGGTTAAACAATTCTATCCTAGATGGTAAAATCCCCTAACAAGATTATAAAACCTATTGAAAGGACAAAATTGGTAAAAAAAAAAAAAAAAGGAGGGGTGGATACTTGTTTAATGTTTCAGAAAAATGTAAAGTGGTTGAATTACCAGCACTTAAAAGAAAACTACACCCTAAACTTGAAAAAATATATGCTGTGCAGAGTGTTTTAATTTGTATGTGAAGTTCTAGTGTTTCCTTCCCTCTGACTGGTATTAGGAGTTTTTCTCAAATTAGCCTGCTAGCTTTAGGGTAGTTTTACGACCCCTGGATATCTCCATATCAAATAGGTTTATTGCATTTCTTTGTCCTACAATGCACCTTGTTTCATGTAATGGTGATGTAGCAGAGCCCATAAATCCAGCAGAAAGCACTGCATTACAATAAGTTCACAACAATAGAGATGGCTATATTTTAAAAACTGTAGAATTCAGCTTGGTGACCACCCTCATCCTAAAGGTTTTACTGTCCTGAAAAACTTTGCTGCTGGTAATTTTTGTGCAGCTTGTAAAGCTTCCAAGATATTTCGTTTGCTTGGCATGTGTGTGCTGAATGTTGGGTCTCTCTTACATCACAGTCATGCGAGACAAGATGCACTGTGGGAACAAGAAATACAATTACACTATCAGGTATGAAGATCCCCAGGGGTCGTAAAACTAGCATAAAGCTAGCAAGCTAATTTGGGAAAAACTCCTAATACCAGTCAGAGGGAAGGAAACACTAGAACTTCACATACAAATTAAAACACCCTGCACAACATATATTTTTTCAAGTTTTGGGTGTAGTTTTCCTTTAATTAAACTGGCCTTTGTGATTTTCTGTCCTTAAAGGGAAAGTCTCAGCAACCTATTTTCTGTATACCTGTGTAATCTGTAGGCATGACCAATGCTTCCTTCTTTTGCATCTCCCTGATTTCATCCTAATTTAAATATAAATTAAATTGCTTCGTTTTGCCCTGGTGTGAAACTCTGTCTTCATTGCAAAGGTCATGACCCCACTCATGCAAGGCACTGTGGGAGTTAATGCATACCTGCACAAACCAGAAGTTATACTCCCATTCAGTTCCTGTATTCTCTAAAAGCATTTTTTCTAACTCAGATACAGTTTAAATTAGAGATAACAGCAGGGTACTTACTATGCTTGAAAATGTTCATGTGGCCAGCATCAAACAAGAACATAGAGACTGCAGAGGACAGCAACAGCACTGAATAGTACAGTATAACTACTGCAGGCTTTAGCACTAAAACTTCATACAATTCCAGGATGCCTTAAATGAGTCGGGTCATGACCTCTGCAATGGAGTCAATCAGGTTTTCACACCAGGGAAGACCAGAGTGAAGCAACCTCATTTATATTGGATGAAATTAGGGGGATGCAAGAGAGGAAATCATTGGTCATGACTACAAACTACATAGATATACAGAGAATAGGTTGAAGGGACTTTCCCTTTAAACATTACTCTTGGGAGTAACAAGATTATCACAATCAGCGTTATCTATATCTCCCTAGGTTATATTGAAGCTGGCAAGGAACTGATTTCATCCTTTGGTAGTTTTTAATTCCCTAGGGGGTCATAAGTGGATTCTAATTCAAACTGGAAAAATAAATCTTCTGACATTTATCGAGAACTATTCAATTCATTTGAATTGTAACGGATTATTGAATCTACCAACAGATTTAATTATATAAAACAGGCTACCAATCCAGTTTGGACTGGCTTGTGGTCACTCAACTCCACATGGTAAAATGTTGTAGTGTCCTTCCTGATGGTTTGAGTAACCACAGTCCAGTCTACTACAACAACTGGTCTGCTAAACTGAGCAGATCTAATCCTGTGTACATCACCTCCAGAAATCTCAGAAAACTTGATGTCAACAAATTGAAGGTGGCTATTTTTGCCACAGATTGGTCATTTCTTGACACAGTCTCTGACTTAAATGTTGTATATGAATGGATTTGTAAATTTTTTAATGCCATTTGTGACCTACTGGTTCCTCTAAAGAAATTCTGTACCAGGGGCCACATAAGTGCGTGACTATCTCATTATTTACTGAGACTTTTGCAGGAACACAATACGAAATCGGCTCATTAAAAAACCAAAACTCAGACCAATTGGCTATGTTGGAGTATAAACAAACTAGAATTCATTGTAAATCTTACATCCGTAAAGTAAAAATGGAATTTTAAAAAGCAACACAGATGCACATCAGCCGTGAGCCCTGTAATTTCTGGCAAACACATAAGGATCTCGCCAGTTATGGGAAAAAGGATGAGCATTCTTCCCTTTCTTTGAATGACGAGCTCACAAGTGACCCTACTGTTTTGGCTGAGAAGTTTAATGATTTTTTCAGTGATTTATCTCGTTAATAAAACAAAGGCAGATCAGTATGCTTCTGAAATTGATGTTAATGGTGCCCTGGTTCTTTAACCTCATCCAAAAGTTTCTTTAACATTTACATGTGAGCAGGTCTTGAGTCATGTGGATAATTTGAATCCATGTACATCCACTGGCATTAATTATCTGGACTTCAGGATTATTAAAATGGCAAAAGAAAGTATTGTTTTTCCACTTACCAAATTGTTAATTTTTTCCTGCTTTCATGGCGTGTATCCTTCAGTGTGGAAACAAGACACAATACACAATAGCCACAAATCTGGATCTGAATCTACAATTCTGAACTGTAGGCCTATTACTTTGTTGGCCCATGTCAAAGATATGTCAATATATAGTCATTGATCAGATGGTTGATTTCTTATCTAGATACTGTCTTTTGACTCATGTTCACATGGTTTCCATTCCTTACATAACACAGAGACTGCCTTGGCGAAGTCTGTGAACCTCATTAAGGCATCTGACCTAGCTGACCATAGTTTGTTGTTGCAGTCACCATCACAATGTCGTTTTTCTTACGAGGTTATCATTTGATTTGGGGACTACCTCTCAAGCCATGAATACAGAACTATTAATCTAGTTTTCTCAAAGTCAACTCAGGGCTCCATCTTGGGACCTCTGCTCTTCACCTTTTTCTAAAATGATCTGCCTTCAGCTTGTCCATCTTCTGAATTTCTGAAATGCTTCAGTATGCAGATGATGTCATTTTTAGGAAAGGGAGGGATTTCGAGGCTGTAAATACTATTCTTCAATGAGTTTATTATTTTGCAAACATGGTTCGATGCCAGGGGGATGGTCCTCAGCATCACAAAAACTAAGGCTATGATCATGAGCAGAATTAAGAAACTGGAAAACAATGACTTCTTGTTGAGAGCTCTTGATGGCAAAACTACTGAGACAGTTAACCAATTCAAGTGCCCAGCAGTCGTTTTGGATTGTGCTTTATCACATGAATCACATGTTGATTGTATGATAAAGACAATTAACCAATGGCTGGGTTCCTTGTACAGGGTACAGAGCAACATTTTGCCAAGAACTTGTACGCTTTTAGTGAAGAGCCTGCTGCTACCAATCTTGGACTATGGAATGTTATGTTATGTTACTCCACAGTAGTAAGTGGGATGTTATCCAGAGTAAAAGTTGTATATAATTCAATTTGTAGTTTCCTTACTGGTCTTCCATTATATACCCACCAATGTGTGTTGTATCAGGCTGCACAGCTCCCATTGATGGATGATTGTGTAAAAGCAAAAATATTGGCTTTCTTTCACAAGATCATCCTGGGTAAGATCTCTTGTTCAATCTTAGAATATGTTCCATTACAGCAGAAAACAAACAAACAAAAACAACAGTTGTACTAGATCCCAGGAATCAGTGTTTGAAATTCCTTTTCGCAGAACTTGTTTTGGTCAAAGAGTGTTTGATTATGTTGGACCAAGTGTTCACAATCATTTACCAGAGTTTAAGTCTAGCAAATTTATGTCCATATTTAAGAAACAGCTGTTTAATCTCTTAATAACTAGTCCTATTGCAATTTCTGCTCAATGTGCCTTTCCAGGGTAAATAAATGACATGAAATGAAAACAGGGTCTCTATTAGTTTCCCCACCAGAGGTTAGGCTCACTGGCCTGTAATTCCCTGGCTCTTCCCTCCTGTCATTCTTGTGTAGTATGACAACATCCACCCTTCTCCAGTCCTCTGGGACCACTCCCGATTCCCAATGAGCTGTTGAACAAGTTCATCAGCAAGGCTGCCATGACCTCACTAAGTTCCCTTAGCACCACTGGGTGCAATCCATTGGGGCCCATGGCCTTGTCAACCCTTAGTCCCCATAATGCTTTCAAAACCCTCTCTTCCAAAAATGGTATAGTGTCCCGCTCCCTTCCTGCCTTCCCTTACCCATGGATGCTCACATTGGTAATGACCCCCCCCCCCAACTGTTTATACTGTGTGAGAATATCTGGTCAGTATTCCTCCCTCCACAAATTCTGACCCAGTGCTTAATCTGACTACCCCACATTTGTCATCCATTTTTCATTAACGTATCCAAAGAATGCCTTGTCCCCATCCCTTACCCCTTTGCAATCCTTTCCTCCATCTGTGCTTTTGCTTTTCTCCCTGCCTTGCCCATCCCCTTCAGTTTCTAAAGGTAAACCTTCCTGTCTTCATCGCTCTGAATTGCCTCATACTTTAGCAGGGGACTCCAACTACCTACTCCTGAAAAGGGACTAGCACCAAGATACATTAAAATAGAAGAATAAACCCCTGCAGTACAAAAGCATCTGAGATTAAACTATGTCAAATCAATAGGTTAGCACTCCCAAGAGGTAGTCCACAAAATACGTTTTTTTCATTTAAAGCTCAGCTCACCTTGAGTATTTATTCATAGAAACTATACATAAAAGGGTCTAGAGCACAGATTAAGTTTAAACTTGATAAAAATCCTTCATTCAGCATAAATATGGTTATGTCTCATAAACATAAAAGCAGCATATGAAACATGAAGGTGCTGTCTACATGCAGAATTAAAAGTGCCAGGTGACAGTAAGCACCGAGATCTACAGCAAACCCTACAAACCTTGCAGTCCTCTTTCTTGCAGGGAGACACTACTGTGTCTCCTCAAATTGCAAAAGTTAAGAGAGACATCCACAACATCATGGACACAAAGGTGGAACAAGCCCTGTACTATCTCTGTTTTTTTTTGTATTATGAAGAAGGGTCCCACAGAACTCACAACTTGGTGAGGAGATTGTGACTTCAGAAAGCACAAGCCTGTATCTTACAACTTTTTGACTCTATCAAGCACACTTTCACTGCCAGCCCAAGGCCATTCAAGAAATTCCTTCTTGGTTTTACCAAGGAACTTTATCCTTCAGACCAAGTGGTACTACATCAGTAGATCTTGCTGCATTCTTATGGGCCCTTTCTCTTCTACAACTGGCAGAGGATGGAGCACAACATCTGCTCTCCTGCAGGTATCAATAATCAAAAATGAAGACACAAGAGACAAAATGTTTTGTTCAATTCATAAATGTTTATTCCGGACTTTAAATCAAACTGATAGTTATAATCACGAACATATGTATGATATTTTTTTGTCATGAACAAACTCCTATACACTTTGTATGTACCTTTTTTCTACATTCTTATAAAACAGAAAATCGTTTCTCAATAAAAAACTATATTATAAAAATGAAAGAATTAAGACACAAGTCACAAAGTGCATACAGACATCTCCTCAACGGTGGCAAACTTTCAACAGGGAACACACTGACATGGGCTTGAGAGTTCTCAATTTCATTTGACCCAAGAAAGAATAGTTACCTACTGTAAAAGTAGATCTTCAGAAGAATCTTCTCCATTGAACCACATCACGGAACAGTAAGCCATCAGTGGCAGGACCATCTGGAAACGTTTTGCAGGATGGGGCTGCCATGTCGCCACACTTCATCGGCACTTATATCATGTCAGCTTCCCAGCATGCCCCAGTTCCCTGCTGGAGACAAGTTTGGAGGATCTTCAGATAGGGAGGGATTGAAGCAACCAGGACCACACCAGGTACACAGGAGAGGATATGGAAACCTGAGTACAGATGCCACAGGGGTCATCAGAGGAGAAACAGCTTGCAACAGCAGGCAGTATGGTCACCCATCACCCAAAAAGGAGGGAGGGTGGGAGTGCTGTGGCTCAGTGGAGGAAGGTCTCTCAAAGATCTGTTACAGTTGGTAACTATTCTATCTTCTTTGAGGATATCTCCCTCCATAGAACCACATCATGGAATGACTCCCAAGCAGTATCAAACACTGAGGGAGGCGGCAGAACCCAACGATCCTGAGTAAGGAGGCCTTGCAGAACACTGAGGCCAAAGCTGGCACATCTATAAGAGACAATGTCCAGATTGTAGTGTTTAATGAATGTATGAACAGTACTCTAAGTGGCAACAGCACAGATGTCAGCAGCCAACACATTCTGAAAACAAGCCACTGAGGTAGTCACCCCTCAGGTTGAATGAGCATGCTCAGGACCAGGAAGCAGCTTACTGCACTTCTGGTAACATAAGGTAATACAACTGCCCAGTCATTTGGACATGCTTGTTTAGAAAGTGGTTAGCCTGCCATTCTGGGGGCAAAATAAATAAACAGCTGTGTGGATTTTCTACAATCCTTTGTAGGATTTAAGTATCAACACAGCATTCTACGGACATTCAGCATATGTGAATGCTGTTCTCTACTATCCATGGGAGAAGAAAGGTTAACAGGAAGGTCTATGGTCTGATTTAGAGTTCTTTCAGATACCCTCTTTGGGAGAAAATGAGGATTGGTATCTAATGAAACCCTATCCTTATGAAAAATAATAAACGGAGGATCTGCAACCAGAGCTTGCAACTCCGAGATGCATCTAGCAAATGTCATTGCCACTAGAAACAATGTCTTCCAAGAAAGGAAGTGCGTTTCAGAAGTAGCTGCAGGCTCAAAAGGAGGAACAGTAAGGGTCTCTAGGACCGAATTATAATTCTGCACCAGAACCGGATCTCAGATTTGGGGGGCGCAGAAGGAGGACACCTCTTAGGAATCTATGGGAAACCTCTAGCTGAGCCACTGTCTCACCCTCTGATAGAGCATGATAGGTCGATAAAGAGTTGCCATATGGACCTTTATTGAGGAATACCCTAGTCCTGAGTCTTTAAAGGGTCAAGAGGTAGTCCAGTATTTTAGGAACTGGACATGTAAAGGGATCCAGAGCATGTCCTGTACACCACACAGTAAAATGTTTCCTTTTTTGTGTGAATAAGTGTACTGGGTAGAAGGCCTTCTAGCCAGCAACAGAACAGCAGCTTGCTCTGGGGAAACCCCAAAGTGGAAGAGCTCTATGTTCTCAGAAGCCATGTGTGGAAGCACAGGGACCAAAGATCCAGGTGAACTAGGGCACCCAGCTCCTATGTCAGCAGTGCAGCTTGCAGTGGGAGCGGGACTGGGTGTTCCACCACCTGTTGCTGGAGAAGTGGAAACCACATGTGTCTGGGCCATTGAGGAGCCAGCAAAATCAGGGTGGCATGCTTGGCTTGCAGCTTGACCAGAACCCCTGTTTTAGACAGAAAGGGGGAAAGCATACAGAAACTTCCCTTTTGAAGAGAGAGACAATGCGTGTCATCAAAAAAACTCCAGGCTCTGGAGCGAGTGACCAGAAACGCAGCAGTGTTCCACTGTATGGAGACGCAAACAGGTCTATGTCTGGACGACCCCATTTTTTTGAAAAGGTTGTCCATGATGGAGTCTGAGAGTTCCCATTCATGGCAGAGCGCACTGGATGAATGAGGTGACCTGCAAGTGTGTTCATGCTCCCTGGGAGGAACACTCCTGACAGAAATATGTCGTGTTCCACCACCCACTACCAAACTCTCATTGCTTCTCTGCAGAGAGCATATGAATGAACCCCCACTTGTCGATTGATGTAATACATCACAACATATTGTCTGTATGAATCAACAGCCGATTCACCAGGAGGAGGGCTGAGGAGGCCTGTAGGCCGCACAGAACAGCTCTTATCTCCAGAGTGCTGCTGTGAAGCACTATATCCAAAGGACCCCACTGACCCCGGTTCCGAATGGGCCCAAATGAGCTCCCCAACCTGTCCCTGAGGCATCTGTGGCCATCAACAGCAGAGGAAAAGGCAACAGGAATGGAGCCCCCCTTCTCCAGGTTAGAGTGTCCCAACCACCACGGCAGGGAAAGATAGAGAGGAGGAGTGCCTGGTAAGAGGCGTTCCATCTCGTCCAAATGCTGAGCCCACTGCACTCTGAGGAACTACTGTGGAATCCTCAAATGGAGGCAGGCTAGTAGAACTGTCAGGATGGCAGCTGTCATCAGATCTATCAGGCTTATGAGGCAGCAGGCTTACATGTAGTCGGTGGAGATGACTGGACGTGCCTGTGCCACGGCATGTCTTGAGGGTCAAAAAGCCAGACCAAGACCCATGTCCAGTACTGCTCCTATATATTGTAGCCTTTGGCAAGGAGTAAAGACCAACTTCGGCTCACTAACTAATATACCCAGTTGGTAGAATAATTGCCAGGTCCAGAACAGTATATATAAACAATCACTTCCTTATGGGCAGACTGGATGGGACTAGCGGTCCTTATCTGCTGACAATTTCTATGTTTCTATGTTTATTTATTTATTGAAATGTTTCACCAGGAATGGCACACTAAGCAATGTGTTGCTCATCTCACAGTGTGTCCGGGGGTGGGGGTGGGTAATGGAGAACAACATATAAGCCAAAACAATAGTACAATTATACAGGAAAAGTATAGCAGTGTAACAGTGTTGAAGATTACAAAACGTAATAATAAAAGAAGTCCAGCATATGAACAATTTAATCAGTAGAAACTCGGAGAAACTAGCAAGTGCTAACTTCTAGAGTACCGGCTGAGGCCTGGTTAAGCTAAAAATATAGTCTTGCTCGAAGGGAGAACAGAAAGAAATTAAGGTGAATTGGGGGGAGAGTAGGACGGTTAGGGTGATAGGAATAAGCAGAGGATGGAGTAAGTAGGGAAGGGCTAAATGCAGCAAGAGAAAACAGAAAAAGGTATTAAGTGGTGCAAGGCTTAGAATATGCTACATGGCAGGAGGAGACGAGGGGGAAAACAGAGGGATTAGCCACAGGTACAACTGACCAAGAGGAAGTTACATAGGGCAGAAGAGATGGAGTAAAGGGAGGATGAACAGCAGATCTGATGAGGAAGTGCATTCCATAGTTTGGGGAAGCGGTACGAGAAGGCTGCCTGGCCTATGAAGGTCGTCGGATGAGGGATTATTTATTTATTTATTTCATTTTTGTTGACCGGGTAAGTGCACTAGACAATTCCTGCCTATTTTCAGGCACAACGGGGCTACAGATGAATGCCAACTGACTTTGAACCAGATTAAGCTGTTGGTGGTATTTTTAATGAATGAGTGAAATTTGGCCAGGACACCGGGGAAATTCCCCTACTCTGCGGCTGCTTTGTGGCCAGTAGGGGACTTGGTGACGTCAGTCTGCATTATGGAAGACAAGGAGGAACTCGATGATCGAGTAATGGATGCAGGAGAGCGAGCTGTGTTTTTGGATATGGCCATGACGAGTGACGAGAAAGATTCTGTTATGCAGCTTACTGAAGTTGTACTAGAAACTGCACCCGAGGTTTGCATGGACTTACCAGAGTTGGCTGGTGATATTCCAGCGTCGGAGATGGTGCATTTAAAAGATACAGTGGCTGGTGTGGATTCAGGAAGTGGACATTTGCCTTCTGTTTCGTCTGTTTTTGATTGCATCAATTCCCTGTCGACGGGAGCTCAGGGTGTTGGATCGGAAATTTCTGCACCAGAACAGGTTTCTGTGGGGACGGCTGCTGCTTGCACTCCTACTACGTCACAAGCACTGCGACATCAGTTCAGACTACCACAGGTGGACAAGGAGGGTTTTCTTCGGGACTGGTCAGAGACTAAAGCCCTATCCGAATCTGGCTGGAGGAGAACTGATTCTGGCAAATGGATTCCGGACTTTTCGTGGAACTCTAAACCTGACAAAACTACGACGTCAACCATGCATGCCACCGAGAAGCAAAACCTGAGCTCAGGTAATGACTCTGTTTGTGCAGACAAGGGTATTTCTGGTAAAATGACCTTAGTGGGAGGGGAGAGTGATTTGGCTTTTTCAAAGCCAAGCACTTCCAAGGCTGGTCTTTTAGGTGATGAGAAGGGGCAGGAAGGTATTAATTTTTCTAAAAAAACTGAGTATGTTACACAATAACATTCTAGGAAACTGCCTATGTCTGAGTTGTTTAAAAATAAATTAGAACAAGCACCACGAATGAAATGCGTAAGTGTTACGTTATAAGGAGGTCTATCAGAGCATCTTGATAGATACTATGTTTCTAAACAACTATTAAAAGTTCTATGGGTTTCTTTCCTTCTGATGTGTATGCATTGATACATATATCAGGGAAGACTCCTTGATGTTAGCTTCAAGGCTAATTCTCACCTGGAAAGTTCTGGGAGAAGTATGCCCTACTTAAAAATACCCCCTTATGTACCCCTTTTTTTGCCATCCCACTCACTAGACCCCAGATTCGTTTCGTTACTATAATGTTTCATAATGAAGGTGTAAATGTGAGTGACATATATCACTGGCTTCAAAACAGGTGTGATATTTTAGGCCCCCCAGATGCGTTACTTGATACTGAGGGAATCTGGACAGGTGGTTGGAAATTTAAGGTGAAACTCTTCAGGTTAATGCTGAAATTATTCATCTTCCGAATAGTTTTTTCTTGGGGAAAGATAGAGGGGTTTGCTTTTATGGTGGTCAACCTAGGGCCTGCTATAAATGTGGGGCTCGTACTCACATAAGTAGTGTTTGTGACATGATGAAATGCCCTTATGTGGGGTTGGACATTCCATGGACTTATGTGAAAACATTTTCAATGCAATTTATGTGATGAAAAGGCCATGCTTTTCATCAGTGTCCTTGAGCTAGACAAATTGTTCTGAAGGTTGGGATCAAGATGATCTATTGCATAAAGCCCAAACTAAGAGAAGGGATTCCATGGGAAGTATCCCCCTATGTACGCCTATTAATCTTGTTCAGCAAGCTCCCAGTGGGATGGCTGACACTATGAAAGTGGGGGAGGTAGCTGTAGGATTGACTGAGTCTCAAGTTCCTGTTGAGAAAATCGCCACCGTAACTAGGCCTTTGGTATCCGGGAGACAGAGTCCTGCAATGTCTATGCCTCCCCCTTTCGAGACCGTAAAAGGCACACGTTTCACTAGGGCCTCGCTCAAACATTCTGCCATTGGACCAATCCCTACAGATAATTTCTTTTTACCTTTACAAGATGAGGCAGGGGACTCAGACTTGGAATCAGATACATCTCATAGGTCAGAATTGGTCACTGAAGATGAAGATAGCAGAACTACGGAATTGGCAAAAGAAAAAAAAGGAAAAAAACGGAAAGTTAGTCAGAAGAATGGTCTTTGATTTCAATTGTTTTTTACATGGCTACGCTGAAACTGGCTTCTTACAATGTATGTAGCTTAAAAGCATTTAAGAAACAGATTTCCATCTTAGCATATTTAGATCTTTTGAAGTTGGATGTAATCTTTTTACAAGAAACCAGGGTTTCTACTCTTTTTGAAGTAGAACAATTAAAAAGGCGTTGGATTTGGGGACCATCTTTTTGGACTTTTGGGCCAGATGTGGCAGATGGGATTGGGATTTTATTTAAAAATTCTAATTTAAAACTTTCCAAGTTGATAGATGTTAGGCCAGGACGGGCCTTGATTTTGATTGTTCGTTAGGGGATTTCTTTTTTCGTTTTATTAATATTTATGCTCCTCAAACGAAATTGGCCCGGATTGAATTGTTTGACGAAATTAAACCTTTCCTTTACACCAAAAAGCATATTGTATGGGGAGGTGATTTTAATTGTGCAACGGATGTCAAATATTGTGGGTGTTTAGGGAAGAAAATATATTGTGATACGAATGCTCTGAAAAACACTGTAAGAGATGCAGGTCTCTTGGATGTTTATAGAAGCATGCATTTGCATTCCGGAGCCACTTATTATAGACACATATATGCCACACGAATTGACATGGTATTTATTTCTCACTATATTGCACCTCGGTTTTGTACAGTTAAACCCACAGAATTTTCTGATCACATTTTAATTTGTGATTTTAGTTTAGCTAATATCCCACCTAGAATGTTGTCAACATTGCAACGATGGAGGTTAAATACATCTTTTTTAGAGAGAGTCCAGGTTTTTTTCTCAAGTTAGAATTTTTTTTGCAGCTAAATTTTCCACTATTGCTATGTTCGATACCATCTATGATTGGTGGTTGAATAAAAAAACAGGAAATCAAGGCTTTGTTTATTAGTTGGGGAAAATTTAAGGCTAACTCAGATTATTTATAATATTTAATGCATAGAAATCAACTATACAAACTGATGTCTTTCCTCCAAAGATCATGCTCTTTATAATTCCTAAATATTAGAGATTAAGAAACAGATGAAGTCATTTCAATATGACAGGGCCAAGTCTTTGAAATGGAATTCAGATTTGGAACAAAAACAAAACCTTTGTCTGATCCTTATCAGGCTTGTAAATCACGCTTAGAACAGACACTGATGTCAGGTTTATATAACTCAACTGGGAAGTGGTTAATACAGATATGGACATGTTGTTGGTAATGCAACAACATGTCCAAGACTCTTTGCAGCACGTAATGACTTTTCAGTAGATACTTTTCCTATCCAGACTTTAGGTAATGCTACTTCCTAGGTAGAGGACTGTATGCAACTTCTTTTGACTTGAACCTATTTCTACACAGGAAGTTGAGGAAGTAATTAATCATTTAAATAAAGGGGCTTCCTCCGGTTTAGATGGGATACCTAATGAATTCTATAAAATCTGTGTAACGTATATGGGGTATTTTTTACCTCTAGTATTTAATTATATGTTAACAACAAATATTTCCTGTAAGGATTTTAATATTTCTCTCTTGTCCTTTATCTATAAAAAGGGTGATAAGAAACTTTTGACCAACTGGAGGCCTATTAGTCTTCTGAATACTGACTATAAAATTTTAACCAAAATTTTATATAATCGTTTAATAAAGGTAGCAAACTCCCTCATACATCCAGCTCGGACGTGCGCCATCCCTGCTAGGAAGATTCAGCATAACCTTTTTTTATTAAGGGATCTTTTTGAAAGTTGCAAAATTACTGCTAGATCAGGATTGGTGGCAGCTTTGGATCAAACTAAAGCTTTTGATGCAGTCTGTCATTCTTTTCTTTACTATATATTGCTACAATATGGCATTCCAAAGAAGTTTGTTCAATGGATAGTTTTGCTATATAGCCAAGCAGTTACCATTCCTATAGTGAATGGATTTCTTGGAACAGAGATTAGTATAGGTAGAGGGGTTAGGCAAGGATGCCCATTGAGCCCCTTTTATATACTTTTGTATTGGACCCTGTTATTCGGAGAATTATTTGGGATCGTAGTATAATTGGTCTTTCTCCTTCACCACAGTTAGACACAGTGAAAATCACTGCTTATGCAGATGATGTGACTCTTTTGGTGGCAGATGCTCCATCTTTGAGGACAGCATTGGAGGTTTTTACTTTTTTTGGACATTTTTCAGGGGCTATGCTTAACATGGATAAGAGTTTTGTTTTATCTTTAGATGCCATACCTCCTGATTTGACTGATTGTTTAGGTATATCTTTTTCAGTATTACCGCAAAAGATTTTAGGTATCTGGTTTCTGAATGGTGATATGGCAGTTTATAATTGGGAACAGCAGTTGTTGCTTGGGGAATCTAAAATTAACTTATGGAAGTACTGGAAATTTGGAAAAAAAGAAAATAATTTTGATTATCAAAAAATTTTTGTTACCAGTATTTGTTTAAGTCATCTTTTTCCATCACCATTTTCTATAGAAACAAGGTTATATAGCGTATTTTTCCAAATGCTCTGGAGTAATAGGTTGAACCCAGTTAAAAGGGACATTACTTATCTTCCACTTAAAAAAGGAGGTTTACAGATGGTGAACCCTGTTGTTTTTTTTCACTCTGTATTTTTATTCTCTTCCTTCCATTTTATATGGCATGAAGCATGTCTACCGTGAACACTGGAAGTTACAGTCTATCTGGCATAAGTATTTTTTAAATGGTCCATGTTTCTCCTAAAATATTAGGTTCTGATGATCTTTCGGGATATGGAATTTCATGTTTGAAAAATTGTATCAATGGAAAGTACCTTTACAGAAATTACGTTCCTAAATAGGAAAACTTTTTTATACATATATTGTATATGAAGTTCACAAGTGACTCTTCTTTTCCCTAATTGTATACCCACTAAAATGACTTTGCTTTACATAAATTAACTGATTTTAGAATCCTATAAAGACATGGGATGTGGTTTGGATTTCAGCTAAGGGGAGATTAGGTGTTAGGGTAATTTAAAATATAAACCACAAAGTGATAGATACTGTCTTAGGCCTCTGTGTGTTAATGAGGAAGAAAATCAATCTCATTTTTTTTGAATGTAAGGAGAGTAAGGCATTTTAAGATTGCTGTTTACACTGGAATATGCCACACTTAACTTTACTTTCATATGGTACATTGATTTTGGGTGACTATATAGGGTATGGGGAAAATACCATAAAAGTACCTTTGAATGTTTTTTGCACTATTACAGTATTTTCTATGGCAGGCCAGATGTCAGTATGTATTGCAACAACAGCAAGTTTTGCATTCCGTCATTATTTCACAAGTTGAGGCAGACCTGTCTGCACTTAGAGTAATGGATACTAGCAAATATTCTGTAGAAAAAGTTGTTAATTTATGGAAATGTTTTCCTGTTTTTTGACGTTACATGGTCAGTGAATTATTGGTATTTCATTTATGTACATTTATTCATGCTTTATGATTGTATTTGGTTTCTCTGATATCTTGATTTTTTTATTGTGATGTTTTGTTTTTTTGTGTTCAATAAACTTCCCCTACTCTTTTCGATAAGTGCCATAGGATCTTTAACATCCACCTGAACTACCACCAATCCAGGCAGATGGGACCTCGGTTTAACATCTCATCTGAAAGACGGCACCTCAGAAGTGCAGCACCCCTCTCATGCTGCACTACAGTGTCAGTACTGGGATATTAAGGGATATTAACCCAAGTACCAGATGTGGGAACTAAACCCACACCCCTCTGATCTCCCGGCCTCAGAGGCGAGTGTGCTACCTACTGAGCCACTGACACTGCTAACATTATCATTAAACAGGAGTCATATGATCTAAAGATTCTAAGTGAATGGGCAGGTGGTTTCTATGTTCCTGAGATGGGGCCTTTAACAGTCAATTTTCAACGAAAGGGAAGGCATACAGACCCTCCCTGTGGAGGCCACTGCTACCACTGCAAATACTCAAAGGCATGCAGTGTTTGGCATAAGCCAAAGTGCAAAACATGGAACTGGTAGTGAAATCCTTGAATCTTGAATCGCAGATACTTTCTGTGTGACCCTGATCTTAACATGAAGGTAAGAATCCTTCATGTCCAATGCGACCATCCAGTTCCCTTTAATAGTAGAGGCAACAGGGACTGGAGGAATACAATTCTGAACTTCTTGTATTCTATGTATATGCTCAGGTCAAATTCAAGCTGTAAATTCCCAGTCCACTTTGGAACCGGAAAGGACTGGGACTAATGACCTTAATTTATTTCTGCTGCTGGGACTAATTCCACAGCTATCTTTTGGAAAACAGATTGAAACTCCTCTGGCAGAAGTGTAAGATGTCCTGGAGGATACCGGTTTGGTAATGGGGTAATTACTGGAGGAACAGTAAGGGGCTCTAAGGCATGTCTGTGCTTATTGTCTCCCTCCACTTTGACAGAAAGAGGGAAATACAGCCTCCCACCAAAACTTCCTGAGGTAGTGAGGCCGGAAGCATGAGAAGGGGAGTCAGAAGGCACCAGCGGTGGCAGTTGTGCCAGTAATTGTATGACCTGGAGGTATAGGGTTGAGTTATCTGACAGCCATGGTTGGGGCCTCTTGAGGAACCGTAGCCAGGACAGGCACAGGGCCTATCAAATGAACCAGGACCCCTTCCTCTGGGTTTGGGGTTATATGTATGGAGGGATCTGACAGTATTTCTGGATGCTTACAGATTCTGCAAAGTATTTCAGTGTCACTACCAAATAAATGCTTTCCCCTGAAAGAAGCATTCATGACATGCAGTTGTACATCAGAGGATAAAACAGTCACCAAAAGCCAGGAGTGATGACAAATGCAGATCCCAGAGGCAACAGCATCACAGGCATCATAGGCCAATCTGCGTAGGTGCATAGGTGCTTACCTGTGTCTTGGCCATTAGCAATTGTCTGCCAAGCCAGTATTACTCCGGCTTCTCCTCCTGCCAGGTGACATGAAGCCCATCCAGACTCCCCCTCGCTCCTCCCTCTGGTATTGCCGAAGACCTGAGCCTTTTTCATGTCAACGCTAAAAGCCTTCTCCTTATGCTTGTCCTCTCCATTTGGATCCAACAGCACTCTCCAGACTTCTACATCTCTGAGTCCTGGCTCTCCTCCAGGATCTCAGACTCAAACCTGTCCCTTTCTGACTTCTACCTTTTTAGGCAGGACAAGGGAAAACGTGTTGGAGGCACTGCTATCTACATTTATCAGAGTATCAACTGTCCTCTGGTTTTCAAGGACGATGTTCCTCCCGCCCATGAATTCCTCCTCATCAGGGTCACATTCCCCTCATCTATATCCATCTTCACTGGGGTCTTCTATGCCTCCCCCAAGATCTCACTTGCTTCTCCTTCTATGATTGAGTCTATCTCCAACATCACGCCACTTTCCTCCACCGGTGAGCTCATTCTCCTTCAGAAATTGGCCCTCCCCTTCATCCAGATAGACCTTCCAGAGAAGTAAGCCCCTATATTTGTCCCAGGTTATCATTGAATCCACTTGACTCAATCCCTGTTCCTATAACTACACCCTGTTGGATTGGGTTCTGTCATCCCACCCCCACCGCACTGCTGCAGCAGGTATCTCACCTGATGGTTTCAGTGATCACTGTATGAAGTTCTGCACCAGAAAAATCAGGTGACCCCCTTCTGCCCCAAAATACATCTGGTCCATATGCCTCCATTCGCTGAACATTAATGCTCTCCTGAGTGACCTGTCTGCAACAGACTGGTCAGTTATCCCACCCCCCCAAGGCCTCCAACATTGATGTGACTCTCTCCTTTCACTCCAGGGAGTCTCATAGATCTAGGGACCTGCTACCTTGTAGGAATCCAGGTTCATCATCCCATCCCCTGGATTCCACTGAAACATCAAGCAATGTAAGTCCCATGATCTTGTCTGGGCCGCTATAAATTATATCATTCCCTTCCAGAGCATCCCACTACAGGGCCCTGAGAAACAAGTGCACTAAGGCTATCCAGTCATTTCAGAAAGTAACCTCAGAATAACTATAACACCTGCCAAATTCTGGAAGATAATCCACTCCCTCTTTGACCCCCCCTTCCCAGTCTGCTTCCCGCTAACCTCTTGGGTAATGGTTCACCTGTATCTGACCCTTCTTCTGCTGCAGCTCACTTTGAGTTTTTCACCATATGTGACCTCACCGATACAGGCTCCCACCTTCCCCTCCTGCCTCCTGTTCCTCTCCCCCGAATCCACCCCACAGTTTCACTCCTCCCATCACCACTCATGAACCCCTGCTTGCTCTCCCCTCCCTCACCAGTCTAAATCCAGTCCTGATGGGCTTGATCCTAAATTCTTCACCTCTCATCTTCTGCAACTGCTTTACTCACTCACCTGCTCAATCTCTTACTCTCCTCACCCTATTCCTCAATCTTGAAGGAGCTGCCAGAGTCCTTCCATTCACAGGGTTGACCACTCCTCCCCAGGAGCTACCATCTCAAGTCTCTCTCCCCCACCCCGTGGCTGCAAGAGGTTGGTCTACACTGGACTTTTGACCACCTCACCTCTTCAGTTTCCTTTCACCCTTTCAGGATGGACTGGGGCATATCCGCGACTGCCATTTCTTCAGTCTGGCCAAAGTCTTAGGCCAGTGTCCCACCATCCTCCTGGACAAACTGAAGCTCAGCCAGCCTCTCAGCTCCACTGTTGACTGATTCACTCCTAACTGGCTGCCTACAGTCGGCACAGGTTGGAGGCATGTTATCACCTCCCCTTCCCATCCAGGCTGTGGTCCCCCAGGGCATAATCTTAGGTCCCACCCTGTTGTCAACTTTTCTAAGCAACCTCACCTCCCCCTGTGTCAACTTGCATACATATGTATGCAGATGATACAGTCATCTACACCTCCAGTCCCTCTATCGCTCTCATGGAAGAACTGCTCCAGCTGGACTTCCACAGTGTCCTGGGCTGGTTCTTTTTCCAATCATATCAAGGTTGCTGCCAAAAAACTTGCCAACCACCTGTTAGCTAGTACCAGCCAAAAAGACTGACCACGCTCTAGAAACTCGGTCTTCACCATGCTGGATGGCTCCCTCTTGAGTGGTGCAATCACTCATGCACATAGAGTGTGTGAGCTTGACAGCAAGCAACCTCCGCCACACGCTGATGCTATCCATACAAGAATTTCACCTTAAGCTGGGCCTTGCGCCGTAACAAGACTGCCCACCTCTGTTGGTTCGCATGAGCTGGTGTTCAAAATGGTAGCTTCTGGTCTTGAACTATGCAGATGTGGTCTATGGTATAGCCTCTCACCTCCCTAGCCATACTAAACACTCAGAATGCCTTTTGTTGCTATCAGAAAAAACTCTCCTCCACATACACATCACGCTCCCTCTATTACTCCTTTCCATCCTACCCCTACCTTGACATAGCTAGCTACACTGCACTTCATCACCCAGAAGTACTGGTTTGGCTCCCTTCCTCTCCTCTCTCCTGTCCTCCCCGCTTCATATTCCCTCCACTTCAGGGACTAGGGGATTTTCTTCTTTCCTCGCCCCCACCCCCCATTTGTCTGCTGGGCAACTGTCCTTTTCCAATTGCCTTCCAACACTCTAGAATGAGGTCCCCTTTCTCCTCTCCGCCATTCCTCTTTCTTCAGTTCCTAAAGGCACCAGCTGAAGCTCTTCCCGCCACTCACCTGCACCTGTTTTTCGTAGGAGGTCCCCACCTAGTTATTTTTGGTAGCTCAGGTTTTTGGGTCTCCTAATCCTTTACTTGATCCCAAGTACACTGCATTGCTTGCCTCTGTACTGCTTTGTTGTCAAATTCTCAGTTTTCCACCTGCACATGTATTTGCACAGCATACTTGCACTTTAATTTGTTCCTAGTTTGTACCAAAGAAATATTCATTTTTGCTCTGTGTCTGTACTTTCTGTAGCATTTAATGTACTGTTTTATGTTTTTCTGTTCCTCCTGTAACCATTCCCCTGGGCCACACCTGGAAATGAGCCTTGGCTCGGTGTTTCTCTTCCAGTTACCAATTTTCAAATAAATAAATATTTTGTCCTGGCCCTCAGGCAGTTTTTCAGCCAAGGTGGCCATTGTCTTCCAAAAGCAGTTCCGACATTTAATCATATATGCCTGATAATTTGCCATTCCTAGGCCTATGGTGGCCAAGACAAAAGTCCTTTTACCCATTACATCCAGCTTCTGTGACTCCTCGTCAGGAGGAAGCGAATGCAAATGTTTTGGAGCCTTAGATCTGTCATAAGCTGCCATAATTACCAAAGCATCTATTTCAGGCTGTTAAGAATAATATGGCTAAGCCACTGGGACAGGAAGTTATTTATCTGCCTTCCTGGGAAGAGCAGGTAATTGTGCAGATCTATGCCAAGCAGCTAAAATCGCATCTTCTAAAGCTGAATGTACTGGAGGAATAATCACTGTAGTGGAGGCAGAAATTTCCAAGAACTCAAAGATTTCTCTTGGAAGAATCTTCCTCTTCAGCCTGGAACCCCCAGTTTGACCTGAACCTGTTTTAGGAAGGCCTGGAATGAGGCACCTTCAGGGAGAGATCTAGGTATATTTACCACATTCCCTTCAGAGCAGGAGGATAGAGTGGAGCTTAGACCAACAGCATCTTTTATCTTTTCCTGCTCTTCTACAGTCTTCTCCTCCTCCATGTATTCCAGAT
This sequence comes from Neoceratodus forsteri, assembly GCA_016271365.2. Taxonomy (NCBI): domain Eukaryota; kingdom Metazoa; phylum Chordata; order Ceratodontiformes; family Ceratodontidae; genus Neoceratodus; species Neoceratodus forsteri. The sequence continues at coordinate 268,458,226 of CM028133.1, read as the reverse complement.
TATATTCCAGCTTGCTGTCAGCATCTACCGGTATAGCCACTGGGTCGCTGGGATGGAAGAAACATGAGGAGGAACCGATGATGGGCATCCCACTGACGGTGGCTTGTCTGAGCCAGACACAGAAGCTGGGTGGATTAGGGAAGCATCGGCAGTAAAGTTGTTGACTGACCAGCCGGAGACACAGACGATGCAGGTGTTGACACCAGCAGCAATAGCTGCTAAAAAGAAGAAGCTCCAACATTGCTTGATACAATGCCTGCATGCAGAAGGAGTGCAGAGACACGGGACATGGCTACTCCCAGACCAAGTAGCACTGAACTGCAGCGATGATGAGGGACTGTTTTCAGTTTCACAGGAAAAAAAAAAAGACGAGGGAACGTTTTCTAATTTACGGCAAAAGAAAAAACATTTCAGCACAGTGGGGTGGGCTCCCAGTGTGCCACATGAATGCCCACATAGGGACTTGGCACCCTGATGTTGGGCAGGACTTGGGCAGGGGTGCACCAGGAGAAAAAAAAAAAAAAGACGAGGGACCATTTTTTAATTTACAGAAAAAAAATATTTCCGCACATTGGGGTGGACTCCCAGTGTGCTGTCAGGTATGACTGGGGTGGGAGGAGGGGGCACACAGAAAAAACTGAATGGCATATTGCCATTCACAACATGGCGTCACCCGCAGAACTGTGCATGACTCTCCACATGCGCACGAGTTGTGCGCATGTGCAGTTCACTCATCGGAATGTGGAAGTAGTTGAAATAGTGTGGTTGTTATTCCGTTGGTTAATTGTGGTGGAGGGGTTTAAGCTCCGTTTCGGCTTTTGGAATGATACTTCCAAAAGTCCAACAGAAGGAGTTCTGTGATCGGCCATTTTTAGAGCTACAGAGCTCTTGCGAAAACGGCTGTAGGCTCTGCCCACAGCTCTAAAAATAAAGGGATGCAGTATGTGCTAGCAGTTACTGAGGAATTATTGCAGTTCACAGATCTCAGTGCTGCTGATTTGAAGAAAGACTACCCAAAATGTCACCACATTCCTAACACACACCACTCCATCAAGCAGATAATACACTGAGCACAAAAACTGATGGCTTTTGTGGCTGTTTGCAAGCTCTTTTCCTCTGGATTTTTGCACCTTTAGCACTGAGAATTTTGACCCTCTGGTACAGACTACAACTGCAAGTATACTTATGGGGCTGTCAGCCTCTTTGCTGGTACCTGCTAACAACTTTTTTGCAGAGTTTTGAGCATTTATACCCATTTCCTTGGCAGCATTTAAACCTGAATCACAATAATTTCTTTTTACTGTTAGCACATACTATGTTGTTTTCAAATTCCTTTTAGTTTTAAAAACTGCGTGGTTTGCCTAACCTTGACTGTGTGACTAGTGCGTGATGTGATGTGGTATATCTTGACAAAGGGAAGTGAGTCCCCCACCATCCCCCCAACCCGGTTAGGTCCATCATGCTGTGACTGCTTAATTAGTATTCTAAGTCCATACTGACCAGCATGTCACTTTTAATTTCAGCAGTGGTTATCTTTGAGAATGGCATTTGCTGTGCTAATTTCAACCTATGTTCTGACTTTTACTGGAGTATAACATACAACTGAAGATATAATTTGATGTCCTCAATTCAATTTACTTTCTGACTACTACCACAGTGTAACATACACCCCCATCCCCCAGCTGTCTGAATTCTGGTTTACACTTTGACAGCTCACTTAGGGGGTTTGGAGGTACTGCACTACATTACAGGGCACTTAACAATGGCCCCCATGAAGTCTCATACAAGATCTCTTTTGGGTCATATGAGTTTTTCAATAAAACAAATGTTTGTGAAAAGACAGTTAAAAAAACAAAGGAGACTGCATTTGAAATGAAACCAGAAACCCCTTTGCTACAGTTTCGGCGCAACACTGCTGCACATTACCTTCTCTGGTATATAAATCATAAGGATTAAGGCATTTATATGTGCTTCAGGCTGCTGCTTTTGCTATTCTATTTTTATGAACTTAGAAATTCTTACTGCAGCCTTTTTATAACCTACTGACTCCACAGAATGAACTGAACTATAAGGCATTTTTTGTTCATGGATCAAATAAAATTCTAAATTCTCAAGCCTGTGTCAATTTGTTTTTTATCTGTTGGAAGTTTGCCACAACTGAGGAAATAGCTATATACACTTTGAGAATAGCACTTTAATTCTGCACTTAACCACTTTCACGTTTCATATGCTGCCTTCATATTTATGAGACATATCGTATTTATGCTGAATGGAGGATTTTACCATCAAGTCTGAACTTAATCCATGCTCTAGAAACGTTTATATATAGTGTCTATGAATAAATACTCAAGATGAACGGTGTTTTAAATGGAAACAATATTTTGTGGACTGCTTCTTGTGAGTGCTAACCTGATGGTCTGACATGGTTTAATCTGAGATGCGATTTTTACTGCATGGGTTTATCCTGATTTTTCACATATACCTTGATGCTAGCCCCTTTCCAGGAGTAGGTGATTGGAGCCTCCTGTTCTGCTTTTGTATTTTTCTCCTTCTGGGCTGTGTATTCCTGGGAGCTAGAGACCGTTTTCTCTTTTTTCCAGATTTGCCATATACCGTTTGAAGGCCTCTCTCTCTTTTCTCTCACTCCAGCCCTCACTTCCCTTGAAAACCACAGAGGTTTCTTTCTCGGTTTGCTCCTGCTACCCTCCCTGATGCACAGACTAGACACCTGCAATAGCCCTACCTTGATCACGTCTCATTTCTGTTCCACTCCGCCATTCATCCTCTCCCCTCCCAGCTTGTCCTTGGACAGCTCCCTCGTGGCCTGGAAATCCACAGCTCTGAAGTCCAGCACCCTTATCCTTCTGCAGTCCTTCTCTATTTAGTCCTACTGCTTGCTCATGATGTGTAATAATTATCACCCCCCCCCAATGTTGTTACTCTGTTTACTGTATACTATTTCACTGTATATTTTTCTTGCTGTTGGTCTGTAATTCTCTCAGGTCATGCCTGAAAATAGGACAGCTCGGAAGGACAAGGAGAGGATCCAGGGAATTGCTAAAGCAGTAACAAGGAAGGGTAAGCTTGATGTCATTGTCCATCTGGGGACATCCCAGTATGTAAAAATCTCCGACTCACTCTCTACAAGCTGACTAGTACAATCCAATGTTCCTCAGGGATCAGTCCTGGGACCCCTCCTATTTAGCCTCTACCTCAATACCCTCCCCCTAGCCTGTCCTAACAACATTCTTCTGTATGCAGATGATGCTGTGATTCACTCAAGTCAGGCTGACCCTGCACCCCTTACCTATGACCTGCAACAGAGCTTTGCCTCCGATGAAACATGGTTCTCTGAACCGAGATTAATCATGAACTATAAAAAGACCAAATCCATGGTCTTTGCCGGACCGCATAATAAGTTTAAAGCAGCCCGACTAACCATCATCAACAACACTGGCTCACCACTTGAACAGATAGCTAGTTTTAAGTACCTGGGCATTACCCTGGACAGTACGCTCTCCTATCGGGGACACATCTCAAATAGACTAGGCCTCCTCTATAGACATCTGCACTGTATGACCCAAGAGGATCTATGTCTTGCTGTGACCGGCTCCATCTTGTCCATCGCTGACTATGGCATTGTTTTCTATGGCTCTGGCTCTGCCACTGCCCTCAGAAGGACTGGTATCACCCCTAACAAAGCTTGCAGGCTACTAACCGGTGCGTGCCATGATACACATACCTGTGACTTTTACGTGCAAGTCAACTGGCTCAACCTCCGAAATAGAATCTCTTACACACCTGCCTTGTGGCCAAAAACATCTCCCTAGGGCTACCCCCCCCCCCTCCATTTGGTCACTCCTTAAGAAGGTCTCTGTAAATTCGCGCTGCACAAGAAGCGCACCTAACTAAGCCCTCCAGGTACCATTATGCCAGACTTTCCAAGGGCAAAGAGCTTTTATGTATAGAGCCCCTAGCGGTTTAACAACCTCCCTGCACATATCCAATCCACTCCTAACATAGATCCTTTCAAAAACTGTCTTCTCCAACACCTTGCCAACCTCAGCAGCTGCGACTACCACACTTAATTTTAATGATCTGATCTTAGCATCTACCCACCTATTAGTTGACAATGCCATATGGGCTGCTATTCTGCATGACCACTGAGTCTATGGATCTCCTTAACTTCTACTTTTTTCAGGGTCACCATCTTTATTACCCCCGTCCACAGGAATACACCACCCCTACTCTACCTCCTCTCCTCTACCTCCATCTATTGCACAATCACCTTTTTGTCTTCCCTATCCCAGTCTACCACCTATCTGGCCTTCTTTTCAACTAGGCTCATCTGACAATATTCTTAATTTGCTTGTACTGCTAGCATTTATCCATTGTTTTAGTATGTAATTGTTTTAGTATGTACTTTGATTAAGTTACTATTATTTTGACTTGTTGCATCCAATCATGCTTGTTTAATTTTACCCAGTGTACTTGTGTTTGTTACTCATTCATATCTATTACCCAAACTGCTTGACATGGAGAATTTGTAAATGAACCTCTGGCTCACAGGTCCTAATTCTGAGACTCAATAAATAAATAAAATACATGATCTGGCTGGAGACAAGGCAGGGACAGCCAAGGGTGCAGGAGGAGTTCAGGAAGTTGGGGAGGGCTCTTGCGCAGGTAGCAAACTCCATGACCTTCTAGTGGGTGCTGCCTGTCCACAACAAGGGAGAAGTTAGGAACGTCCACACCAAGGACTTCAACACTTGGCTGTATAACTGGTGCAGAGAAAAAGGTTTTGCTTCATTGGGAACTGGGGACCCACCTGGAGGAATGTGACCCTGTACAAGGGGGACGACCTACACCTGTCCAGTGAGGGGACTGCTGTCCTAGGTGAACAGTTTAAATGCTTCATTGGCAAGCATTTAAACTAGCAAGGGGGGTTGCAGAAGGATGCAGGGGGAACCAAACTGCCCACCCCCACAGGATAGGGAAGTCAACATGGAGGACTATAACGGTATGGTATCGCCAGAGGAAACTAAACCCACAGAAGAGGGAACAGCGGAGGACAGGAGGAAGGGGGTTGAATATGGGAAGAACAAAGAGAGGAGGCGAAAAGACAGCAGGGGGATGATAAAAGGACAAATGGCAGGACATCGAAGGCCATGTATACCAATGCTCGCAGCCTAGGGAATAAAATCCCAGACCTGGTGGCCTTGATAAATGGATGCTGACCTGGACATTGTAGCTATTACTGAAACGTAGTATACTGAAAACCATGAATGGAAAGTAGCAGTACCAGGTTATACTCTGTTTAGAAGAGACGGGGGTGGCTCTTTCGTCAGGGGGAGGGTATTAAGGCGATGGAGGTACAGGAAATGCAGGGGGGGCAGAGGTACTTTGGGTCACTCCTGAGATGGGCAACAGCAGTGCTATTCACACAGGCATGTTTATACAGACCTCCAGCACAGGGGGAGGAGGTGGACAGGGTTCTAGTGGAATCCATCCACATGATGGCAGCTAAAGGGGAGGTGCTGCTGGTAGGTGATTTCAATCTGCCAGATGTGGATTGGAGCATTCCAGCTGCTGCCTCAGCCAGGAGCAGGGACATCCTGTACTCTGGACAAGGGCAGGCCTCAGGCAGCTAGTGCTAGAGCCCACCAGAGAGGATGCAATTTTGGACCTGGTACTCATTAATGGGGACAGAACTGAGGAAGTCAGGGTGGGCGAGCACCTGAGATTAACTGATCACCACACAGTGTGGTTCAGCATGAGTACAGTGGCAGAGTCAATCCACACAAAGGTGAGGGTCCTGGATTTCAGGAGAGCGGACATTAATAAGATGGGGATATGTCTCAAGCATGCCCTGGCAGGGAGGGACAAGGGGGGGAATGGAGGAGCAGTGGGCTGATCTGAAAGGAGCCAGAGTGGAGGCGACAAACCTTTGCTTTAGGCAAGTAAACAAGGGTAAGAGAAAGAGAGAGCCACTATGGTTCTCAAAGGTAGTGTCCAGGAAGGTAAGGGCAAAAAAGATGGCTTTCAGGGGAAAAAAGGAAACACAGTGGGAGGAGGGCAGGATAGTGTATCTGGATAAACAGAGGGAGGCAGGGAAAGCAGTCAGAAGCACAAAAGCACAGAGTTAATAATAGCACAGGAGGCGAAGAAAGGAGACAAGACTTTTTATAGGTACATTAGTGAAAGGAGAAAAACCAGGGGTGGGATAGTAAGGCTTAAAGGGGAAGAAGGAGAGTGTGTGGAAGAGGACCTGGAAAAAGCATCAATACTGAAGAAATATTTTTGTTATGTATTCACAGAAGGAGAAGGTGAGGGACCACAGTTAGGCAACATGAACAACTATGGGAGGGAGATGGACACCAGTCAATTTACAGAAGAGAGAGTCTAAATGAACTCACAAAACTGAAAGTGGACAAGGCAATGGGACTGGATGGGATACATCCTAGAATATTAAGGGAACTATGGGAGGTGCTGGCACCACCAGTGGCAGCACTGTTCAATGAGTCATTCAATACAGCAGTGGTTCCGGAGGACTGCAGGAGGGCAGATGTAGTCCCTCTTCACAAAAGTGGCAGTAGGGAGGAGGCTGGAAACTACAGACCAGTCAGCCTCACCTCAATAGTGGGGAAGATTATGGAATCACTACTTAAACAAAGGATTGTGGAACATCTTGAAGCCAGCGGAGCACAGTATCTGAGACAGCATGGATTCACAGAGGGAAGGTCATGTCAAACAAATCCAATAGATTTCTTTGGCTGAGCAACTAAGGTCATGGATCCAGTGGGGAGGCGGTTGATGTTGCCTACCTGGATTTGGTAAGGCCGTGCCGTTCCATAGAAGACTGTGCAAAGCTTAGGCCTGGGAGTGGGTCAGCATAGTGTAAACTGGGTTAGGAACTGGTTGAGTGATAGAAGACTGAGGGTCGTGGTAAATGGTGCTCAATCTGAGGAAAGAAAGGTGACCAGTGGGGTGTCACAGGGATCAGTCCTGGGCCCAGTCCTGTTTAATGTCTTCATAAGTGACATTGTAGAGGGGCTGGAAGGGAACATCTGCCTGTTTGCAGATGACACTAAGATCTGCAACAGGGTGGACACTCTGGGAGGGGTGGAAAAAATGAGGAGGGACCTAGATAAACTAGAGGAATGGTCCAGAGTGTGGCAGCTGGGATTTAATGTGAAAAAGTGCAAAATCATGCATTTGGGGCACAAGACTCCAGGGGAGGATTACATGATTGGGGGGGGGGGGGAGAAGAGATGGTCACCAAACAGGAAAGGGATTTGGGGGTAATCATATCTGATGACCTAACAGTGGTCAAACAATGTCCTAAGGCTGTGGGGAGAGCCAGTGAGATGTTGGGGTGCATAGGGAGAGGTATCATCAGCAGAAGGAAGGATGTGGTAATGCCACTGTACAGATCATTAGTGAGGCCTCATTTGGAATATGGTGTCCAGTTCTGGAGGTTGCATCTCCATAAGGATGGAGGCAGTTCTAAGAAGGGCAACGAAGACGGTGCAGAGCCTGCACCAAAAGTCATATGAGGAGAGACTGGGAGGCCTCAATATATATATGCCCTGAAGGAGAGGAGAGGAGAGAAGAGACAGGGGAGATATGATAGAAACCTACAAATATCTAAAAGGCATAAATAGGGTACCGGAAGGTAGCATCCTTCAGAAAAGGAGATGTCCAGGAACGAGGGGGCATGACATGAGGTTGGAAGGGGCAGACTAAGGGGCAGCGTGAGGAAGTATTTCTTCACAGAAAGGGTGGTGAATGCATGGAATAGACTCCCAGTGGAGCTGGTGAGGGCAAACAAAGAGGGGGGATTCAATCATGCATGGGACAGGCATAGGAGAACCCTGGCAATAGGAACGAGGAGGAAAAGCTGGAGATCAAGTAGGGTCTGCAGCTTTTATAGTAGGCAGGGAAAATGGGAGGACTAGATGGGCCTAGCTGTCCTTATCTGCCATCAGTTTCTATGCTTCTCTGTAGTGTATCTTACCTGATATCAAAAACAAATAAACAAACATACAGTGCCACACTCCCCTCCTGTCTTCTGCGCTCTGTCTCCCCTGAACACAGAGTATCCTGGGTGGACATCTATTCAATTCATATATAGTGGTTACATTAAGTATTCAGAATTGAATCCAGGTCCATGATTAACCGTAGTGGTTACATTCCAGCCCAAAGGTTGTGTTTCTTTCATCAGTAACAGACACAAAGGCATGAGGCTTTACTGTGGGAGAGGGGACGAGAGAGCCATGTGCATAGTGTCTAGAGCAAGAGAAGGGAAGGTGAAGGATTGCATGTGCCACCAAACAATGTACATTTTATTTTGGGAGGGGGGTCCTGAAAGCCTCAAGTCCTTTGTGCATGTGGACCCCAATGCAATAACAATTGTAGGCTATGACACGGAGGGAGCATCTGAAACAGATTATGGATATGTCATTTATACCATAGCTCCTAAATTGTCGCTCACCAGAATTGACTGTCTTTACAATGCTTTAGGTAGATTTATCTTGAAATGTGCCCCCTGTTCTCATCACTGTACAATGTTGGATAACCTTGGATGGATAAGTTTGGACCTCAAGCGATTAAGTCACACCGCCCTCCTAAATGTAAAATATTAGATTGGTAGACTTCCTATCTCTGCAATCTCCCTGCCTCCAACCCATCCTACATACTAAGTTCTCAAATGGACAAAAGGTTGGTCAGAGAGGAAGCAAGAAACCATAGGCCTGTCAGCTTGACTTCAGTAGTGGGCAAAAGCAATGGAAACTAGTGAAGGAAAGGATTGGGGAAGACCGAGTTACCAGTAGGCTACAGGATCCGAGGCAACATGGTTTCATGGGGTCTTGCCAGACAAACCTGATTGAGTTCTTTGATTGGGTAACCAAGGAAGTGGATCAGGAGGAGCAAATGGCATGGCCTACCTAGATTTCAGTAAGGCCTTCAACACTGTTCCACACAGAAGGCCGGTGAGCAAGCTGAGAAGCTTAGGAGTGGATCCTAAATTAGTAAAATGGGGAGAGAGTTGGCTAGGCAGTAGGAGTCAGAGGGTGGTGGTAAATGGAGTCCACTCTGGAGAAGGCAAAGTGACCAGTGGGGAGCCACAAGGGTCAGTACTAGGACTGGAAAGGAATATATGCCTGTTTGCAGACGACACAAAAATCTGCAACAGAGCTGAGGTGGAAAGAATAAAGAAAGCTCTAAAACAGCTGGAAGAATGGTCACAAAGCTTGGCAGCTGGGTTTCAATGCAAAAAAGTGCAAAATCATACACTTGAGCCACAGAAACCCAGGGGCAACGTACCAACTGGGAGAAGTACTAGCAGTCACAAAACAGGAAAGGGTCTGGGGGTAATAAGGCTCAAAAGGGCTAGAGCTAGATGGGTCTGGGAAAGGGGAAAGTTCTCTGGGGAATTCAAGCAAGGTGTGGCTTGAGGCAAATCAAAGGGGAAGGAAGAAGCTTGCGGATGGTGGAGGAGAGTCGGGCAGCCTAGCAGTAAACGCCTGCGGGAAGCATGGAGCTAGGGGAACGCAGAGGGAAGACAGTACACTGGGACATGAAACGGGCACAGGGGATAGCGAGAATAGGGTGGGAAATGAAATGGAAGGGGTTGGGAGAAGGACAGAAGTGGAAACGCAAACAGAAGGTGATGGAGAACAGGGTCCTACTTGTTGGGGACTCTATAATAAAAGGAATTGGGTGGGGGGCAAGAGTTGCGCAGTATGGGTTGAGTGTCTGCCAGGAAGGATGGTGGCAGAGGTCATTCACTATATCCCCTCAAGGGGGAAACAGCAGGATGAGAAAACATACCTGATGTTCCACCTGGGAACAAATGACTTGGCGGGGAAGAAGCCTGTTGGAGGTCAAGGCAAGAGTTAGAGCACTTGCTAGAAACTGCAGCAGTCTGGGGTTCAGATCAGTGGCTTTCTCCGAGGTGTTGCCAGTACCAAAGGCAAGTACTGAAAGGAGGCTGAGGATTAAGCAGTTCAATGAGTGGCTGGTGGGGTTGTGCAAGCAAAAGGGGTATGGGTTAGTAGGGGACTGAGGATCCACGTTGGGGGGGGGGGGCGAGAGACTATTTGTTCCAAACAGACTGCATCTGAATAGGCAGGGTGCGGCAGTGCTAAAAAGCAAACTAGGAGAGTTCATAGAAGAAATCTACAATTTAAAACTAGATTGGGGAGGAATCTGCACCACAAGGCAGGAGAAATGAGGGGCTACCAGTCTCCCCCCCCCAGGATAGTGCTAAAATACTGGGCAAGAGGGAGAATAGAGAAGGGGCATTGGAGAGGGAACCTGATGGAAGGGCTTAGCAGCCAACGCCAGGAGCTTAGCAAATAAGATGATGGACTTGGAGACCATCATGGGGGATGAAGGACTAGATATAGTAGCTATAAGTGAGACCTGGTGGACAGAACTGCACACCTGGGAAACGACTATCCCAGGTTACAGACTGTTCAGAAGGGATAGGGAGGAGCTGCTTTATACATCATAGAAGACATAAGTGTAACTGAAGGACAAGAGGAGGATGGGGAAACTGAGCTACCGTGGGTAACGCTAGGCAGGAGGATGGGAGAATCCTTGCGACTGGGGGTGGTATACAGGCCACCAACGCAAGAGGAGGAGGGTGATTAACAGTTAATTCAGGCAGTCACAAGGCTGGCCCTAAAAGGAGAGCTACTGCTGGTAGGGGACATAAACCTCCCAGATGTAGACTGGGAAATCCCGGATGCAGCATCGTCAAGGAGCAGGGAGATACTAGCTGCACTTCAGGGAGTATTCCTTCAACAGCTAGTCAGGGAGACGACAAGGGGCAACAACCTGCTGGATGTGGTCCTGACAAATGGGAAGAGTGTGGAGGAGGTGCAGGTGGGGAAAGCCTTGAACAACAGCGACCACAGCATGGTAATGTTCAGGGCCAGGGCAGGGCAGGGAGGGAGACGAGTAAAATCAGTACTACAGTCATGGACTTCAGACGCACAGACTTTGACAAGATGAGAAGGATAGTAAGGGAGACAATGGAGGGTACAGAGAATATAGGGGCAGTGGAGGAGTTATGACACGCTATCAAGGGAGAGGTACTGAAAGCTGCAGAAGTGTGCATAAAAAAGGTTAGGAAGAGCAAAAGGGGGAGGAGACCACTTTGGTTTACAAAGGAGGTTGTGAGGGAAGTCAGGGAAAGGAGGAGGGCTTTCAGAAAATTTAAGAGGACATTCAGCGAGGAAGATAAGGAAGAGCATAGGGAAAAGGAGTATGGTGGGGAAGAAGATCAGAAGGGCAAAAGCAGATACTGAGGAGGAAACAGCAAAAAATGCCGAAAGGGGGTATAAAACCTTCTTCAAATATGTGAGGGAGAGGAGAAGGGCAAGGCAGGGGATTACTAGGCTGACGGGGGGGGAGGGAGTAATAAAATTGGAAAGGGACTGAGAAAAAGCAGCGTTATTATATAAGTACTTTAGCTCAGTATTCACAGAGGAGGAGGACGGTAAGGGACCTAAGCTAAAGTCGAAGGGGAAGGAGGGCAAATGGGTGGATCCGAGCCTGTTCACTGTGTATAGTGTTAGGGCAGAGCTAGATAGATTGAGGGTGGACAAGGCAATAAGGCCTGACGGGTTGCACCCCAGGGTGATCAAGGAATTGAAGAAGGAGTTGGCCGCACCCTTGACAAGGCTCAAGTTGTCCCTGGATAAGGAGAGCGTGTCGGAGGACTGGAAGAGGGCAGACATAGTGCCTTTACACAAGGGAGGTAGTAAGGAGGTGAAGGAGAACTACCAACCTGTCAGCCTCACGTCAGTGGTTGGGAAGGTAATGGAGGCATTAATCAAGGAGAGGGTGGTGGATTACCTGGAGGAGAGTGGCTTGCTGGACAGCAGACAGCATGGCTTCACGAAGGGGAAGTCTTGCCAGACAAACCTAATTCAGTTCTCTGATTGGGTGACTCGGGTGACTGACCAGGGGTACTCTGGACATGGCCTATCTGGACTTCAGTAGGGCCTTTGACACCGTCCCCCATAGGAGGCTGGTGAGCAAGATGGAAAGCCTGGAGTTGGGTGGTAAAATAACAAGCTGGGTGGAGGCCTGACTGTCAGGAAGAACTCAAGAGGGTGGTGCTCACTGGGGTGCACTCCGGGACGGCGAGGGTGAAGAGTGGAGTGCCACAGGGGTCAGTTTTGGGTCCACTTCTCTTCAACATCTACACCAGTGATATTGCTGAGGGTTTCAGGGGGAGGGTGTGCCCATTTGCTGATGATACAAAAATATGCAATAGGGTGGACACCCCGGGGGGGGCGGAGGACATGAGGGAGGACTTAAAGATGCTTGAAAAATGGTCTGGGACATGGCAGCTGAAATTTAATGCCAAGAAGTGCGCTGTGATGCACTTGGGGAGTAGGAACAAAAGAGCAGGGTACATCCTAGATGGGAAGGAAATTAAAGTAACAGAACAGGAGAGGGATCTGGGGATCATAGTGTCCTCGAACCTTAAGGTAGGAATCCAATGTAGCAAGGCAGTGGGAAAGGCCAATGGAATGTTTTCATTTTTTATTTTATTTATTTAGTTTTTGTTCACCGGGTAAGTGCACTAGACAAATCCTTTTTCAGGCACGACCCGGGGGAAGGGGATACAGATGAATGCCAACTGACCTTGAAGCAGATTAAGCTGTTGGTGGTATTTTTAGAGAATGAGGCAAATTTGGCCAGGACACCAGGGAAATTTCCCTACTCTTTTCGATAAGTGCCATGGGATCTTTAACATCCACCTGAACTACCACCAATCCAGGCAGATGGGACCTCGGTTTAACGTCTTATCCGAAAGTCGGCACCTCAGAAGTGCAGCACCCCTCTCGTGCTGCACTACAGTGTCAGTACTGGGATATTAACCCAAGTGCCAGATGTGGGACCTGAACCCACAGCCCTCTGATCTCCCGGTCTCAGAGGCGAGTGTGCCACCTACTGAGCCACTGACACTGACATGCCATGTTGGCATGCATAGGCAGGGGCATTATTAACAGAAAGAGTGCGGTAATAATGCCCCTTTACAAAGCCATGGTGAGGCCGCACCTGGAGTATGGGGTTCAGTTCCACAAGGATATAGATGCACTGGAGAGGGTTCAGAGAAGGGCAACCAAGATGGTGCAGGGTATGCAGGGAAAGTCATATGAGCAGAGGTGTAAGGAGCTGAATCTGTACACGCTGGAGACAAGGAGGGAAAGGGAAGACATGATTGAAACTTTTAAATATGTAAAGGGGCTCAATAAAGTGGGAATAGAGTGTTTACTTAAGAGGAAGAAGGGGGTCAAAACTAGAGTGCACAGCCTCAGACTGCAAGGAAAAAGATACGGGGGCAATGTGAGAAGGCATTTCTTCATGGAGAGGGTGGCGGAGCCCTGGAACAGACTACCAGATGGGGTGGTGGGGGCTAAATCGGTGGAAGAATTCAAGAGGGCATGGGCAAGCATGGGGCTGAGTATCGAGGGGTGGGGCTGGCAGGAGGGAAGGTGTAGGGGGGGAAAAAAGGGCAGAATAGATGGGCTGGTATGGTCCTTTTCTGCTGTCAAGTTTCCATGATAATAATTTCTGTTGACCTGAAGCTAGCTAAACAGTGTGATAAGGTAGTGGGAAAGGCTAGCAGGATGCTTGGATGCATAGGCAGGGATATCACCAGCAGAAAGAAGGTAATAATAAATACCCCCTGTATAGACCACTAGTGAGACCCCACTTCAAGTACCATGTCCAGTTCTGGAGACCCCACCTCTGAAAGGACAGAGACAGGGTGGAGGTGGTACAGAGGAGGACAACCAAAATGGTGCAGGGCCTGAACCAGAAGTCCTACAAAGAAAGGCTTAGGGAATTACATATGTACTCCCTAGAAGGAAGAGGGAAAGAGGGGATATGACTGAAACATTCAAATACCTCACAGGTAAAAACAAGGTACAGGAAGGGGGCATTTTATGAAGAAAAAGATGCTCGAGGACAAAGAGCCACACTTTAAATCTGGGGGGGGGGGCTGAAAGGAAATGTGAGGAAGTACTTCTTCACGGAAAGGGTGGTGGACACTTGGAACAGCCTCCCAGCAGAGGTGACGGGGGCTACAGCTATTACAGGGTTCAAGGATGTATGGGATAGACACAAGGGGATCTTAGCAGTAAGGCAAGGAGGGGGGCTGAAAATTGGAGACTGAGTAGGGTCTGTGGTGGCCCTGTAGGTAGGGAAAATAGGGCAAACTAGGTGGGCCAAGAAGTCCTTATCTGCCAACACCTTCTATGTTTCTATGTAAAGCTACAGTCAACTTTAGGTTGCCCAAAGTCTGGAATATCTTGCCATCTGACATAACTGCTCCTCGAACTGAAACATGTCCAAGCACAAACTGAAGCATCACTTTGAACTTTTCTGCACTTGCCCAAACTGAATTACCTGCCACTACATGCCCAAATTTATGTATATTTACTGGTGCACTGTTCGGTATTCCTGATTGTACATTTTTGATATGTATTCATTTTGCTGATTTTGCAGCTATCAATTTCTCCTTTTTCTTCCCATACCTTTTCCCTAAGTCCCTCCCCCAGGGTGCATCTGTAAATGTGACTGATTCTCTGTACTGCTAACCTAGTAAAATACTTTTCAATAAATAAACAGCTTAGAATATGCCACAGAGAAAGCCGATTGCCAACTTTGAGTCCTCTGCCATATGAAGTTCCTTACTGGGTATTTTTACTCTACCAATAGGTGTCACTAACATTATATTTTTACTTTCAACAGATCACTGGTAGATCATCTTCTTTACAATGTAAAAAGTAACATTATTTGGTGTCTTCCCTCACTCTTGAAAAATGTGTGCTGGTCTATAAAATGGCATGTTCGTGGACCTTGTTTGTACTGCCCCAGACTGTGCGGAAATCATTTAAACCTAACAAACATGCAAGTCCCTCCCCAGAAAACTGTCCAGTTTTGGACATATTTAAAAGCTTACCAATAACATGTCTTTAGACAAGAGTTATATTCATATATTTTCTGTATTTGGTGGCCCGTTTTCTTTCTTTATAACTATGCACGTCAACATGCAAGCAGGATCACTATCCCTTAGACTTTATCTGCTCCTTTTTTTAAACAACTTTTTATTCATTGAGTGCAATGTAGTAACATAGAGCAATACTGTCATCATAATGATTTAAGGTACATTTACTGAGTCCCTTTACGTAATCAACCTTTGTAACTTATAAAACATAACTGGGGTGACATTCACACTTTACTCACAGTTTTACTTATTCCATTATCGTTTTCTTGGAAATGCTCCTTGTTGGGAAGACAGGGTAATGGAAAAGTGATAGCCATATAGTTTTACTTTTATTCTTTTGTCAAATGGGTGGGGTGGGGGCCCTCCAGACTGGACCTCTTCTTATGCTCTCCTGTCTTCTCCCCTTGTACTGTCCAGGTTCAAAACCCCTGTCCTGCTTTCGCGGGACAAAAGCTGATTGTTGGTCCATAGTGTAGTGCACCCATGCCGAGATCGCCATTTGATTCTTGAAATATGTTATTTTTCCATTCTTTACAAGTGGTTTTCAAGGTCCTGCCAGTCTAAACTGTAGGTATGCTTGGTATAAGCACATTTTTGTTAATGACTTTTTTTTTTTGCCACCACTAGAAGAATCACCTGCAACTTTCTTTTCTGCTTAACTGGACGTGTCAGGGGAGTGGCTCCCAATTTGGCGCCGTGAACATTTTCCGGTCATACCTTCCCAGAACTTGATTTCTTGCAGTCTCACACACACAAAAAAAAATACCCTGATATTTCTGAGCACATGTGTGGGTAGCCTTCAGTTCGACACATTTTCTCCAGAACGCTCCCAACACAAATTCTGTTTATTTGGGCTTGCTTCTCTGGTATGTTAAAACAATCTGGTAACATGTTTCCAGGCATTCTCTCACCAGGTCAGTAAGCCTGTAGTTTTATGCTGACTGATACAAATTTCAGACCTCATCTGCACTGTTCTCAGGTGGCCAAACTCACTTTCCCGTTGTTACTACATTATCCGCTCCACGTCCTGTTTTTCCATCTGACTTCATTTAAAGGGACACTGTCAACCACCTTAGGCCTCAGATTTTCTCTAGTATAAAAAACACATTATGACTGTTCACATTCTGTAGAGACTGCCAATTTTGCTGATAGTTTGATTCTGATGTTTTTCATTTTTAAAAGTGTAAAACAGAATGCCCATAATACCAGTGTTACCACACAAAAGCATTCCTTTTTTTTTTTTTTTTTTTTACTTTTTCTTTTATTTTACAGTGTTTGACCACGAAACACACACTAAGCTGAGGGCTTGTATTCAGGTGTGTCCTGGGATCACAGGGAAGTTAAGTGACTTGTTCATGGGCACACAGTATGCACGTGGCAGGTGTGGAATTCAAACCCAATTCTCCAGGTTTGCAGCTCAGTGCTCTTAACCACTACACTATACTGCGTCCCCCATGTTTGTTAACATTCCTTGATCAACTCTCACTGCATTTCCTGGACTTGGGAAGACTCCCAACAGTCTAGACACTCATGATGCAGTGGGAGGAGAGGAGACTATTGCATCATGAGTGTCTGCACGGTACGGGGTGTTTCTAATGCTCAGGAAAAATGCAATAAGAGTTGATAAAGGATATTAAACATAACATGGCTAGGCATAACTACACCATTAACATGTATTTCTGTTCTACTAAGAAATGAAGCAGATAAACAACCAGCAACATCAGTAAATTTTAGAACATAAAATGTAGATCCTCAAATGCTGTCAAATTCTCTGTTTCTAAACAGTGGTGGATCCCTGGAACAGCCTTCCTGCAGAGGTGGTGGGGCAAAAACGGCAATGAGATTTAAGAAGGCATGGGATAGGCATAAGGAAACATTAATAGAACCTTAGCAGAAAGGAAGGGGGGAAGGGGTAAAGCTGGACATCAAGTAGGGTCTGCGGTGTTACAGTGGGTAAGGTACATGGGCAGACTAGGTGGGCCAAGCGGTCCTTATCTGCCGTCAAATTCTTTTTATGTTTCTCAATTAGAAATTGTATGATGCAAAATGAGTTGGCAATGTCCTTTTAACTCCAAGTGCTTGTCTACACATGACATCCCAGTTCTCTGCGGCATTGAGACTATCTATGAATGAGGCACAAGCAAAGGATTGGGGTGATGGGTATAGAAAAGCAGTCAGAGCAGATAACAGCTCAGTGACAGTGATCCTGTTTTCATGTTAATGGGCTCAGTTACAATAGAGAAGGGGTGCTTCAAACAATGTACGAAAATGAGCCTCTGTGTATAAAGACATTTTTTTCTTTCAAATTTTTTCCATGATGTTAGAAGCTTTTTAAGTCCTATAAAACAATATTATTTTTCTTTTTTGGTTTTATAATTGAAAAACAAACTCAGTATCACAAAGCACTAACTGTATTCTTGCATGCCAGGTAGTGGGTGGGGCACTGTACTGTAGCATCATCATACCCATATGGTGCCTTTTTAAAACAAAACCTCATCAACAAGTGTGACACATTGTTGACTCACATTTCTAGCTACTGTGAATAGCCAAAATTAACCTACATCTGTGTGTGTGTGTGTGTGTGTGTGTGTGTGTATTGGGGGGGGGGTTATTTTTCCCTTTTTACTGGTCGATCTGTCTACACAATAGGCAAGGCTAACAGGGTCCTGCATTTGAATCTCCAAGTAGGCCCTGTACCATCCAACAGCGGTTTAATACTCTCTCCACATCAAAGACAAGTATACTTTAACTGTATGACGCCATGTCTGGCTGATCCAGTTTATGTCTAATGCAGAAACATGCTTTGACCTTGTCAGTAACTAACTCTGAAAACCCATTCCAGGTCCACGGAAATACACCGTTTACCCCATATTTGAGGGTGGGGGTGGAAATTAAATAAAATGAATGAATAAACTTCTGATTTTGAACCTAGGCTGCAAACCTGGACCTGTTAATCCATCAGCCCCTCACTTTCAGTAATGTGCACACCTGAGCAAGTCACTTCTATCTTTCCTGTGCTCCCAGGTCATACCTGTAACGAAAGATTTCAGCTTAGGGAGCCTTCCTGGTTGAAACAATTAGAAAAATTGTTTAACCAGGAAAGGCACACTAAGCCGGAGCTCGTTTCCAGGTGTGACCTGGGAGCACAAAGTAGTTAAGTATCTTGCTCAGGGTCACACAGTATGTAAGTGGGGGCTGATGGGATTCAAACCCAGGTCCCCAGGTTTACAGCTCAGTGCCTTCACCAGAATTAGTTCAAAATCAAGTTTATTTACTTCATGCATTTTATTTATTATACTGGAGAGTGGAAAGAACTATAAAGCTCATTTTCACAAGCGAACAGTTGTAGAGTAGAAAACACAGCACACAGATGGTACAACACAGTATCAAGTAACACAATTACAGACAGTTAACACGTTGCAGGGACACAGCAGACAAATTAGGTGCAGTTACAGGTATATTGTCCGTAGTGTTATTTAACCCGGATTTAAGTAACCCTTTAGATGCACATTTCATTTGCAAGGGTTTCCTAGCAAGAAAGTGACAGATAGTTGCAGACGTTTCTAGAACATACCATCACACACCACTAATTTTCTATACAAAAGTGATAAACATTAGTATCAGATACTATGAACTGAAAAAAATTGTAGAAAAAAATAGTAACTATCAGACAAAACATCATACATTCGAGCTACACATGAATAAAAGTATGAACATCATATGCAATGTCCTGAGTTAAATCTTTCGTTGACTTTCAAGGAGGCAATTTGAAATTTTTTATGCAAATTGTCACAAATCGCTACTTCTTTAGTCACAAACTCACAGATCTTTTCGAAAATGGGCTGCCAGACTTTGAACAAAAGCAAATGGTCATAAACAAAGACTGATCATTCAATTGTGTCCTACCCTTGTGATAATCTATCCTTATATCAGTATACGCAATCACAGGTAGAACATGCAGGATTTAAGTCGCAATCTACCTACAGAAGAAATGTACTCTAGTCCCAATGCCTATGTAAGAAAACAATTTTCTCTGGACCTCTTAACCACCTGGTCAATATGATAGTTTCACCAGAGCCCCAGATATCTGAAGTAATACACTGTTCAAGCAACATCCCATTCAGAAAAATATGAGTGAAGTCCTTTTTACCTTTACAGCGTCTAGCAGCAGAGCCAAATAGCATAATTTTAATTTTGGAGCCATATACACTAGCCAATTCCTTGCTAATTTAGACTGAAATCTATTATCATCAGATTGTAGCTCAGATTTAAGTGTAGCCTGAGAAAAACAACAATTATAAATGATGGTACCATCAGCATGAAGGTTGTAATAAGACGCTTTCTTAGTCTTATATATGTCATTTATTTAAGTATGAAACATTAACTGGCCAAGTATAGTACCTTGAGGATATATGCATAGATACATAAATGCAGCCAGTAGATAAGCACCGCTAGGCCCATCCAGTTTACCTGTTTAAGCTGCCTAACGAAGCATCCAGTGACCCTGTCTGGTCATTGGCTTTTGCTTTTTCTTCCTATCTCTGTTATTTCTTTGTTTCTGTCCCGTGCATGTTTGAAGCCTGCCACTGTATGGGCTGCCACCACCTCCTGGGGCAGACTAGTCCATGCATCCACCACCCTTTCTGTAAAAAAGAACTTCCTGACATTTCCCCTTATGTGGCCACCCCTCAGTCTCATGTCATGTCCTCTAGTCCTGGCACTACTATTAATCTGGAATATGTTGTTCCCTTCTACCTTGTTAATGCCCTTGAGGAACTTGAATGTTTCTATCATGTCACGTCTCTCCCTCCTTTGTTCCGGCGTGTACAAATTGAGGTCCCTCACTCTCTCCTCGTAAGGCTTGTGATGTAATCCCATCACCATTTTGGTCACTCTCCTCTACACTGTCTCTATTTTGTCTATGTCCTTTTGAAGGTGTGGTCTCCAGAACTGTACACCGTATTCAAAGTGAGGTCTCACCAGGGTCTTGTACAGTGGAACTATTACCTCCCTCCTTCAGCTTGTGATTCCCCTTCCAATACACCCCAACATCCCACTGGCCTTTCCCACAGCCTTTGCCATCTGCCTAGCGACCTTCAAGTCATCTGTGATTATGACACCCAAGTCCCTCTCCTCCTTAGTTATTGTCAGCAGCCCCCACATTCTGTAGCTGGCCTCAGGGTTCCTGCTCCCCCACATGCACGATTTTGCACTTCTTTGCATTAATCCTTAGCTGCTATGCCCCCGACCATCTCTCCAGCAGTTCCAGGTTTTTTCTTGTGGAACTCCTTTTTTATAACCGCACTTTCAGAGTTCTTATTATCCATGACTACCCTTCGAATTCTGTACTGTACATAGCTAGAAAACCATTTAATGTAGGATCATTAAATTCAAGGTTTTGTAATTCACTTTTTAAGATTTGGTGTCCATGGTACTGAATGGAGTAGTCTCTTCAACAGGAGCAAGACAAATTCAGCACTGCCTACAACATCTGCAGATCTGTGCTTAACGGGGGACTAAGGGAGGCAGTATAGCGCAGTGGTTTAAGGCTCTGAGCTGCAAATCTGGCGATATCCAGCAGACCAGACCTGGGTTTGAATCTCACAGCTTCCACTTGCATACTGTGTGACCCTGAGCAAGTCACTTAACTTCCCTGTGCTCCCAGGTCGCACCTGTAAAAAAGCTTTCAGCTTAGCATGCTACTCCTGGTTAAACAACAACAACAACAAAAAATTTAAATTTACAAACCTAATATGTTGTGCAGAGTGTTTTGATTTGTAGGTGTACTCCTATTAATAACAGTTTGACAGTTCTTTCTAAATTTGCTTGCTGGTTTTATGGCCCCTGGGGATCTCCATATTAGTATTTCTAGCGGTCTTTCTTGTTCCTACAATGCCTCCTGTACCATGTGAATGTGATGCATCCACTACCATTGATTCAAAGACTTGTAACTGCTGCAGCAGCAATCTACTGTTAGGGGTCTGATATTCTGGCTTCAACTAAATAACTCTGTCTAATCCAAACTTTCTGTTTTCTAGGTATGTGTCTAGGTCTAGTCAGCAGAAGTGAACATTTTGTTTTTAAAGCCTTTCATTTCATCAAACTATACACAACCAGTAAAAAAACATACAAATCATCCAAGGTCACAAATGCTATAATTAGTGAATACTCTGGCTGTTTATTTTCAAAATAGCCCACTCAATTATCCCTCAAGCATTTGCCATGTGTAAATGTAACCTTTATTAGAGCTCCCTGGACAAGGAGAGTTAATGAACCGAACAGCCCTACTATTATAAACTTGATAAGAAAATGGTTCTTTTTGAATTAACAGCCCTGGACACATAACTATCACATGGGACAGGAGGCATCGTAGAAACAAAAAGAGCAATTATAAATGCTTATATTGAGATCCCCAGGGGCCATAAAACCAACAAGCAAATTTAGAAAACAGAAACAAACTCATTTTCAGCAAATAAAGGAAAGGACTTACTAGGAGCACACCTACAAATCAAAACACTCTTCACAGCATTTTTTTTTAGTTTTGACTTTAGTTTTCCTTTAATGCACCTAGGTTTGCCAAACACTGCTAGCTGTGGACACAAATGGGAGCCTAACCATCTTGGAGAGGTGCACATGCCTATGGTATGAACAGCCATTACACACAGTGAAAAATAAAGAACAGAGGCAGTGTGCAGCCTCCTCCAGGAGCAAAACAAACACCACAACCTCCGCTCCACTACCACCAATGTTTCGACATCCCCAGGACATGGACAAAAATTAGAGAAAGAGCAGCTACTCACCATTACAGTAGATCTGTGAGAAAATCTCCTACATCGGGCCACACCTCTGGAATCATAAGCAGTCCGCATCAGGACCACTCGTAAACTCTTGCTAGCCAGGTCACCCACGACGAATGCAATGTTGGCGCCCATATCATCACGGGTGGCCCCACTGCTCCTAAGTTCCCTGCTGGAGATGAGCTCAGAGCGCCTCTTAGCATGACCAAACCAGTACCAGGCACAAAAGGAGAGGCACAGGACTGGAAATATAGTATACACAAGGCATTTACGGTCACCTCTAAACTAGGCAGTGGACAAACCTGCCAGCTTATACCTCAGAAAGGGAGAAGAAGGGTAGGTATGCTGCAACCCAGTGGAGGAGATTTTCTCAAAGATCTACTTTTACGGGGAGTAACTGTTCTGTCTTCATCGAAGAGATCTCCTCAATTGGGCCACATCTTTAATGATTCACAAGCAATCCAAAGTACCCAGTGCAATCAGGACAGAAGGCCTTGCAACACTGCAAGACCAAAGCCAGCACGTCTAAGGGAGAAAATGTCCAGGCTGTAGTGCTTAATTAAAGTACACACAGTGCTCCCTGTGGTAGCAGCACATATGTCCGCTGTAGAAACATTCTGAAAGTAAGCACCAGAAGTGGCTATACCACGTATGAAGTGACCATGCATAACACCATGAAGTTCCTTACCAAACTTCCCATAACAGAACATAATACAGTTTGCCAGCCATTTGGACTGGCACTGTTTAGACACACAGGCACCCTCCTTCCCATGGGCAAATGAAACAAAAAGCTGAGAGGACTTTCTGCAGCCCTTAGAGCTATCAAGATAGAAACATAGTGTTCTATGTACATCAAGTGTATGTAGCAGTGCTTCACCCTTGTTGGCATGCTCTGGGTAATGTACAGGGAGGTGCATGGTCTGGTTTAATATGAAATCAGAGACCACTTCAGGTAGAAAATGAGGCTTGGTCCGCAGGAACACCCTATCCTTGTGGAAAAATCAAATAAGGAGGCTCATGCAAGACTGAAACTAAGAAATCCTAAGAGCAGGAGTCCTGGCAGCCAAAAACAGTATTTTCCATGAAAGGAAACGCATCTTGCAGGTCACAGCAGGCTCAGAGTTAAAGTCAATTTTTCTAAAATGAAATTGAGGTCCCAGTGCAGAACCAGTTTACAAATCAGGGCAAGCATATGCAGACTACCCTTTAAAAACATTAGGAACACCTCTAGTTGTGCCACCCTGCACCCCTCAATAGTGGCATGGAATGCCAATATGGTAGCCAGCTGCACCTTAGGGTATGAGTACTGGAGACTGGAGTCAGACAGGGACAGGGTAGTCCAATACAGTATTCAAAGGACACGTAAATGGGTCCACTGAATGTAAACTACACCATATGGAGAAGCGATTCCACTTCAAAGAGTAGGTGTGTCTTGTAGACCTCCTAGCCACAAGAAAGACACCAGCCATCTAGGGAGAACCCCAGAATAAGCAATGGCTACATCTTCAGGAGAAAGGCATGCACATATAGGAACTGCAGGTCCAGATGACCAGAAATTCCTAATCGTGCAACAGTAGACCCTGACAGTGGTGGAACTGAACAGGAGGCTCCACTGCCAGATGCTGCAGAAGTGTAAACCAAATCTGGCCATGCCAGAAGGGAACCACCAGATTAGGGAGGCATGCTCTGTCCACAGCTAGAGCGGAACCCTCTGAATGAATGAGACTGGAGGAAAGGTGTAAAGGAACCTTTCTTTCCAAGAGGGGGACAACACGTCTTGCCACAAAACTCCATGCCCTGGAGTGAGCGAGTAGAAATGAGACTGTTTTACACTATGTGGGGATGCAAAAAAGGTCCAACTCTGGACAACCCCATCTTGTGAAGAGGTTATTTACCATGGACATCCGCAATTCCCATTTGAGCATCAGGGACTGAGACCTATTTAGCCTGTCTACCAAGACGTTCTGAATGCCAGGGCGAAACAAGGCCAATACCTGAAGGCTGTGAGACATCACCCAGTATCAGATTCGCTTCACTTTCCTGCATATGGGATAAAAGTAAGTCCCCCTTGCTTGTTTATATAGTCCCTGCATAGGGCATGAATGCCTCCTTGCTTGTTTATGTAGTGCATGACACTGACATTGTCTGTCTGAATCAGCAAGGGACAGGGGCTGAGGTGCTCCTGGAAACACTGGAGACCAAGCAAACAGCCAGTATCTCCAGGACATTGATATGGAGATCTGACTCCATATCGGTCCAGGATCCTTGGGTGTGATAGGATCTGGGATGGGCACTCCAGCTGGCCCCCGAGGCATCCATTGTGAAGATCTGCATGGGAGCTGAAGAAAAGAATGGAATGCCCTGTAACAGGCTATGGCGGTCCATCCACCATGCTAGAGCATGGTGAAGAGGGGATATGACAAGGACCATTTGTTCCAGCTCATCCATCAGTTGATTCCATTATTACCAGATGAGTCCAATGCAGTAAGCACATATAGAGATGGGCAAAGGGAACTGTAATGATGGCAGTAGCCATCAGCATCTGGAGACAACATTGTCTAAGCTGACATGTTATGACCTCTGTGTATTGGCTGGGACTGGGCAACAAGAGTCTCTGCACAGTCTGCAGGTAGGAAGGCACTGCCCATCGCCGTGTCCAAGATATTGGAAGTGCTGACAAGGAATGAGTAAGGATTTTGGTATGTTCACCATGACACCCAGTTCCTTGAACAGCTGTCTCATTCAGGTCCATGTGTACACAACTGCTCCCCTGTACAAGGCCTTCAGGAGCCAGTTATCCAAATACAGGAAGACAAGAAGCCCTTCCCCTTTGAAGGGAGGCTACCACAACTGCTAAATATTTGGTAAATACCTGCAATGCTGAGGATAAACCAAGGGGCAAGACTCTGAACCGATAATGGCTGCCCTCCGTAATAAAACGAAGGTATAGCCTGTGGCATTTGTGTATCTTGATATGAAGCTATGCATCCTTCATGTTCAGGGCACAAAGCCAGTCCCACTTTTGCAGCAGGAGGATGAGAACCAAAAGAGACACCATTTCAAAATGTTTTGTATATGACATACAGGATGCAGATCTCCTGTCCACTTGGAAACCAGGAAGTATCTGGAATAGAACCCTTTTTCCTTTTCTTGGAGAGGAATGGGTTTGATGGTCCATTTGTATATAAGCAATTGAACCTTCTCTAGCAGATGGGACAGGTGGCCTGGAGGATAATGACAAGGAAGCAGAGGATGAACTGGCGGGTAGGCAGCAACTCCACAGCATTCCCTTTTTCCACTGTTCCCAGGATCCACTTATCCGTTGTGATCTCCTTCCACTTTGGCAGATGAAGGGAGATTCGTCCCTCCACTTGCACCACTGGAGGCAAAAATGGAGGGGGAGGAAGTAGGGAGTCAAAAGGTACCAAGAGGCGGCAGGGTGTCACTGATCGATACCTTTTAGTGCCTTTTGCATGGGCACAGGGAGGGAACCCAGGAGAGGACCACCACCATGGTTTTGTGCATGAGGCTGCTGAACCATTACCTGGATTTGGCTAGCTTTTTTGATAATTTTGAGACTGAGGGTAGTAGGGTAATGGGACAATAATGATCAATGTCAAGTTTAAATTTGCTTTTGCCTTAAAACATAAAAAATGACAAACACAAACAAGCATTCCAAATATAAATAAGCATGAACAGAGCATAAATATAAGTGCATGCAAAACTAAGATAAAGAACCAAAAAATTCAAAGCTGAATTAGTAAGGGACACTTGATGGCCCAATGGAAGCATGTTGTGCTTCCATGCCAGAGACCTGGATTCTGGGATGAACTTGTGAGCCAACACTTGGTTGCCCAGGATGAGGGAAGCCACCTGCTGATGGCAGCTTGTCCCAGCTGGGGGATGGGAAGTAGCAGGCTCCAGTAATGTGTGCCGCCCAGGGATGGGGACGAAAGTGGAAAAAGTCCGAACAATGCAGGATAAAAGGTCTACCTCCTGCAGGCCCTGCACCACTGACCACAGCACCCACCTCCACCCGATCAACTGGGTGCTGGGGGAGGAGGGAGGGATCAGGGTGCCACCAGGGTGGGGGGACATTAGGGTTTGTATTTGCTTAGAGCAAACAAGTGCTATTCTTTAATGAAGATGGTTGCCGGCTGTGGAGATGAGCAGGCCGTGTCAATCTCCCAGTATGGAATTATAATACAAAAATTGTGGGTGCTTTGGGGAGGAGGGTGTGAATGGGGTGCTCACAGAGGGTGGGGGGTTGGGGGTTGCATTATTTACTTGATTTGGGCTGGGGGAGGAGAGTGGATCTTTTGAAAATGAGCAATGGTAGGGACAGGGTCTCTTTATGTTTTTAGTCTAATAACGAATATCAAATACCCGAATATCTGGATGCTGAATACCAAGTATTCTGCCAAGGAAAGGTATTCATACAGCCCTAATAAAAACTGTGTCTAGCATATCTTTTTTAATCCATGAACACTTACCTGTTAAGTGGGACAGAACAAAGCAGCTATCTGATGAACAATAATTGTCCCTAAAGCCAACTTGTTCTTTATCATGAATACTATATAGAATACATACTATAGATTAATGTTAACAAAATCAAACAAGTATTGGCAGGAAATTTTTGCTAGAACACTGAAAAGTCTAATCGGTCAGTAGTTTGGTGGATATGAGCTTTGGCCTTTTTGAATAAGGGAATAACAATTTTATTTAGGTAGGGTACAACAGTCAAATAGTTGCCTATTTTCAGGCACCACCTAGGAGAGTACAAACCAATTAACAGTACAGTGCATGGCAATAACTAGAAAAAGCAGGAGGACGAAAACACAGTCAGTGAAGCTCAAACGGCATAACGCAGGTGTTCAACCAACATAACAGGTATTCAAAGTGACCAGTGTGAGGACATTCTATTACATAGGCAAAAGTTATCAGAGTTCAAGGCTAGGAACAGGAACAAACAGCCAACTGCTGTAAGTGGGAGCAGTATGTAGCTTTCTATGAGACAGGGATACAACCTGTAATGCCACTGAATAATTCTGTGAATACTGGAATCCAGTAATTTAAATCTGAGCAAAGAACTTCAACAGGTATTATATCAAGGGCTAGATTCATAAACCTTTGCCCCGGCACAATCCCAGTTATGTGCAGAGTTGGTATTCACAAAAGGCCGGTTTGCAGGCTCAACCCGGTTCCCTGAGGCAAAGTGTGGAGGAGCCACAATGCAAATGAGGGGGAGGGGACCTGCATACCAACACGGTTCGATGCATTTGCTCTGTGCAAGGGCCTTTTGCAGGGTTCCCTTGCGTGGAGCAAATACCGCCGACTGGAACCTTGCTTTAATCCCATGCAACCCTAGTGGCTGACGGAGGTACTCTGGCAGCCCTCCTCCCCACTCTGCTGATCGCTGGACCAAGTTAAAAAAAAAAAAAAACAAGACTGCTTCCTGGTGCCAGTGGTCCCCTCCATGATCCTTGATTGCCATCCCGATGAAACAGTGTCCCCGGCCCCACCCCATGATCCCCGATCACCAGCCCGATGAAAAAAAAAAACAGTCAATGGTGGCTAGTGTGTGTCCCACCCCGTAATCCCCACTCACCAGCCCAATGAAAAAAGAATAGTCCCTGGTAGCTAGTAGTCCTCCCCTCCCACCGATTGCCAGCCCGAGAAAAAAAAAAAAAGTTTCCCTTGTGCTAGTGGTTCCCCCAACCCTGGCCGATTTCAGGCCAGATAGGTAATAAAATTGTATTTCCCTTGTAATAGTGGGTCTCTCCCGCCCCCCGTGATCGTTGAACGCTAGCCCAAGTAAATTAAAAAAAAAAGTCTCCCTGGTGCTAGTGGTCCCCCCCGATCGCCAGTCCATGTACGAAACAGACATTTCCATGGTGTTCAGTGGTCCCTCTCCCCATTTGATCACCCAACCGAAGTATAGGAACATTTTCCCTGGTGTCCAGTGGTCCTGCCTCCCACCCGATGCCTGCCTGAGTGAAAAAGATAATTTTTTCCCTGGCGTCTAGTGCTCCCCCCCCCCCGCCGATCACTGGCCTTATGTTAAAATACATGTGTCCCTGGTGTCCAGTGGTCCTTACCCCCACTTGCACCCATGCCCAAGCTCTATGTAATAGTCCCTGCTGTCTAGTGGTCTCTCCCCCACCCACACCCATGCCCGATATTTTCTGAATATTCCCTGGTGTCTAGTGATCCTCCCCCACCCGATCCCATGCCCGATCTGTATTTACTATTCCCTGGTGACTAGTGGCCCCCCATACCGATCCCAAATACAAGAAATTGATAGCATTCCCTAGTGTCTAGTGGACCCCCTACCCCTTCAGGTAGTGCCCTAACCCCCAGCCGGCAGGAAGTGCCCCACTACCCTGCTCTCCCCAACTCGAGCTAGAACTGGCAACCGGCATAGCCCTCCTCTCTCCAACACGGCCTACCATTGTCTGATTGTCAAAATGAGCAAGCACTGTATACAGTACATGCTCAGTGAGTTTTGGGGATCGGGATGGGGAGGTGCCACTAGTCACCAAGGAATAGTACATAAAGATCAGGCACGGGATCGAGTGGGGGGGGGGAGAGAAAGAGACCACTAGAAAACAGGGGATATTAAAAAAAAAGATCAGGCATGGATGTGGGTGGGATCACTGGACACCAGGGAAGCATGTATTGTAACATTGGGCTGGCGATCAGTTGGCGGGAGGGGGATAGACGCTAGGGGAAAAATCACCTTTATCATTCAGGCAAGGGATCAGGTTGGGGGGAGGGACCACTGGACACCAGGGACTATTTATTTTTCTCTGTGCCGGCAATCACGGGGGGGGGCTACTAGCCACCAGGGACTATTCTTTTTGCATGGGGCCAGCGATCAAGGGGGAAGGGCAGGGGAGAGACCACTGGCACCAGGGACCTGACCTTCCCTTCCCTTCCCTCTTTCTTTCTTTCTTTTTTCGGACTGGTGACAGACAGGAGGGCTAAATTCCACTGCGGCCCATGTAAATGGGCCCATAATTGGCATCCAAATGGCCACATGGCGCCTTGCATGCCCGATGGGCTCATTTGCATGGCTGCTGTTATGAATTCTGAATAATGCACCTGTGCTATTCATTGCAGGGCCATTCTCCGGGATGCATGTCAGGGTGGAGCTAGTGGGGTAGTACTAGTGGTACTGTGATTACCGCTGCCTTGACCTACCCCTATTCACAGCCGGACAGTGCAGTGCGCTATCCAACTGTGAATAGCAATTTTGGACACCTGGGCCAACGCAAAGTGCAGCACAGACGTCTGCGCTGTGCTTTACAATTTTTTGTGAATATAGTCCCAACTCTGGCGTTTTACCTTTTGGTTGCAATAGGAGCTAGTAGAGCACCTGATCTTTCTCATCCCTCCTTTGGCTGAAACATTAGACCAAGATCCCTTCTCCTTATCTCTGGTTACTGTCTAGGGGGAAATTAAAGATCCCATGGCACTTATTAAACTTATTAAAGAAGAGTAGGGGAAGCCTGCCTGGTGGCGCTGAGGGTTGAGGCGTTGAACACCAAACCTCACGCCATACCGATGACCCGTGTTGCGAGACACTGAGCACGAGGTGCCGTGGGTCGGCTGGAAGGAGAATGATTGAGCATCCGTTGGACTGTTCTCCATGTCCGGGGGGGGGGTGGGATTACAGTGGCCAGTGCTCACCTGACCCCTAGCAGAGGCTGGGGCTTGACAGCACAGAGTTGCATCACAGGGGGCGGGGATGCAGCAGACGCTTGACTGGGGCATGCACGGAAGTGTGCGCAAACCCAGTCACTGGTGTCACTGCACGCTGCGCTCCCACAAAGAGGGAAAAAAAAGGAAAAAAAGGCTCCTGGAGGATGACAAGGGGGAGCTCGCAGGCCCCACACCTGGCTAGCCACGGTCCCCAATACAGATCCGGTCTCAGTCTCCCTCTGCTGACCCCACTGGGGGGGGGTAATTCCTGAGGTACTCTCGGCAGCTGGTGGATACCAGGGTGATGGGGCTGGGGCTCCCCCCAGACTGAGAGGGCCGAGGAGCAAGAGGAGAATAAATAATTAAAAAAAAAAAAAGAGTAGGGGAAGGGGAGTGCCCCCTGTTTTATGGCCAACCTTACCTCCGACAATAAAACAGGTCCCTGTAACCCACCTCCAGGACGCACCTAGAAACAAGCTGTCAAAGTTCAGTGTGATTTTCCTTGTCAAAAATTACACATAAAATCATCTAAGTAAAGGAACCAAGGTAGATAATGATGGAGCAGTAATTCGGTTTTTTATTAAACAAAGCTAATTTATCTAGTTTTGGGCATAGACATCCCACAGAGTTATGAAAGACTGACATGAAATGTTTTACCTGGGCAGCAGTCAGGATCTTCACTGCAACATTAATTTTAAGATCACTAGCTCCTTTATTTACAAACGCCCAAAATAACTTAGTCTGATTCAGTCTAGCTGCACTATCAAACCTCCTTTGCTCCTTATTCCACAGCTTCTTCTGAGATATCAAGTCACAGTACACTTTTTATTGGCTTGTAGTTTATGTTTTAAAGAGAACCATCCCTGGTATTTTTCATACTCCCTCCATTTTGTGAATGACCGAGTACAGTACACACTGCAAGCCCTTGGTCGACAGGGTTTCACCAATGGGCTTCCAGGCGTACAGTAGCTGTCATTCACAGACAGCTCTGTCGGCAGGCAGCCGTGGCAGTATGCGGGTGGGTTGAGTAGCCCGCCGACACTGGGAACATGATGGGATTGGATTCACTTTGTGAATGACAGAGTATAGTACACACTGCAAGCCCATTGGTCGACAGGGCCCACGTATAGGCTTCCAGGCATACAGTAGCTGTCCTTCACAGACAGCTCTTTCGGCAGGCAGCCATGGTGGTATGCGGGTGGGTTGAGCTGCCCGCTGATGAGAACATGCTGGGACGGGGTGGAGCGGGGGGGTGGGGGTGCCTGAGGGGGCAGGAGGCTCCACTGGACTGCCAGAGAGTCACTGAAACTACTGTCGGAAGCCAGCCCGGTGGTGCTGAGGGCTGAGGTGCTGGACGCCACACCTCGTGCTACGCCGGCGACCCAGGTTCGGGAACGAGCTCGGGTCGTCGGGAGTTGGCAGGGGAGGACTGGGATCAAGCATCGGAGACAGCTCTCCTAGTCCTGGGGTGGGCTGAGGAATATGCCACTGCGCTGTGGCGACCCTGGGGACACGGAGGGTACGCATGCAGCGGTGTAACCAAGGGAGAGCCGCCTGCGACGTCATTACGCATCCTTGTGATCCCAATGGGGAGAAACAAGTGGAAAAAATGGCAGCACAAGTCCGCGGCAACTTGATGGCCGCAGTTCCACTGGCTGACGATGCCTGAAGGCATGTGCCGGTACTGGTTCCTCAGTGGGTGCGGGGGCTATGGGGGGCCCCCTTTCGCAGGTGTAGATGTGTCTGCCAGCTGGGCATGCGAGCTTCAGGGTCGGCGGTGGAGAGGAGCGGTGGCTGGATGTGGAGCAGGACTGTGGCTGCAAGGTAGAAAGTGTTAAATGATGAATAAAAAAAAAATACTGTTGGTGTTGCGATCGGGTCGGGGAGTGGGATTCTATTAGCCACCAGGGATACTGCCGCAATTCATTCCATTTTACCAGTGCTGCGGGCAGGGAGGGGGTTTTACTGGACCACTAGGGATATTGCCACAGTTCTGTCCATTTTACCAAGGATGCGGGCAGGGAAGGGAGTGCCACTGGACTACCAGGGTCACTACCAGGTACTGTTACTTCGGGGATTCGGGGGGGGCAGAATCACTTGACCATCAGGGATACTGTGTGGATGCCACTTGGACAGCGATCGGGTTGGGGACGGGTGGGGGTACATCAACAATACTTGGGGCTATATGTGTGGCTCACAGCCCTTGCAGGGTGCCCGGCACATCCCTGCAATACTCATGCAAATGGGGCCATAATGACATGCAAATGGCCCCACTGCACCTTGCATGCCTAATGGCCCCATTTGCGTGTTTGTGACTGTGAATGGCAACACTGGGTGCAGTGCATCTGGAGATGCACTGCCCCATTGGGTTTCCCTGCCCGACCAGGGGGTTGCAACGGTGCATCTCGGGCTGGGCGTAACTGTGGTATTCACAGAAGGCACGACCCGGGGGCATCCCTCGGCACATCTTCTGTGAATACCACGGTTCGGGCACGGTGCATCTAAT
This sequence comes from Neoceratodus forsteri, assembly GCA_016271365.2. Lineage (NCBI taxonomy): Eukaryota > Metazoa > Chordata > Ceratodontiformes > Ceratodontidae > Neoceratodus > Neoceratodus forsteri. The sequence continues at coordinate 268,426,182 of CM028133.1, read as the reverse complement.
TTGTGCTGGGGCAGCAGAGATGCGCCGTGTACAAATCCTTTGTGAATCCTGCCTTACATCGCTCAGTAAAGACATCTCATCACCGAGATACTTTATGCACAATTCCTTGTTTTGAAAATAAACATATGAGAGCTTATAATGTTGAAGCCACTACAGAAATATGAGGCTGTACTGCACAGTGAGGAAATTGGAAAACAGCTTCTTATTGTACCCACAATGTCTTGCTATGTATATCTACATTTTAGGTGCTATAATGCAGTCACCACTACCAAAATAACAGACTGCACCTCTGAGTAAGGAACATTTAAGTCAACGTTATAATTTACCAAGCATTCCTCCTTGTTGCTGTATGTAAAACATTGTCAGCACACTTGCATGACATCACTCCAGGGGTGTGGTCGCACACAGAAATCTGGAGGGCGGCAGAAACAAAGTGCTAATAAAACAAAAAAAAATGTCTATGACAGATTTTTTTACAAAACAAATTGCAGCTTTAACATCTGAAGCATGACTGGCAATGTCATACTATGTGAAAAAGGCATTTGGGGAGCTTCCATAAATCACTTTAAAGCACAGTTTTTGGCCATTTAAGTGGCCATGTGGTAAAGCCGGAATCTTGTTAGTTGAACCCTGGCTCGGGTTTTACCAAATGGCCACTTAAATAGCCAAAAACTGCTTTAAAGTCACACTCCATACACTTCAATGGAGCACACCCCTGCACTCTCCCTACAGACACATCTTAAAACATCGGGAGTGTGGGGGCGTGTCCAGCAACAGAGAAGTGGAAAGGATTCGAGCTGCTAGCCCCTCGGGGGCAATTTACAATCCCTCCCCTTCCCTTCCCTCAGAGGTATGGTTATAAAGGTTTTTTTTTCACTACAGAGGAGCTCCCAGGAAGGTGAGGGAGCTTCCTCTTGTTTTTGTGAAGCACAGAGAAAGGTGCTCATTAAAACTTGATGCTAACAACATATCATTATCATTTCTCCAATTATCAGTGTCAGCCACCTTTTTATATTGGTTTGACCTCCATCTGTTGCCAACTGCAGGGAATTTGACAGGTTCACCAAGAAGTATTAGGATAACCACCAAAGGATACTTGGCAACTTCAATCCCATATTTTTAAAATAGTACAATACTACATTCACCTTCAGGCCATGCTTTAGAACTGTTAAATGAAAAAACACAGAATTTGTTGGCAGAAAAGGACTGCTTGACCCATCCAGTTTATCCTGATGGGCCCTGCCTAGTCTCTCTCTGAAGACCCTAGGTGGTCTCTGGCAACCCTACCTCCTTCCTGCCTTTTTCCTAATACTCCCCTATGTCTATCCCACGCATGCTTGAAGCCCCTTACTGTTTTCGCCTCCAACAGTTCCTCTGACAGTCTATTCCAGGCACCCACCACTCTTTCAGAAGTAGTACTTTCACATAACAGCTTAATCTGGTTCAAAGTCACTTGACATTTATCTGTATCCCCTTCCCCCGGGTTGTGCCTGAAAATAGGCAGAATTTGTCTAGTGCACTTACCCGGCCAACCAAAACTAAATAAAAATATCCCTCCTAAACTCACATATCCCTCCTAAACTCTCCTCCCCCCCCCAGCTCCATCACATGTCTTCTAGTTCTGGTGCTCTTCCTCATTTGATAAGATTCCCATCCTGCATCCTGTTCACCCATTAGGTACTTCTAGTTTTTTTTTTTTTAATCATGTCCCCTCTCACTCTTCTTTTTTCTGGGGTGTACATGTTGAAATCCCTCAGCCCCTCCTTGTAGGGCTTTTGTTGCAATCCATGCACCATCTTAGTTGCCCTTCTCTGGACTACCTCCACTCTGTCTTTGTCCTTTCTGAGATGCAGCCTCCAGAAATGGACACAATACTCCAGGTGGGGTCTCACCAGCGACCTATATGGTGGCAACACCATCTCCCTCCTCCTGCTGGAGATACCTCTCCCTGTGCATCCCACTGGCCTACCAACTCCTTTGTCACACTGCCCTGCCATTTTGAGGTCATCTGATATGATAACACCAAGATCCCTTTCCTGCTTAGTGACTGACACTACCGTCCTTCCCAACCTATACTCAGTTCTTGGGTTCCTTTGCCCTAGGTGCATGATTTTGCACTTTTTAGAATTCAATCCCAGCTGCAATGCACTTGACCACTCCTCGGGTTTCGCCAAGATCCCCTACACATTCTTTCTAACCCTTCCTTATTTTCCACCTTATTACAAATGTTGGCAACATCTACAAAAAGGCATGCCTTCCTTTCCAGTTCATCTGCAGTGTTACTTAATGAAGACATTGAAGAGGACTGGTCCCAGTACTGAGCCCTGCAGCACCCTGCTGGTCACTCTCCCATTATTAGAGTGAGTGCCTTTAACCAACATCCTCTGTCACCTATCTGTTAACCAATTTCTAATCCAATTCACCAGTTTGGATCCCACCCCTAGGCTGCTCAATTTCTTAATCAGTCTCCTGCATGCCACAGTTTCAAAGGCCTTGCTAATGTCCAGATAGGCCATGACCACTGCATTCCCTCCTTGCTTCATTTCCCTGGTTACCCAGTCAAAGAACTCAATCACAATCAATTGGCATGCCCCCCCCAAATCCATGCTGCCTTTGGTCTTGCAGTCCACTGGATTCAAGATACTCTACCAAACTTTTGTTTAACAGTGTTTCCATTAATTTCCTCCCATGGAGGTGGGGCTCACTGACCATTAGTTACTAGCCTCTTCCCTACTGCCATCCTTATGTACAGGGACCACTGAAAATTCTCTCTCCCTCTGAAATTGGACTTTAGTCCACCTCCTCTCTTGCCTCTTTGTTGTACTGATCACTGGTGGTCAGTTCCGCCCCCACCCTACCACCCCCCCCCATGAAGACTGAGCAGAAGTACCTGTTCAGGATGTTTGCTTTTTTCTTGGTCTCCTTCTATGCAGTCTCCCTCTGCCACCCTCCTTATCCTCACTATTCCTCTCCTTGCTTTCCTCTTCTCACTTATGTATCTGATGAAAATCTTATCCGATTTGCGACCCCTCTGGCTATCGTTTCCTCTGTCTGTATCTTTGCTCCCCTCTCTGCCTTACCTGCTTCCCCTGTTTTACTTGGTACACTTCCCTGTCTTCCTACCTCTACACTTCCTTATACTGTGTAACAAAAAGATGCGTCAAACCACAGACCAGCACTTGCCCACTTTGCTGCTGAATTTGTAAGCACTGATGTTTTTTATGGATGGAATTTTTTGAGACAAGAAAATAAAGAATACGTTTATACAGAAGGAAGATTGCCTCAGGATCGATGTGTGTGTGTGTGTGTGTGTGTGTGTGAGAATGTATATATATGTATAAAAAATGTCTAGGACAAAAGAGCATTATATATTTTTCTAAACGTACTTACAAGTGCTGGTCTGTGATTTGATGCACCTTTTTGTTACAAGTTGGCTTCTAGTATTGATTACAAGGCAGCAAAACCAAGGTTAATTCAGACCTGAAGGGGAGCAGTCAGTTTTCTGGATAACTGATACTTCCTAACACCTCTTGAATGCCACCCTTTTTTCCGTCACCACTGTGGCCATTTCCCTAGAGTACTATAACAGTCTTTTTTTCTTTTGCTTTTAGTCACTTCCATCATGCAGAGGCTGGTTGCCTTAATTGTGCTCTCCCTTAGTTATACCCACTGTTCCTCTACCCCCACCTGGCAATCCTCCTACTAGGCAGTATCTGAGGCAGTCTTCCATTTCTTTAAAATCCACCCTCCAAAAGTCCAGGACACTCGTCTTCATGTGGTTTGCCTCTGCTCCCGTCAATGTTAAACAACACTGTATGGTGATCACGGATACCTAGGGAATTGCCCACTGTGACATTTGCAGTTCTGTCCATTTGTACGTGCCAGGTCCAGCACTGCCCCATCCCTAGTGCATGTGCTGACCAGCTGCCTGAGAAAGGCCTCTTGTAGGGAGTCAAGAATGGCCCTACTCCTTGCCCAAGCTGGATCTGGAAGGCTCCAAATCACATCTGGCAGACTTAAGTTACCAACCAGCATCCCCTTCCCCTTATTAACCATCTTGATGATGTCTTCCTCAAGTGCCTTTTTCAGCTCCTCTCCCTGTGCTGGAGGTCTGTATAACACCCCTACATAGACAGCAGCCACAGCATCTCCAGGCCTTCCTTTACTTATGGGAGCCCCTGCACTTCCGTAGCCTTGATTCCTTCCCTCACATATAGTACAACCCTTTGTCCCTTCCCTGTCTCTCCTGCAGAGAGTAGCCTGGTAAGGCCGCATCCCAGTCATGACTGTCAGTGCACCATGACTCTGTTATGCTCACCAAATCCAGGCTAGCCTCCCCCAAGATGGCCTCCAGGTCCAGAATTTTATTTTCCAGACTCCTTGCATTTAGATGTTTCTGAACATCATCAGGGCAAATAGGCTTGAAGGAAAAAAACTGATATATTTTATGGTTAGTATATCATCTTGGGAGGAATCTCAGCAAGATCATTCATAGCAAGGGTGCTACTAGAAGAGCTGTGGTAATCAAACATTTAACTGACTTGTATATATAAAAAAAAAAAAAAAAAAAACACTAAATAGATTTACAATATGCCGATATCAGTATACATAACATTATAAAATACTATTTTCCCGGGAGAATCATTTGTTTGTTCATCTTTAATATCATTGACCAATTCCAACATTTATTTGGGGGTTTACAGATTCTTTGGGAAATATGTTCCTACATCTTTTATACTCGGGCTCAGTCAGCTGGACTAGAAGATGCCTTAGCTTTGTTCCAGGCAAGATACCTTGGTCTACAGAGAACAGCAATGTCAAGATTTGTACCAGGGTGGAGTCTTCCTCTTAGTTTTTCTGGATTTTATGGGAGCACATTTATCACAGATGACTCCAATGTTCTGCTGACAGAATAATCACATAGCCTCAATAGTTGGAATTGGGTTTAATCTTTGCCAGTCATAACACATTTCGCATTACCTCAAATAGATGGACATTACGATCGACAGCTTGCTACGATTTTGACACTTACCGATATTTAGATTTTTGGCTCAATTGATTTGGGACAGGAAATAACCGTTTAGACTACTTAATCAATCAAGTAACTAAGAGTGTAAGATTCTTATTTAATCATAAGCATTGTTTGGAAGCTGACATCTTAAATTTAACTTTTCGAATGCAAATGTTGCCTCTTATTGATTACGGGGATATCTTACATAGTAACTCCACTTCTGACAGATTGCATAAGCTAGATATTCTGTACAACCGGTTGGCAAGACTGATATTAAATTGTTCTAGATTAACTCATTGTAATTATGTACCAGAAACTGAGTTGGCTATCTCTCTCAAATAGGACAGAGCTTCATAAAAGCATTTTTTCATACAAGTGTGGGATGGGTATGTTTCCTGGGTACCTAACGGATAAAATAACCTTTAGGGATTTTGATTTGTCCCTAAGGAATAGTCATTTTAGGGAAATGCAGCTACCAAATACTGAAACCAAACAAACAATCAGAGGCATTCTTCAGTCAATTTGTCCCTAGGTATTGGAACAACCTCCCTGATGTGTTTAGAGATAAATACAAGAAAGCCCCTTCTACTTCAGCATTAAAAAGACATCTCCTCTTGCTCCCCAACCCCTACAATTGCTTTTAGTTGGGTTTATAAATTATGTGTAATGTTGAACAAACTTTTTAACTTTATGTAATATTTGTATGTTTAATTTGTGATGTTGTGGTCAATGAATATTGTATTTGTATGCTGTATTTTGTTACTAAGATCACCACTAAAAATGAGCTGTGTTCTATGGTCTTAACTTTAATAAACAAACAAACAAGGATTTGATAAATTAAGGTGGCAGGCTAGATTGTTTTACACAGTGAGCTGGTTCAGAATGTATTCTGAATTAGGTTACATTGGCTAACCAGCCTTTTTAAACTAAAGATCTTTGCAGATTCCAGTCCAGGTTTAAATACTAGTTATTTACTGTAGATAACTTGATTGTCAGCAATCTTATTTGATTAATTACTGTACACACTCAGAGAGCACGCATTAGTTGCTTTCAAGTGTTTTTAAAGTCCAGTTTCTTTCTTTGTCCTCTCAGCAATGGGGTATGCATTCACCAAATAAACAGCTTTTTTGTTGGTTTGAAGTTATACATACATAATATATATTCTTTTGTTTGTTTCATATTTATTTACTCAGAATAGCCCAGCTAAGCCGGCCCGGTGGCGCTGAGGGTTGAGGCGCTGGACGCCACACCTGCGCCTGCGCCAGCGACCGGGTTGAGGCAGTTTCGGGTCGGCTGGGGGTCATCAGGGGGAAGGAGGATCGAGCGTCCCCACGGATGCTCTCCTCCTTTGGGGAGGGATACCATGGGTGTTTAATGCACCCGACGCCCGGGAGAGCCGGTGGAAGCACCGACTCTCAGGGCAATGGCGGCTTCCATTGGGGGGAGCTGGGGAGGAGAGGACGTCATCTGGCACTTGGCAGGCGTGCGTAAGCACGTTCTGCCCGAGCCAGCGTCCTCAGCGGGATGGAGGGGAGGGACAGAAAAACGGAAAAAAAACCACGGCATTCCGGATGACGGCCGCTCCAGCCACCCAGTCTGCAATCACGGGCAGACCCCGCTGTGCAAGGTGCTCCATGGAGGGAAAGAGGCAGGTAGGAGTCACCAGAGAGGCACTCTAGGGGCAGAATCAGTGAGGGACTGGAGGGCATTGAGCTAAGCCCGAAGGAGAGGAATGGCAAGGGTGACCAAGGAGGGGAAAAAAGAGATTTCAAAAAAAAAAAAAAAAAGAATAGCCCAGCTGAGATGCAACAGCTCATTTTCAGTAAGGTCTTGCTCCTGCCCATTTCCATGGTTGTGTGGGCTGGTGCTAGGAGGTTAAGTGACACTCAAGGTCACACAGTGAGTATTTGGCTCTAGTGGGATTTGAACCTGTGATTTCCTGATTCCTAACCCATACAAACATAGACATTGATGGCAAGAAAAGACCAAAGGTCCATCTGGTCTGCCCAGAGTTCCCTATCTGCCCTGGAACTTACTGTCCATATGGGTTTTTATCCCTCCCAGTCCACCCCCTGCTCCCCTCCCTACTTCTACCAGCCTGAGCATCCAGCAAACCCTTCACTCTGTCCCAGCCATGCCTGAAGCCATTTATGGTCTTGGCGCCCACCACCTCCACTTACTAAACGCCACTGGCTTGATTATTTGAGGAAGTCACTCATGATGACTCCCAGGTCCCTTTCCTCTGCCACAGTGGTCAGTCTAACCCCTCCCATGCAGAACTCTGCCCCCCCCCCGTGCATAACCTTGCATTTTATGACACTGAATTTCAACTGCCAAATCTGAGGCCACCTCTCTAGCCTTTGTAGATCCATCTTCATCCCCTGACTCTTTTGTCACTATCTATTCTACTGCAGAGCTTTGTGTCATCTGCAAAGAGACACAACTTGCCCCGGATACCCTCTCCAAGGTTGCTGATGAACATATTAAAGAGGACAGGACCCAGGACATCCCTGCGGCACCCCACCCATGACCTCCCTCTCTTCCAATTGGACCCCGTTTACCACCACCACCTGCTGTCTCTCCTTCAAACCAGTTTCCTGCCCATCTAACTATGTCCTTAGCTGTGCCTGGGTCCTACAGCTTCTTCAGCATTGAGTCAAAAGTCTTTGCTAAAATCGAAGTAAATCTTTGTTTTTATTTATTATGCTTTATGGTGCGCACTACCTAGGCGGCTCAGCCAAAGTAGAGTAAATCTACAGCATGGCCCCCATTTACCAACTGTATTACTCAGTCAAAGAGAACTATCAGGCTGGTCTTAAAAGCCCTCCCTGCCACAAACCCATGCTGTTAACTACTGTATCCTGTAGTAGACCATTGCTCTCTAGGTTGTCCATGAGGTCCTCAGATCAGTGACTCCATCAGTTTATACTACAGAGGTAAGGCTGACAGGTCTGTAATTCCCTGGCTGCTCCCCCTCCTCTTGTGTAGCAGGACTACATCCATTACCCTCCAGTCTTTCAGAACTACGCTGTCTGAACTGAGCTACTGAATAACCCTACTAAGGGTTTAGCCAGTTCCTCAGCCAATTCCTTGAGCACCCTTGGATGCATCCCATCCAGCTCTGGGGCTTTATCTACCTTTAGAGATTCACGCTCCTTCTGGACCCTTTCTCTGGTAAACACTGGCTGCCCCATTTCAGGAATGCCCCCGACAGCCACCTTCATGCCACTTTCAGTCAGGACCTGCTGTCTTTCCTTCTGAAGACAGTGCAGAAGTAACTGTTAAGAATGGCGTTTTTGTTTGTCTTCCTTTAGTAACCCCCCACCCAAGAGCCTAATAATACCCCCACTGCCTTTTTTCCTTAATATATCTGAAGAATTGTTTTTTCCACCCTTGACCCCCTCTGCAATACACAGCTCCTAGTCTGCCTTCCCCTCCCAGACTGTCCTCTTTACTTCCCTAGTTTTTATTGGGTACTCTTCCCATTCCTTCTCTCCCTGCTTTTCCTTGTACCTGGTGCAAGCTTTTTTCTTGACTCTCACTACTTCTCTGAGCTTTTCTGAGAGCCAAATCAGTTTTGTGTACCCATTTTGTTTTGTAGCAATTCTCATGCACGACTTTGTTGCCTTGAGAATGATCCCCTTGATTGACCTGTCTTTCCTCTACACCTCCGATGTTGTCCACCAAGGCCAGTTTGTCGCAGACCAGCTCCCTCATCCGGCTGAAATCTGATCTTCTGATATCTAGGATTTCAGTTTTTGATAGGTGCATCTGGTGCTGAGGGTTGGCCTGAACCATATGGAGTTATGATCGCTGAACCACAGTGGTTCCCCTACCATCTCCGAGTTAGTGAGTTTCAAATCGAGAATATCCTCCTGTCTAGTTGGTTCCTTAACAAGCTGCACCAGCAGGTAGTCCTGCAATGTATCCAACAGAAACAGACTTCTGATGCACCTGGCTGCTGGAATGTACCAGTTGATATCCAGCAGGTTCAGATCACTCACCACCACTACTTCTCCCTGCTTCTCTCCCCTTTCCAGCTCTTCCCCAAGTTCCCCATATCTCTCTCTCTCTCTCTCTCTCTCTCTCTTGTCCTGGTGGTCTATAGATCACACCAGCCATATTTTACTGCCTAAGGGTGCTGTGAGGTGAACCCACAGTGATTCTGTTTCCCCTTTGCTTCCGCTGATGTGTTCATTCTCCACAGCCTCTATACCATCCCTGACATATATGTACCTCTCCCCCTTTTCCCTGTACCCTGTCTAAACATTGTGTAACCTGGAATTGACAAGTCCCAGCCATCATTCTCAGTGACCCATGTTTCTGTGATGGCTACAAGGTCTGCCTCAGTTTCTCCACCAATGCCTGATGCTCTAACTACTAGATCGCACTGCCTCACTACCTAATGGTATTAACAGTATGCCTATACTCTGCGCAAGTCATTTCAGTACGAAAACAAAAAAGAAGGTGCTGTGCACACACTGGGTTCATTTATTAGGCCACAGAAAGTGAGGCAGACATCTTTTTAGGGCTGGTCTGCAGAGCAGACCAGTTCCTACTGCAATTAAAGTTAGGAAGTGTTTTGCAGCTGTACCACTGAAATGCACTGGGAGACTAGGAGCTGTCTCACTGAGATGCATTAGGAAACTAAGATATGCCTTTTTATGGCTATCAATGAACGTGTGTCTGCCTTGCTATTGCTTCTTGCAACTGTCCGTAACCAATGCTAATAACTTTGTATTGGCTACAGGGAGGACAATGCATGAGAGCTGGAGGACAGTGCATGAGAGCTGGAGGACAGTGCATGAGAGCTGGAAAAAAGCAAGTGGCATCCAGCTCAAGAGCAACAGCTTACTCTACCATTACATCACTCTTGCTCCACCCCCTCCAAACAGGATATGACAATGGGGTGCCCACCCCTGGTGCCACCAAACAACAGCATTCCCCCTCCCAACTGATCCACAAATCACCAGCACTTCCCCCTATCCAAATAAGATGAGATACTGACATGCCCACCCACGGTGCTGACAAATAACAGCATCCCCCTCTTGCCCTCCCTCAATGCTGCCAAATAACACTTTCTTTCTTCTTTTTTTTTGGAAACCTGTGACAAACAAAAAGTCCCTCAACAGCTTCTGTATCCACCTACCCACCTTGACCACCATCTCAGCACCCACCACCTCACCCCCTATCCCTCCCATGCCTATCCACTCGGTCCAGCACTACCTCTCAAATGTCCTGCTGCTTCCACCACTGAACCCTAATGTGACTGAATACACATTAAGTTAGGTTAGCTTTTCAGTCCTTTTTTTACCCCAATTCATAAACAAACACCCCCAAAAAAAATGTGTTTTTGCAGCTGCTCTACAAAATCATATTTTGGATGGGTCTAAAAAAATTCCACCTGTCTGAATCATAAGTGGGGGGGCTCATAATAAGGCTATGCTGAAAATTATGGGTCAAAATAAAAAACAACAAAGCTATAAAAAAACATTAAATGTTTCAACGTTGACTCACAACTTTGTGATTTTTTGCAGATTTTGGCTCACATTTTCAATATACTGTAGCCTTTCTGTTAACTCATGAACATGACAAGTGGGGAAGAAAGGCCTTGCCTTTGGAAGTGTCCAGAATTGCCCTGATATTGTAGCCTTTGGCTGGGCCACGGGGAGGATTTTGGAAGGCTGAGGGTTATGCCCAAGTCCCAAAACAAAGTAAACAAATTAATAGTTCGCTAGAGTCAGGCATGGTATTGCAGGACTGGAGAACAGCACATGTAGTGCCTCTCCACAAAAGTGGTCCTAAGGCCGACCCAGGGAATTACAGACCAGTCAGTCTGATCTCCATTGTGAGCAAGCTCATGGAGACCATACTAAAGGAAAGGTTGGTGGAATAGCTAGAGAAGCATAGTCTCCAGGATGTGAGGCAGCATGGGTTCATGGAGGGGGGGGGATCGTGTCAAATGAATCTGATTGACTTCTTTGACTGTGTCACTAAGACAGTAGACGGGTCAAGCAGCAGACATCCTCTATCTTGATTTCAGCAAGGCCTTTGACTCTGTGCCCCACGAAAGGTTGAACAGGTAGTTGGTGGATCTTGGGGTTGGGAAAAAGATGGTCAGATGGGTGGAATACTGGCTGGGGGAGGGAGGGAGAGTTATCTGGTGCCAGAGAAGCAACCAGTGGGGTCCCACAGGGCTCTGCACTGGGACTGGTGTTGTTCAATGTCTTCATCAGTGACATTTGGGATGACATTAAGGGCACAACATGCCTATTCATAGCACCAAGATGACACCAAGCTCTGTGGGAGAGTGGACACAGCTGAAGGGATATGGGACCTACAGGAAGATCTGGAAAAGCTGGGGAAGTGGTCCAGGATCTGGCAGCTTGGGTTCAATGCCAAAAAATGCAAAGTTATACATACTGGAGCCAAAAATCCCAGGTCAGAGGACCACCTGGGTGGAGTTCGAGTATCTGCATCAGAGGAGAAGAAGGACCTGAGAATGATGATCACTAGTGACCTGAAGCACTTCACGCAGTGCAAGAAAGTAGCAACAAAGGCAAACAAGATGCTGGGATGCATATCTAGGGGGATCAGTAGTAAGATAGAGGAGGTTATACTGCCATTGTACAGGTCACTGGTAAGGCCGCATCTAAAGTACGGAGTTCAGTACTGGTGCCCACACCTCAAAAAGGACATTAACCTGCTGGAGAAGGACCAGAGGAGGACTACAAAGATGAGAGTGGGTCAGCAGGGTAAGGCATACAAGGAGAGGTTGAGGGCACTGAACATGTACTCCCTGGAAGACAGGAGAGAGAGGGGCGACATGATTGTGACCTTCAAGCACTTGAAAGGGATAAATAAGGTTGATAAGGAGAGTCTCTCTAAGCTGAGTGGCAACCATAACACTAGGGGGCACAGTCTTAAACTGGATGGTAGGAGATTTAGGAGGGAGGTTAGGAAGCACTTCTTAGAGAGGGTGGTGGACACTTGGAATGCACTGCCGGAAGAGGTCATCTCGTTAAAGACAGTGGGCAGCTTTAAAAGAGGTTGAGATAGGCATAAGGGGAAAGTAAGAATCCTGGGTAAGGAGGATGGGAGGAGTGGGGAGGGAGGGCAGGGGCATTAGCTCACACTGTGGACCCTGCAATATGAGCAGACTTGATAGACCAAATGGCTTTCTTCTGCTGGCTTCTTTGCATGCTCGTATGTCCATAATGCTGAACAGCCAGTCCCTGGATGGGCCTGCCAAGAGACAGTCGTCCAGGTAGGGAACGATGTAGTGACCCTGTATCCTGAGGGCCACTGCCACTACAGCCAGGCAGTTCGTAAAGACTTGGGGAGCTGAGGACAGGCCGAATGGCAGGGTGCGAAATTGAAAATGGTTGCCCTGGAAGCGGAATCAAAAGAACCTCCAATGGGGTGGAAAAAACAATATGTGGAGGTATGCGTTTTGCATGTCCACGGAGCACAGCCAATCCCCTTGATGAAGGACAGGGAGCAGGCCTGGGAGGGTGGCCATCCTGAATCACTTGTACTCTATGTACTTGTTCAGGTGACTGAGATCTAGGATGAGTCGTGAGTCCCCTGCCTTTTTTGGGACCGGGAAAAAGTAGGAATAAAATCCCATTCCCCTCTGAGTTGAAGGAACCGGCTCTACGGCATGTTTCAGCAAAAGCGCCTGGATCTCTTCCTGGATAAGGGAGAGATGTGATGGAGGATAATGGGAGTTTACAGGAGGATTGTCAAGAGGTATCTCCATGAACTCCAGGACATGTCCTTTCTAAATCAGATGAAGAACCCACTGATTCGTCGTAATTCTTTGCCATCCCTCTAGATAGAGAGAAAAGTGATCACCTACCACCTCCCCCAGGGGGTCAGGCAAGGAGTCAGGCCGAGGAACTGGGGACAGGCGGGGGGTGGGGCCTGGGAGGTTTTAGGGGCTCAGGGCCTGGAACCCTCAGAGGCCTGGGCAGTGGCCTTACGCTAAAAGGCTCCTCTATTTTGTTGGCCTCAGGACTGTTGTCCAGGCGACTTACGAAAGGGCTGGTGACGAGTCTGCATTTGATTAGATCTGTACATGGTGCATACAGACCTGATGGCCTTGCCCAACTCCTGGAGATTAGTGATGATCCATTCGGAATCTTCACCAAAAAGGATGGAGCCTTTAAAGGGGTCGTCCATAATTTTCACTTGTACGTCTGCAGTAAATCCAGAGAAGCAAAACCATGAATAGCGGCGAAGGCAAATTCCTGAGTTTGCTGCCCTAGCTGCAGTGTCTGCCATGTCATAGGATGAACGCAGAACATGGGTACCAATGTCCAATCCCGATTTTAGACTATGGAGCAGCTCAGCCTTCTGGGGGCCATCCTGCTGAGTCTGGACCACTTCCATGGCCTGTTCCCACAGGGCGTTCTGGTATTGGACTATGTGGGCCTATGTGGGCCAAAAATTTATAAAGAATGGATGGTACAGGTAGCTGAGGCAGATGCCTTTCTGCCAAGCTGGTCTACCTGTTTAGAGTCCTTGTCTGGTGGCTGGGTGCTTAAATGACATGGCCTCTTGGACCGGTCATGAGCTACTGTGTTGACCATAGAGTCTGCAGCTGGTTGCTCACCAAACTAGGGTTCATCCCTAGGAGCACAGTAAAGGCGGTCAACCTTTCTGGAAACAGCAGGGGTAGAAGATGGATGTTTCCATGCCGACTTGGTGACATCCATAAAGGTGTCCACCAGAGGAGGAGGAACCACCATGGGCTTCGGGTGGAGAAAGGCAGCCAAACGGCGTCTTTCGGGGTCCAAATCCATGGTAGCCCATCCCATATTTGACTAGATGTGCTGCATAACATCCATAAAGGTCAGGTCATCTGACAGTGACCTAGAGGGTGTTCTTTGGGTCAGCAAGAGAGGGGGACAACCCCAATTCATATGATCTCGAAGAGGAGGAGCCGCTACGGCCCGATTCCCTGCAGAAAGATCTCAAGGTGGAACACTGGTGACTACAGCTATGAGACCAATGTCTGTACCTATCCGAAGATCTTCAGGATGAGCGGCTATGCTTCCTCCCATGACGTTTGAAGCGATCCCACCAGTGTTGTCCGTTAGGTAATTCAGGGCTAAGGCGAAAAGCTTCCTTTAGAGGAGCTGGAGTCGGGACCCCCGAAGGCATAAGAACCTTGCGAAGGGGAGCCAGCTGTGGCAGTAAGTCATCCTTAACTGTATTCCACCAAGAGGTGAAAAGGGTTGTTGGATCTGGCAGAAGGCTCTGTGGATTAGAGGGGTTAACTGGCGTTGGCTGAGGGACGTTAGATGGTCCCAATGTCAGCCCCCTGTGGAGGCAGCAACCCAGGCAATGGATCCTGTGGATTTGGGTTGGCCAGTGTCAGCCCTATGGGCATCAGATTGCCTGGCATCGGCAGGTCTCACGGCAGACCCTCGGGCGTCGATTCAGCAGACATGATAGAGTCCACTGGCGGTGCAGGATGTTCCGGTGACAACGGAATGGGAGTCACCAGGAGCGACGCCGGAGTGGCCAGCATCAACCAAACTGGCATGGAGTGACGCCAGTGAGGAGATGCCGCTGGCAACGACCTGGAGGATGCCTGGTTAGGGAAGTTAACTCCCGAATGAGGTAGAGGCGTCACCCTGCCTGAGGCTGATGCATGCCCCTGGTGCCGCTGAGAGGCATCAGTCCTGGAGCCAGAGGCCGACTTAGCGGATGCCTCGGCCAGGTGGATGACGGGTTAAGATCTGCCACCCAGAGAGAACCCGGCTGAACCGTCTGACTGCAGGCCTCAAGGCTGGTGAAAAGGCAGAAGCAGCAGGGGTTGGTAGTTGGAGGACGTAGCCCCAGACCCCGAAGAACCACTGCCTGACATCTGAATAAGAGCAGGTGGCTTTACCATGGGTAGCCCAGAAGGAGAGAGGGGTACACAGTCCAATCTCCCATGGGAGGAGGACCCAGAGTTGGTCGAATTAGAGTGAGGAGACCGGGACCAGGAAGAAGATTTGTCCTTATGCTTCTCCCTGTGCTTGTGTTTCCCATCAGACTTTTTCTCCCGACGGGAGCACGAAGAAGAGGAGGCCCCAGAAATCAGAGAGGAGGAGGAACCTTGACACTGGATTTGTTTCTCCATCGTTGCAACCTTCTTTTCTAGCAAAAAAGCTTTGCGAGCATTCTAGAGGAGGATCCTAGTCCTCTGGTTAAACTTCAAGCAGTGTTCACAGGCCTCAGTGTTGTGCTCCAGGCCTAGGCAGGAGAGGCAGAGAGAGTGGCCATCCTTCGATGGGATCTGCTTGCCGCAAGGACACTTGGATTGCTGCTGATCCACTGAACAGGTTGGAGAAGAAGACATGCAAAGAAAGGAAGATGTTTTGTATTTTGGTAAGAAAATAAAAAAGCGCAGGTACCCATGAAAAAATGGCGGTCAACTGAAGCAGAAAGGCGTCTGTAGAGCCGATTTGCGTGGGTTGACGCGGGAAAAGAAATGAGGTAGGGCTGGGGACCGCCCCTTATATACTACTGGCCAATGACAGGGGCAGGCCGACATCAAGGGGCAGTTCCCCACTGTGTACTGCTAGCTAGAATCTCTCTGTGGGGTCCAGGTGCCTGCCGGCTTCAGTCCTTATGGTGTAACCTGTTGCAAGAGCTCCCCCTCAAAGTGAGATCTCGTTACCCTAACAACACTTCTGGCTACAGGTGGTCAATTTCTCATGTTTCCTGTATTAGATGCTTATCTAAGATTCTCCTAATGAACTACAGTCCAAACAATCCTGTACTTGCTGGGGTATTGAAATACAGGGTTTTCCTCCTAGCATGCTCATGGCTAGCTCTCCTGTTACAATAACTCATCAGAGTTGATAGAAAAATGAATGCAAATACATCATTCCAACATTACCTGAGATAGTCCCTCCTGCAGAGTTTCCTCCCCAGTTTGTAGTAAAGCCTCCGTCCCACCTCTCCCAGCCTGCAGCCACAAAGGTCGCAGCTCAGGCAATCCTCATGCCAGTACTGATCAATGGCCTTCAGGAAATATCGATCCCCAATACTCTGCTGGCAGCCCCCACAGGCTAATAATGAAGGGGGGGATCTGCAGAACCTCGTCTACAGGCTCTCTAAGGGACAAAAAACAAAACTGAAATTACTCACTTATTAATTGCTTCAGAAATAAAACTGTAAAGCTGGTTAAAAAAAAAAAAAAAAAAAAAGGCAACCTTACTACATAGTTCTACTAAACAAAACGAATCACTACTATGCATTCCTATATAGACAAACATTTTGATTAGGAAAAGCACTATGAGTATAAAAGTGAGTGAGCCAAGTAACAGCAGTAAGCCATCGGAAGGAAGGATGATTAAGGGGGTAAGGGGCAGACTAGATGGGCTGGTATGGTCCTTTTCTGCCGTCAAGTTTCTATGATTCCATGATACAGATCAATACAATTATGCTACCTTTTTCTTTAATTCTTGAGGAAGACCTGTGATCGAAATATCAATTTTAACTTCATTTTCTGTTTTCAATGTGTATTTAATATAATCCTTTTTTTTCCCCATTTGCAGCCCATATGCTGATGTAACACTTTGGTTTTGTTCTTACCAATGAAGACTGAAACATACTTTCACCTTCCAGATGGTGCATTATTAAAAATATTCTCTACGCACAGCTTCAGTACTGCGCTGTATGCTCCTGCACATATCAGATAGCCCCATAAAGAGCTTAATAAGCAGCCGACACCTTCAGGAGAACTTTCATAAAACATAAAATTTAGACTATTTTGTTTATAATTCAGTTTAGCTCTGCATTTCTCCTCCCCATCATTTATTCCTGAGGTCATTTGCATGAACAGTGGATCTTTACTCCTAAAGTGTTCATCCATTCCTGTTATCGATTCCATACCTGAAGCCATAATGTGCTGCTTGTGACATCACAGTTACCCCCATGGCAACAGACTGGTGTCACAACAGAGGATTATGACATCAAGTACGGAATAAGCTATCGAGGCAGATAAACATGAACACATAAATACCATGTCTTCATGCAAATTTCCACAGTAATAAATGATGGGGTGGAGACTTCTACAGAAGATGTATATAATATAGGCTGGCCTGTGCCTAAAGATAATGGGCCCTAAGCACGAATGTGTGGAGTGCCTATGCGCCATATATCTGCAGGGTGTAGCCACCCCACACCCACTGTGTTCCTGCATGGGATGCACAAAAGGGGCCCACATCTCGCACGCACCCAATCCTCCGACCGTGTGGATAGCAATGTGCTGGGGGAGGGTGGGGGGCATGCCGGCACTACTTGCCATTCAGTAAGGCATGTAGTGCCATGCACTGGGGGGGGGCATAGGAGGATGCCGGTTATGCCAGGGGGAACCCTGCTGTAACTGCCCTATGCACCCAGCCCCACACACAGCTGAAACCTGCACAGGCCCCGGCAAAAGGTATGGACACCCCCCAACACAACCAGCCCCATGCCCAGGCTGAATGTCAGCCCCCCACCCACCCCAGCACACGGCTGCCAGGTCCCCAGTGTGTGGTATGCAACCCCCCACCACATGACAGCCCTTGTTCCATATGGCGGTAGACTCACCCCACCACACTGCTATGCCCAACCCGCATGCACACAGCCTATACTCACCACGACATGTGGCAGCCAGGTCCCCATGATTGCAGAGATACAGATCACCCACCCCCAACACAAGTCATGCCCATTCCCATCAGTACCACCATACCTCATAGTGGCAGCCCAGTCCCCTATACAGCATACCCACCCTCCAAACACGCAGAGGTGCCCGAGTCCAGAACATCCAGAGTCCCGACCCCGGTTCCCCCTCCCCCACATTGGTGTTCGTGGTTCCCCCACCTCCTGCAGCACTGACATCACCACCCCCCAGTCCCTGTACCTGCATGTCAGTGCTGCAGCTCCGGAAGGCCAGCGGCACAACCCTCCTCTCACTTCCTCGTCCGCTGGCCATCCAACTGATGCTGGGAGCATGCTGCCTGTGGACAGCCAGTGACAGAGGTGGTGTGAGAAGGGCTGTACTGCTGGCCGTCCATAGCCTTGGCTCCGACATGCAGGTACAGGGGCTGGAGGTGGTGATAATGGGTGCCGTGGGGGGACCACTGTAGTACCAATGTGGGGTGAGGGTGTCAGAGTCGGGACTCTGGATGCTGTGGACTGGGGCACATATGTGTTGGGGGAGTTAGCTTGCTCTACAGGGATATGGCTGCTACTTGCAGGAGGGGAGGGTGGGAATGGGCACTGCCTTGTCGGGGGTGGGGATCTGTATTCTGCAAACGGGGACCTGGCTGCCACATGGGGGGTGGGGGGGTATGGTCTGTGCCTACCACTCACCCTGTCCAATTGTCACCGCTGCCAGCATAGCAAGATCAGGGACACCCTGACACGGGTGCTCTCCTTCCAGTGCTGCAGCAATTTCACCAGCTTGCTGCTGCCAGCCTCACCCTGTCCAACTATCACTGCTGCCAGCATAGCAAGATCAGGAACACCCTGACACAGGTGCTCTCCTTCCAGTGCTGCAGCAATTTCACCAGCTTGCTGCTGCCAGCCGCACCCTGTCCAACTATCACCGCTGCCAGCATTGCAAGGTACAGTCTTCCTACTGGCGTCTAAGATTTGAGTTGGGCACTTGCAAGACTTCTTCAGGATTGGCTGTTCTCTGTCTGTGCTTTATCCCAGATTGGCTCCCGGTGCTGCTGTCAGACAGCATCTTCCAGCACTAAGCTTCTGCTTGGGCTAGTTTCTCTCAGCATGCTTTTCTGGACTGTTACTTTTATGCTGTTGCCATCATTATTAATGTAAAATTGTGTTCTAAACTGCTTAGCGGATTGAACTGTGCTTAATTAATTTTACGGTTGTGCTTAGTTGGTTACTGTGCCTAATAATTAATTTATTAATGTGCCAAGTTAACAATGAACAATTTAAATCCTTCTCTTTGTATTCTTTCACTTTCTCTAACAACCCCCCAAAAAAAAACCTGGCACTGTCCAGCAATATACCCTGCTTTGTCCTGTGTATTGCTCTTCTTTGTTACTTCTCAGAAATTAATACTTTACCTTTTTAATTTAGCTCTCGTCTGTTCTCTCACTCTCTCTAAACTCTCCCTCAGACCTGGCATTGCCCTACCCTACCCCACATCTTCTTAGGATTCTACTCTTCCTCTGGTGTTAATTCCTGCCCTCTGACCAAACTGTTTTTTTTACCACCTCCTCTGGCACCCTGCTGTGCCTCTGTCTTCTCCACTAGCAAACAGCCCCCACCCCCCATCTTTGATACATCTGTTGCTAAACCTCTCTTTTCCCCTACACATAAGAGAGTCCCTAATACGGGTCCATTTTCCCATTAAAAAGTTATACTGCATTGCCACTAGAGGGACACAATCTCTATCTAAAGGGATCTCTGCCTGTTCATATGCATACCTTCCTAAACTACGGCTACCACTCCATCTGACCAGCCCCCCTCCGAGCTCCCTGCTTACATATTCCTCCTGTTCATAAATCGATTGTTCACCAGTTTTCTTTGCCTTTGTAAACAATGCATCCCCTACTCTCCCCTCTCCCCCTTGTTCTGCTCATATACCTCTCCTTACCACCACTTGCCCACTACTCATCTATTCCAAATAGCTTCCCCAACCCCATCATTTACTATCTCCAATCCCTTGCCCACATCCATGCTATCACTCCCCAGCCCCCATTTAAAATATGGTCTCACTCTAGCACTATTCCTCATGCATCTTTGATAACGGTGCCCACTTTCACTGCAGTTCTCTACCTTCTTTTTCCTCACTCATCCACTCTCTTCTCCTCAAATCTACCAACCTCCCCGCCAGCCCCTTCAAACTCTCCTAACTACCCTAAGCCCCACTTTCTCATACTCACTCTCCTCCGGGGATATCCATCCTAACCCAGGCCCTATTGCCCCTAGCTCCTCTGGTGCTTCCTCCTCTACTACCTCCCCCTGCTCTCCTCTCTCAGCCCTCCCAAAGGGCTTAAAGATCCTACATCTAAACACCCACAGCTTGTTGCAAAAAACAGACCAGATTCAGACCATGGTGTGCACTCTAAAACCAGACATTCTAATCATCTAAAGAGCACTGTCCCTCACCACTCGGTCTCCATTCCTGGCTACTCACTGCTAAGGCAAAACCGTGCTGGCAGGGGTGGTGGTGTGGCCATTTATGTCCTAGCCTCCATCCAATATTCTATCATCTACTCATCCTTCAATCCTGAGACCCACGATGCCCTAGCTATCCATGTGACCCTCCCCTTCACTCTTCCAATCTTTGTAGCTGGCATTTACTGCTGCCCAGATGTCCATCCTTAAGTCGCGCTAGACCTCCTAACCTCCATCACTTCCCTTGCTCACTCTGGGGGATTATTCATCCTAGACAACTTCAATATAAATTGGTTGTCACCTAAAACTACCAAAACTAAAAATGAAATTGGAGCCCTAAACCTCTCTCAACTGATCTCCAAACCCACCCACCCAAACCACAAGACATAAAAACACTCTCTACTCGACTGGGCCTTACCACCCACCGAGTCATCACTTCTGGCGTCCTCCCGGATGCTCTCAGTGACCATAACCCAATATTTATAGTTAGGAATGTCCACAAAACTAAATCACCACACAAAACTATACAACTGCTCTCTTTCAAGTCTCATGACCTTGAAGCTCTCCTGAATAACCTTGCCACTTCTGACTGGTCCCCCTTAACCTCCTTCCCCTCGGTTGATAAGACTCTTGCCTACTTCAAAGAAATCTTTCTTGTAAACTGGAACGCCTTTGCCCCACTAAAAACAAACCAGAGTCAGAGGTAACCACTTACGGGTCTAGTACAATTCCCCGACTCATCCTTCCGTCAGACAATTCCCCGACTCTGATTTCCCATCAGACGCTTCTGCCCATTATTTTAATTCCAGTCTAATGTAATTCCAACACACCACATTTCCCGACATTTCACTGCCCGCTACCATGTAGTTTACTTTACCACTACCATTTAGTTTTATTTTGAATGACAAACTTCACCCAGCAATTCCACAATGCTCCAAAGCAATCCCGTCTTACCATTTAGTTTTCTTTCAAATAATGATCTTCACCCAGCAAGTCCACATGGCTCAAAGCACTGACCACTTCCACCTCTTATTTTTGACAGGGCAGCATTCTTCAGTAAAGCATAGTTTTAGTCTCACACTGCAAATTTTGGCAAAGTCCCGTATATTCCCCAATGTTCACTACTGCAATCGGTCACATCTTGCACTCACAATTCTAATTTTGACAAAATCCCATATGTTCAGTAACGCAATTAGTCACATACTGCAAAGTCCCGCATAGTCCCACACTTTTGATTGCTGAACTACGGTATGTTTGCTAATCCAATTACCCAATTACATTATACGTATACCATTCAGCTTGCATTGCTTTTCTTGGTGCACTGTAGGGGAAGTACTAGCAATGGCAACATCGTCTCAAGTACAGGATGAAGTTCATGTCTATGATGTTGTGCAGTCTCAGTGAGGGCAACGTGGAGATTTGTACTACTGGTGCTGTCAGCATCGCAAGTCTGAGGGATGCCACGGCAGAGCTTCAACTGTGCTGGTGGGGGGACAACATCATGTACTTTTAAATTGTGGAATTGCACTTGTGGAACACAACTTGCATTGCGAATGGAGCCCTGCTTGGCGCCTGCTGTTACTGCTGAAGGTACGTCTATCTCTTTCAAATACATACATTCTAAACAAAACTAAATGGTAGTGTGCAGTTATTTGAGCAATGTGGAATTGCTGGGTGAAGTTCGTAATTGAAAGAAAACTAAATGGTAGCACGCAGTGCTTTTGAGCCTTGTGGAATTGTTGGATAGTAAACTACATGGTAGCGGGCATTGAAATGTCGGGTGGTGTATCGGAATTACATTAGACGAGAATTAAAGTAACAGGCAGAAGTGCCTGATGGGGAGACAGTCAGGAGAAAGGGTGTCGGGCAGTCATATGTCGGGCGATTGACCGGATCCCCCACTTACCTTGGATAACCCCTGAACTTCTGGCCTGTCTCAGGACTAGGGATCAGGCCTGGAAGCATCATAAAGCCACCCAGCATCCTAGTGACCACGTGAACTACCGCATGCTCTAAAACACTTGCACCAGGGCTACAAGGTTAGCCAAGTTTGAATATTTTCAATCTGCCTTTATCACCAACATAAATTCCCCTTCTAAGTTCTGGAAGGTGGTCAACGCCCTATTTACCCCATCACCTCGCCCCCCAGTACTTAAAGTAAATAGCTTACTAGTGTCTGACCCACCAGCCGTAGCAGTGGAATTTAACTCCTACTATACCTCCTGTGCCACTGAGCAACTCAAATCCCTCCCCTCCTACCCATCACCCTTCCCACCCTCTACTAGTGTGCCCCCTCCACCACCCTCCCACCTCCCCTTCTCCTTCTCTACTATAACCCCAAACAATGCCCTAAATGCCCTCCTCACCATGACCCGTCTAAAGGTGCCTCCCCTGATGGCCTCAACCCAAAACTTATCTCCCTCTCTGCTCCAGCTATTGCCTACCCCCTCTCATTAATCCTAAATCTCTCATTTTCTACTGCATCAGTCCCCTCTTCATGGAAACATGCAGTGGTCCTCCCTCTACCCAAAGGGGGTGATCCCTTATTCCCTGGCAACTATCACCCCATTTCTCTCCTCCCTACCCTTGCCAAGCTTCAAGAACACATTGTCCTCTCCCAGCTCATCTCTTTTCTATCTGACACCTCCTTTTTCACCCCTTTCCAGTCTGGTTTCATGAAAAACCACTCAACCACCACCTCTCTCCTACAGCTCACAGACTCCACCCTAACCGGGATGGACAATGGTCAAATTACCTCTGCTATTTTTGTCGACCTGGTCAAGGCCTTCAACACCGTCTAGCACTCCCTTCTCCTTGACTCACTCCCAGCAGCTGGCCTATCTCCCTCTGCCACAAACTGGTTCAAGGCCTACCTTATTGGCAGAACCCAATCAGTTAAGATCTTGGATGCCACTTCACCTCCCCTCCCAATTAGCACTGGCAAACCCCAGGGCTCTGTATTAGGGCCCCTCCTATTCTCCATCTTCTTAAATGATCTTCCCTCTGTTTGCTCCCCCTCCAGCTCTATACATATGTACGCCGATGATACAGTCCTGTATGCGTCTGGCTCCTGTCCTGCTGAGGTTACAACCAGCTTACAGCAAGACTTTGACAAGGTTCAGCTCTGGTTTGCTAACCATCAACTTTTCCTCAACACCAAGAAGACTGCCTCCATGACCTTTGGCACAAGGCAGAAACTCTCTAGGTTTCTCTCCCTACCCACTTTCCACACCCTTGATAGGACTTTACTTGAGGACACATCCTCCTTTAGGTACTTACATGTTTGGTTGGACCAACACCTAAACTTCTCTGGACATATTGACGCCATCCAGAAAAAACTGCACCACAAGCTTGGTGCCCTGTTCAGAAACCGTAGTTGCATCCCTCCTACAGCTAGGCGTGAACTTGTTCAGAAGATGATATTGCCCATTTTGGACTACTGTGACGTAGTCTTTGGTGCTGCCCCAAGTCCTCCCTTGCCAGACTGGACACCCTCTTCAATTCCTTCTGCCGCTTTGCCTTGGATACCCCCCTTGCACCCACCACTGCGATCTTTATCGTGCCCTATCCTTCCCCTCTCTTATAAACAGGCGACTCTCCCACTGTGCTAAATTCACCTCCAAGCACTGGTTGTGTGAGCTCCCTTCCTACCTAACCTCCTCCTTTATAACAACCCCCCCATCCTCCCATTTCCCTTAGATCAACCGACTCCCGCATCCTGGTAGTCCACCGCAGATCCACCCTAATCAGCCAATCAGCTTACTCTCACCGCCTCCCAAAAATATGGAATTCACTCCCCCCTCAAATCCGGCACTCATCCTTTGCCTACTCCATTAGTCCTGCCCTCACAAATTACCTTACGCCTAGCTGCTCCTGCCATGTTCCTCCCTAATTCCCTCCTATAAGCCTTGGATAAATCCTACCCTTCTACTATCACCTTCATGTTACCCTATGCTCCCCCAACCCCCCAAATTTCTAGCTCTCCTCCGCTTCCCCCAAATTGCTCCCCCTTACTGGCCTCCCTTCATCTCTCACAGAATGCAAGGGATGCCAAATGCTCTCCATGGGTCCCTCTCCTGCACCCCCACAGGCTTGTATGCCTCATCTATTCCCTTCCCCTTACATCCCTCCACCTCACCCCTCCCTCTCCTTTCCTCCTTTTCTTTCACGTAAGCATGTGTTTACTTACTAACCCAGCACTTATTATTGTTCACTTTTTCTACATACTATGCACAACTCTGTTTTAATACTGTTTGTAACACCTGCCTTACAACTGTTTGTTAATGTTGATCTTGTAACTTGAAAGTAACTTGAACACGACTCTTCCCCCTCCCCCCACCTCACCTCTCCCTCTCCTTTCCCCCTCTTACCGCCCCCCTTTTCTTTTACATAAGCACTTGTTTACTTTTTAACCTGGCACTTATTATTGTCCACTCTTTCTACCTATTATGCACAACACTGTTGTACCACTGCTCGTAACACCTGCCTTAGAACTGTATGTTAATGTTGATCTTGTAATGTGAATGTTTAATGTCTCACTCCTATTGTACCCCTTCCCCCCAGGTCGCATCAGGAGATGAGCGATTTGTCACTCAGTGTGCCCTCCTGGTGAAACATTTCAATAATTAAATAAATAAAAATATGGGTCAGGCAGCCATGTGGTGGGGCAGTGTGTGTGTTTACTGCCATACGGGGACCGACCAACATGTGTTGGGGGGGCATATTTTGGCATCACAGGGACAGGCCGACACTGTGTTGGGGGGATTGTCTGACCACATGGGGACAGGGCAGACGTGTGCGGGGGAGGAATATTCGGGCATGTGGCAGGGGACATTTGTGCACCGGGTGGACGCTGCTGGCCACGGAGGCTTGCTGCGCAGATCCGAGTGCCTGCAGGGGCTTTTTACGCACCCATATCCGTGCCATACTGCGCAAGTGATATATTCCTGGACCCAGGACGGGCATCCAATTGGATGTCCGCCTGGGTCTGCAACACTGTCCCCGGCTGCCATGCGCAGTCCTGTATGCTAGAGGAGGCAGGGCCGTGGACAGGTGGCAGCCGTTTGTGAATACTGGCCTGTGCACACCTGTCTGTGGGTGCAGAGCTACGCGGCCGAGGTACACATCACTTGCGCATACTATCCGCCCATTTGTGCACAGCCCCTAATGTTTGTTACAGTTTTTCTTGAGGCATCGGCAGCTCTTCAAAACACCTAGAGATTAGATGTGGGCAAGCCAGGAAATGTTCACCTAGAGCCAATCTAGAGCCAATCCAGAAGTCTGGCTTGACTCTACAAGCCCAATCACAAGCTAAGCCATGGCTGCTATAGGCTATTCTCTACATTACTAACAGTGTCACTCAGGAGTTGCACAAGAGGAGTTGAATGTTTCAGCCACTGCATTAACCACTCAGGCTGACAAAGATGCTTATTTGTTCATAACTGGCTCGGCTTTACATCGGCTCTTAATTGCTTATAGATATCGTACTTAGCTAGGCACTGGTATCGAGCCTGCTCTGGCTTGCCCACATCTATTAGAGATGTAGGTGTCAGATAATACCATGCTGGCTATGGGAAAATACTAATTCTTGTATGGGCAAAAAATGTGATACTGGCTTCACTTTCGTTTGGCCACTGCCTCTTTTGTTTTAGCCTTTTGTCATGTTTTTCTTATGGACACCTGCTTACATGGCAAATAAACACTATGCAATAGTGACTACTTAAAATAAAATTTAGCAAAATGATTAATAAAAAAATATACATAAAAAGCCAAATGGCTTGGTGGCTAATTCGTGGGGCCAGTACTGCAAGCAAGAACTGATTAAACTGAATACGTAGGCATCAGGATGCAATGGGGTGTACATTTTTTTGGGGGGGTTCACTCTCATTCTAAGGCCTCCAGTTTGCCATTTTTCAAAGGGCCCCTGAATCACGACTGTTGGCACCGGCCAGATCACAACTGGGGACAGAACCACTTGGAAGAACCAAGCTGAAGTAAGGACCAAGAAGTAGAATACACAGTCGTTCTTTCAGATTAGTGTCAGAAGAGAAGTACTGCATCTTTTTTCTAATTAGCAATTCTTTGGCTTGGGGGGGAAAAAATGATCAGCACTCTCTTTGTTAGCATCCAAGTTCCCATAATGCTGCAATGTTATATACAATAAAAAGCAGGATATTTTAGGAATCTAGTATTTGGCTCTCTCTTGCCCATATTCTGCTTCAGAATGACTGCTGGTACCAGCTCAGTGGTGTGGCGGACTGAGGCACTGGCTGCCTCACCACGTGCTGCACCAGTAACCTGGGTTTGGGAATGGATGGGGGGGGGGTCGCTCTGGGGCTGGCTGGGAGAGGGAGGACTGACCATCCCTAGGACAGCTCTTCTCCCTTGTGGAGGGGGTGTGCGTGCCCCACTTGGTGCTAGAGAATCTGGGTGGCAACACAGTGGGATGCAAAGGAAGGGACCCAACCAGCAGGATGTCAGGTAGTGTCTCCGCGAAAGCAGAGATCACACCATGCATCACTGCATGCACCGAGAGCCCAGGGAGAAAATAAATGGTGGAAAAACTCCGACCGCAGCCAGACGACCACCTTGTCTCCCGTAGGCCCTGCACCGGCGACTGGACAACTCCACAGTCTTGTGGCAGTGGATGACAGAGCCAAGCTAAGTTCCAGGAAAGCCAGGTGACTGGGCTGGGGGGGGACTAGTCCAAATGGGGGCAGGTTGGGTGACCAGAGATACAATGCAAACTGGAAAGAAAAAAAGAATGTCTGGTGGTAACTGTGTACCTGAAGCTACAACCCTGTACTTCTTCTTGGACAAAGTACAGCACTGTAGCATGATCCTTCATTCAAAAAAACAGGGCTGAAAAGGTCCCGCCTAGAATGCTCACCACCAGGGACTACTCAAAGTTTTCTCCGGTGCAATAAAATATCCTCCTGGGCAACCTAGATTGGAATCCCCTAAGATGTCTCCCTACCTTGGAGGAGGCAGTTGACTTTTTCAACAGATCTATCTTGAGTGTAGTGGACCTCCTGGCCCCAAATAAGACCTATCGGGTAAAAGGCCACTGTTACAAGTGGATTACCCCACCCTTAAAGGCCCTAATGAAGAGTCAAGACAAAGCCTGGAAAAAGTTTAAGGGCTCCTCACTTACGGCAGACTGGGTAATTTACAGAGCACTCAGAAACCAATGTAAACAGGCCATCAAGATAGCTAAAAAGGTGTACCTCAACCACCTCCAGAAAACAAACCTTGGAAATCCAAGGACTTTCTGGTCCAATATCAACGAACTGATAAAGGGAAACAAAAAGACTGCCACAGGCCCTATCAAGGCAAATGGGCAGGTACTGCATGATGTGGCACTAATTGCTGAAACCCTCAATATATTCTTTACAAACCCGGACAAACATAAGGCAGGGTCCTTGGTGCCCAATAACCAGTCTGTTCCTCTGGATCCCCCAATCCTTCACCGCCCACTCTTCCACTTGCGGCTGGCAAAGGTAAATGAGGTCCTGGCTATCCTAAAAACACTGAAAACAAGAGGCACAGGAGGCCCGGATGGAATTACAGCTAGACTGCTTAAAGAAGGTGCCTTGGCACTTGCAAGACCGCTCACCTGGCTCATCAACAGGTCCTTACTAGAAGGATATGTCCCAGGGCTGTGGAAGCAGGCTCATGTGGTCCCAATACACAAGGGCGGGCCTGTGGAACCTATTGAGAACTATAGGCCTATCTCATTGCTGTGTACCCTGGCAAAAATCCAGGAGAAACTAGTATATACCCAACTTAGGGAATACCTTGAGACACACATGCTGATGTCCCTGTCGCAACACGGCCTTAGAGCCAAACATGGGACTGATACAGCCTTAACAAAGTTCTCTACTGATGTACTTGAGAAACAGACTCTGGATCCAACATAGGGCGGTTTCATGAACCTCTCCAAGGCCTTCGACCTGGTGGATCACAGACTTCTACTCCACAAACTCCTCCACATAGGCCTGGATACCCATACCCTTAAATGGGTGGAAAGCTACCTTTCAGGTCGCACCCAAAGAGTCAGGTGGCAAGATAAACTCTCCAAACCACAATCCCTAAAGGAGGGTGTCCCACAAGGGTCAATACTAGGGCCCCTAATGTTCTCACTATTTGTTAATGAAATGCACAATCACTGTGGGAACAGCAAGGCAATCCAATATGCGGATGATGCTGTTATTTATAAAGCCTCTGACAACCTGGACGACCTAGGCCCATCCCTCCAAAAGGATATCCCTGTCATGGAGGAATGGCTCACCATGAACAAAATGGTCCTAAATACCAATAAAACCAAAGCCATGTTGTTCGGACCTAAAACCCTTGGACTAGACAGATCACAATCACTCCAAATTACGTCCCTGGAGGGCAACAAACTGGAAGTAGTCTCCTCGACAAAGTACCTTGGCCTTACCCTCGACCAAGGTCTCACTTTCAAGCAACATGTAGACCAAGTTACCAAAGTAATCCATACCAAACTCGGATTACTGTATCGGCTCAAGGAACAGCTGACCCCCGAAGCTAGGACTGCAATAGCTTCTAGTGTCCTACTCCCAACGCTAACATATGCTGCCCCAGTCCTTCAGGGCGTCGCTAAACTGGAATATGGTAGACTACAGACACTATACAATAAGGTAGTCCGCTTTGCCTCCTCATCCCGCTCAAGGAGCCACCACTGCGAGGCCCTAGCGAGGCTCAACTGGCCATCCTTTGAAGCTCGCCTCAGGTACCCTGTACTCTGTCTGGCGAAAAAGCTAAATCAGCCCAATGCCTCCCCCGAGCATCGCCGGACTCCTTACAGTAAAGAGAAACATGCGTAACCTCAGGTCCTCAGGCCAAATGTTACTAGAGGTCCCTAAGGTCAGGACCAAGGCAGGTTGCAAGTCCTTCTCACACGCTGCCCCCTTCCTATGGAACAACCTTCCTTTGGAGGTGCGCGAAACCCCATCGGTACCGTGCTTCCGCACTAGACTCAAGACCCACCTGCTGTCAATGAGTAAATGCCTATGCTATGGTACCTGACACTACAATAATGACCCTGTGTCAGCTCTCTCTACCATGCTAATCTCTGCTCACTGAAATGTTAGCTTGCCTCCTCCTCCACGTTCATAGAAAATATCCTATGACTCTTAGATGTATGTTACCTAATGAATTCACAGTACTGTCTCATTACTTTGTATGTTTCTGAAGCATGAACAAATGAACAACAGATTAAGTAGTTAGACATTTACAACTCATAGATAAGAAGGCTATGCCTCATGGATTTGTAAGCTGTTGCATACTGTATACCCTCAGCCTGTATATGTACCATTGTCTTCTATTCCATGTACTGTTTACTTCCCGGGTCGCCCCTGAAAAAGGGACCTCCGGGGCCCAGTGGGCCTACCCAGTCATCAAAATTCAATAAATAAAATAAATAAATAAATAAATAACTCAAAAAAACTGTTGAAACAAACTGTAAACAGCAAATCCTTTTCCATGCACAAAAACTAAGTTTACAAAAAACAATGTTTTTTACAAACAGGATGTATAAACTCACAAAGTGTTAAGCAGCATTTTTCCAAATACTAAGCTAAGTGGCTCCTTAACAGCAAGACAAAATTATTTGCCACATTAATTCAGCATAAAGTGTGTTTACATTAGGGTTGTCAGAACTAGTTCGTGAAAGATTCAAACCCTGCTCGAACCCTGGTGTTCGAGTTTTAATTTAGAACTCGAACATTAGATGGTTCGCAAAAGGGTTCAAATCACACTAGTGCCCATTTCTGTGTCTGCCAGGCCAGCCCTTTATTGCTCTGCTAGTCTGCTGCCCAAGTTGTTTGAAAAAGAATAAAACCTTTACTGTCGGCTCCTCCTCCCTCCCAGGTCCCAGCTGGCACTGCAGCTGCTGTTTCATTCAGCTCCCTCCCTATTGTGCAGCAGGAAGCACATGAAAAGCCCTAAGACACTCATTTGATTTGTGGCGGGCAAGCAGCTGAAGGATACCGTTCTCTTGTGCCCCTACCCAGAGGCCGGGAAATACAACCATATGCCGCCTCAGTTTGATGACCAGAAAATCCACAAATTTCTCCCTCCCCTACTAGATTCTTTCCACAACAAACCAGGGCAGCAACCGACAGTATCTCCTGAGTATACCAAGTGGTGTCAGAGCTTTCATGTGCTCCCCGGCCATGATGACACTCAAGAGAGGACCAGGGGAGCAAAGACAAGGCGGTTTGCCGCTAAAGGAGTGATTTCAACGATGAAGGCTGACGGTCCTTCTGGTATGTATGAAAGGGAAGGGCAAGGCAGGCTAAGCTCCCAACCTGTGGAGGGTTTTCATACAGCAAATGGGTAGGGATGTGGACCTAGAGGACACTAGGCAAAAAAATAGATTTTTACAATATCCTGACTTTTCTGGTATTTGTAAGATGAACAACTAAGGCTGTGCATGTGTTGGGGGGGGGCGCAATAACTGAATGAATCGTTTGCCATCGCCAGAAAATGCTAGATGTTTGTTTTGAGCCTGGCGTTATAAATATTCAGTTTTCTGATATCAATAATGCAACCAGCAGAGTGTGCATTTTTGATGGGGGAGGGGAGCTGTGCTGTTCAAACTAATCTGTATTCCTGCACAGGGGCTGCAACGGTATGAAATCAGAGTCAGTGATGGAAGCCTTTCACAGTCTGGCACATGTTGACTCCTGATTTTAAGAAAAAAATCTGTCAAACCGACAAAGGATTCAGTATTAAGAAGCAGCATATAAATATGCACTTTAGACATCCACAGCAATGACAAAGTAATACGGAGGCCTCTGCTTGATCAAGTTTATGGTTCATTAAACTGTTACAAACAACAGTTTGATGTGCTTACACAACTGAGAGATAATATGAGATGATGTTTGTGTAACTTGATTTGCTTTGTGGCTTTCCACCTCTCTATCCATGGGATATACCACCCTGTAGGGGTACGACGCAAGGAACCATAGAGGAGGGTTCCACCCCTACAGGTGCCAGGAATGAATGCGTCAGCTAAAGGTAGGTTAGGAAGAAGCCCACAGGGAAGAGAGGCAAGCCACTGGAGGAGGAGGGGTGGATGGTGGGCAACGAAAAAGAATCCTGGCAAAGCCCAGGATGTTGTGACATTTTAAACTCGATGGGGGAGTGACATTGTTGCTCTGCCCATCGAACCTGGGGCCTTAAGCCCTCCCATTCGATGTGCTTACGCAACTAAGAGAAATAATATGAGATGATGCTTGTGTAACTTGATTTGTCTTGTGGCTTTCCGCCTCTCTATCCGTGGGATATACCACCCTGCAGGGGTACGACACAAGGAACCCTAGAGGAGGGTCCCCCACAGGTGCCGGGAATGAATGCATCGGCTAAAGGTAGGTTAGGAAGAAGCCCAAAAAGAATACCCAAAGATGTCAGGCTTCGAAGAGGCAAGGATGATGAATGAATTCTATGAAGAGAAGGGCTAACTTCCTAAGGAGAGAGGGGAAAACCGGGCCACCATCTGCCTCCATCCAACAGCGGAACCTAACTAACTAACTAACGAGAAGTAAGTACCAACTCTAACTAATATTATGACCATTGGCATGCAGGAGAAGAAAAAATCCCTTTGAGGAGGAAACCTCTGGGGATCCAAGGCCTAAGTCACCTTCCCTCCAGGCTGATGACGTTTGATTTGCAGACATATGTTGATAAAGAGAATGGTTCCTAGATGAGGGATATAAGTAGGGAGGATGACAATGAGATAGGGGAAAAACTCCAAAGAAGCACGGATTAAATAAAGAACATGAGCTAGCAGGGACCCAAGGAGGGTATGCTCGAGTAGTCGATGAGAGATAGTAGATCAGAGGAGCAAGGATGGGAGGGAGTAAATCCACGTATGAGTCAGAAGAGCAAGGGGTATCCAGATGTGCTCACAAGGAGATTCCAGATGTGCTGATGGGGAGAAGATGATAATAATGCAGACTGGCTTGATTGAATGATGCGCTTGACTGAGCGATGCGATTGAGCAGACACTGAGGTTGAAGAGGCATGCTTGATTATGCGATGTAAACGATAAGACTCTGAATGATTAGACCTTGTGGTTCTAGTCGATGAGGTAGTATGGAAGTCAATGATAGGAATGTTCGACTAAACGGTGTAACTAGATAAACCTTGAGGTAATGCTGAGTGAATGATGGCTGGATTTTATGAACTCGATATGACTGGAATTATGAACTCGATACATGTGGCAGGATGGCCGCGATCGATAGGTGGCATAGGAGTTATGATAGGTACGCCCAAAAAGAATATCGATAGCGGGCCACTAGTGGAGTGAATCCTGGATGGTCGGTATGGAATTGGAAGAGGAGACAGGATTGAACTTGAAAAAGAACTTGTACGAAGGAAGCAAAAGGAAGGAGGCTCCTCGAAAGGAGGCAGACTCCGAGGTCAAGAAGGGAGATCTGGAACCAGAGGCAACGCAGGTTGAGCGATCGAGGAACAAAACTGGACAAGGTATGATGAGGAGTGTGCAAAAATGGACGATGTATGAGGAGGAGGGAAGCTAAGAGCAGAGTGAAGCCATGATGGCTGGTAGTAGAAAAGATGTTAGGACAAGGAAGGTAAAATTAGGAAACGGAGGAGGTACAATGAGGGACTGAAGCCATGGAGGCCAGTATGGGAAAGCGAGGTATGAAAGGACGAAGGGAGGTCAATGGGGTAGCATAGAACCCAGCCGATACAGGATGAGAACGGCCGGAAGACGAGCTGGATGAGGTGGCACGCATGCCAGGTTTGATGGAAGACCAGATGGAGTCAGCCATAGATGGTCCAACGATGTGAATAGCAGAGCAACCTAACAGAAAAACCGTGGCATGATGAGAAATAGAAGCCATGACTGGAGAGAATCCTTGATGGCTGATGATGGATGGAATCAGGAATTGGATACATGCAGCATGAGAGCCGTTGATTGATGAGGTGGGCATATGAGTAATGACAGATATGCCAAAAGGAAGGTAACATAGGAACGGATGAAGTATGAGGATGGATCAACGCCACGAAGGCAGGTAGCAGAAAGCGAGGTAGGAAAGGACGTAGGACAGTAGGGATTGAAGTGGATGAGCAGGTCATGGTGAGGAATAGGAGCAGAAAATGCAGGTTCAAGTGCAAATAAATCACAAACGAGCAAAACTCAAGGAAAAGTAACCACAATAAACAGAAAGGCAGCAAAAATGCACTAGCAAACACACTGTGAACTAATAAAATGGTTAATGAGCAAAAGACAGGCAGGAGATCACACTGAGAGGCGTTGAACCCGAGTTAGCAACTCGAAAACCTGAAATGAAAACTCCAGAACCCACAGCCCAAAAGGCAGCTCTGTTGGCTCAACTGAAACTGGAATGCTGAGAGCACAATTGTAAAATTGCTATGGTAAAACTTCTTGGAGCTCCTGAGCACCAATGTCAAAATCCGACTGCTAGAAAGCTGCTCCGTAGCACCAATCGGAACAGGTATGAGTGGAGCACAAACTAAGAACTGCAAGGAGCTGCCGAGCTCAAAATCTGATATGTTGTCGGCTGTTTGCTGTCGGGCTCCACCAGAGCATGAGTAGAGGTAGGAATGCTCCGGGGCACACAGCCAGAAGGCTGCACAAACGCAAATCCAAAAGTTAAGGCTGAGACAGAAATGAAATCAAGAAGTAACACCCTAGTCAGCTGAATTGCAGTAGCGTGAGCTCAGACAGGAGCAGAGGGATAGGAGTGCTCGAAAGCGCTGGAGAAGGAAGAACCAGGAAATGGGACAGTGCAGGCGTAAACACCCGGGGAGAAAAACAGACACAGAGAGCACAAAACCGCCACCGGTACAAGAGGCAGACAGGGGAAGACAGGCAACGATGCAAGGACGTAACAGGCTAGTGTGGGGGAGACAAGCTGTAGAGCATTGGGCAGCAGGAGAAACGAGCAGCCGGAGGAGCAAAGAAAACGAGCGAGCCGGCAGCCGGAGGCACTGCAAAGCACACACAAAGTGAGAGAAAGATAGGCAGGAGTGGCGGTGCCTCCGGCCACAAAGAAAAAGAATCCTGGCAAAGCCCAGGATGATGTGACGTTTTAAACTCGATGGGGGAGAGATGGTGTTGCTCTGCCCATCGAACCTCGGGCTTAAAGCCCTCCCATAAATCATTTCTCCATCTCCTTTAAATGCCTTTCAGCAGCTGAAAAGTCTCTGCATCGGTAACAGTGGTGAACAAGAACAGTGGGGTTCTATCATTTGGGCTACGACCGAGTCGGGGGTGATGAGTGCATACTGAAGGGGTGGTTGCAGTTGTTGTTTGGGTGTATTCAGGTCGGCAAAGTGCATGCTCAGTAAAGTGGCCATCTCATTTTGGGTCACAGATTAGTCTGCCATGCATGTTCAGCTACTGCAACTTATAAATAAAGAAGCACAGAATTTGTCATCAGAAAATGACTGCTTGGCCCACTCAGTCTGCCCAAATGCTCCCTGCCTAATCTGTCTTTGCAGACCGTAACTGGTCTGTGGTGATCCCTCCCCCCACTGTCTATTTTCTAATATACCCCTATGTCTATCCTGCACATACTTGCAGCCCCCCTACTGTTTTCACCCCCCAGCACTTCTGTTGGTATTCTGTTCAAGACATCTACCGCCCTTTCGGTGAAGAAGTAACAAACTCTGCAACAGGGTGGACACACCGGGGGGGGGGGCGAAGAAGAAAATTATGAATGATTTGCAGAGGCTAGACGAATGGTCAAGTGTTTGGCAGCTGGCTTTCAATGCTAAAAAATGCAAAATTATGCACCTGGGGCACAGAAACCCAGGGACTATGTACCAACTGGCAGGGGAGGTACTGGTAAACACCAAACAGGAAAAGGACCTGAGGGTAATCATTTCTGATGACCTGAAGGTAGCCAAGCAGAGTGAAAAGGTGGTGGGAAAGGCTAGCAGAATGCTGGGGTGTATAGGGAGGGGTAACACCAGTAGGATGAAGGAGGTAATATTACCACTGTACAGGTCGCTAGTAAGACCACACCTTGAGTACTGCATACAGTTCTGGAGGCCCCACCTCTGGAAGGACAAAGAAAGGGTGGAGGCGATAACAGAGGCGGGCAACCAAAATGGTGCAGAGACTGCAGCAAAAGCCCTTCAAGGGGAGACTGAGACAAATGAATATGTACTCGCTGGAGGAAAGGGGGGATATGATAGAAACATTCAAGTACATAAACAGTATTAATAAAGTACAGGGAGATAACATTTGCTGCAGAATGACAGACTAGAGGACAAGGAGTCAGGCTATGAAGCTGGGGGGAGGCTCGGAGGGGATGCGAGGAAATACTTCTTCACAGAGAGGATGGTGGAAGCCTGGAACAGCCTCCCAGCAGAGGTGGTAGGTGCCAAAACAGTTGCAGGATTCATGCATGGGACAGATACAAGGGAACCTTGGAAGTAACACAAGGGGTTGGGAACGACCGGAGATCGTGAAGAGTCTGTGGTGGCACAGTAGGCAGGGAAAACGGGAAGACTAGATGGGCCAAAGGGTCTTTATCCGTCGACAACTTCTATGTTTCTATGTAATTAGTTCCTTATGTCTCTTAAGCCGTGTTTATACGGCAGTAGCGCCGCAAATACAAAGCCGCAGCAGCGCAGTCCCGACCACTTTCCATCCACGATTTGTCTGTCGGCACGGCCCCTCTCAGCACTGCTTCAGTCTGTGCTGGTGAGGGACCATGCATCGTGGGGAGGCAGACATCTGTTGGTTGCTGCAGTGCAGGCAGTCCACACTGCCACTTAAGCCGCTCAATCCTCTTGGTGCTCCCAGCTTGACAGAGAATCTGAAAGCGTCTTAGCGAGTAGCTAACCACAATTGGGTACGTGTCCACACATCACATTTTCACTGGAACATCCAGAGTGCACAGGTTACTCCAACGCAAATGTAACCATGTAAACACGGCTTCAACTTCCCCCTCTAGCTTCATCGTATGTTCCCTGGTCCTATTTGGAAGACACTCCCGTACTCAGTTTACCCAGTGAGGCACCTGTAGGTTTCTCACACTCCTCTCTTCCAAGGTGCACATGTCGAGATCCCTTGTCTCTCCGTGTAGGGCTTCTCGTGCAACCCCTGCATCATTTTATTATTTATTTATTTGAATTTTGGTAACCGGATGAGCCAATTGAGCCTTTTTCAGGGGCGACCCGGGAAAAGCAGAACAATCACAAAGACATGGCAAATACAATGGTTATATTTTCATCACTCACTGTTACAATTTCATCATTTACAGTTACATTTAAAAATTACAAATACATATACATAGAAAATTCAGACCGTTGGAATACCTAGCCACTATGTTTGGAATGCAAACTCATGAGTCATCGGAAGCAGGAATAAGGGGAAGGGACGATAGGTGGAGTAATAGGGAGGACTGGAATTGAGGGAGAGAAGAGCAAGACAAGGTAGAATGTGGTAAGGAGTTCCAGCAAGACACTGCAGAAAAAGCAAAAGATCTCCTGCCCACTGCTAACTCGGGTTTGGGCATTACGAGCAGGGGAGGGAAGGAGGCGGACCTAAGTGCACACGGGGGGTGGGGGCGTGCCGGCGCTGAATAAGTTCACCAAGAAGGGAGTGGGTATAACAGTGGACCAACTTGTACTCTAGACTCAAGGTGGCATATTGGAGTTTTGATTTGTATGATAACCAGCCCAGAGTAGAAAGGACATCACAGTGGTGGTGACTGGCACTGACCCCTAAGGCAAACCTTCCCACGCTATGATAAGTCTAAGGCGAGAGAGGATGGTTGAGTTGGTAGAGAGTAGTAGTGGGGCACCATAAGTAAGGAGGGGGAGAAAGGCGACAGCAGTGATCTTACTGTATGTCAAGAAGCTGAAGAGAGGAAGGGACGGAGATGATAAAGCAGGCCCAGCTTCTGGTTTAGTGCCCTAGTTAGGAGGGTGAGATGGGTGTCCAGTGAAAGTGAAGTGTCTAAAGTGACGCCCAAATATTTAAAAGATTGGATGGATTCAAGGGCATCGCCATTACTAGAGAGAATCGCAAGAGAGGGGTAGGGATGAGGTGTGGTTGAGGGGTAGGGATGAGGTGTGGTTGAGGGGTTGTAGAACCGCATGCATTTGTTTGTTTTTTTAGTGTCGAGAACTAGTTGGTTTTCAAGGAACCAGCCCTCAAGAGTTCATAAGTCCGATATGAGCTTGGTGTTGAGCCAGCAAACGTCTGATGAGGATCAGTAAACGATGGCATTGTCAGCACAGAGGTGCACAGAGGCCCCACCAGTTTTTAGGAAGTTCATTAATGAAGAGGGAGAATAGTAACGGGCCTAAGATGGAGCTATAAGGCACACCATGGGTTATGGGTTTGAGGTCCGAGAGTGACCAGGACCACTTGACCCTTTGTGAGCAGCCTACAAGGTAGT
This sequence comes from Neoceratodus forsteri, assembly GCA_016271365.2. Classification (NCBI taxonomy): domain Eukaryota; kingdom Metazoa; phylum Chordata; order Ceratodontiformes; family Ceratodontidae; genus Neoceratodus; species Neoceratodus forsteri. The sequence continues at coordinate 268,388,598 of CM028133.1, read as the reverse complement.
TCTGCAGCCAATTTAAGGTGTTGGGGTCAAGGCCAAGGGAGTGTAGTTTCCGTAGCAGGAGACTGTGGTTAACAAAGTCAAATGCCTTTGTCAAATCAATGAAGACAGCACGAGTGGTAAGGCCTTGGTCCATAGCATGGAACAAGTCAGATGAAACTTTTATTAAGGCTGTTAGGGTACTGTGCTTTTTCCTGAACCCGTGCTAGACAATTGACAGGAGGTGGTGGAGGTCCAGGTAATCCTGTAAATGGTTGTAGAGTATTTGCTCTTGGATTTTAGTCAGTGGAAAGAGGATAGAAATAGCTCTATAAATAATTCTCGACATCTGTATTGGGTCCGCCTTTGTGGATGGAAACGACCACAGCTACCTTCCATTTATCAGGGATGGACCCCGTAAGGAAGGACTGGTTAAACAGATCACAAACTGGATGGGCCAGGGCTGCAGCCCCCAATTTGAGAAACCTCGATTTGAGTGTGTCGTGACCTGGGGAGCTAATAGTTTTTAAGTTGGCAAGAAGCCGACATACTTCTTTGAGGGTGGCAAGTTTAAGGTGGAAGGCTGGGTGAGCACAGTGTCCACCTGTAGGGGAGAGGGGTGGGAGATTTGATAAAGAATGCTGTACATCTATGCAGGTCAGTAAAGAACTTGTTAAATCCAGCGGCGATGGTTGGCGGGTCAGAGCGGACAGTGCCCTGAGCATTAATGAAGCTGGGAACCTCAGAGGATAAGGGAGTTCTCCTGCTTCCAGAATTCTTTGGGGTTGCAGAGGTGCTCAGTTTGGAGTGCCCTGAAATAGGTGCGCTTGGCTTTCTGAAGTGAATTTTACACATGTTCCTGAGCTGCCTGTAGGCTTGCCAGTCAGTGGGTAATCAGCTGCCTTTGAAGGTTTTCCAAGCCCTACCGCATGCAGACATGAGCTTCCTTAATTCCTTGGAGAGCCAGGGTGCCTTGAGTCCTTTTAATCTACATCTCTTTGGGGGGGAGTGATGATTAACTATACTGGTGAAGGTAGTCACGAAAAAGTTGAGGGCCTGGTTGATATCAGGGAGAGTATTTATAGGTTCCCAGCTGGCATCCGGAATTGAGGTGAAAAAGGCTCTGGGATCAAGCTGGGATATATCGCGGACTAGGATGACCTTGGGTGGGGGGCTGGGGAAGTTATTTTGCCAAATACAGAAGGTAGAGGAATGATCGCTGATGCAGAGAGGACACCAACGTATTTCACCTTGGGGGCACAGCTGGTGACCAGCCAAGTAAGGAGTGGTTGCCTGAATTTGTGTTTATTCTTGTTGGGTCAGTGATAAGTTGAGCTAGGTTACAATCAGCAAGGGTGGCATGTATCTTGTCAGCACTGGGGTTTAACCACTTCAAATTAAAGTCACCATGAAGTATGAGGTCATGGTGGGGAAGACTGGCAAGAAAGGTTATGAAGGGGGGAGGCACACAGAAGCCTCTTTGGGGGGCAGGTAGATGCAGCCCACAATTAGTTTTAGTTGCCCTCCTCTGAACTGCCTCCACCCTGTCTATGTCCTTTCTGAGATGCAGCCTCCAAAACTGGACACAGTACTCCAGGTGGGGTGAGCAATACTGTGGCAATACCATCTCCCTCCTCCTGCTGGAGATCCTATGTACCTCAGCATCTCACTAGCCCTACCTACTGCTTTGTCACACTGCCTGTCACTTTTAGGTCACCAGATGTGATAACCCCAAGTTCCCTTTCCTGTTTAGTAACTATCAACACTTCCCCACCATCCTATACTCAGCCCCTGGGTTCCTGTGCCCTAGGTGCATAATTTTGCACACTTTTTGGCACTGAACCCCAATTGCCCTGCTCTTGACCACTCCAAAGGCTTGTTCCTAGTACTGAATTTATGTCATTACAGATATTTTTCATTTTCTGATCACTGGTATTCTGCTTAGAACTATGTCTTAAAAAAAACTTTAAAATTAACATAGAAACATAGACTTTGATGGCAGATAAGGACCGCTTGGCCCATCTAGTCTTCCCATTTCCCTACCTACATGATAGGCCGCAGATCCTAGTTAACCAACAGCCTATTTCTTCCTACCCCCCCCCGTAAGAATTGCCTTATGTCTGTCCCATGCATTCTTGAATTCTCCCACAGTTTTAGACCCCACAACCTCCTCAGGAAGGCTGTTCCATGCATCCACTACCCTCTCTGTGAAAAAATACTTCCTCACATTGCCCCTGAACCGCCCCCCATCTTTTAAATTGTGTCCCCTTGTTCTTGCAAGTCTCTTTTTCTGAAAGATGCTACCCTCTTGGACTTTGTTGATTCCACTGAGGTACTTAAAAGTTTCTATCATGTCCCCCTCTCCCTTCTTTCCTCAAGGGTATACATATTAAGCTCCCTTAGTCTCTCCTCATACGGCTTCTCCTGCAGACCCTGCACCATTTTAGTTGCCCTCCTCTGGACTACCTCTATCCTGTCTATGTCCTTGTGGAGATGGGGTCTCCAGAACTGGACACAGTACTCCAGATGGGGTCTCACCAACTGTCTGTACAGAGGGATAACAACTTCCTGTTTTCTGCTGCTGATGCCTCTCCCTATACATCCCAGTATACCCCCAGCCCTCCCTACTGCCTTCTCACATTGCTTGCTAACCTTAAGGTCATCTGATATGATTACCCCAGGTCCCTTTCCTTTTGTTGTTGTTACTACCTCCCACCATTGTGTATTCTTCCCTGGGTTCTTGTTTCCCAGGTGCATTATTTGCACTTCTTTGCATTGAATCCTAGCTGCCATACTTCTGACCATTCCTCCAACCTTGCCAAGTCCCTTTTCATCCTTTCCACGCCTCCTTGTGTATCAACCCTGTTACAGATCTTTGTGTCATCTGCAAAAAGGAATACTTTTTCTTCCAGTCCCTCTGCAGTGTCACTGATGAAGACATTAAAAAGGACTGGACCCAATACTGAACCCTGCGGTAGCCCACTAGTAACCTCTCTTTCTTCAGAGTGGACTCCATTTACAATTACCTTCTGTGTCCTGTTGTGCAGCCAATGTTTTACCCAGGCTACCACCCTGGGACCCACTCCCAGGCTGGTTAATTTGACTATTAATCTTTTGTGTGGGACTATGTCAAATGCCTTGCTAAAAGTCTAGGTAGGCCATGTCCACAGCCCCTCCTGGTCTACTACTTTGGTCACCCAGTCAAAGAAATCTATTAGATTAGTCTGACATGACCTTCCCGCTGTGAATCCATGCTGCCTTGGGTCCTGTGCTCCACTGGCCTCTAGGTACTCAACTATTCTTTCCTTCAGAAGTGACTCCATCACTTTCCCTACCACAGAGGTCAGACTGACAGGTCTGTAGTTTCCAGCCTCTGTCTTGGTCCCACTTTTGTGAAGGGGAATCACATCCGCCTTCCTCCAGTCCTCGGGTACCACACCATCCTCCCATGATTTATTAAAAAGAGTAGCCAGTGGTTTCACTAGTTCCTCCCTTAATTCTTTTAGAATTCTGGGGTGAATTCCATCAGGACCCATTGCTTTGTCCGCCTTCAGTTTTAGGAGTTCTTGCAGAACCCTTTCTTCTGTGAAAGGACTGGGATCGACCCCCCTATCAAGAGTGCTTCTGTTAATTGGATTAGGCACTTCCCCCTCCTCTTTTGTGAATACTGAGCAGAAATATTCGTTCAGGATCCTGCTTTTTCACTGTCCCCCTCTGCCCACCCACCGTTCATTCTATTCAGCCTCACTATCCCTCCCTTTGTCTTTCTACACTCGCTGATGTACCTATAAAAGGTTTTGTCCCCCTTCTTAACTGAGTTGGCCATCTTTTCCTCAGTTTGGGCCTTTGCTATTCTGACTTCCCTCCCTGCTTCCTTCTGCCTTAACTGGTACAGCTCTCTGTCCTGCTCCTTCTTTGTTTCCTTTATACTTCCGGAATGCTATCTTTTTCTTCCTGACTTTCACAGCCACCTCTTTTGAGAACCATAGTGGCTTTTTCTTTCATTTTGATTTGTTTATTTGCTTCACACAAAGGCTTGTTGCCTCTGTGATGGCAGTTTTGATGATTCCCCATTGTTGCTCCACACCTCCTTCTAGCCTGTTTGCTAGTGCTTTTCTGAGGCACTCTCCCATCTTGCCAAAGTCAGCTCTCCTAAAGTCCAGTACCCTCACTCAAAATTGTTGTTCCAGAGTAAATTACTACTCAACAGAGCCATGATGTGTGTTCTTCTTCAGCATGTAGGAACATTTCCCAGTGGAGTTTGGAACATCAGATAAACTTCATCATGGGCAGAAAATCACTAATTCAAAGTTCACTATACCAGGTTTTCACCATAAACACATCAATTCTAATCCTGTCTCTTGTTTCTAGACAGACTAGGGCACTGTGATTATTTTTTTTTACTTTGTGACATCACTGATTGCCTTCAGAACCGTACTGTCTTCCTTGCTTGTGAAGCATCTGTGTTGCTCTCTTGGGCACTGTGACTTCAGTTTGTTGCTTCCGGTCCTATATTTGCCTAATTAGACATTGTTTCGACTTCCTTCACTGTGGCTGTAGAACCATTCCGATTCCCAAGGCATACCAATAATTTCACTGCATAGAATAAAGACTTATTTTTATTATGAAGACAAAAAAAAGATGTCACTTCCTGCAATCTGATTGGTCAAAGGTGACCAGCAAAGAAAACTGAAAATATATACAGTACCTCTGCTTGCAATACCTGTAACATAACAACCTATTTCATCATTACTCGTTTTCATTAGTTCCTGCATTTTAAACATTGTTGGTTATACCTTTTTCATATATGTTTTTTTATTTTACCTAAAATTTTAGAATTACAGGATAAATTATATGAGGGTAACCCCTGTGTCAATTTGGAGGTTACCAGTGATATCCCGTTGGCATCAGGAATGGACATGCGCGATGCTAGGTCTACCATGAGGCAGAGCCTGGGCATCATGCGAAGGGAAGGAAATTCGAGCACCCACTGGCACAGAACATGGTTCAAAAAGTTAGTCTGCTGAGAGTCGGGGAAATGCAAGAAGCTGTGAGGTCTGCTTGCAGGCTGGACGGGGTGCAGGCTGCCAGTCGGAGCTGGACAGGCATGTGGCCAGGGTAGGGAGATCGCCCCCCCGATCCCAAAGGTGAAGATGGACCCTCCCCCACGGTGGGGGGATGGATGGCTGGCAGCAGCAGCAGCTTGGAGGACAGAGAGAGAGCACTGCTGGTGAAGCCTGTCTGGCTCCGTGAAGCAGTGAAGGTGTTGGGGTGGCTGCCATGGCAAGCCCAGTCAGTGGAGTGGCAGGGAAGTGGTACCGGAGGCCTTAAGCCCATGTCCACCAGTTCATGAGTTTGGAGCTGCTGTGGAAGGGGATGGAGAGAGAAAGAGCTGTGTCTTGAGGGAAGTGTGGCCCTGTGCGAAGCCTGCCTGTGGATCGGAAGGGTGGATGGCCTGAGGAGGTGGTACTGTACATGATTAAAACATCAGAGTGCCCAGAGGAGGTGTGTGTGCCCCCAGGTAAAAAAAGACTGCTTGTTCTCACTGGCAGGGAACCAAAAATAGCTTGTGTTGCGCGTTTGCCTAAGAAGGCTGACAGAAAGGAGAGGAGCCCGTTGGGCTCATCAGCAGAAAATGTGTGCAGGATCCAGGTTTGGGACCCAGGTCCGCCAAGTAGCTTGTGCTGTGGCTGCCCTGCCAGAGTTACTATGTGAAAATAATTTGAGAGCTCCCAGCTCCATGGAGCTGACCGTTTGTAGCTTAAGCCTTTTGGATTTTACAAAATAAAATGTGCTTCATTGCAACCGCATTTCTGCCTAGACCGAATCTTTGAGTCTGAGCCTCAATGAACTGATTCCTGCTGTTGCCAACAAGTTTACTCCATTAGATCAAAAGACTGTGCCTATGCCTGTGCCCTCCAGCCATGGAGACAATGCAGATACCAACAGCCAGCACCCAGACGGAGCTCACACTGTCACAAGAAGAATCCCAAGTCTACACAAAGGTACTGTGTTTTAGTTCCCTGCTAAATGACGGTTTACACTGCCCTTTCAGGAACTGGTGCCCCCTCCCTTCTCTGTGAACTGTAACAACACAAAACCCCTAGACAGGGAGGGGAGGAGGGATGCCATTCGTAGAAGTCACCTCAGAGACTGGGAGTGTGCGATCTGCCTGCCCAATGTCAGAGACTGTTGGAAGCCAAGTTCTGTGAGCCTAGGGAAGTGGCTGAAAGAAAACACTGTTATTTATCAGCTGCACCAGGAAGGGTACAAAAGAGGGAATGGGGTTATATGAGATACAAGTCTAGTTTGCAGAATGCCCCATGTCAATTGATACAATTAAGACTAAACAAAGACAAAATAACACGAGTATGGCAGCTGAGATTTAATGCGAAAAAGTGAAAATTCATACATTTGGGGCACAAGAACCCAAGGGAGGATTACATGATGGGGGGGGACCGATAGTCACTAAACAGATAAGGGATTTGGGAATAATCATATCCCAATAACCTACAGGTGGCCAAACAATGTACCAAGGCTGTGAGGAGAGGCAGTGGGATGCTGGGGTGCATAGGGAGAGCTGTAATTGTTGGAAGTGTCCAGGGACTGCATCGGCAGTTAAGGGAGGATCCAGGGGCCGCGTCGGCGGCAAGTGTGTCTGGGGGCAGCATCGGCGGCAGGAGCTGCACTGGAGGAAGAGACAGAGCTGCAAGTCAATCAATGCACAGGGCGCCAAGTTTGAGCAGCACGACTGGGCTATTTAAGTCGGGGAGCCCAGCCGCAACTCAGTCCAAGAAGAGCTGTCATTGTCGGGAAGGGGGTGGAGTCTTGGAGGAGGGCACACTGGGACTGCGTGAACTGGACCACCAAGAGTCTGTTGGACTTGAAACTGACTGTAGAGGGGAAGGCATAGTGGTTTCTTGTGTCTTGATTGATTGAGTACTGCTGTGGGGGGGGGCAAACTGATTGTGTACTGATTGTGTGGGAACTGATATTGCTGGTGGGGGGCCAAATTGCTCACACCCAAAATGAGGATGGGACTGCAAGTCGCAAGAGCAGACAACTTCGGTAGGGTGGTTAGGTGTACTGGGTGCGGGGCGGCCATAATATTGGATTGGGCATGGAGGTTCGGAGGATGCCCAGTGTGTTTCCAGTTGGCAGGTCTTAGGGAGGAGGTCAAAGGGATCAGGTGGCAGCTGGGGGGCAGGAAGGGGGAGGGTTGGAAAGATAAGTGGAGGCAGGAACCATATGATGCTAGACGGAGACACAATGGTATAACCCAGTGGATAGGGGCACAGGTAGGTGGGCTAGGGCCACATGGTCACTCGGGGGATGGCGGGGCACGAAAAAAAGCAACGTACGAAAATCACTCCATATGGAGGGGGTTGCCCAGAGGGAGTCGGGGGGGGGGAGACAGGAGGGGGCAACCATCACACTTACAAATTGCTTTGCCCTGCTGCATCCAGATGATGAGGTGGAGGAGGATGGTGGGCAGGGGGAACAGAAGGACAGGGAGGGATTGGTCAGGAAGCAGAAGGGGGCAGGGGACAGGAGAGGGAGCCAGATCCAAAGGAGGGGAGGACATGGGGAACATGGGGAACATGAGACCAGGGCACCGGATGGGTGGGGTGGGAGGCAGGAGCCTGGGTTTGAAGGAGGTATGGTAGATGGGGGCACACAGAGCAAAATCAGGATAGAATTGGGCAGGACTCTGGACAGGCCAGCATTGAGGCTGGAGAAAAATCGGCCGAGGCAGAATGTGTGGGCAGACTCTGACAGGCCAGTTTCGGGGCTGGACGAAATCAGCGGGGGTAGGGAGGAAGAAGGTGGGGCAGAGGCACTCAGGCAAAAGGTTTAGATAGTACAGAACCCAAGGGGGAGGAGAGAGGAGACCAGTAAAAGGAGGCCTGGCTGGGGGTCTGATGGTACCAGTTTGAACGGGAAGATCAGGGAAGAGTTAGGAGGGGCGACTTGTGACATCCAGGCTGTGGGGGGTGCAAGGAGCAAGCTGGGGGCCATAGACAGAAGGAGAAGCCTGGAAGAGCACAAACGGGTTAGTAACTTGGAGGGGGGAGAGGTGAAGGTGCTCCTGTTGGGTGACTCCATGATTGGGGTATTCAGTGGGAGGGAGTTAGGGAGGGAAAATGCAGCCCAGTCAAGGCTAGATGTATCCCGGGCCTATCTGTACACAAGGCCAAATTCCAGCTATGCTCAATAAGGGAATGTGGGGGATCCCCAGACTTTCTAGTACACCTGGGAACAAACGATTTAGAAGGGAACAGTGAATTAAAGATACAGGCAAGATTCCGGGAGCTGGCCAGGGTTTGTCACTCTATAGGATGCTCAATCTCCTTCTCTGAAATACTGCCAGTACCAAGGGCAAGTGGGGAGAACAAGCAAAAACTTAAGTGGTGAACCAGTGGCTCAGGGAGTGGTGCAAGACAGAGGGGCATGGGTTGGTGGGGGACTGGGGTCATACATGGGAGGATAAGGGGGTATATGCCAGAGATAAGCTACACCTCAACCTGGAGGGGAGGGAGATCCACAAATTGAAACTTTCTGGATTCATAGGCGAGAGGTGGGGTTTAAACTTGTAAAAGGGGGAGAGCTGGAAAAACTGACAGCTCCAGGGGGGCTGCTCAAGGGTTCAGGACTAGGACATGCAAAGGGGGCTGTGGGCTGCATTGCAAAGCCAAGGGGAACTGTGCAGGGAAGAGGGACAGAGGGCAGCAAAGACTGAGGAGAAGAGAGGGAACGGGGTGGAGGACAGTCCTGATCAATGCCAGGCGCATTGGCAATAAAATGCCCGTGCTCCAGGCAATGCTAGTTGAGGGAGCAGCAGATGTGGCAGCAATTACTGAGACATGGGCCACCCAAAGGCATGACTGGGACCTAAACTTGGAGGGCTACACAATGTTCAGGAAGGATAGGGGAATGGGAAGCGGGGGTGGCGCTGATAGTCAAAAATGACATAGTAGTCAGTGGAGTAGAGGGGGCTGGTGGGGATGTGGAGGTGAGTTGGGTAACCCTGCAAATGAGAAAGGGTAAAAGATTGAAAATAGGGGTGGTGTACAGACCCCCTGCAATGGCGGTGGACCTCGAGAACAATCTGGTTGAGAACATCAGGGGCCACTGCGGCCAAGGAAAGGGCAGGGTGGTGGTCATGGGTGACCTTAACATGCTGGGGGCAGACTGGGGCACTATGACATCTTTGGTGGCCAGGGAGCAGAGGCTGATGGATGTCTTCCAGGATGCCTTCCTAGTCCAGCAGGTGGGGGAGCCTACTAGGGAGGGCTGAATATTGGACATGGTCCTAGCAGACAGTGACCAGATTAGGGGTCTGAAGGTGAGCAGTCCACTGGCAGGTAGTGACCACACCATGGTCTGGTTTCTTCTGTACCTGGGGGGGAGAAAACCGCATGAATATGGTAGCAATAGACTTCAGGGGAGCGGACTTCGAGGGTATGGGAAGGATTCTTCGAGGGTGTTTGGATGAGATAAGTCTGGACATGGATGCTGGAAGCTTGTGGGAGACCATTAAGAAGTGGGTGCAGGAGGCTACTAGGTCCTGCCCAAAGGTAAGATGCAAGCACTGTAGGGCCAGTAAGCTGTGCTGGTGGACCTGGGAGGTGCAGGTGGCGGGGAGGGAAAAAAAAGGCCACCTACACACGCTTAAAGCACTCGGGGGTGGGGGAGCGTGAAAGAGTACAAGTTGCTGGCCAGGAGGGTCACCAGAGTGGTGAGTGGCCAAGGTGAGGATGGAGCAAAACCTGGCCAGGGATATCCAGAGGGGGGGAAGGGGTTCTTTAGATACATAGGGGAGAAAAAAAAGCAAGGGCACAGATCAGCAGGATTAGAACTGGGGAGGGATGGGCTCAGGAAGCAGGGGAGCAAGCAGAGGTTCTAAATGAGTACTTTCCCTCAGTCTTACCGGAAGAGGCAGGGGATCCTTCCATCCCAATGGAAGGGAAGGGGAGCCCACAGGAATGGGAGGTCACTTGGAGTCTGGAGGACCGGAAGAGGCTAGGGTGGGGGATGGGCCAAAACTAGAGGGGGAGGGGCTGGTGTATGGGGGGTGGGCTGGGAGGATGAAATCACAGTGGATAGGGTGAGGGAGGCCCTCCAGTCGCTAAAGACTGAGAAGGTATCAGGGCCAGATGGGCTGCATCTGAGGGTTCTGAGGGAACTGGCGGATGTGCTGGCAGCTCCACTGGCAACACTCTTCAAAATCTCTCTGCAGACAGGATGGGTGCCTCAAGACTAGAGGGTGGCCCATGAGGTGCCTATCCACAAAGTGGGGTCTAGAGAGGAGATGGGGAACTACAGGCATGTTAGATTAACGTCCGTGGTAGGCAAGGTGATGGAGAGCATTATCAAGAAGAAGCTTGGCGGGGGGCAGCTGGAAAGGCTGGAGCACCTGGATGACAGTAAAAATGGCTCTGTTCTGGGGAGATCGTGCAAGACCAACCCTGTGGAGTCTTATGACTGGGTGACGGGTGCCCTGGACTGACACAGGCTGGTGGACGTCCTCTATCTGGACTTCAGCAAGGCATTTGATTCAGTAACCCATAATGGCCTGCTAACAAAGCTTGGGGGGGATGGGGGTGGGGGGCAGTTGCTCAGGTGGGTAGAAAATTGGCCTACAGGCGAGTACAGAGAGTAGTGGTTGGCAGGATAGTCTCCTCCCCCAGAAGGGTCATCAGTGGGGTCCCCCAGGGTTTGGTCCTGGGGCCACTCCTGTTCAATGCCTATGTCTTGGACATAGGGAGGGGTGTTAGGGGTAGGCTGAGTCTCCTTGCAGATGACTCAAAGCTGGGAGCACTGGTGGATGGGGAGGAGGGGAGAGTGGCCCTCCAAGGGGACCTGGATACCCAGGAGGAGTAGTCAAGGAGGTGGGGATTGAAATTTAATACAGGGAAGTGCAGGGTGCTGCATCTGGGAGTCAGAAACCCAGGCCATGCATACACCCGGGGGGGAGTCACACTGCAAGCCTCATCAGGCGAGAGGGACCTAGGGGTGTTGGTGGACATCAAAATGAATAACACTGAGAACTGTTCAAGAGCCGCAGCAAAAGCAAACCGGATACTGAGCTGCATAGCCAGGGTGATTACCTCCAGGAAAAGGGAGGTGATCCTCCCTCTGTATAATGCCCTGGTCAGGCCACATCTTGAGTACTGTGTGCAGTTCTGGAGACCACACCTTATGAGAAACACAGCACTGCTGGAGAGGGTCCAGAGGAGGGTGACCAGGATGATCCAGGGCATGGGGGGGGCAGGCCCTATGAGGAGAAACTGGAGGAGCTCAAACTGTACCCACTGGTGGAGAGGAGAGACAGGGAGGACATGATAGAGGTCTTTAAGTATGTAAAGGGATCAACAAGGGCAGAGCTGAGGAGGAGTTCAGGCTTAAGAAGGGGAAACAACCAGGGGCCAGTGGAAGCTTGTGGGGATTACAGGGGCAGCGAGGGAGACACTACTTCACTGAGAAGGTGATGGAGCCATTGAATGCACTGCCCAGGAGACTGGTGGACGACAGCATAATGGAGGGATTCAAGAGGGATGGGACAGGTACAGGGGAAACTGAAGCCAGGGAAGACTCTCTCTGGGGGTGGGAGGGCAAAGAAGCAAGCATCCAGTAGGTGGCTGGCTACCGAGCAGACATGATAGACCATGAGGCCTATTCTGCTGGCTTTTAGTATGTTAGTATCACCAGCAAAAGGAAGGAGGTGTTGATGCCACTGTACAGATCATTGGTGAGGCCTCATCTGGAATAGTGTCCAGTTCTGGAGGTCGCATCTCTGTAAGGACATAGACAGGGTGGAGGCAGCTCAAAGACAGGCAACAAAGATGGTGCCGGTTTTGCACAAAAAGTCATATGAGGTGAGACTGGGAGACCTCACTATGTATACCCTTGAGGAGAGAAGAAACAGGGGAGATATGATAGAAACCTACAAATATCTAAAAGGCATAAATAGGGTGCCAGAGGGTAGCAAAAGGAGATGTCCAGGAACAAGCAGGCATGACATGAGGTTGGAAGGGGAAGACTAAGGGGTAGTGTGATGAAGTATTTCTTTACAGAAAGAGTGGTGGATGCATGGAATAGACTCCTATCAGAGATGGTTGTAGCAAACACAGTGGGGAGATTCAAACATGCATGGGACAGGCATAAGGGAACCCGAGCAACAGGAACAAGGAGGTAAAGCCGGACATCAGGTAGGGTCTGCAGCTTTTACAGCAGGCAGGGAAAATGTGCAGACTAGATGGGCCTAGCAGTCCTTATCTGCTGTCAATGTTTTATGTTTTTAAACAACACCAGAACATCAAGTTGCAATAAAGTACAGGTAATGGCTATGAAAATTCATGAAACTGCATTACGACTTGTTACCAGAAGAGGGCAGCTCATGACATTACTACCACCACAAACAGAAAGCTATAACAATGGAGGTTATTACACAAAATCAATATTGATAAACATAAATATTGGCAAAAGATACATACTTCATGATTTCCCATACAGTAGTGTTTGTATTCAGAGGGTTGAGATGGGCACAAGGAACTCAACCATTAATCAGTCGCAAATCAGTCAATCAATCAGATCACTCAGTTTATTCTTGATACAAAAAGCAATGGGCATTTGAGCCAGCGCTCATTTACAGTGGAGTCCTTAACACTCAGCACAAATACACAATGTTTCACCATAAACTAGATTAATAAAAACGTATAGCCTAGAGGTTATAGCACAGAGCTGTGAACAAGCTTGGTACATTCTACAGACCTGAAATTGTCCCCCACAACCTCCACTTGCACTGCGCAACCCTGACGAGCAAGTCAGTAAACCCCATGTGTTACCAGATCACGTCTGCAAACAGGCCTTGTGCCCAGTGGGCCTTGCCTGGTTACCAAGGAATAAATTAAATAAAAATTAATAACAGTCTTTCAAACAGGTTAAAATACAAGAACCGCCCACAAATTTTTGCTACTGTGAAACTAAACAGTACCACACTGAAAAATGCATGACAATATTGGGCAGGATAAGCAATATTTACGCACTCTTATGCTAAACACAGGCCCAGTAAGGCTTCTATTTACCAAGGATGACCCAAATGAGATGTAGGATCTCTGTTTATGTTTGCTTGCACACATGTGCAAGAAATACAGCTTACTCACCTGCAACAGTTCTAGGAGTGGCATATGTTGTTCATCCACACTGTCTGGCAGGTTCCTTGCCACTTGAATTCTTGCCGGAAGGTCTTCAAGCTGGCTCCTCCCACCCATTCGGGTGGTAAAACCCTCAGCTCCGCCCCATGACGCCAGATCTAGCCTGTTGGAAGCCAGGTTGTGCGTCGAAGCCGGGGAGGTCGGGTGGGTCATGTGGATGAACAACATATACCAATCCTAGAACTCCTGTTACAGGTGAGTAACCTGTATTTCTAGGGATGTGGTTATGTTGTTCAATCCACACTGTTTGTCAGACTCCTGGCAGTTCTCCGGGAGGAGGGAGGCAAGGTGCGCATCCCCTACTTAGGGAATAAGGACTGGAGAACCGAGGTCCCAAAACCAGCATCCCAGTGTGACTCTAGGTCAATGTGTTAATGGGAAATAAAGGTGTGTGCTGACTTCCAGGTAGCAGCTCTGCAGATTTCCTGGATAGGGACATCCCTAGAAGCAGCCACCAAAGCAGCAGTATGGCGGGTAGAATGAGCTCTTATCCCTTTGGGGGGCTCCATGCCCGCCAACCTATAGCAGAGATCTATGCAGGAGGTGACCCACCTGCCTATCGTCCACTTGGCTGCAGGTCTGCCAGGTGCGGCTTCAGTGTAGGTGACAAACAGCTGGCGAACCTCTCCCTGAACTTCAGCCGTCTGCTCCTTATAATAAGAGAGCGCTCTTCTAGGGTCCAAAGTATGGAGCCTATATTCGGCCTCAGAGGTGTGATTGGAGTAGAACACCGGCAGAGTCAACACCTGATTCAGGTGAAACTCCCGACATCACCTTCGCAAGGAATTTCGAGTGGGGATGAAGGATGACCTTGTCCCTGTGGAAGACCAGATAAGGAGACTTGATGTAAAGCACCTGGAGCTCTCCCATCCTTCTGGCTGACATAATAGCTACCAAGAAGGCGGTCTTCCATGACAGGTGGGAGATATCGCACCGTGCATTGGTTTGAATGGCTTGCCCATGGGCTTAGAAAATACCAGCAGTAGATCCCACGGAGGTGGAGGTTCTCGCACCGGAGGGAATATGTGATCAAGACCTTTGAAAAAGCACCCGACCACCTTCTCCTGCACCACCGACTGCTAGCCGGCCCGTGCCCGGTAAACAGAGATGGCTGCCACGTGCACCCTGAGGGTCGTCGACTGAAGCCCTAGCTGAGAAAGGGAACACAGGTAGTCCAAAATACTAGCCAAGGGACAGGAAGAGGGGTCCAACCCCTTGTCCTAACACCAAATGGAGAATCTCTTCCATTTAAAGGCGTAGCATTTTCTGGTCAACTCCTAACATGATGCCTCAATGACACTGTGGACCTTGTCAGAAAGACCCAAGGCCTGGAACTCTAGCCGCTCAGGAACCAGGCCATCAGGTGCAGGGATTGAAGGTCCGGATGGAGAACCTTCCCCTTGTCTACTGAGATCAGGCCCGGGCGGGCTGGAAGCCGCTTCGGGAGCCTGGAGCCGAGGCTGAGGAGATCTGGGTACCAGAACTGGTGAGGCCAGTCTGGGGCTACCAGAATCACCTGCGCCTTGTCCCTCTTCACCTTAAGAAGCACCTTGTGGATCAAGGGAAATGGATGGAAGGCACAGAAGAGGCCCAGGGCCCATGGCCTTGAGAAGGCATCCCCCTGCAGCAAGCCCTGCTGAGGGGGGTGGGCGTGAAACAGCCTCAGCTTCGCATTCTCCCTGAAGGCGAACAGGTCCACCTGAGGGGGTGCCACAATGGGAGAACAGTTCTTGCACTACCTCCGGCAGGAGTGACCACTCATGAGATGCAGCGCCTATCCGGCTGAGGGCATCGGCCAGACTGTTGGATGCTCCTGCCACATGGATGGCTAGGAGATCCACCTCCAGGCTGATCATGAGAGACCGGATGCTAAGAGCCTCCTTGCACAGAGGCAAGGAGTGCGTCCCGCCCTCACGGTTGAGGTAGTACATGGTTGTGGTGTTGTCCGTCTGGACCTGAACCACCTGACTCTATACAAACAGAGAGAAGGCGGTGAGGGCTAGTCAAACCACTCAAAGCTCCAGCAGGTTGGTGTGGCATCGAACCTTGTGAGGGGACTAGAGGTCGTGGGCCTGGAGATCCCCCAGATGGGCACTCCAACCCATCAGAGAGGCATCGTTTGTTAGTGTGACCATTGGCTTGGGGTGGACAAATGGGATACCTTCCTGTAGAGGAGCTGGGTTGAGCCACCACTGCAGGCTGTCCCACATCTCCTGGGTCACTGTCACTGGCTGGTCCAGAGGACTGGAGCGCTATGACCACTGGCTGGCCAGCCCCCACTGCAGGGGGCGCATTTGCCAGTGGGCCCAATGGACCACACTGGTGCAGGCCGCCATAAGGCCCAGAAGGCACAGGAAGTCCCGGGCAGGGCACAATTGCCCAACCAGAAATGATTGGGCAAAGGAGGAAAGGACCTCGGCCCTATCCGCCAGGAGTCGAGCTCTGGCTCGAAGAGAGTCGAGCTCTGCCCTGATGAACTGAATCACCTGCGATGGCACGAGTTCCGATTTGGCCTCATTGATGAGGAGGCCAACCTAAGAGTAGACCTGGAGGACCAGATCCCTGGACCGCTCCACCTCCAATCTGGAGGGGTCTGCAATCAGCCAGTAGTCCAGATAAGGGTACACCCAGACCCCTTGGCGCTGCAGGAATGCTGCCACCACTGCCATGCATTTGGTGAAGACCCTGGGAGCTGGAGAGAGGCCGAAGGGCATGGCCCGGAACTCGTAAAGAGATCCCTCTGCTCTAAAGCGGAGAAACTGCTGATGAGACGGATGGATTGGGACATGAAATAACCTGTCCTGGAGATCCAGAAAGCAGAACCACATGCCTAGTTCCAAGGACGGAATGATCTGAGCCAGAGTGACCATCCTGAAGGTGCGTGGCCTTAGGAACTTGTTCAGGTCATGCAGGTCGAAAATGGGGCGCAAACCCCCCTGTCCGTTTTGGGACCAGGAAGTACCTGGACACAAACCCTGGGTCTGGAGAAGGGTCCGCCACCTCGCTGATTACCTCCTTCTGGAGGAGCAGGGCAAGGTCGGCTCGATGAGCCAACAGAGAGGCTGTGGAACCTGTTGCCCCCCTGTGGGAAGACGGCTTGATAGGGAGGGAACTGCTTGAACTCCAGAGGCAGTCCCCTGCTGAACACTTCTAGTACCCAGTGGTCCATGGTGATAGCGGACCAGGCAGAAAGGAAGTGGTGGAGCCGTTCCCCTATGGGGGGAACCCAGGGAAGAGTGATGAGGCTGGGGGCGACACCCCTCAACCCGTCACTGGGCAGGCTTGGAGGAAGGGACAGCCGAGGAGCCTCCCGGACCCTTTCCTCCAGGCTTCCTACTGGAGGAAGAGGCAGACTTGGCCTTAGGGTGCCAAGTGTGAGCCTGCTGGCCCTGTTGCTGGTGTTGCTGGGCCGGACGTGCAGCAGGAGCGGAAGGGCTAAAGGGCTTACACTGCTGCTGGCGGCCTTTGTCCTTCTGGACAGATGTGACCGAGTCCAAGGTGGTACTGGACTTCTCGATCCTCTGGAGATGGCCTTCCCACCCCTGGCCTGAACAAGTCGGTACCCAGGAAGGGAACCTCTACCAGCTTGTGCTGGGTGTCCGCCATGAAGGTGGAGATCCGTAGCCAAGCTCTGCGGCGCATGGCTACTGCAGCCGCTACTGACTGGGCACAAGAGTCACCAATGTCCAAAGAAGTTTGGAGCTGTTTGGCCACCACCCTTCCCCGATCCCGCACCTGCTTGACCGTTGTCTAAAGGTCAGCTGGGAGATGAGGAATCACCTCATCCAGGGAACCCATAAGGGAGTGTGAGAAATGTGCCATCAGTACAGTTGAGCTAGCCTGTCGAAGGTCTACGGAGGAAGTAGCGTAAACCTTCCGCCCCGAGTAATCCAGCTTTTTGGATTCTTTATTGGGCAATTTGTCCATGTCCCTAGCATTCCCAGAACACCGGCAAACACTGTCGGTCACCAGCCCCTCCGCAGAGGGGCACTCCGAGAAACCAGAGAGTGAACCGGTGGGGACCACATACTTGTGAGCCATCCTGGCCGAAGATGCGGGAAAAGATGCAGGCCACTGCCACAACTCCAGGGCCGGGCCAACAATGGCTTCGGCCACAGGGAAGGCCTCTGTAAGGGAATCTCCTTGGTCCAGCATCTCTGTGAGGGGATACCTGGCCCGTTTCTGAACGGGATCGAGCTGCATCCCAGTGAACTCTGAGATGAGTCGAAGTATACCCAAGAACAAGGATGGGCTCTCGTCCACCGACTGACCCCCTGCAGATTCCAGGTCAATGGGCCTGGAATACAGGGAGGAGTCGTTGTCAGACTCCGAGGAGTCTTCAAACAGCTGCTGCTCGCCTGAGCCACCCTCCGCCTGCCAAGGTCGATCGGGAGTGAGGGTGACTGACACCCTGTGGGGCAAGCCCTGACCCAACCGAGAATCCTTGGTCGGGGCCCCAGTCTTCGGTTGAGGAGGCGGTGGTTCCACCACAATGGGCGGAGCAGCTGGTTTTGGCCGAACAACCGGTGCTGGGGTCGGCTCCTCGATAACCATGAGAGGTTGCTTCGGTCGCTCCGGTGACAGCCACGTAATTGCCGGAGAAGGTGACAGAGTCGGCTTGTTACTGGTCAACAAAAGTTGCTGCCACATCATGTCCTTGTAGCGCCGGCGTAACTTACGTTGGAGCCAATCCTCCAAAGAGGATGAGCAGCAACGCAGCTTTCCATGGTGCCGAGACAGAGACCACCGATGTCGGTGGGACCTACTCAACCTGGGAAGAGGACTGAGACCTTCGGGGTCACCGAGGGTGGGTCAAAGAGGGGGCGGGGGAAACCCACTCACCTCCTGGTTCAGGGTCCTTTACCGGGGACTTCAGAACAGGAGGCACAAGTAAGTCCTCGGTTACCACTGGGGGAACAGGTGAAGAAGGGCTGTCGGCTTCTCCAGTCGACAAACTGTCCAATGGGTCGAAAAAAATCTCGACTGCATCAATGAATGTCTCGGCCAGATGACCCGACGGGGACACCGTGAAGCCAGCAGCCTTAGCCGCAACTTTGACCGAAGTCGAGAGCTGACGGTCCGGAGAAGGGGATCTCTCCCGCTCCCACGAACGTCGATGGTGGGACTTACCTTTTGGTTCTTTTTTCTTCGACCTACTGGTATGTCCCAATGGCCCCTTCTCCTTTGGTGGTGAGAGACTGGCAAAGCTCCTTAAAGGAGACAGTATAGGAGAAGCCCAAGGACAGCAGGATAAACGCCTGGGCCACCTCCTCCTTGAGGGTGATCAACTGCTCCAGCTGCTCCGTGAAGCCCGCAGCCGTGGACACTGCCCAATGGGCCTCCTATGTCTTCATCAGCAGGTACCGTTTCTCAGGACGCCCAAGTTGTAGTCTGGCAGCGCAGTCCTGTAAGACCGAAGCCGAGAAGGACTTGCACAGATCGCAGGCCTGCGGATCGTGGGCAAGGCCCAGGCAGTAAACGCACATGGAGTGTGGATCGGTCCGGGACATCTTCTTCCCGCAAGGGCACCGACGGAAGCTTGGAGTGGATTTGTCCATTGCAGCCACAAGGGAAGATGAAGACTGTAGTCTAGAAAACTTTAAAATAATTTTAGGAAAACCCGAAGAGTTTGGATCCAGGCCTAAAACGCAGAGCGCTAAGGAGGGAACCTGAGCTTCCAAGCGGTAAGGAAGATCTGGCGTCATGGGGCGGAGCCGAGGGTTTTACCACCCGAGTGGGTGGGAGGAGCCTGCTTGAAGACCTTCCGGCAAGAATTAAAGTGGCAAGGAACTTGGCAGACGGTGTGGATTGAACAACATATCCATGTCCCTAGAAACATAGTGCCATCATCAGAGTTTTTGTAGGTGCAGCACCCTGTCTTCCAATTCAGTCAGTGTGTTTGCAGGCACAGCCACAGTTCACCAATGAATGCTGCAGCTGTCTATGGCAGCAGTTGAAAATGCAGTGGCGTACAACTGAAAGGGAGAGACTGCTTCAGTAAGCAGCAATAAGATAATGTTGATTAGCATACTGCCGGCAATCCTGGTTGTATACGTCTCTGCTTTCTCTTCCAGGAACATAAATTCAGTTTGAAGCAAACTTATCCTAGGACTATCTTTCCGGGAGGAGGCAAGTGACTAAAATTACATCCTTGAAATGTTTCCAAAAAAAAAGATCTAATTGCCATCCTTGGAATGTTCAGTCAGAGTTCAGGGTAGGAGTGGCATTGACAAAAGCAGGAAAGCAGAACCCCAAAGAGACTGAAAAAGTAGACGCAGTTTTCGTCTGTTGGCACACCTGATCAGTATTGTAATAATATTCCCCAACCCTCTGAGTGTCTCTGAATAGCGCTCCCCTCCCCCCGCCTGCCACACACAGCATGGCTGACGGGGGTGCCCAATCCCCCATCGGCTCCACGCTCCCACCCCCAAGAGTTCTAGGTACCATGCTGGGAGCCCACCACAGCGTGGCATAAGTGAGAATGGCGACGGGGGTGCCCAATCTCCCATCGGCTCAATTAAACCCCCCCCAAAAGAAACAAACAGCCTTCCAGTTGCCACGCTGGGAGCCCACCCCAGCATGGCACACATCTGTATGGCCAACGGCGGTGGCCAATCCCCCGTCGGCTCCACCGACCACCCTCCCAAAAAAAAAAAAAAAATCTTCCAGCTGCCGCGCTGGGAGCCCACCCCAGCGTGGCACAAGTCCCCCGTTGTCTTCCTAAAAAGAAAACAAACACCTGAAAAAAAAAAAAAAGGTCACTCATTGATTGTCTTGCTCCCCAACCTGCGCCCACCCTCTGTGCATCCACCTCCCCATATCCCCACCTCACCCCATACTTACCTCCGGAGGCCAGCACGACGATCTTCGGTGGACCGGGAACACATTTGCACTCTTCAAAGCCGACCGCGAACTGAAGAAATGCCGATAAGATGTATAATGGAATAAATAGGGTTTTTTCAACTTTGATGCATATCTCAGGCATTTTTTGGAATCTTGGCACCAAATTTTCAACATGGGGTTTTTGGGACCCCTCCTCATGAGTTCTGGCACTGTCATGGCGTTAATCAGCCCCGGAAGGTGATTTTGCTGTCCCTGCATGGAACAACCTTTCGGGACCAATTTATGAAACGACAGTGTCACAGTTCATGAGGTAGGCCCCCAAAAACCTATGTTGAAAATTTGGTAAAAAAATTCCCAAAAATGACTGATTTACGAGCGTGCATTGCACAGTTCCCACACATGCTCGTAAGTTCACGAATTTTTAATATTTTCACTCCAGATTTTCAACATTGCCATTTTTACCATTCCTCCTTATTAGCAGTACAGCTGTCATTTTTCACATCTCGCCCAAAATGTGTTTCTGCGCACGTAGCGCACAATGGCACAGTCAGTGTGAGAAATCAATGTTCAGAACAGATTAAGAAAATCACAGCGACACTGTTCATGAGCAGAGGTCTTAAAATGGCTATGCTAAACATTTGGTGACAAAAGTCCATAAAATGACTGCGTTATGAGCGAGCATTGTGCAGTTTCCACGCACCCTCGTAAGTTCATGAATTTGTAATATTTTCAGCCTAGATTTTCACCACTGGCACTTTTCCATACTTCCTTATGAACAGTACAGCTGTCATTTTTCACACCATGGCCAAAATGTGTTTTCGCACTTCCAGCGAAGAAATGCGTGGTCGCTGTGGGAAATCACTGTTCGGGACAGATTAAGAAAATCACAGTGACACTGTTCATGAGCGGAGGTCTCAAAATGCCTGTGTTGATGATCTGCTGTAAAAAATCCCCAAACTAATTACATTACGGGTGTGCGTTGCACAGTTTCTACGCATGCTTGTGACTTCAGTTTTTTTAATATTTTCATTGCAGATTTTCAACATTGCCATTTTTTACACCTCCCCATGAACAGTACAGGTGTAATTTTTCACATCCTGTTCGAAATGTGTTTTCGCTCCTGTGGTGCCAAATGGCGTAGTCGCTGTGCAAAATCAGCTTTCAGCTAATGAGCTGACATTGCCACTGTTCATGAGGTGGGGGGGTCACAAAAAAAAAAAACACGTTAAAAATTTGGAGTGAAAATACCAACAAACACCTGAGGCGTTTGGATTTCCGACCATAACACCCCACCCTGTAAAGGCCAACAGGCATCAGGGGTGTGACATGGGATTGTCGCCTGTAATGCTAATACCATTCCACCCCCACCCACACCCTGCAGCCAGTGAGAGGCATCGAGGTGTGCCTTGGACTCTTCGGCCCCAAAGTTCACCCCATTCTCCTATACAGCACCCATCTCACCGTATTTCCTGAAGGAATGGGGTGAACATAAGGGCCAAAGACCCCAAGGCACACCATGACACTTGTCAGTGTCTGCAGGGTAGGGTGTGGTGAAATGGCATGGCTGTTATGCCCGACGGCCCAAAGGCACACCCCAATGCCTGTCAGTATCTGCAGGGTGGTTGGGGGGCTTGGCTTCAGTTCAATACTTCACTGCCATTCCTATTATGCAGCTCTGCAACTCCTACACTACCCATGCCAATGTCAGCAAGCAAACATTCGGCATTGGCAAATGCTTGTTTTCTTTGTTTCTGCTCAACATTACTGCTGGGAAGACTAAAGCAGAGACAGGCTAACTGACTAAACTTTAACCAGTTACACAGTGAGTAAGCAATGCCAATGGGATTTTCACCTGGGGCTCCTGATTCCTGAGCCCGAGTTCTGACCAGTAGATCATGCTTCCTCATAAAGCTGGGGTACTTGCTTCTTTCTCACTTCTAAAATTGTGTTTCAAACATGTACAGTATACGCACACTGCACTACTTCAAAATAAAGACATAATTCTCATTTGTGTAGCCCCAGGGTGTGCATTCTGAAACAGAGATCCTCAGGTTTCAGGTGTCCTGGTAGCACAGCTACGTAGTGCAGCAGAACAGTATGCCAAGCAGGCATGAGTTTAAAATCCCAGCTGGGGCACTTATTTCTTTCTCACTTCTAAAATTATGTTTCAAACATATGGAGAGGATCGAGCATCAGGAGGACTGTTCTCTCCTGGGTGGGGTCTGGGGATTCCCCACCTGGTGGTAGCCAGGAGGCACTGCACCACGGGGACAGCCAATTGGGTTCTGGCTGTGGCGGATGTCTGCGGGAGAGGGCGGGAGCTGATGCCATGGCTCATCTGTGTCAGAAGGGGAGGAACTAAGAAAAATGGGCCCTATCCCCGGTAGGCGAAGGTGGATTCAGTGGTTCTGCACCCATGCCCACTGCCAGGTCCTCCACGCCTGCCTCTGGTGCTTAGCTAGCCTGGTTGCTCTATCAGATTGTAGATAGAGCACCAGTAAGGAGTCGGTGGTCCCTGCCCGGGGGACTCTGAGCCAGGGGTCAGGTGGTCTGGGCAGCAGAGATGGGCACACCAGGGGTAGCTACAGAGGACTTCGGGCAGGGTGGGAGAAAAGCGGAATCGAGTAACCACACCGGAGCGAGTCCAGGGATGGTGAGTAGGAGCATACAAAAAGAGTTGAAAAAAACAAACAAACAAAAAAAACATATACATGCACACCGCACTCCCTGAAAATAAAGATGTACCTCCTAAATGCAGCCTGATGTCACCTACATCTTCTTGTTTACTAAGACCATTGTCTAAGCTTTATCAAACTCCCTTAAACCAACACAGATAATCGCTCATCGTGGATCACGTTACATCACTCTCTATAGTGCATATTAATAGACAGCACCATGTAAAAGTATTTCTTTATTCTTTGTCCACAACTGCTAACATTTAGTTACTCTGAGGCAACTTCATGGAAATGGTTGCAGAATATATTTCAAGAATCAGCTGAAATGCCTTAGGAGGTAATGATACAATTTAAATGGATCACAGTAGCTATATATACAGCTCTCCCTGCTTTACCTGGCATATACGTACCTGGCATATACACATTAATATACAAGTATGTTTTCTAGATAGGACCAGAACAGGTTTGCGGACATAGTAATTATAAGTCTCAATATCATAATGAAGGTAATACTTTATTTTAATACGAAATAAAAAAGTTTAAAGATTGTAAGGCATAATGGAACGCCATTAAGGCTGGAACATAAAAACATTTTTATGTGTGTAAAACAATTAACTCTGTGCAGTGCAGGATGAATTTGTGGAGTTGGGGAGGGGCCTCAGACGGGTAGCAAGCACGGTAACCTTCTCAGAGGTGCTGCCAGTCTATGGCAGGGGTGAGGCTAGGGTACTGCACACCATGCAGTTTAATGAATGGTTGCAAAACTGGTGCAGAGCACAGGGCTTTGGCTTCATTGGGGACTGGGGGTCCACCTGGAGAGATGAAGGTCTATACTGGCATGATGGTCTGCATCTGTCCAGGAAGGGAAACACGCTTCTAGGTGACAGGTTTAAAGGCTTCCTTGGCAAGCTTTTAAACTAGCCAAGGGGGGAGGTGCTGATAGGAAACAGGAAAGTTCAAGCCTCCCCCCACAAAACATGGCAGGTAGTAGGGTAAACACTGAGGTACAGAGCTTGACAGAGGGCAGGACAGGGGTAAATGGAAAGATGGACAAGGGCAATAAGAGCAGGGATGGGGTAAAAAAGGATAAAGCCAACATTAAATGGAGGGCAATAAGTACCAGTGAACATAGTCTGGGAAACAAGCTTCCAGAGCTAGTAGCCCTGATGGAAGAGGAACACTTGGATATTGTGGCAGTCACAGAAACATGGTACACAGAGAACCATGACTGGGATGTCAACATACCAGGGTACACAATCTACAGAAGGGACAGGGAGGGTAAAAGAGGAGGTGGAGTAGCTCTCTACATAAGGGAAGGGATCAAAGCTACAGAACTAAAAAGTAAAGGGGGAGGACAAGAGGAACTCTGGGTCACCTTGGAGACAGGGAATGGCATCACAATCCGCACAGGGGTTTTATACAGACCCCCGTCTCAAGGGGAAGAAATGGACAAGAAAATGATTGAGGGCATTCTCAAAATGGCTGAAAAAGGGAGATACTGTTGATGGGGGACCTGAATATGCCAGATGTTAACTGGGCGACATGGACTGCAGCCACATCCAAGAGCAGGGTCATTCTCGATGCCCTACAGGGAGCATGCCTTAGACTGCTAGTGGTGGAACCCAGTCGGGAGGGAGCAATATTAGATCTGGTGCTCTCAAATGGAGAGAGGATCACAAACTTAGAAGTCAGTAGACATCTGGGAACAAGCGACCACTGCACAGTGTGCTCTACAATAAACACAACCATAGAGACAAGCCGCATAAAGACAAGGATACTGGACTTAGAAGGGCTGACTTGGCATAATGGGTGAATACCTGAGGAATGCATTAGCAAATGGCCAGAAAGGAGGGGTGGAAGAACAATGGAGAAAAATCAAAACTGCCATCATGGAGGCAACAAGCCTTTGTGTGAAACAAATAAAGAAAACAAAGTGGAATAAAAAACCTCTATGGCTCTCAAAAGAGGTGTCAGGGAAGGTTAAGGAGAAAAAGGCTGCATTCAAAAAGTATAAGGAATCACAGACGGAGCACGACAGGGAACTGTATCAATTAAAGCAGAAAGAAGTGGGGAAGGCAGTCAGAAAAGCAAAGGCCCAAACTGAGGAAAAGATAGCCAACTCAGTTAAGAAGGGGGATAAAACCTTTTATAGGTACATTAGGGAGCATAGAAAGGTTAAGGGAGGGATAGTGAAGATTAATAAAGGAGAGGGGAGGTGGGCAGAGGGAGACAGTGAAAAGGCAGAGATACTGAATGAATACTTTTGCTCAGTATTCACAAAAGAGGAAGAGGAGGAGTTACCTAAACCAAACAGTAGAAGCACTCTGGATAGTGGGGTTGACACCAGTCCATTTACAGAAGAAAGAGTACTGAAGGAACTCCTAAAACTCAAGGTGGACAAAGCAATGGGGCCTGACGGGATTCACCCTAGAATCCTAAAAGAGCTAAGGGAGGACCTAGTGACACCACTAACCACACTTTTTAACAAATCATGGGAAGATGGGGTGGTACCTGAGGACTGGAGGAGGGCAGATGTGATTCCCCTTCACAAAAGTGTTAGCAAGGCAGAGGCAGGAAACTAAAGACCTGTTAGTTTAACCTCAGTGGTGGGGAAAATGATGGAATCACTTCTGAAAGAAAGAATTGTTGAGTACCTAGAGGCCAGCGGGGCACAGGACCCAAAGCAGCATGGATTCACAGCAGGAAGGTCATGTCAGACGAATCTAATCAATTTCTTTGACTGGGTGACAAAAGTAATAGACCAGGGAAGGGCTATGGATATGGCCTACCTAGACTTTAGCAAGGCATCTGACACAGTCCCACACAAAAGATTAATAATCAAGTTAGCCAGCCTGGGAGTGGGTCCCAGGGTGGTAGCCTGGGTAGCAAACTGGCTGCACAACAGGACACAGAAGGTAATGGTGAATGGAATACATTCTGATTAAAGGGGGGTTACTAGTGGAGTACCTCAGGGCTCAGTACTGGGTCCAGTCCTCTTTAACGTCTTTATAGGTGACATTGCAGAGGGTCTGGAAGGAAAGGTATGCCTCTTTGCAGAGGACACAAAGATCTGTGACAGAGTTGATACACAAGGGGGGGTAAGAAAGGATGAGAAAGGACTTGGCAAGGTTGGAGGAATGGTCAGACATATGGCAACTTAGATTCAATGCAAAGAAGTGCAAAGTAATGCACCTTGAAAATGAAAATCCAGGAGAAGAATACACAATAGCAGGGGAGGTACTAACGACAACAATAATGGAAAGGGATCTGGGTGTAGTCATATCAGATGACCTAAAGGTGGGTAAGCAATGTGAGAAGTCAGTAAGGAGAGCCAGGGGGATACTGGGATGCATAGGGAGGGGCATCACAAGTAGAAAAAGGGAAGTGGTTATCCCTCTATACAGACAGTTGGTGAGACCCCATCTGGAGTACTGCGTGCAGTTCTGGAGACCTCATCTACGCAAGGACATAGACAGGATGGAAGCAGTCCAGAGGAGGGCAACTAAAATGGTGCAGGGTCTACATCAGAAACCATATGAAAAGAGACTAAGAGAGCTTAATATGTATACCCTTGATGAAAGGAGGGACAGGGGGGACATGATAGAAACTTTCAAGTACCTCAAGGGAATCAACAAAGTCCAGGAGGGTAGCATCTTTCAAAAAAAGAGATGTGTAAGAACGAGGGGGCACAATTTAAAGTTAGAGGGGACAGCTCGGGGTAATGTGAGGAAATTATTTTCACGGAGAGAGTGGTGGACGATGGAACTGCCTTCCTGGAGAGGTCGTGGGGTCTAAAACAGTGGGGGAATTCAAACATGCATGGGACAGACATAAGGCAATTATAGTGGGAGGTTGCAGGAAGTAGGCTGTTGGTTAACTAGAATCTGCAGCTTATCCAATAGGTAGGGAAATGGGCAGACTGGGTGGGCCAAGTGGTCCTTATCTGCCGTCAAAGTCTATGTTTCTATGTTTCTGTGGAGGACCATTTATTTATATTTTCATGCATTTTTTCAAAGTCCAGACCCAATATCGGCCCTGATGAAGTTGCCTCAATTCAATGAAATGGTGGTATAGGTAGTTGTGGCAACAAATAAATACCTTTACATTGCACCAGATATTTGCACTGTATTGTGGTAAGTGACGCCACATGTCCAGTAGTGGGAGATATTCTGTAGGGATTTGCTGTAGCAGACTTCTCCCCAGTGTTTTCATTTTTTTTTTTTTTTTTAGAAACGTGAAGAGGACCAGCCTGGATGCAGTTTACTAGACGGCCAATACAGATAATAACTCATCTTTTTCAGGAGACTTTTTTTGGGGGGGGGGCATACACCTTGTTACAATTTACTTATAAAGGCTATGCCAACAGAGATGCAGTATCCCATCTTGAGGTGGATTTTCACCTCATTTGCACGGTGAGAGGTTCTGATCGCCACTGTGTTGAACATTGCGTCCGGTCTGTCTGAAACGCTGCGGGGCAGCTTTCACACTGCATAGCCCCACAGTGCTGTGGATGCTCAGAGAAAAGTTCCACTGTTTGGGAGGGGGTTCTGCTAGAGGGGGGTGCGGTTGAATGATACTGCAACACCAGAAGGCAGTCAATTGTTTTTTTACCACCAGAGTTCAGCTAAAGCTTGTTCTGGGCCATAGAAACACGGCTGAACTCGGGGAAGTGGTTCTTTTAGCAGAGCGAGGGCTATACTTGGAGCAAACACAGTCTCAAGAGTCGAGCCATGGAGCTGTGACAGTGGGCATGCGCGTATGCATACGCGTATGACCAGTGTCACGGCTCCATGATGACTCTTGAGACACTGTTTTTCCCAAGTTATAGCCCTCTGTCCGCTAAAAGAACAACTTACCAGAGTTCAGCTGTGTATCTATTGCCAAAAACAGCCTTTTGTTGAACTCGGGTGGTAAAAAAACAATTGACAGGCTGCCGAAACAAACTCAGGTGCAGGCTAGGAAAAGCCGGTCACGACATTGTGGGTGATGCCAGGCTGTTCAGACACCCGAGTAGATGGCGCAGAATGCCCACACCACTAACGCAATCCCAGAAAAAGCAGGATTGCGGTTGAAACGAAACACAAGCTGCAAAAGGCAAAACTGTGGCATTCAGACGTGCATAGTGGCAACGATCTTGCTGCTGTGCACCACCAGAACCACCACAGATTTGGCCGTGTGAATGGGGCTTTTGTTTCCACCCAGTTTGACAGCTGAGAAGACTGAAGCAGTTTGAGGTTAATGGACTTGTAGAAGGCCACAAGCCGAGTTAGTGGTCATGGTGGAATTTGAACCTGTTGTGCAGTTTTGTGCTCTGTAATAACTCTGCCTTCCTGGCTCGAAGGTGCAAACTGGTGCATCAGTGGCTCAGCAGGCTGCACACTCACCTCTGAGACTGGACGATAAGAAGGCTGTGGATTCCATTCCCACCCCAGGCACTTAGGTTAAATCCCAATACTTTATTGACATTATAATTAATGGGTCTTACTTTTCCCCATAGGGAAACCATGGCGTAATTTGCCATTATAAAGGATTGTTTATAACAGTGAACATGTGCCCGGTTTCCCCTCACTCTGTGCATTCACCTGCCACAGCTCTTCTTTCCCGACTGCTAGCCATACTGTCTTCCCCACAAATGGAACCACCAATCGGACTCGGCAGTAAGTGACTGCCATAAAGAAAATTAAGTATGATAACTTAAAAAGAAAATTTTGGCTGCCAACAGAAATAAATGAATAAAAAACTTTAAATAAATCTAAGCTACTGCACACTGCGCGCTCAAACCTAGGCAGACAGCGGATCCACAGGAATGTCCATTTTATTTTATGTAATTGCTGTAGTGAAAAAGGAAAACCCAGCAATTATATAAAATAAAATACGGGGTGGTGTTCATACTCGAATTTTACACACCCCCTCAGTGTGAGATGCTTTCTCAAACCCCTTGAGCTTTGCTCTTGGGGTTTATGTAGCATCTAACACCTCGGGGGGTGTAAACTTCGAGTCTGAACACCACCCCATATTTTATTCTATATGTAGTGCAGCATGAGCACTCCTGAGGTGCAGTTTTTCAGATGAGATGTTAAACCAAGGTCCCATCTGTCTGTTCTGGTGGTTGTTCAGGCTGATATTAAAGATTCTGTGACACTTCTCGAAACGGGGGAATGCCCCAGTGTCCTGGCCAAATTTCCCCATTCAGTAAAAATACCACCAACAGTTTAAATCTGGTTCAATGTCAGCTGGTTCCCATCTGTAACAGTCATCCCCCCCACCAATGAAGCTGAAAATAGGCAGAATTGCCCACTCCTCTTTTCCTGGTTTAAAAAATTTGGCAATTACCAAAAATGATTTAAATGAGAACTGCATTGAATCTACAAGTCATTTCCTCAGTAGAAGCCATTTTCAAGCCCGATTCAAATTCTGTTATTGATCGAGCTATATAGACTTTTCAATTATTCTAGTCTGCATTTCTGATTTACGTGCTGCTTGTAAGAACCATTTTAGAACTGTATAATGTAGCTTATATCCCTGTTCTGCACTTCCACTGTTGACGCAATGCATCTATATTCTACTACAGAACTATGTGGTTGTTAGGGACATAAAACTACATCATACAGTTCTAAAATTGTACTTACTAAACACATGGTAAAGCAGAAACACTCACTGAGGTTCCTGAAAGGCCTGTATAGAAGAAATAACAGAATTGGAACCAGTACTTACAAAAACAAACAAAATCAAAAAAAAAAAGCTTGCATTAGGAAACACTTCTTACAGGTTCAGCACAGTTCTCCTTTAACCCCATGTAAGTCAGTCACACACACATACAGCTTTTGGGTGAAAAAGAGAAAAGCCCATTGGTCTATCAAGTTATCATCCCTCTGTACAGACAGCTGGTCAGACCCCATCTGGAGTACTGCGTGCAGTTCTGGAGACCCAATCTCCTCAAAGACATAGACAGGATGGAAGCTGTCCAGAGGAGAGCAACTAAAATGGTGCAGGGTCTGCACCGGAAGACATATGAAGAGAGACTTAAGGAACTTAATATGTATAGCCTCGAGGAAAGGAGGAAGAGGGGGGACATGATAGAAACTTTCAGAGTACCTCAAGTGAATCAACAAAGTCCAAGAGGTAGCATCTTTCAAAAAGGGTGTGCAAGAACAAGAGGGCACAATTTGAAGATGGGGCGGCTCAGAGGTAATTTAAGAGTATTTTTTGCAGAGGGTTGTGGATGCATGGAGCGGCCTTCCGGAGGAAGGTTGTGGAGTCAAAAACAGTGGTGGAATTCAAGTATGCATGGGACAGTCATAAGGCAATTCTAGGGGGTGGGGGTAGGAAGAAGTAGGCTGCTGGTTAACTAGGATCTGCAGCTTATCCATTAGGTAGGGAAATGGGCACACTGGGTGGGCCAAGCGGTCCTTATCTGCCGTCAAATTCTATGTTTCTATGTTTCTTTCCCACCATCTTACATCTTGTCAAGCCTTTTCTTCAAAGCATTTGTCGAGTCTGTGCAGGAATGTTGTATTCACTGCCCTATTTGTCCTTGGCTGGTACGGATACCAAAGGGGATAGAACTGCTTAAATTACCACATATCTGGCCTACTTAGTAAATCCCCCTCCAGTTTTCAAAAGCTAAACAGTGAGAGTATATTCCTCAAAAGGCAATAGCCTCTTGTTTTTGTAACACGTTCACCACAGTGTCCGTTTCTGTGAGATGAATCGGGTGCTGTGAGCAGACAAGTACAGTGCTGGTGTCAGTATCAGGATCATGCTGTGAGCCCTGGTTAAAATAAATGCACAGAAACTTGCGTAGCCTCTCTCTCTCTCATAAGTCTGGATAACCTGCCACCCAGTTCTTTGGATAGGAGTTCCTGGGGCATGGGGGCACTGGACAGGAGTTCCTGGGGCATGGGATAAGGGTCCCTGGTACTCTGGATATGAGCTTCTAGTGTACTGGATGAAGCTCCTGGTGGACTGGAAGGGAGTTTCTTGTGCTCTGGCTCCATTTTCTGTGCACATAAAGTTTGCTGCGGAACTTAGTATGCATACAGTCCCCTACAGTATCACTAATTAACTTATTTGGTACAGTATGTAGAACACTTTGAGATGCCTGTGTATAAAAGACTCTGCAGTAAAACAAAATTCTATTATATGCTAAACAATTTTGTGACGGCTTGCTGGCTCTATGGGAAAAAAGGACTCTGAAGGAATTGCTACGGATCAGAAGTATCACGGGTATTAGGATGCGTTGCTGCAGTCACAAGAGCAAATGGAATGTTGAGATGCAGCAGCAGGGGAGTAAGAAGCAGGTTACCGGAAGTGATCCTCACTTGCACAAGGCCTTGGTTAGACCACACTTGGAGTACCGTGTTCAGTTCTGGTTGCCACAGTATAGAAAGGATGTGCCAAAGAGGTCAGGACGATCCAGCTCTGGGCTACCTAGCTTAAGATATGGGTAAGTGGTGAGAGGTATAAGGAAACCCTGGACTTACTAAAACCATTTAGCTGACAGAAGAAGGCCGGGGGGAGGGGGTGGCATTCATGTTCCGAATATGGAAAAGACAGGGTGGAGCATACACAGCCGTTAGAGCTGGTGAGTGCCAGCAGAACTAAAGGGCATTTTCTCAAAGTGAGGGGAGATAAAGGGAACATCAGAAAGCATTAGATGGTGGTCAGCGTGAGGAAAAGCCTAGCCAGTGAGATAGTGAAGGCCAGCACTGTTCAGGCTTTCAAGGCAAGACTAGACAGATTACTGAGTGAAAACAGCATTGAGGATAACTCAACTTGCGTCGATGTAACATTTTGACAGTTAAGCTGTACTGTGTGCCATTAACGAACTGTGGATTCCACCTCTGCAATTATGGGAAAAATTAACTGAATATGGTTTATATATAACACCTTTCCTATCCACTGAATCCAACAGTGCTTTAAACACCGTAATCAGCTGCATTAGCCCTTAGGTGATCACAGGGGTTATGTGAGACAGAAGAAGGCGAAGAGACAGGGAAAGTTAGGTTGGCTCGTCGGGGCAGCGGCACGGTTGCCACTTATAGAATAAGTGACCCAGGTTGAGAAACAAGTGCAAAGTGATGGACAGCCAGCAGCAGAGGATGTTTGAGGGCCCAAAGGACACTCAAGTCTCCTTGGAGAGGGATGCTACCCGCTCCTGCTGCAAGAGCACCAACTGAGGGCCCTCAGGAGAAGACAGACAGTTGGGACAGCATGGGGTGGAGAGAATCTAAGCTTCACACACTGTACACACTAGGTGTGTGCTTGCCGTATGCAGATTCCCAGTAGCTGTCTCAAGAGGTGCGAGAACAGAGGACAAATACTCTCTGGAGCCACCCGGATGATCCAGTGACAGCGCATTGCACTGTTGTGCAGATGACTGGAGTCTGGGAGAGAACTTTTCCTCACATGTTGGGAGGCCTCGATCAGAGAGGGCTGGAGGTGAGTTTGGGTGGTGCAGTGCCTCCCCCTCCCCCAGCAGGCAGGCCGAGGAGCTTGCTCCTTCCCTAGGGACACGTTTTGAGACCAAGGCTGTAGAGCATGGTTCATGCCACAGGGAGGAGGGAAGTAAAGGGGAGAACAAGTCAGACCAGGGTATAGCCCTGTAAGTGACAATAGTGGTGGGGAAAATGTATATGGAAGGGAAAAAAACCCTGTTATGGTGGAGTGAAGCATCAGGACTTTTGGGCCCTGCACTGCCAGTCTGCCTAGCATGAGGCATTTGTGCCACTGAGTCTGGAGTACTCCAGAAGGGTAAACCCCTCAAAGGCCCTACTGCTAAGTGAAACATGCAGGGCAGGTAAGGGACCCCCTTTGGGTGTAGGGTCTGAACAGCGGCTGGAGAGCTAATCGGGGGTAGGGTGGGGGGAGATAGTGGTTAGTGTAACACCAAGGTTAATGAAACAGACAGGGAGGAAGTTAAGGTGTTTTGACTTGCACAAGATCACACAGTGAGGAAAGGGTTCTGGTGGGATTCAAACCGGGGGTCTTCTCGGTCAAAGAACATCAGTATACCTCAGTTTGTATGTGTACGGTATATAATAACCAGGAATTCCTCTACATATACTCTCCCACTCCAACTGTGACTGTGCTTAGTCCTTCTCCCCCTTGCCTGTGACTATAACCTTTTGATTTCTGTATAATGTTATTGTACATGCTGGACTTACAATGATCTGACACAGGTTGGTCCATTCCACCCTTAAACTGTAACTTGTCTTCGCTATATGCCCCTTATTGTATATACTGTTTCTAAACTTGCAATGTATGTATTCTGGTCTGTTCTCTGTATATTTATTATTGTATATCTTGCCATTTCTTGTAATGTATGTATATTTGACGTGGAGCCTTTGCAAAGGAGTCCTTGACTCAAAGGTTGTAATTCTGATTCCTTCAATAAATAAATAAATATACTGTAAGTAAGTAAGGCTTTTTGCACAAGGCATGCACATGTAAATATCTGCTGAAAACTGGGCCCTTAGTTAATATCAGAAATAGTTTCATATGTTTTACCATATGTTTACCATGGGTGTAGGAACACATATGCCGTGACTTGTTACAAGTCAGATTTGTTGGGGGGGTGCTAGGCTCTGGTCATCAATTTTGATCCCCACCCCTACTGATGTTAGGGTAGCAGGGGAAAACGTATGAGGAGAGACTGCTTAGCTGGAATATGTACTCTCTGGAGAACAGGAGGAGGGACATGATCCCCATGAAACACCAGTGAAAAACAGAATTTGTTATTTTTAAATGACCCCGGGTCGCACCTGGAAACAAGCCTCGGCTCAGTGTGCCTTTCCTGGTTATCAACTTTAAATAAATAAATAAATAAAATGAAGAAAACAAGTTTATAAGGGTATCAACAAAGTTGACAACCAGTATCTGTTCAAGCTCAGTGTGGATTCCATCTCCAAAGCGCATGAATATAAACCCATAAAGTAGGACTGCAGAAGTGATGTAGAGCCACTGATCTCCATTATTAACAGAAAACGCCAATGAAAAAGAGAATATGTCATTTTTAAACAGGCACTTAGGAGCCCATTTTTCATGGGGAGGGGAACAGTACAGGGCAAACCCGTTCATTTTGGGCTAAATTTTTGCACAAAACATTCCAAATGGAACTGACCATTTCTGAAAATGCAAAATCATTGACTAGGGATGTGAGGAAAAATTTCTTCACAGAAAGGGGGGGTGCTGGAACAGTATGCCGGGGGAGTTGGTGGAACTGAAAACTGTGGAGGGTTTCAAGTGAGGATGGGACCTATATATGGGACTGATCAAAGTGCAACGTAATCAAAGGGGGGGTAACTAACAGAAGGGTGTGCCAAGGCGCAAGCATAGCAACAGGCCAATGTTGCAGGACAGGTAGCAACAGAGCAGACAGGATACGACTTCAGCCTTTTCCACATGAAAATTTATTTGTTTCTATGTTGTAATTCGGTTTTCCTAACTACACCCCTGATAAATAATGTGCACTCCAAAATTATGTAATACTGTTTAGGAAGAAAGCTCTTACTTATTTTTATTTTTTCGCCTTTTACGGTAATTGCCAGTTCCAGCAACATATGGCAATGTATGGAGAGTGCCTTGCCCTGCGAGCACAACACGTGTCTTTCTGAGTTTCATTTCTAAAATTAAACTGAAGTTTTCTGCAAGTTACTCTCAGGAAATTATCACACTACAACCCATAGGAATTCAGATTTATTTGGCCACTCCACGCTGAGGGTGCAAAATTTAAAACTGCTGAGGTATGGCAAACAGAACCAGAACAGTCCAGCCAGGTTTTTTTTTTTTTTTTTTTCAAATCTGGGTCAGGCGACAAATATTTGTCTGCAGTTTCTAAAGTCAGGAAGGAAATCTTTTCATTCAGTCAAGTCAAACTATTCTTCTTGGAGACGTTTGCAGGAAACAGTTAGCTAGCTAGCTAGCATGGCCTTCACACCAAATGAAGTACACCCGAAAAGAGAACTGTACACAGATTAATTAACAGTAGAAACATGCCGGTAACAGCAGGCCAGATCTTCTGGTTCATGTGGCTTCTCGGCGGTTTATCATTTTAAGTAATGATTAAACATTTCTAATGGGAATAATTATTAAGTTCAGAATAAACCCTGCAATTAAGGATCACCTGAGCCTGTCCCCGACATGTCTCTGCAAAATAGTTTTCCACTTAAAAAAAAAAAAACAGGTTCTGACCTACAGTGGGATCAACACCCTGGCGATGTCACATTTTAGGAGAACATGAAGGTACTTTAGTATACATGGATGAGTTAACTGTTCTGATACCATTTACCAGATCAACACAGTTATTGGAGAGATATGTTTTTTTTTTTTTTTTTTTAACGTCATATTTTCTCCCCTTGGCAGCCATTGACCTGCTTTTAACTCCAGCCACCGCTCCAACTCCACCTTCGATCCTGAAGTGCTGCACAGCCAGCTGGCAGACGCAGCTCTACCCTCGAAGGGGGCACCCCCCTAGTGCATTACCAGCATGCACCATCCAGGCACCGTCAGCCGGTGGAGTGCGGCCATCAAGCTGCCGCGGTCCATGCTGCTCGTTTTTCCAGTTTTCTGGGCCCCAGGAGTGCGTGCGTGCAATGACGTCCGGGCACATACGTGCTGACGTCTGCCACACTCCATATTTACTGTGCCTTGCTCCAACAGTGCCCCCCAGTCATCACCAGGGGCTGCTGTAGAGCGATGGCTCCTTGGATCCCTCCCCGGGGATAGGAGAGCAGTCCATCGGACGCTCAATCTCTATCCCCCCCCTCCGCCGACCCCCGACGGCCCGGGCTCACGTCCGAACCCGGGTCGACAGCATGGCGCGAGGTGTGGCGTCCAGTGCCTCAACCCTCAGCGCCACTGGGTTGGCCATTGCAGAGATATGTTGATTCTATTTAACAATTTTCACACCCAGAATAGCCTTGTTTAGGTAGCATACCCATGTCACAGCTGGGTCCAGGGGGACAGTAACTGTGGCAGAGTAGATTACAACCATAAACTGAATTACAAAACAAGATATGATAAGAACAATTTACATCGGAGAAGGAGTAACTCAGAAGTAACTAAAGGCAGAGAGTAAGAATATAAGGTAGCAGGGGTTTCAGGGCCACATTCTTCCCACTGTGTGGCCTCAAAAGCTCATGTACTGTAGCATCTATGTGCAACAGTTATGTTGGTCCACTGACAGGTAGCCTAATCCAATACTCTTTAAACTGAAGGTTCCTCTAAATGTGTCCTCCAAGCTTTTGCGTTTGATGTAGAATATATATATCTATGTATTTACAAGTCAAAATAACTTTTGTAAAAAATGGATGAAATCTTAAATAAATTTATGTTTCTGAGTAATTAGTAATGTAATGACTCAACAGTTGATCAATAAACAACTACCTACCTACCTACTCTTTTAACTCACTGCCTATTCCTGTTCTAAAATGTCATCCCTGTAGGGTGTTGATATTACATAGCATTTTTTTTTTTTCTTCAGAAAAATATTTCACAGAGAACTGCTAAGAGAGGCTTGGCTTTCCTAAACAGCATAGTTTACTCTGAACTAAATCATGTTTAATGTCTCCTGACCAGATACACTTTTTCAGGGGGCACCCTGTCCTGCATTTCACTGTCAGTATTGTACATGAGCCCATGTGTGACCAGGAGTGAATAATGCTGCTAACTACCTAGCTATGGGAATGTTACTGAGCTACTGTCTCCAAAGCAGTTTGCTCTAGGCCTCAAATGATGTTGCTACTCCAGTGCTTGCAGTTCCTTTTTGGTGGTGCTAGTTGGTTCTTGGTTAACCAGCTCTCCTTCAACCTTAAGAAAACTATCACTGTGACCTACTGGTTCAGATCAAGGCTTGCCAAATTTTCCTCAAGCTCCAATTTCTCCATTACTGACGGCACACTGCTGGAAGAGGCCCATTTTTCAAATACAGTATGTAGGCGTTTGCCAGG
The DNA here is from genome assembly GCA_016271365.2 of Neoceratodus forsteri. NCBI lineage: Eukaryota > Metazoa > Chordata > Ceratodontiformes > Ceratodontidae > Neoceratodus > Neoceratodus forsteri. The sequence goes on along the minus strand of CM028133.1, from coordinate 268,351,938 downwards.
ACCAATATTTCCATATCAGTGGCCACATTAGTGTTATTCACTCGAAACTCCTCCCCAAGACTGGTGCTCTCCACAGGAACAAGTACTGTATCTTTGACCCAGCAAGATGGGAGATCATCTCTAAAATGATACTCCTGGTCTTGGACCATGGTTTTGTGACCTACAATACGGTGTAGCTTCCAACTACTCAACAAGAATCCGGCCCACTGTTCGATGCCTTCTGTTGCTTTGCCCTTCCCTGTCCTCTACACACTCACCATTGCTCTCTGCACTCTCTTCTGGCCTGGCTTTCCATGGAAGATAGGCATCTCTCCCATTACACCTCTGTCATCTTCAGATTCTGGACTAGCGATTTCCCCAGACTCCTTCATCTCCCCCTTTATTCCTTCCTCTCCCTCCTCCTGCTACTGCCCGAGACAAAAGATTAACAAACAAGTTAATCAACCTGGGAGTGGGTCCCAAAGTGGTAGCCTGGGTAACAAATTGACTGGACAACGGGACACAGAGGGTAACAGTAAACAGAGTCCACTCCGAAGAAAGGGGGGTTACTAGCGGGGTACCGCAGGTTCAGTACTGGGACCGGTCCTCTTTAATGTCTTTATAGGTGACATCGCGGAGGGTCTGGAAGGAAAAGTATGCCTCTTTGCAGACGACACAAAGATCTGCAACAGGGTTGAGACACAAGGTGGGGGGGGGAGGAGGATAAGAAGGGACTTGGCAAGGTTGGAAGAATGGTCAAAAGTATGGCAGCTTAGATTCAATGCAAAGAAGTGCAAAGTAATACACCTGGGAAACAAAAACCCAGGGGACGAGTACACAGTGGGGGAGGGTGGGTACTAACAGCAACAAAAATGCAAAGGGACCTAGGGACAGTCATATCAGATGACCTGAAGGAAGGCAAGCAATGTGAGAAGGCAGTAAGGAGGGCTAGGGGGATACTAGGATGCATAGGGAAAGGCATCACCAGTAGAAAACAGAAAGTTGTTATCCTTCTGTACAAACAGTTAGTGAGACCCCATCTGGAGTACTGCGTGCAGTTCTGGAGACCCCGCAAGGACATACATAGGATGGAGGCAATCCAAAGGAGGGCAGCTAAAATGGTGCAGGGTCTGCAGCAGAAGCCATACGAAGAGAGACTAAAGGAGCTTAATATGTATACCCTAGGGGAAAGGAGGGAGAAGGGGACATGGTAGAAACTTTCAAGTACCTCAAGGGAATCAACAAAGTCCAAGAGGGTAGCATCTTTCAGAAAAAGAGATGTGCAAGAACAAGGGGGCACAATCTGAAGACAGAGGGGGATGGCTCAGGGGCAATGTGAGAAAGTCTTTTTTCACAGAGAGGGTGGCGGACGCATGGAGCGGCCTTCCTGAGGAGGTAGTGGGGTCAAAACAGTGGGGGAATTCAAGAATGCATGGGACAGACATACGGCAATTCTAGTGGGGGGTAGGAGGAAGGAGGCTGTTGGTTAACTAGGATCTGCAGCTTATCCAATAGTTAGGGAAATGGGCAGACTGGGTGGGTCAAGCGGTCCTTATCCATCATCAAAGTCTATGTTTCTATGACACATATCCACCCACCCACCCACTCCTTCATTTCCACCGTAGGAACATCTTCAACCTGGCTGTGTCCTCCTATAGCCTCCTTTAACTCTGGAACAGCCTCTAGCTACCCTGCAGTTCTCCAATTCATGTTACACACTACAGTCCCTTCTTTTTGTGCAAGCCCTCATTGTCACCGTAACTAGGCCTGCCTGATGACTGTAATTTACAGTGCATAACACAGCTTGCATTCCTTTATGTTTCCTGCTGTACTTGTCTATTACTTGCCATATGTTCTTGGTTTGTTACATTTTATATTTATTGTCACTGGATGGCTGTATTGCTCCCTGGTGGTTACTGTCTAACTGTAGCTTAAATTCCCATGTACCCCTTTCCTCAAGGGCACATCAGAAAACAAGTTGTTTTGAATCATTATGCTATTCGACAGTAATGAAAATAAGTGATCTTCTGCAAATCGTCTGACAAGCTCCCTCATGCCCCCTCCCCCATCTATATGAATTCTAGATGCCTCTAGGACTCAAAGCTGGAACCCTGCATGTTCCTTGACTGCCTAGTCTTTCCTCGACAACACTGAGGACATCAGCATTGCTTATGACAGTTTCTGCAAGACCTTTACTTAGTCTGTGATAGCTTTTGCCCCATGAAGTGAATTAGAATTCAAGACAACAAGCAGGAATGAGTCTCCAGAGATCTCTTTAGACAGTTTAGAGCCAGAGACAAAATGTGAACCCTTTATAAGAAGTCGAAAGACCCAACCCATCAGCAGAATTATTACAAAGCCTTAAGAAATAAATGTAAAGGTGCCATTCACAAGGCAACAATGAACCACATAAAATCTGGCCTGACCGACAAACATGGGGAATTCCAAAAAATGCTGGAGCACCATTAACAACGTTTTGGGTAGATCCACAAGCACCCAGTCCTGGACCATCATAGGCCAGGATGGGATCACATGTGACCCCAAGACTACTGCCATCCTATTTAATGATTTGTTTGGTGACCTTGACAAGGACAGTAATCTATCCCATCACCCCACCCTGCTGGTCTCACCTGTTCTGTCTCATGGGTCCTATCAGCCGAAATATTACTTTGAAAACCTGACTGTTGGACAGATTACTAAATACCTGAGATGCTCAAATCCAGAACCCATTTCTGGCTCTCATCAGATCGACTACTGCTTCATTAAAATGGCTAGTGAGACATTCCTGTATCCCATCTTCTGTTCTTCAATTTTTCACGCCACAAGGGCACCTACCCCAAACTAAGGAAGATGGCCACTATCATTCCCATACACAAATCTGGGCCCAAATACCTTACTTCCAAGCTACCGGCCCATCTCTCTTTTTGCTCCCCTCTCAAATGTTTTTGAAAGGACTGTATTTGATCTGACCTCTTCATACATGCAGTAGCATGATCCTCTGATCAGATGCCCAGTATGGCTTCCGCCCCACATACAACACTGAAACTACCCTGTTAAGTCTCACCAACTCCGTCCATCGAGCCTTACACAAAGAATATTTCATCACAGCAATATCTGTGGACCCCACTAAGGCCTATGATCTCATGGACCACAAACTATTAATTCATCCCCTCATCTTCCAAGGTCACCTGTTGGTACAACTACCTGTCCAACAGAGGATACAGGACCTCTGTTGACAACCTCCTCTCTTCCACCCCATTAACTGTGGGGTCCACCCAAGGTTGCATCCTTGGTCCCCTGATATTCTCACGGTTTCTTAACACATTCCCCATCAACTGCCCCTTCCAGCAATGCCCCACTGTATGGCAATGACGCCGTCATGTTCAACTCGAGCAGGGACCTAGCAGCTTTAAGAAAATAACATCCATCAAGATTTTGACTTCCTCTAATCATCGTTTTAACACAAGACGGTGCTCAATGCCAAAAAACAAACAAACAAACAAAAAAAAAACACCATGGTTTTTTTCTGGTATACAAAAAAAAAAGGCAGCTTGCTCTCCCTTTTCCATATGTGATTTAGAGAGCACAGAAGTAGAGCTTGTCACACAGTTGAAGCACCTGGGCATCCTACTTGACAACTCACTAACCTTTGACTCCCACGTCAACAACCTGGTAAAGGCTGTGCACCAGAGGCTGAGGCCCTTCACAAGCCCAAGGGGTTCCCCGATTCCAGAAACTAGGAGTTTATTAGCACACAGCCTTCTGTATATTGTTGATTACGGTTCCTGGTGCATGCGGCTGCTCCTTTCCCAGGCTCTCGTCAAACTGCACAGAGCATATAACAGCATCTGTTCATTTATGAATGGCCTGCCTTATCACACACACCACTGCAATATTTACAATTCTGCAGCCAGCCTCCCCCTGGAAGACAGCTTCACCCGTAGGTCAGCGGTTTCCCTTCACAAGGTGGCTTTAGTGAAAGTTCTCCTCATTGTCTCCACTCCCCCCAATACCCAAGGGCCAAGCTCACAGTCCAAATTCACTTTCTTACTCCCCTATCATAACACAGCTGCGGAACAAACAACATTTAACTTCAGGGCTATTGGCCCCTATAACCTCCTTCCATCAAACCTCACCTTAGGATGCAGCATCCCTACATTCAGTGTCAACCTTTGCCAGTTTATATTGGACAAAATGCATTGTTATATTGATTGACTGTCGCTACCCGATTTGTACCCATGTTCCTACGTATCACCCATATTTATTGTTCTTGATGTTGCTGTTGCAACTGGTTGCTTGTGAAAACGGGCTATGTAGCTCATCCTGCTCTCCAATGTAATAAATAAATTGAACGAATGAAGTCCCCTGGTATTACTACAGAATGAGTATAAATATCCCTGGTATTACTGTAGGAATGAGAGCACGTACCCCCACAATTACTGCAGTAATAAGAGTAAGCATCCCTGATATTACAGCTGTAATTAAAGTAGTACACTATGTAGTCCTCAGGGGTCCATATTGGCCCCCTTATTATATTCATTGTTTATTAATAGACTTCCTTTAGTTTGTAATTCATGTGAATGTTTGCTATATGCAGATGATATTTATTCTCAAGCTAAATCTATTTCTCAGATAACATTTTCTTTGGAGTCTGAGTTTCAAAGTGTTTAGATAATTGTACGATTCTTAGTGGAAAAAAACAAAACAAAGCAATGTTGTTCGGAACACCTTACCTGTTGAAAAATGAATATACTCTTGATTCATGACAATGGGGGGCAGTAATTGAATTAGCAAATGAGTTGAAGTATTTGGGAGTTTGGCTGGACCCTGGACTTTTTTTTTTCCATTCCTAGGTTAAGGAGGTCAGTAGTAAGGTTAATCAAAAGTTTGTATGAACTAATGCATTTGCTTCTTGTACATAGTACAGTTTGGTTTTGTATAGATTTTTCCTCTTTGTAACCACAGGATTTCACAAATGATTGTAAATTATGTGTTGTAGTTGACTGGCTATACTTCATGTTTTTTATTCTGTATGTACCAATTGTTTGAACCGTATGTAACGTAGAACCTTTGTAAAAGAGCTTTTAGCTCAAAAGGTGTAACTCAGAGATGATAAATAAACAAATAAAGTTGGGTTTACTTTATAAATTCAACAAACATTTTTCCACTAAAACTCAAAGATCATTTGCAAATGGGTCATTGTTATCACATTTTGATTATGTCGCCAATCTATATTTTAAGTTATCAGTCAAAGAAGCCAACATTCTTATTGTCACATATAATAATGTATGTTGTTTTGTATTGGATGCCCCACCTCGTTATCATTGTTTTTTATATTCGGACCTGGGATGGTTATCCCGTATATCTAAATGTATCTATTTTTTTTATATCAAATTTATAAACCTATTTTTTTAAATAATATGTATCATTTAAATTATTTAGTTAATATAAGGTCTAGCGAGTGTAATTTACATTCTTCTTCAAACTATTCCTTATAATTCTAGAGCTGGTACCCATTCTTTTTTGATTGCTGTTCCCCATTTCTGGAATGCATTACCAGATAATTTGCATTCTTTCTCCTCATTGCAACAATTTCAAATTTAATTTTAAGAAATATTTACAGTTGTTGGATGTTTGTAGGTGTTGTGTGTAATCTGTTTTTTGTGTCTTGGTATAATTGTTAATTTTGTCTTTAATGTTCGGTGTCAGGTCAGACCTGAAAAAGGACTTGCCCGGTGTCCCTATCCAGTTAACAAAATTTAAATAAAATAAATAAACAAAATTAATATAGTAATAAAGAGTAAGTACCCCTGGTATTATTGCATCAATGAAAATAAGTGTCCCCCGCTATCATTACAGTAATGAGAGTAAGTACACCAAATCTTCTTTGAGAAAATCTCTTACAGCTGGTCATAAAACATGGGATATCAGCTGCTGGCATCATTCCTCCGGATGTCTTCTCAGCATTCAACCCTGGGACCTCCCCCTAATGTTACCACGTGGTGTCTGTAAGGCATGTATAAAAAAGGGGGAGGTCCCAGCTACTCCTCAGTTCTTTTCAGCCACGACCAGCATACAAACAAGTCCTCCTTCAGAGTTCTGCTTACCAGTCATCGACGAAGAGTTTTACCAATCAAACGTTCATTCTAAATGGGTTCATTTACGGAGGTCTTCAGATCCCTTATTCCAAAAGTGTTCCTGTGATAATCCAATCACCACACAGGACCTCAAGAACATCAGTTCGGTGCCTTTGCCCTGTACACGGCACCTGGGATTGTGCCTCTGAAAACGGTTCGACACATGTCCTCCTCGGGGTCTCACCGCTCTGCTGGTCTACCCTCCTCATCGACGGCCCTGGGTCCAGGTGGGAACCATGCTAGCAGGACTATGCACTTTTCTCCTGAACCTTCGTCGTGGACAAGTGCCCCAAGCTCTACCAAAAAGTAAGTATCTGAGACGGCAGCCACTGTTATGTCATCTTCTACACCATCGACGACTGCTGGCTCCTCTCAAGGTAATGCAGCAAATACCAGCACTCATCAGAATCGGCAAAAGACCAGGCTTTATTATACAAATATAAATATAACACGCTCCACCATAGTGGTGACGACTGTGAACCAACAAGGCAGAGGGCGTGCTGTATGCGAAACCGAGTGGGGCCTTGTTGGTTCTACAGTCATCACATATAGTTGAATGTATGATATTTATATTAATAAACCTGATCTTTACCGTCCTGACGATGTGAGTATTCTTTGCATTACGTTGTTCCATTACACACCGAGCACCATCCAGTGAGTGGAAGAGCCATTTTGTTTTCAGAACTGGCTCCTCTCTTACCTCTGTCAATGGCTCCTTCATCGACAGTGAGTTCAGGGGTACCCAATATGGTAGCCGCTGTTATGTCGTCTTCTACACCGTCGACAACTGCTGGCTCCTCTCTTACTTCCATTATTGACAGTGAGTTCAGGGGTTCTCCTGCGGCTTCCATCACTGCCTCCCCCTTCTCAGAATGCACCATCATCCCTAGACAGTGGCTTCTGGCCCGTTGATGATTCTCTTGTCAATGACCGGCCTGGTCTCTAAGAGCTCACTGTTGCCTACCTCGTCAATGATGTTGGGATCATACAGTGGTACTCGCATAAATATATGCTTCACCATTATACTTCTGGCCCGTCGATGATCCTCTTGATGACCAGCCAAGTTTCTCAGAGCTCAATGTTGACTCCCTCATTGACCGTGCGATGAGAGTCTTTACGCAGTAGAGGTACAACTGTTACTCAATAGTTTGCGCACTTGGATGGTGGTGCTATACCGTGCTGCTGCTATGCTTTTGCACGATCGCCACTGTATAATCACCCTTCATCGGGGTCTGTCAGGTTGGCACTACTGCCTTCCTCTATTCCTTCAGTGGTTCCCATTTGCTCTGTCCAGGCTGTTCCCACCATGTTCGCAGGGCAGCTGGCCATGGTTGATGTCCAGGCTCTAGTGCAAAGAACACTATCTTGCACCTTCTGAAAGTCCGCTCCTTGCCATAACTGATGGGGCTGAGGTCCCTGCCTCTGCTCCCTCCGGGCCTTCTTCAACCTCGAGGGCGGCTGGCAGTTCCCATTTCCCCAGGATTACATTAGAGGGATGGGGACTTAGCGGACCCATTCCTACAGGCCATATCTTCCATACAGGATGAGCCAGCCCCTGACATGATTGCTCTGATAGACCTCAACAACTAATAGGGACTCCAAGAACTTGGATGTCTTGGGGATGAGAGTGTTCTGCACTTCACTACAACTCTTCATGCTAGTTCTCCTCAGGGTGATCTTCCTGCAAAGTTGTCTGCTGTGGTGGCAGTATGCTGCCACCTGCTTAGGGCCACATATGACACCGCTGATACATTGGCTTGGGCTTCCTTTATGGGTGTTTGTCTCAGACACCATGCAAGCTGGCTGAGAGTTTCAGGTCTCTTACAAGACGTACAACAACTCTCCTTAACGCACAAGGGATCCTTCAAAGAAGCAGCCCTCATGAGTCTAGATTAAAGATTCAGAGGCAGCCTGCTCCTAAGCATAAGGCTATGTTAACCCTGCAACCATTTATGTCCCTGCTGCCCCCCCAGCAGGGTCAGCCTTCGGCCTGATGACCTCTTTCCAGTCATGGAGTGGGAGACCTTTAATTCCCATGACAATCGGAGGCAGGTTTTCCCTGCACCTCCCAGGGTGGGCAAGGATTACTTTACATCTATGGCTACTCCACTCTCTTTGACCCCCAGTTCATGCATTGGTCTTACTAGACAAATTCACTGGTCTGCTCAAAAAACATGCCATAAACCAGTTCCCCTTCCAACAGAAGGGTGCAGGAATTGATTCCCTTCCTTCCCGGTAACAAAATGGACATAGGAATTACACCCCATTTTGAATCTCTGGGGTCTCAACCTCTGTATCAAATATGAAAAGTGCAGGATGGTGTCTCTTCCGACACATCTCCCCTTGCTGAACATGGGAGATTGGCTCTGCTCTCTCGCTGTGAAGGAAGTGTACCTCCATATCCAGATGCACCCTGCTCACAGTTTCTCAGTTTTTTTGTTCCAGGGTCATCATTACCAGTTCAGAGCCCTCCCATTCGACCCTTCCTTGGCCCCAAGAGTGTTCGCACAATGCCTAGCGGCCATTGCAACGGCTCTCTGCAGGGAAGGCCTCTATGTCTTTCCTTACCTGGATGACTTGCTCCTGAAATAGTCTTCCTGCAAAAGGCTGCTTTACCGCTTTTCTCAAACCCTTCAGTCATTCACCCAGGTAGGGACAGCTGTAAACTATCCAAAATTCAAGTTGTACCCTGCACAACTGAACACCTCCTCAGGGATGGCATTTCTGCCCCATGCTCATTCAGACACCCTGATTGCTTTTGCACGTAGACTACAGTCCAGCAGGTTGGTCTCGACCCGTGACTACCTGTGCCTCCTGTGTCATTTGGCAGCCACGATACTGACGGTCCCCATGCCAGGCTGAATATGGGGGTCCTTCAAGGATCCCTGAGAGTCCAATGGGACCAGAGGGAGGACGGTTTCAATGCCCCGGTTCTGATGTCTTCCCTGGCTCTTCAAGCTCTACAATGGTGGAAGTTCAGTGACAACTTAATGCGAGGCATGCCGTTTCGCGCTCCTGTCCCGTGACTCATTTTGACGATAGACACCTCCTTGACAGGGTGTGGAGCTCATCTCCTGCATATCCGATCCCAAAGACCATGGACACCAGTAGAGACCTGTCTCCACATCAATGTCTTGTAGATGAGGGCAGTCCTCTATGCGTTACAGGCGTTCGAGACTCTCCTTCCCCCGTTTGTCCGCAGGGGCAATCAGACAATTCTACAGTAGTTCACTACCTGTACAAGCAAGGAGGCACCTGTTCTTACCCTCTCTGCAAAGAATCGATGGGGGTCTGGTACTGGGGGATCCAGAGAAGTATCCATCTTCAGGTGGTCCACATCCCCGGAGTGTCCAACACACTGGTGGATGCCCTGAGCAGATCCACTGCTCTGGCCCATGAATGGGAAATTCCACAGGACATTCTAAATGATGACTTCCACCAATGGGGCCACCTGGAGTGGGACCTATTTGCCTCTCTGCAAAACTACTGCTTTACGGCTCTCTCGAGCGAGGTCCTGAAACTGTGTGGTAGGACGCGTTATACCTTTCCTGGAAAGGAAGATTTCTTTATGCCTTCCTGCCCTTTCCTCTCATTCAGAGAGTACTACTCAAACTGGTTCAGGACAGGGCGTCTGTGATTCTCATAGAGCTATTCTGGCCGAGACAGATTTGGTTCCCTCTGCTTTTACAGCTCTCAGAACTGAATCCCCTTCCTCTGCTGATTTGCCGGGCTCTGTTGTCCCAGGTGCAAGGATCCTTGCTACACCCAGACCTTTACTCCCTCTGTCTGTACACCTGGCTCCTGAAAACACAGTCCTCTCACACTTCAGGGTGTCCCCGAAGGTGGAGGAAGTCCTAAGGGCTATCAGGAAGCCATCTACATGGTCTTCCTATTCTAGAAAGTAGAAACACTTCTCCATTTGGGTGTCTACACAGGCTTTAGATCCTTATGAGTGTTCCTCTCAAAGCATCTTAGACTATTTGCTCTCCTTGTTGGAGGGTGGACTGAAATATTCCTCTGTGCAAGTCCACCTTTCAGCCATTGCTGCATTTCATTTACCTGTGGGCAACAAACCACTGTCCTAGTTACCTTTGATGCAAACCCTTTTAATAGGTTTTCTGTACCTTCATCCCCCTATCAGGGATCTGGTCCCGGTGTGGGACATGAATTTTGTGCTTGAAAAATTGACCTTGAGCCCGCTGTTTTCAGCGTGCTCCATTATCTTTCTTAGAAAAACTATAATTTTAGTTGCCATTACGTCGGGCAGATGGATCTGAGTTACAGGCAATAATGTGCATACCTTCCTACCTGCAATTCCATAATGATAAGGTGTTTTTCTGCTAAAGCCCACTGTTTTTGCCTAAGATTGTTTCTGAATTAACTTTCAGACAGGCTATCCATTTACCAGCCTGCTCTCAAGGGAAATGGGGGAGCAGGGAATTCAAGGGACAAGGGGAAAGTGGGCATTTTGGACAACCAAAAACCACGGGACCCCTGCAGAAAGAATGGAACTATCAGGTACCCAAAAGGGAGTTTGGGGACAAGAAAAATGATAAATGCTGGTATTGTAAACAGCCAGGTCATCTTTCTAGGTAGTGTCCTAAGAAGGCCCAAAACGTAAAAGGGTGTGTACAAACTGAGACAGTTGCCAACTGTGTTACTGACGCTATCCCTAAAAATATGAGTGTGCACACTCACCCAGACACGGTGAATGGGGTACAGACTAGAGGGCTAAGGGACACAGAAGCATCTCTTACCCTGGTGAAAGGGGATTTGATGGGGGTTGAACAAATGCTGCCAAACCAGTTTGTCTCTGTGAGGAATTGCACTGGGGAAAAGAAAACCTACACCTCAGCCAGTGTTACCCCGGACTGGAGAGATGCAAGTGAACGGGTAAGGTAGGTGGCTATAGCCGACAAACTCATTATTGATGTTATTGTGGGGAATGATGTTCCACAGGGGTGGTTTGTGTTGTGACCTGAAGCCAAAAAGACAGGGGCTCCTGTGATCTTCAGGACCCCACAGAAATTTAGACAGGAGAGACTGGGAGACAGGCCAGCCAACCTGTGACTCCTGTAAAAGAAGATTATAATGGGGGTGGAACTTCCCTAGTGGCAGTTAACCCAACTGCTACTGAAGGTTGCTCTCAAGAGGAAGGGGTGACACATAACCCGGGGCGGGGGGAAGGTTGTGATACTGACTCCTCTACTGCCACAGCTATGGACCTCAGCCTGGGAACGGATGGAGACATGCCCCATGCTCTGGATAAGTGGGAAGATTTAGCAGCAGCACAACGGACAGACCCTAGCTTAGAGAACCTGAGGGCCTGTGCAGAGTCTGATGGGACACAGGGAGTTGACAGAAAGCATAGAGTGTACTTGGCCAATGGACTGTTATACACACAGGACATCAGGACAGAGGGAGGGGTGATGGACAGGCAGCTTGTTGTTCCCCAGGAGTACTGTGGATTATTGCTCAAGGTAGCTCATGATATTCCCAAGTCCAGATATTTGGGCATTGCTCATAGTATGCAGCGCTTAGCCCACAATTTCTATTGGCCCAATATTACCAAGCAGGTGAAGGAATACTGCAAATCCTGTCACCGGTGTCAGGAAATAGGGAAGGTCGGAAGCAAAGCCAAGGTTGCCCCGATTCCCCTACCACTTCTAGAGGAGCCATTTCAGAAGGTTGTAATGGATATTGTGGGTCCTTTGAATACCTCAAGCTCCTCGAGAAAAAGATATATATTGACAATCGATTATGTTACCCGCTATCCCGAAGCCATCGCGCTGTCCTCCATTAAGGCAAACAAGGTGGCAGATGCGTTGTTGGGGGTTTTCTCCCGTGTTGGGTTTCCACAGGAGGTTATCACTGACAGAGGTGTGTAACTTCATGTCGGACCTAATGACACGTTTGTGGGAAAAGTGTGGTGTCGTACAGAGGCGCAAGACGCCTTACCACCCACAAGCCAATGGTCTCACAGAAAGATTTAATGGGACCCTAACAGCTATGCTTATGGCATTTGCAGAGCAGCATGGGTGGGACTGGGAGAAATACCTGCCCCATCTGCTGTTTGCCTACAGGGGAATGCCACAAGAGTCGACCGGGTTTTCACCCTTCGAACTCTTGTATGGACGCAGGGTGAGGGGGGGCCTAGATTTAATATGAGAAGACTGGGAAAGTAAGCATGCCACCCAAGGGACTCTCATAGTGGAGTATGTGTTAAAATTCAGGAAGACGCTGAGGGAGCTTATGGACATGGCCCAGAGCAACCCGGCAGCTGCCCAGCAAAAACAAAAGACCTGGTATGATCAGGGAGCCAGAGCTCGCTCGTATGGGTAGGACAGAAGGTAATGGTTCTGATCCCAATCCAGAAGGACAAACTGCAAGCTGACTGTACAGGGCCACAAGGCATAAAATAAGCAGGTTCGCAACGCAATTTGCGAATCAAAAACCAGCAATTGCGAATCAATTTCAGTTTTGATTTGAGGTAGGTGTCAATCGAATTTCTCAAGGACCGCAGGGCTTGGAATGCACGAATGGCACCATTTTTCACTGTTTTTAGCTATTTCCACCACATTCTGGACCCCTTCCCACTAATCAACTTCGACCAGTTGCTAATCATTTTTCATTTTGATTCACAAAGGCCACTGATCAAATCTCCGACACTAATTTATGCCTTGGGCCATATAAGATAATCCAGCAGGTAAACAATGTTAATTACATTGTAGAGTTACCTGACCGAAAACACACTCATAGGATGTATCATGTAAACATGGTGAAGCCATATTTTAATAGGGCTGACATGGTACTTGCAGTTTGCAGTCCTGGGGAGGAGCTAGGTGAGGAAGGCCCCCTTCTTGACTTATTAGCCAAGAGTAAGCAGGTGTCATCTGTGGAGACCACCATGCTGCCACCCCAGTCGACACCTGGACAGGCCCAAGAATTAAGGACTGTTTTGTGAGACTTTGCCTCTTTATTTATGGCAAAGCCTGGACAGACACCACTAGCAGTGCATGACGCAGACATGGGGGCCCAAGAACCTAAACGTAGGACACCTTTCCGGGTGTCAGAGACAGTCCTCAAGGACATTAGGAGGGAGATGGGGGAGATGCCGGATCTTGGGGTGATCCAGAAATTCCACAGCCCCTGGGCCTCACCTGTAGTCCTTGTCCCAAAACCAGATGGGACTATACGGTTCTGCATAGATTATCGTGGGCCTAATGCCATTACAAAATCGGACACCCACCCAATGCCATGCACAGACTAACTGCTTGACAAACTGGGAGGGGCGACATACTTGACTACAGTAGACCTGACAAAGAGGTACTGGCAGGTGGAATTCACTGACAGGGCTAGGGAAAGGTCAGCATTCATCACCCCAATCAACCTGTTTGAGTTCAAGGTCATGCCCTTTGGGAAGAAGAATGCCCCTGCTACCTTACAGTGGTTAGTAAATCAGGTGTTACAGGATACGAAGGACTTTGCAGTCACCTACCTGGATGATACTGCTATTTGTAACCATAGCTGGGAGGAACACCTGACACACCTGAGGGAGGTATTTGGCCAAATACAACCCGCAGATCTATTAAGGCAGAAAGTGCCAGGTGCCAATGGTAGAGGTCGCTTATTTGGGACATGTGGTGGGGCGAAGCCAACTCCACCCAAATCAAGCGAAAATAGAGCCAACTGCATCATGACCCACACCTGAAACCCAGAGACAAGTCAGAAGCTTTCTTGGAACAGCAGGGTATTATAGAAAATTTGTTCCCAACTACAGATCCCTGGCCGCTCCTTTATCTGGGTTGTTGACAAAGAATAAGTCTAGAAGGGTAAAATGGGACGCAGACCATGAGCAGACCTACACACAGCTGAAAACCTTGCTGTGTAGGGCCCCACTGCTGGGTAGCCCAGACTAAAACAGGCCATTTGTGATGCAGATGGACGCCTCAGATGTGGGAATGGGGGCAGCCCTCAGCCAAGTATCCAATCGGGGAGAGAGCACCCCACTGTATACTTAAGCAAGAAGCTGCTTCCACAGGAACAACCCTATTCGACAGTAGAAAAGGAATGCCTCATCTTAGTTTGGGCATTAAAAAAAACTGGAACCATACATTTATGGAAGGCATCTTAAGGTCCAAACGGACCACAATCCATTAGTATGGTTGGGCCAAATGGGGAAAACGAATGGAAAACTTCTGAGATGGAGTATCACCCTGCAGGCTTATGACATGAAGATTCACATAGGCCAGGGTCTAAGAATGGGAACGCAGAAGGCCTATCTCGCATACTGGATCAATAACAGAACTGGGAAGAACTGCCTTCAATAGGGGCATGTTCCCCCCAGGTTCTGTTTTAGGAGGGAGGGAGGGATGTTGCAAGATAGGCCTGTATCCTTTATTAATGTTGCTATTTGTTGGAATTTATACGTTGTTTATAATAATTTATTTTATTTTTTGTATTTTATGTATTTTATTGTACAGGTGCCTTGGTTTTAGAAAGGCGCCTTTTTTATAAATAAAAAATTGATTGATTACATGTGCTATAATGTACTTTACAGTTAAGACACTGACCCTTTAAAAGGCCACTAAAAAGGCGAACAAAGTAACAAGAACTCTGTTAAAGCCAGCGTAGGCCTGGCTTTTATCTAGATAAGGAACCAACAGGTTTATGTACCATAACAGCCATAAAATCTTGGATCGAATGGTCAAACTGGACACTTAGACTTCTCATGACAGGAAAAGGCCAGCAGGAGGCCAGCTTAAGGTCATAAACTGAAAATCAGACCCATGTTATGAAAAACCAGATGTGACATGAGTTAGACATGGAACCACAGTGACACCTGCAGGATGAGGTGAAACTGTTGCACCTTTACCTAAGGGGAGGAGTCAGGCCATCACTCAGATTGTATTTAAACAGACACACATTTTGGAAACAGTGCACTTAGCTTAAAGTAATGAGAAGGACCCTTGCTGGGACATCTCAGAGCTGAGAGAACTTACGCTGTTAACAGAATATACTTTGGTTCAAGTATATGGAGTCTTGGACTACCTTTAGGACAAGACCTGCGTTTTTGTGGAAAACTGATTTTTCACATGCAAAACAGAAATTCTGATTATAAGTCAGAATTTGGGAACAAGGACTTCACTTCTTCACTTTTAAAGATAAACCCTGAGTTTTGCTACAATAGGAAATTCAGAGACGGATTTTCAATTCCAACAAATCTTGTGTTTCCAAAGAACTTTTCTTCACTTACACAGAGAAGGTTATTCTGAAAAAGAACACTTTTCTGGACTAAAAACCTCAGAACAAGGTATAGTTTAGAACAACAATATACAGTGTTTTCTGTAAACCACCCAGTGTTATTTTTGGTATTGTCTGCATTTCAAAAATCTTCCAAATTGTAGAATTTCCAGTGATGATTTTATGCAAGTAAACTTTTATAATATTCTTAATCAACTCTACCTGGGGGTCTGATTGTGTGATCTAAAATTTCAAAAAGAAAGGGGTTCTGTAAAAGACTGTACACCTTGTTAACGAAAATAGTGACCGATCGACTATCCTACAAACTACTTAGACAAGAGGCTGCCAGTGGTAGTGGTGGGATTCAAACCCGAACATAGTACAGAGTCAGGGGGACTCGAAGCTACAGTTTCCACCCTCCCACTGGGAAAAGAGAGGTTGGTGATTCTTCCTGAACCCTACAACTGCAAATGAGTTCTGTAAAAAAAGAGGAGGACCCTCCCTGCAAACAGGAGGTCCTGCCACCCCCCCCCGAGGGTAGGTTCATGACAGTAAGTACTCATTATTATTGTAGTAATAAAAAGTACCCCTGCTATTACTGCAGTAATGAAAGAAAGTACACCTGGTATTACTAGAGTAATTCAAGTACCATTTAATAAAAAAGAAGCACAATATTGCTGCTGAATAAAAGTTTATTGCATTATTAAGTAAAGTTACAAGTTTTCAACTGAATTCATTTGCAGGCTTAATGGTGTGAGGAAAAATTCCATTATGCCCTATATACATCCATCAATCCATCCATCCGTCTATTCGTCCAACCATCCTTCAGAAATACTCTATTCCAAGCACTGGTAGACTTTTGGGAGAGGGAGTGAGAGCCCCAGATTTAAAACCCATAGGGCCCAATACCGAAAGGTTAGTGCACCCACTGACATGGTTAGCACATGTGCTAACCTAGGTTTATCAAAAGCTCCCTGTCAGTCCACATTCAGAAGTCCTGGAAGCGCCTTGCAAATCCAGCAGCACCAAAGCGTAAAATACTGCTGTGCCTATGCAAAAGAGGGTATCTCGTATCTCCTCATGCATACTGGCACAGCAGTATATTCCAAGGTTTGTGGTGGTGGTAAACACTCTCCCCAAGCAATGCTGTTTACCGCTGCTGCAAACCACCTCTTAACTGGATGCTAAGCCCGTGCCCCCACATCTCCAAAGGCAGGGTGGCTGCTGGCCCCGAATTCCTGTTGGAACACTGAAATATTCCCCAATGGTCTAGTATGACCCCCCTCCCCTGATCACTCCTCTGAGCATCTGTTAAACACTCCCTGGTGGTCTAGTGTGACCCCCCCCAACCCGACTGCTCCTCTGACCGGATGTAATCATTCTCTTGTGATCTAGTGTGACACCCCACCCTCCCAATCACCCATTGCTAATGTATACATCACCCTGGTGTCCAGTGGTTCCCACTCTGCCCGTTACCCATTTACTCCATTACAACTAAACACTGGTGATCCAGTGCCCCCCCCCACACCCGACCTACCTGCTCACTTCACTGTACACCAGCACAGAATTATACATTAGCAATGGGCACTCGATGGGTGTGGGGAACCACTGAACACCAGTGCAGATGTATACATTAGGAATAGACAATTGGTATGGGGGGGGGGCTCATGCTAGATCACCAGGGAATGATTACATATGTTTAGAAGAGTGATTGGGGGTGGGGGTGAGGTGTCACCATTGGCCACCAAGGAATTATTACATGCATTCAGAGGAGCAGTTGGGTGAGGTCACACTATACCACCACGGCTTATATTTTATGTGGCAATGGCACTAAGGTGCTGCTACACCCAATGCAAATGAGCCCATAATGGGCATGCAAATGGCCCCTTAGAACCCAATATGCCCAATGGTTTCATTGGCATGTTTGGGCTGAATATAGCCAACAGGGGTCTTGGCACTATCCCGGTTTTGGCAGCGCTATGCCCTGTGAGCTATATACAGCTCAGGTGTCAGGGCAGAGCAACTGCACTTGGCGCTGTGCTGGCATGGCTTTCTATCCAGTGGGACAGTGCTGCTTGCTACCCAAATGAGTATAGCAGCAGCCAGGTCCGGCGCAGGCATAAGCACGGCGCATACAATTGCACTGTGTTTATATATGGTTCATACAGTTGCCCCCACATTTAACTAATTAAGTAAGTAATAAGCCACGGCAGGGTGTGCATTATAAGATTCTAATGCACACCCCCAGGGGTGTAGTAAGGCACAAGGCCAAAGGCAGAGTGCCCTTAAGCCACTGGGAAGTGTCTTAAAATTCTATAACGTACATCCTGGAGAGGCTTATTACACTTATAAAATGTCTCTAAGTAGTTTTTTTTGGTGGGGGGATGAGACATGGCACCTGAACATGCGTTTATAGAGATGTAATGCACAGTCAGGTGACATCTCTTAGCTAATGAAATTTCCAGATTTTTTCATGCCATTTTACAGAAACAAATTATAACAATGAAATCTTTGACTACTGTCATTCCTTTTTAGCTCTGCAAACTACTGTCAATTAGTCTACTTTACAGAATAAACATGTCACCCTGTACCCTGGTTCTACAGGCCAAGCCATACGTATAATTCTACAATCGATTTAAAAAAAAAAATGTGTAATGTTTAAAAATAGGCCATAACAACTTGGAAGCCTTAGTCTCACCACCTCAACATACAATATTTACAATTCTCAAAAAAATGTTTTAAAGTCGAATGCTTGAGTTCAGTGTATGGGTACAGAAAAGTACAACTACTTTACTGTCTGCCAGCAGTTCAAGAGTTGACTCTTGATAAATATAGGCACTGTTTGCTGAATTCTGGTATGGTGCACCACACGCGACACTTGCAGAATATAATTTTCAAATGTTTGAGACAACAGGGTCTAGTGGCTAGAGCTCAGGAAGCAAGTGGTTCAGGCTCAAATCCCACCAGAGCCACATACTCACTGGGTGACATAAGCAAGTCACAGAACCTATAGGTGCTTCAGGCCACCACCTGGGAAAATAGTAAGAAGCAGGACCCTACTGACAAGATGCTGTATCTCTGTTGGGCTATCCTAGGTAAAATAAACTGTAAAAGAACAAAGACAGAGCAGCAACCAGTTTGTGGTCTTCTGAAGAACCTTCCACAAGGGCTAGTACAGGCATGTATAATAATGATACTAAAGTGAGTAATATTCAAATTTAAAAGGCATAGTTAACATCTCTCCATAGTGCCATGCGATTTTTTTTGTTGTGAATTTCAAAGATACATTTATCCGGAATATGCCAACTGTGTTGCATGATCTTCTCATTTTGAGTGGGCCGACTTTTCACCCAATTTTAAACTTGTATCCTACTGCAGTTACAATAAAAAAAAAACATTACGTTTTACAACTCACGCCAGACATCTACATATTTATTCAGGATACTTTCAATGTATGACGAGTGTGTTAGCTTTGACAATCCGATTATCGGATCTGGGGGTAATGCATCATATAGCTGCACTTTGCAAGAGTGAGACAGCTTTCTATATCCAACAGTGTATGTACAAACTGAGATGTGCTCTCAACCCAAACGTAATTAAAATCTCAAACATTTGAAGCCCCCTCCCGGAGCCCAACCACATAATCAGAGAGAACTGAAGCCCTGGAGATTGACTTGGTCAAGGTCGCACAGAGATTCAATAACTGAGGCAGGCTTTGAACCTGAATTTCCTGCTTCCCAAGCCTCTGCTCTAACCATCAGAGATCACACTGCACGCACGCTTTTAAATTCAGAGCACTTTTCTTTTAATCCTATCTCTACCGTGCCCTCTGAGAAAGATAACAGACTGAGATGAAACATTTAATTACTCTGCTTTATGAGACAACAGCTAGCTATCCCACAAAAAAAGGAAAACGGTCTCCTTAGACTGACACATCAAGTGTACCCGCGCTTGAGTGATTGCTCTTCTCATCTACAATTCGAAACTGAACCCACAATACGCATGCTGGATATTTTACTGTTTAAATTCCATTGCGGTTTTCGCTGCACCTACATCGTGTTAACTACATTTCCGTACGTAATTAATATAAATAACCCCACTCGCATACGATACTATCCGCTATAAAAACCATAGTCAGAACACCTCAGAAAGGTATACATCAATTCTGCTATTCTTCTGACTTCTGCAAAGCACCACCGTACTCCATTCTAATGGTCAACAATTCGTGCCAGCTGCATGCCTGCGTACGGTACAGCTAACACACTGTGTGATGCTGCTCATGTGACTGATTTACACAAGCCCTGCATTTTATGATGATTAATGAAAGGATCCCTAGAACAAAGGAGAATACTTACTCTGGGGGGTCCAGCGTTTTCCTCTCAATCACTGATGACATTTGCAAATTATCCTTTGCTCGTAACCCAAATCTCTTTTGTATATTTGATCACTCGCGATTTTTCACGGCGTGGTGTCCTTTCCGTACGGTTGATCTTCCAAATGTAAGTCACAGTTCGAGTTTTTTTTTTGATCCTCTTTCAAGCAATTCCAGCCAAATCTTGTTTTCCAAGTCAGTCCTTGCTCTCAGAGCTGTTTGTCTTGCTTCGAGGCAGGTTTCAGATTCAGATCTGATACTAATTTTAATTTCGTGTCATATCTGGTTTTACATGCTGCTGACAACCAATAGATTAATTCTCCTCTGTACTTGTGTGTGATCCCAGGGTTGGGATTAAAATGTCTCAGCTCTGCGTGCGCTGGCTGGCATTTGTATCTGTACTTGTTCTGTGAAAATTTCTGTAAACACAGCCCTCTTCTCTAGTTTCATTTCCTTTTTCCTGCTCACGACTCAAATACAATAGAAGGAAATTACATTTAAAGAGACAGCGGCTCAATTTTGACTGGGCCCTTGGGGTTAAGTAATGTAGAGAGCAGTATCACGACCCGCTGTCTTCTTAAAGGGGTAGGCCTTCTTTTCTGAAGCCTTCTGTAGGGCGCCAGGATTTGAAATTTTTGTAAAGTTTTAACCTTACCTTTCCGCTGCACTGTCACACATTAGCAATGACACCCCTAATTTTACCTGTCAGAAATCGTATAGGGTTGAGACATTTCTTACCGAAACATGTTTTTTTGCAGAATAGGTAACCTCGACCAATGCAGCATATTTGTTTACTCTAAATAATTAGAATTAAGACTAAGTGTTGTAGGTTTTTTCAGTTGTTTCGATTGTTTTTTTATCATTTCGAGGTATTTTTAGTTAAGGTATTATAGTTCTCTGCAACATTTAAGAGGAAAGTTAGAAAATATTTTTTCTACTGTAAGGTCATGTAAGCCACCCTCCCTGCGTCTAGGGGTATGGCAGTGAATGTCCTAGGAAGGGGGTTGCTATACAGCAGAAAGAGTCCACGTACCTTGTCAGACTGGCTGACCAGACCTGATGAAACCGTGGTGCTGCCGAACCTCTGGCTACAGTGCATGCATGGGCTGCCAAAACTATTTACAATGTTTCATTTTTAAATTTATTTAACTTTCGGGCCTCGATATCCTGAAATCATAAATGCACTCGGAGGTACAGCACCCAAAAGAACTGTGGGTCCGAATTCCACCGGGACTCCCGACCGGAGATGAAGGGGAGCACAGATCCGCAGCTCCCAAAAGGTAAGCCCAATTTGGGGTGCTTACACTCTCCCCCCATTGAATACACCCAGATATTTTAGTTGAGGTATCATAGTTCTCTGCAACATTTAGGAGGAAAGTTAGAAAATATTTTTTCTATTATAAGATCATGTAAGCCCTCCCTCCCCACATTTAGGGGTATGGTGGTGAATGTCCTAGGAAGGGGACGCTATATAGCAGAAAGAATCCACATACCTGGTCAGCCTGGCTTACCACACCTGATGAAACCGGGGTGTCCTTGGACCTCTGGCTACAGAGCTGGTCGACTGGAGAGATGAAGAACACGGGCCTTCCCCTGCCTAGCCTTGCCATCTTCGCCTCAGAGGCCTTTATAGACAGTCTTCACCACGCAGGCCTCTCGTCATCTTCCTCAATGGTCCTGTGGTTCTTCCATGACACACCCTGGATACTTGCTAGGAGCTGGGCTGTGGAGACAACATCTTGTTAGCAACAAATAGTTCATCCAAACAAAACGAGGCAAACACCAGAACTGCAGATATGAGGGATCCCATTTATTGAACAGTTAATAAAACAGGAACGGTCACTCCATCGAGCAGAAAGCACACGTTACTCTGGCCTGAAAAGATCACATTTGAAGTTCAGTAGGTGCTCAGGACCGTGAACATTTATTATTTATTAGCTTTTGTTTACCGGGTAAGCACACTAGACAAGGAATGCCTATTTTCAGGTACGACCCGGGAGATTACATGAGTATGGTTTACAAAACAGTGTGAGGGAATTACAACAATGTGAAATACAAGCAATGAGCAGGGTGATACAAACAAACAGATACAAGATGAACAGATAAGCATATACATCAAGGGTAAGAACAAGCAAACAATAGTTACATTTCATGGAAATAATACAAGCGCGATTTCTAATAAATACCATTATACAACTACCAATGCAACATACATTTTTACAGAGAATTCTGTAATGCATGCTGTCTCATTAAGGAAGGTCTCGTTCAGTACCTAAGTTCCCGGTAGCTACCTTGAAGGCTAGGCAGCCACAGTCCAAAACGCAGGCAGCTTAACTTTGTGGCCGAATCAGGCCATTAAACAAACAGCGACAGTTAATTCTCCAGCCAGAACCAGGACAGTCTGTAAGCCTGAGGTCACCATGGAACCAGGGGAGGTGCCTCCGAATTCCCTGGCTCCCAAGAGACCCTGCTCACAGTCCCTCCATAATTAATGCACACATATACAGTCTCTGGGACCAGGGGCTTTGCCCAAACCCCTGGATCCCCTCACCTCCCAGGTACTATTCGCTTCCTAAATCCATCTTCCTCCTCAGTGGATCCCACTCAACAGTGGTCCTCAGGGACGAACAAACTCAGCCCACCCCCATGCTGCAGGCTCCTTGCAGGCTCTCTTCCTTCCCCCATTCTGGTATGAGTCTCTTTGATGCCTCAGCTGGGGCACCACAAATAGCGGCCGCCTCCACGTCCCTATCGGTCTCCAAGACCCATTGCTGCAGAAGAAGAAAAAAGCGGCCTTAATGGCTGAGCGGGCAGTCACTGCTGCTCCAACCTCTCTCTCTCTGTCTCCTTGATGATTTCTTCCCCAATTCCTGCCTGTACCTCGTTTTTGTCTCCATCTTACACAGGTGCCAAAAATAACCCACCAACACGGAGGTCCATTCTGGACCTTTTTCCCCCAGACACCAAAAACAACTGTCCCACAAAGCCACCTGGGACTTGTAGTCCCATTAAATAACTATTTACAGTGCTCCTACATGGCACCCGCCGGCACTCAAACTACTGCCTCCCAAATACATGGAGCTGCCGTGACAGGAAATCTTTCCCAGATGGTGGCCATGCTACAGCCCATGCCTGGGCTGCCAAATCTATTTACAATATTTCATGTTTAAATGTATTTAACTTTCAAGCCCCAGTACCCTGAAATGTGCCTGGAGGTATGGAACCACAGCACCAGTGCTCAGTCCACCTGCCAACAGACCGAGCACCAGAAATCTCAATGGCCGGAGCCACAAAAAGAACTGCGGGTCCGAATCCCGCCTAGGATCCCTGGCTGGCGATGAAGGTGAGCACAGAGCCACAGCTCCCAAAAGGGCAAACTTGATTTGGAGGGCTTACAGTCAGGACATGTAGTATTTGTTTTTTTTTGGGGGGCAGGACACAACTGCTGAAATCAAAACTGTCCTTGCGAAAATCAGGACATGTGGTAATCCTAAAACCTTCTGTGGCCCATAGTGATAAGATGATCAGCCACTAGGGCTCTCCGAGCTCTAAATCCTAATCCCCCAGTATTAGGCCAACCTTGGAGCTAAATGGGATCTGGGCACCATAGATGGACCTCCAACTCTTTTTCTGGCAACACAATCTACGCTTCTGTGAAGTAGGTGCTGCAACACACTGAACACAGACTTTGGAGTGGAAATTCATATTTTTTTTTTTCATCTGTGTTTTTGGCTCCTCTGCTCGGCAGTGCAGATATACCCCCATCAGAAAATATGCAGGTCATCACAGAACTCAGGTGGAGATTTATCCCTTGATTTCCTTCCAAACTACAGTTCCCTAGCCCCATAGGGCCGCTGCTGTGGGGACTAAGGTCCCTGAAGGAGCATGCCACAACATGATCCACCCAAACACATCCCAACATCCTTTGCCTCAACAGCTGCTCCGCCATCCCTGCAACTACAGGTAGTGGTTGCACAGCGAAGTACAGCTGAGGTGCTGTCTTCCTTCCCATAGTCAGCCCCAGTGACTGAGGTGAATTCCTGAACCCAGGTCACAAGCATCATGGGCAGTAGTGCCACTGCTGTGCAGACGGGCCCTCTGAGAAAGTCATATTATTTTGTGTTGCTCAGTTATCAGCAAACTTCAGGAACATGAAAGCACTAATGTCTGCAGAATTGTTCTCAGCTTCAGCCTCTGCGATGCAATGATGTATCCCATATTTTGTCTCCTTTTCCCACGCTGTGTCCTACACTGGTGTAGAGGAGTTGAAAGATGTGTTTTGTTTACAGAAGAGTTCTTCTAAAGAGTGAGACAGTCTAATGAAAAGGTTCACCAATAAATTGAAACTCAGTTCATATAATTCTGGAGGTCAAAATTATTTTACATGGAAAAAGAAAAATACTTGAATACAAAAAGTGTTAATATGTATTGCACAAAGATTCAGGCTACCAAGTGGTATCTGTGCAAGTCTTTTTATTAATCACTGTTATTTGTGTATTTATTTGCTACGATTTGCCTCGGTTACCTCACTCCTTCGGGCCAACCTAATCCCCAGCACCTGCTGAGATATTTTGCTGTCCTCCAGAAACCTCCTTCTGATAACAAGGTGCCCAACAGTCAGAGGCTTCCAGTTTATCCCTGCATGGGGGCGGGGAGGGGTCTGCTACCAGCCAGGGTAACCAGACTGTTTACCACGATGATGGCTGATTGGTTTCCCAGAACTTCAGAGGCCTAGTACTTAGGTGGGATAGTGGCTGGTATTTGGCATGCCAGGCTGACTGATTTTTTCTCCTATTCTCCTTCAATGTCCCAACTCTCCCATCCCCCCTAGGAGGCTCTTCCCAGCACTCCTTCCTGTAGGTGGGGTCCAGCAGACAACACGTTATCACCCATTCCATCAATGTCATGTTGCTAGCCACCATAGGAGGCCCTGACGTAGCTGGTGAATTTTGATCCCCACCCAACTCAGCATGCTATCTCCACAGCACACCCAAGACTCCAGAGTCTCCAACCCAGTCCGCCCTTATGGTAATGCAGAAGAGCTATTTATTTATTTAAAATTGGCTCTAATCAAGATATTTGTTTATTTTCTTATTTGTTTTTAATTATTTGGTAAGATACGCTAGGCATACAGGTGCCTATTTTATTTTGGGCACAACCTGGGAGAGTTACAGAAGCAGTCAGAGACAATCCCCATGAAATACAGCATCTCATTTTTGTGGACTTTCCAGGGAGTCAGCATTAGTCATTTCAGCAAAGTAGCTCCAGTTATAATTAACATTCACATAGTTCGTGCATACAATATACAAAATATTAAATAGCAAACTGCTCACGTTATAACTTGCAGTCATGCTCGTAAAGTACAGAGTTACAGGCAGTTGCATAGTTCTTTCTTGGGCAAAATAAGATTGGACTGAAAAGCTGACAGGCTGGAAGCATTTTTTTGGGTGTGTAGGTAACTTGTCATACCAGGAACATCGGCTAATAATGCTGGGACTGTAGTGCAGCACTAGGGGGTGCTACACTGTTGAGGTACCACCTTTCAGATGAGACATTAAACCAAGGGGTCCCGTATGCCCATCTTGGGTTACTTCACAAGTTGAAGTTATAGGTGCCATGGCACTTATTATAAGAGTTGAGGATCTTCCCCAGTGACCTGGCGTGCAATCCTTGGTCAGAGAGAAGGTACATTTAACCCTCCACCACACATGCACACACGCAGCACACACACACACACACACACACACACACACACACACACACCAGGGCACACTGGAAACAAGCTGACCCAGCTCAGTGTGCCTTTCCTGGTCAGTCATTACATAGAGAATAATGCATGGAGTGATGTGCATTATGAGAATTTAATGCACACCTGAGGTGTGGAATGCTACATAATCTCAAGAGTGAAGCTCAAGTGGTTAATAAAAGCATCCTACGCCAAGGGTGTGCATTAAGTTCAAGTATGCACACCACCCCACGGTCTGTTTTTTATAATCACTGGTGAGCATTTTTTTCCAGCAAGATTACAGTGACTTTATGCAGGCTGTTGGATGCATGGGCTAAAAAAGAGGAATTTAACAGGTAAACAGTGCACAAGCTATAAGAAATACTTTATGAATTGCAAGGAATGGTAGTTTAAAATAAATGGCAAAGTCAGGAACACAGATTTGGGCTTGCAACAATGGCATAGTAAGAAACACAGTACAAATTACTAGAAAACTGTGGGTTTTTTAAATGTGAGAAAAGCAGCCTTTGAAATGCACAGTATTTGGTACAGTGGTGCTGATATTTAGATTCTTCCAAAAAAGTCTCAAAAATGTATTAACATAAAAAAATGTATGGTTTTATTATTTTCTGGTCTTCCGATTTTCTTTAGTAGCAGATTGCTGTCACGAGATCTGGTAATCATAGAGATTCTAGGGGCTGGCAGTATAGCCTAGAGGTTAGAGTAATGCGACGTGAATGAGCTTGGTACATCCAGCAGACAGACCTGGGTTTGATTCCCACAACCTCCACTTGCATACTCTGTGACTCTAAGTAAGTCACTTAACCTCCCCAGTGCTGCTTGGTCATCCCTGAAACCAGGCATCTGTACCTAGTGGGCTTTACCTGGTTACCAAAGCAAAACATGTAGTGAATACTGTAGAAAGAGCTGAGGGATAGGAAAAAATGTGCAGAGATTAGGGCACTAAAGAACTTTTTTAAGAAGGTAAATATTCTTTACAGACCTTGTATTTAGAAAGGGCACTTGTTATATCAGTGGTTCTTTTTTCAACCTGAATGAGACACAGTGAGTGTGAAGCTTCTCGCAGTCACAGTGCGAATGTTCATTGACAGCAGCTGTGCGGCTGTGAGAACAGGCCTCGCGTTCACACTTTCAGATTCAGCGCATCCACCATAATAACCAGCTGGTTAGTACAGCAAATAATAACTAGATGATTCTATAGAAAAAAAATGCTCACCAGTGATTATAAATAATTTAATAGCCTATTCCAGAAATCAGGAGCTAAGTAGGCAAAAGCCTGCCTGTTCATTTCCCTATTAACACTG
Source organism: Neoceratodus forsteri (assembly GCA_016271365.2). Taxonomy (NCBI): domain Eukaryota; kingdom Metazoa; phylum Chordata; order Ceratodontiformes; family Ceratodontidae; genus Neoceratodus; species Neoceratodus forsteri. The sequence goes on along the minus strand of CM028133.1, from coordinate 268,325,157 downwards.
AGGGGTTTGAAATGCACATCTGAGGATGAGTGCAGTGAGTAGGTGATGGATGTGAGAGGAGATAGTTTCAGGTTTTCCCATGGACACAGTTGTATACCATGGTATACCAGTGATAGTTTCTAGGATGCAGGAAGCTCAGCCGTTTGAGCTTTTCATAGTTACACAATAGCACAAACATGCATAACTTATTGTAGTGGTGATCTGAGGGGAGTAGAATGGTTATACTCATACTTTGGTAAACTACATCTCCATAATCAATTTTTTTTTCATTTCTTTTGCCCTCCAGTTACTGCTGACTGGACACCCCTCAGTCATCACCCAGCCTGCTCCTGCCCTGCCTGAAACCCTCCCTACCTGTGACCCTGGTCCTCCGATCCACCCACGACTCACCTGCAGGCAACCCCCCAGCTTGCACCCCTTGGAGCGGGGCCACCTTCTACTCCTCAGTGTCCCCATACAAATATCAAGTGGCCTTCAGGCAGAGGTGAAGGACAGAGGATGGCAGGACCCTGGTGGGTAGGATCCCGTGGTGGGCATGGAGGCTGTGGAGCAATGTCACCCATACAGTCAATGGGGCATTTTCTGGTTCTGTCAGGTACTCCTCCCCCCCACTTACGATAGGAGCAGCCATGCAGTGACATCAAGGGGAGGCGCACATGCTCCCGTGCATGCCACACCAAAGTCTGCCACATCCCACCATCCCGTTGAACTGAGGGCTTTCGGCTCAATACCCCATAGCCACCGCCAGGAGGTATACTGTTGCCGGAGACCTCCACCCATCCACCCACTCCAGAGAAGGTGAGCAGTCCATTGGATGCTCAAACCTTCTCCCTCTAGCTGACCCTCCAATGTCCTAGGCTTGCTTCCAAACCTGGGTTGTCAGTCCCGTAAGCGGTAGCGCTACTGCTGTGCCAGCGGGCTGACATTCCATAAGCAATTGTGGGAAGAAAGAAGTGGGAGACCACTAGCTTTCTAGCATGTGTACTTAGATCTGCAGAACACACTAAGAATTGGCACTACTGGGGCTAGGATGTACTCTGTGTACTTACTGAAAACAAGTGTGGGGTTGATCCAGACACATATACAGTAGTAGGTATTTAAAGGGGAACAGTCAGCACTAACAGTCCCATGCACAAGTGTGTGGCTGGTCCCAATTTGCACTGTGTATGCAAAAACATAGTTTTTACTTACTATTTACTTCTGTATAGTAGATTGCATCAGACTGATTGTGCTGACTTCCAAGCTAACATTTTCTGTAATTACAAATTCCAGAATATCCTGCAGCTGATTTCCAAGCAGGCTGCAGCAGTAGGAGATTCAGTGGCCTTCAGTTCATGTTAAGAGTTCTTATAAGCTCTGATCTTTTGTTTGCTGGTCCCCCTTCTCCCCTAGGTTAAGTACAGTCACAGAGGACTGTATGTAGCCCTGGGAGAACAGCAGGACAAGCAAACATCTGATTCTGGGATTTGTAGTTACAGAAAATGTCAGCTTGGAAGTCAGGAGAATCAGTCTTAAACAATCTACTATACTGCAGTAAACAATAAGTAAAAAAAATCTGTTTTTGCACACAAAGTGCATATTATTGCCAACACCACACTTGGGTGTATAGCTAATAGAGCTGACTGTTCCCCTTTAAATAGGCTGATCTGTTCAACAGAGTCACCCTCTAGGGTTGTGATGCACATTAGGGTATCAGTTTTTGGTTGGGAAGGAGTACCAAAGACCACTAGTCCTGCTCTAGTTCTGGAGTAGTCTGATTATCACTGAGAGTACCCCGATTTCCACTAATCCAATCATCACTACTGCTCTTTAGGGGCAAGTCTCATCAAAAGTCATACATTTATGTGTACTGGTTTGAAAACTGGATACATTTCTTACATGCCCTTTTCAGAAATGCAACTCTGTGTGGATACAACCTTTTATTTTTGCAAATACATGACTTTAGGAAAAAGAGAGAAAGAGAGAAGGAACGAAAGAGAGAAAGAAAGGAAGGAGGGGCGGGAGGGAGGGAGGAAATGTATGTCAGCGGAACTCTGAAGCATATCTCTCAACTGTCCCTGATATTCAGGGACATCCCTGATTTTCCCTCAACATTTTACTCTGTCCCTCCTAAAAATTCTGTTTCTGTGATTAAATGGCGGGGGTTATAGGCACAAAATAATGTCAAACATTAAAGTTACAAACTTGTTCTTCCTTAGAAAATGCATTTTACACTAAGCCCTTTATTCTACCAGCTTCCTGAGTGAATATCTTCAATTTTGAAGAAGTGTCCCTGACTTTGGTCCTTTGTCCCTGATTTTTTTAAGCCTTGTCCCTGATTTATGAGGCAGGAGGTTGAGAGGTATGCTCTGAAGAATTTCGAATTCATGTATTCCAGGTTACCATTCTGTATGTGTGTGTGTGTGTGTGTGTGTGTGGTGCTGGGGGGGGGGGATTCTACTACTGGAATAATGCAGAGCTTTGAATTCTTCTATTCCTTAGCTGGCCTTGAACCCAGGCCACCCGGAATAAGGCACTTATTTCTTTCTGTCTTCTGTTCGTTTGGGTTCCATAAATGTGCACACTGCATCCTTGTGATTGAAAACATACAAAACAGATGTTTTGGAATGTGTAATGACCACTGAAGACAGTGATACAGTGGCGATCACACAGATATGGTGAACAGACAATGACACATTAAAAAACAGAGAGGGCAAAAGAGGTAGAAGAGTTGCTCTTTATGGGTCATGTGGACAGCCGTGGGTGTTTGTGGGTGTGCCGGGAAGGGCTCTCACTTCTAAAATGCTGGTGGGGAAGGCGTAGGATCAACCAGATAGCATTTAAAATTAAATATGGCACAGCAAGTAAAAAAAAATCTTGTATTTATTACACTGCTAATTGGGCTCTGCTTCACACGGAGGTGAGGCCCAACAGGAGGTGGACGTTTCCCTTTAAAGGAACTAAGTGGAAAATCTCAGTGTTCCTCTATAAATGGCTGGTGTGGAGTTTATTAGCAAGAGTATTTCATCCATTAATTTGGTGAAAGCATATAGACACCTAGATTTAGATGAAATAAGAGACCAGGCCATTTTAGAAACTTTAGACCAGTTGTGTGAGGGGCAAATAACTCATTGTAACAGGGGACTTCTATATGTCAGGTATCAACTGGCAGATGCAGTATAAGAAAACAAGTCTGGGAAGGAAATTTACAGATATGCTTAATCATAGCTTGGTTCAGCATGTGAGGGAGACAACAAGAGACAGTGCAATTTTAGATATTCTCATTGCTGATTCAGAGAGTCTGATAAGTAATTGCCTCATTAGAGAAACTTTGGGGGACAGTTGTATTTATTTATTTATTCAAAAACTTGTGACTGGAAAAGGCACACTGAGCTAAGGTTCATTTCCTGGTGTGACCTTGGTGTTGTGGGATTGAGTGTGCAGAAGGAAGGCGAGGACTGTCACACTGGCGCAGTAGTGGGGATACTGCTTGCGATGCCAATGCCCCAGGTTTGGAACAGACACAGGGAGTCAGAGGGCTGGCCGGGGGAGGAGGATTGAGTGCCCCAAGGACTTCTCTCCTCCTCCTTCGGGCGGGAGGGTGTGAGAGCATTCAATGCGAGATTGACCCATGGTGGAGAACAGGGGGAGCCTCTGCCAAAGCTGAGATGTAGGGAAGCATGCCAGACGTTAGCGCATAGTGCATGATGTCATTGCACACCCTGCCTCTCAGGGACCTAAGCATCTAAAGAGTGCCGGCCCGACTGATGATGCCCTGTTTCTCCAGTTCCACTGCGCCCACCTGCAACACTCGGTTAGTGACCTAACTCAGTCCTCCGTCGGGAATGGCCCAACTCCATGGTCCCGCCCAGGGGGTTGGTAAGCCAGGGAGGCACACCGGCAGTTGGATTGTCTTCCGGGTACCTAGTTCAGGCTCCATTAGGGGAGCACCTACTTTGCAGCCCTGCCCAGGGGGGCAAGTCTAGGAGAACCACCACCAAGGTAAGTCCTGGGGGGTGGGCGGAGGTCCGGGGAGAGAACAGGCTGTGCCACCAAGGGCTAGGCACCAGAAACATACTAAAAAAATATAAAAAGGAAGGATGGAAGGTGAGGACACAGATTAGACAATGCAACACACCTCAGTTTGGTTTTGTTCAAGGAGAGCTTATAATCTGGCAACCAATCAAACTCAGAATAAAAAGTCAATAACATGAAAGTCCAGTACACCTTCAGTTGCACGATAGAAGTCCAGTGACCAGTGAATATAGGAACAGCAATCTTCCCTTGCTCTGGGTGTGACTCTTAGTTAGGCCTTCACACCTGGATCTCTGATACTCTACCCTTCCTTGAAGCAACAGGAGAGGGACTGAGATCTTACCTCTGCTAAGGCTAGGCAGCTACTGAGCATGAGCAGATCTGATCTCTGTATCTTCCTTGGCAGTTTTTATACCCACCATTTAGATCACTAGATCTGCCCATTCATCCAATTAGACTTTGAAATGGAGGTACAAATGGTAAAGCAAAAGTCAAAGCGGGCACACAAACAGCAGTTTTTACATGGACCTCTTTAGGCCAATATCTGCACTTTAAAGCATTAGTGTAACAGGTATAACAGCTTAATAGCTATGTCTGTAAATGTTCTTTAAGTCCTGCCATGATCACTGCCCTTTGGCCAGGGACAGCCCTCCTGTAGGAACTATTAGCAATCTGGAAAGGAGGCCGACCCCACCCTAAGCAGCCATATTGCATGCAGACACCAGATAATAGCAAGCAGCAGGTAAAAAATACATAATTTCCTCTTTCTTTACAACATCACTCAAACAAAAAACAAACAAACACAAAGTGTTTTAAACAGCTGTAATCTGGCAGGGTCCTTTAGCAGAAACTGTTTAGCATTGTTGTTTGGCTCAGGTATAAACTTTGGGGGGACAATGTCAGCTCTTCCTATCATTGTGAAGCAAAATTCACCAATCATTGGATTGTTCACCCACTAATAGGACACAGCATGAGATTAGAGGGAGGCCAATTAAGGGGTAATGTGAGGAAGTTCTTTTTCACAGAAGGGGTGGTGGATGCATGGAACGGTCTACCTCAGGAAGTGGTGGATATGAATATAGTGCAGGGCTTCAAACAGGCATGGGATAGGCATAAGGGAGCAATACAGATGAGTATGAATAGATAGGCCATTGACAGAGTAAAGGCCAATGGCATATTCATTAGGTAGAAAAAATGGGCAGATTGGATGGGCCTTGTGGTTCTTATCTGCTGTCAACTTCTGTGTTTCTATATTTCTACATAAGTGTTTGTAACTGCATTTTAACTGCTTGTTTGGGCCATATACAAGAATTCAACACATTGCTCAATATGTGTTTTAACAATTGTAAGTCCCCTCCTCAGTGTCTAGGGGGTATGCCAGGTGGTAAAGTCTGTGGGAAGGGGCATTCACAGCAGAAACCACAAAAATTCCTTACAGGGATGGCTGGCATTGATAGGAGTTCACTTGTGCAGGGACACATGCTTCTTCTGTTGCTGGGCTGCAATAAACTTTGAGTTAGTAACCACAAACAGTTCAAAACAAATGACTGATGGCCACACGGAAGAGAAAACAGGGGTCCCATTTATTTTATAACAAATCACTCCATGGAGGTAAGACACTGAAACAATTGATTTTTCAGTCCTGACCACTGAGGTCATGAAGGTTGCTAGTGTCCATTGTGCCCACTATGGCCCCACTAACTTTGGGCAGCTTTTCATTTAGGCTGGGTAGTTATGTTACAGTACAGGCAGCTTTAAATTAGGGTCAAAATGGCCGTTGAAACTGTAGGCAGCAGGCAAAATGTAATTCCTTCTTTCTCTCAGCTCCATTCTCTGTTCTGGCTCCCTTAATTCACAGCAGCAAGCCCTTTAACATAGGCTACCACTCCTTTCTCAAGCTTCAGCACAAAAGTTGGGCTGTAGTGAGCGACTCCACCCTTGGCGTCAGGATGAACGTCCCCACCATGACTGCCACCACCGGGCTGGCATCTTGCACTTCGGGGCTGTCTCTCTTTCTCTCTCTCTCTCTCTCTCCCTCCCTCCATACTTCCTCCCACAGAAATTGGGCCCTGGCAAGCGACTTCACTCAAACTCACCGGCAAACGTCCCGACCGCAGCTGCCACAGTCGAGTTAGCATCTGAACTCCAGGACTATGGATCTTGCCCCGGCTTCCCTGGGCCTCTCTTTCTTTCTGGCTCCATGATTCTCTCCATAGACATATGGGCACCGCTGTAGCCCACTATCACCTAAAGGCTGCTCCCCCTCTGGTCGGTCTCTCTTTCTCTCTTCTCCCAGCTGGGCGACACACAGGCATCACCATTCTTTAAGGGCTCACAAATCTCTGCTCCATGACCTCCTTCTTTTTGGCCACGCATTTCTTTCTGTGCTACTGGGGGCACTTTGGAGGACCCACACCACGGACACCCCATGGACCAGGCTGACAACTGCCAACACGTCACTCGCCAAACTGTCGGTCACCCAACCCGTGGAAAACCTCTGGATCCCCAGAGACTGGACAACTGAACCCACTCTACTGCAGCTGTGCATTGGATCTCTTCTTACTTCCCAGCTCTCTTGGTGGCAAAAAAACCCATCTTGTACCCCCATGCACCAACGGTGAACTCCAGCCCACAGAAGTTCCCGCCAGTGTGACAGAGTGGGGAATTAACCATTTAATTACTGGATCAAAAAAAGGACCTACAGTGCACAGAACATGCACACACCCTGCAGGTGTGTGTGTGTTACATTCCTCCACGGCCTTAAACACTCACTGCCCTTGATGAATATTTACACCAGCTACCCTCTGCACCAGTCGAGAAGGTACGCCCACTCCCTTCTCTTTCTTATCACAGACTGGCTAGGCAGGCACACTGCCATAATGCTGTTTACTACTCCCAGACACGAACTGCTTCCCAAAACCTGTAACTACAGCTAAAGGGACACCCTGGCGACCCAGCCACCTGACCCGCGCAGGACATATTGCCTAGCTAATTCAAGGGCGGTGTCCCAGTCCTACTTATGACTAACTATACCTAAACTTCTGCCTAACTACCTACATGCTGCCAAGCTGCCAAAGCCTTACCCATTAAAGTTTACAAAAAAGCATGCAAACAGTGCAATAACAGATTTGTTTTCTCTAACGTGTACATGGAAACAGCACTTTAACCCTTAACCCACTATAAACATATTGTAATTATACAATACTGGAAGCAAACACGGTAAACAGTAGCCCAACACATATTTAAGGCTGGTGGATATACAATTTACCCCACTCCCCCATGCATCATGGTGCAACTATTTAGTCCAAATAAAATGTTCCAAATGCCCTAAGTTCCACAACTTTTGCAACTAAACTTTAACATAGATAGGAAGGGTTGATCTCACCCGATCCTGCTAACTCTTGTACTAGTACACAGTCTCTTTTAACAGTGGGCATCACCTCCGAGGTAGGAAACAGGTTAACTCGGGGCAAGAAAACTGAAACAGTCCACCGGCCATCAGTAGTCACCTCACTGATATGAAAAGTAGTAACGGGGATTCGGTTTGGTGATCTCCTGGCTAAATGAGTCAAGGCCCTTCATGTAGTGCTTGGTACCTCTCCTATTTAGATCCTGCACTGGGGCAAAAGTCTTAAAGAGGGTCAGTCCCTCATAGGTGTGGCGAGCGCAGATTCCCTTCACAATTTGCTGAATCTCCTGTAGAGCCATGGAAGAGCTTTCTAGACCCAACTTGTGCTTCTTGTAGAGTTTGTCCAAAGTACCCCAATATACCCAATCGGTGCAGTTCTCTTCTATGAGGTCCCAAAGTCTTTCTGGCAGATAGGGGTAAACATATTGTGGGTGGTCCTGCCAGATCTTGCGTCTTATAATTCTTTCAGCCTGACTCCATTTAGGCAGACTGTGTATACACAGGGCCTTGGAGCCTGCCCATCCTGGAGCCACGCAACCTCTCTGTAGTGCTATACCTGTGGGTCCCCATTGTGAATACCCTCATACATGTAACAGCCTCCCTGACACTCACACTCACCTGGGCTGCCCCAGTGTTTTCAGGGGCTCTCACAGCACCTCCCCGAGGGGCCGGGCCTGAGTCCTGACCAGAGTTTCTGTTGTACCTTGGTGCCTCCCCCTGGGGTCCTGGTGTCACCTCCTGTGGGTAGAACAGGTTAGCACTTTTTCCCAGGATCAGTAATGGTTTCCTCTTATGACTGCCTGCATGGACCCCCCTGGACCCACACTCCATCCCCAGAATAGTTGTAACCACACCCAGCAGATAGAAGCAGATGAACAATAAATAACCAGTTTTATTATCACACTCTAATACAGAGGAGGTGGGGACTATTCCCTTCGAACCTCCAAGATACCAAACACCTCTTTATCCACACTCTCCCCCCTCCTCTGGGTATACCCAGACCAGTCACCGTTGGTGGGTACCTCACCGTCCCTTAGTCTGCAGGCCTGCTGTATATCATTGGGGCCCTTGCACAGCCACCCAAGTCCAACAGTCTGTGGGTTGTGTGTTGGGGGCTCTCTCTAGCCCCTATTAGTCTAAACAACAAGAGAAAGTCTCCCCAGAGCCACTGCATGGGGTACTCACAGTGCCCTGGGAGGGCAAAAGCACTTGCAGTCCACCACATTGCAGTCCACTGGAGCTAGGGAGGATTCTTCACCTGCCTGCCCTCTAGCTTTGCTCACAGGCCTTTGGTTGCTGACTTCACCTGGCAGTCCTGTCTGCTCTCCTCCCCTTGGCTGCACGGTCCTTTATACTGGGGGCGAGCTCTGTGACGTGAACCTCCCCTATAAGCGGTTCCAAGGTCCGGACCCTGCTTCCCCAACTCTCTCCTGGCAGAGAACACACGCCCTGGTGAGGAGGGATTCCCGACTCCGGGACTGACTGCTGCTGTGGTCTCCAGCCCACTCAGTCAGCCCTGATGCTCTCAGGAAAAAAACTCACAGTTTTCCTCACCCTGTGCCAATCCACAGTCTGCCCCATTTCCTTCTTACCCTGCAGGCGGTGAAGTGAGGGGGATGAGAGAAACAGCCAGAGTAGGCCAACCTCCTAGCCAGCACTCCTATTCAGTGGGGCCTTCTTTTCTTTCTCCTGGTTCTCTTTCTCTCCCACCTCTCAACTCTCTGTCTCCTCTTTGTTCTCTCTCCACTTTGGCGCCAGTCCCTGCTTTTTAAACCCCTAGCCCTTCAGTGTCCCCATTGATTCTCAGCTCCCATGTGACGACAGTCTTCTGCTGGGAATTTTTCCAGCAGCCCGAGATCACCTGGAGGCATGGGGACCACCATCTTGGTTTCCCCACCAGCCTGGGGGATTTTGGGGTCCCCGGACTAATCTCACCAGTGAATCAGGCTGCCCCACCTTGCTTCCACAACTGGAGCTCATCTGGTCACTCTGTGTCTTTTCCCCGGTCCCTCTGCTTGCTTGGGGACTGTGGAATCACTTAGCGCATTCGACCCATGGCTGTGGCGCCTGAAGAGCCTGCCCCTTTAATTTAGCCAGTGGTCTTGGCGCGTACTGAATGCACATGCGAGACCGCCATGTGTAATAAATAAAAAAGAAAAAAAAATGGAGCGTTGCTTCGCGCGGCCCGGGCCCCATCCCAGACTTCCCGGACCGAGAACCGACAAGTGTTTCACCACCAGCGGCACCAAGCGAGATGGTGTCTGGCTGCAACAAAGGGGTGCGTCAGTGCGACTCGTCCAGAACCTGCCCAGGACAGTGCGGAGGAGGGAGGAGCCCCACCCAAAGGTAAGTCTGTGTTGGGGGGGCTTACATACATCTTCCACCTTTTGTGACTCTTGGCTGAAAGGGTAGGGCACTCTTTCCAGGAGTTCAGATATACAGATTCATAGCAGGTTGGGATATCCCTCTCAAGGTCATCATCACTGATCTTCGTCGCTTCTTCCACAATCGAGGCAGGTGCTCTGGTTCTCTTCGGTGTTCTCTTTGCTGAGGACGACTTAGCACTTGATCCCTGGATGACTTTGCTGATTCTGGAATGGCAGTGCTCACTAACTCTAGGGACACTCCCACAGCTGGCTTCTCTGGCTCTCTGGGGGTCAACATCTTTGTTTGCACTCCATGACCCCCAGCCCTGGGCTACTGGCATTTCGGGCTGGGCTGCTCCGCAGGGAACTGGAGATTCCTTGGGGCTGGCCTTCACAGCCTTTGACACTGATATCATACTTAACTGGATGTTTATTTCTTCCCAACTCTCTAGAGCCGATTCTACTGATGCAACAGATCTGCTGGGCCTAGGGAAAAGCAGATGTCCAATCTCCAATGGGGTTTTTTCGCAGGCACACCATATACACTAGCAGCACAAATTTGCCTGGCCCCTCAAACTGGCACAGGGCACACTTGGTGGCTGTACATTCCTCTACCACCTCCGACATCCATCTGAGCAAAACAGAAGGGACTGTCACTTCTGAAGTGTCTGGGGCTTTTGCCATTGCTGACACTGTTCTGATTTTCTCACTTGCCACCAATAATTTTTCTAAATCTGCTGCTGTCCCAACCACTTTTCGAGCTCTTCCCTCTCCGGCGTTAAACTTGCCCAGAGATAGTTGCACTGCACCCCCATAAGTCTCTTCTGTCCAATCAACAGGCTGGCATAGGGCATTAGCATATCTCTCACATGTTACTAGTTCTTGCACTACAGTCCAGACCCACTGGCACCATGAGCTCTGCTTCCGAAGTCGCGAAATTCTTCACTGCTGTGCCACATTTTATAGTTCCAGTCAAGGTCAGAAACAAAGTCCACAGTGTGCACCCATCACTGTCCACTCCAAATGTCCCTGCACTCCAAAAACAACATCTCAGATGAGCCCCACATTGTAAGCCCCCCTTCCCAGTGTCTAGGGGTATGCTAGGTGGTACAGTCCATGGGAATGGGGCACTCACAGCAGAAACCTCAAAAGTTCCTTACCGGGATGGCTGGCATTGATAGGAGTTCATTTGTGCAGGGATGCAGGCTTCTTCTGGTGCTGGGCTGCAATGAACTTTGAGTTACTAACCACAAACAGTTCAAAAACAAATGAGTGATGTCCACACAGAAGTAAAACAACAGGGGTCCCATTTAATTTATAACAAATCACTCCATGGAGGTAGCACTTTTAAACAATTGACTTTTCAGTCCTGACCGCTGAGGTCATGAAGGTTGCTAGTGTCCATTGTGGCCACTATGGCCCCACTAACTTTGGGTGGCTTTTCATTTAGGCTGGGTAGCCGTATTACAGTACAGGCAGCTTTAAATCAGGGCCAAGATGGCTGTTAAAACTGTAGGAGGAGGCAAAATGTAATTCCCCCTCTCAGCTCCATTCTTTATTCTGGCTTCCTTGACTCTCAGCAGCAAGCCCTTTAACATAGGCTACCACTCCTTTCTCGAGCTTCAGCACAAGGTGGGTGACTCCACCCTTGGTGTCAGGGCGAATGTCCCAACCATGACTGCCACAACCAGGTTGACATCTTGCACTTCAGCGCTGCCTCTCTCTCTCTCTCTCTCTCTCTCTCTCTGTCTCCATACTTCCTCTCATAGAACTTGGGCCCTGGCGAGCAACTTCACCCAAACTCATGGGCAAATGTCCCTACTGCAGTTGCCACAACTGAGGTTGGCATCTTGACTCCAGGGCTATGTATCCCGCCCTGCCTTCCCTGGGCCCCTCTTTCTTTCTGGCTCCACAATTCTCCTGAGGAGATACGAGCATAGCTGTAGCCCACTGTCCCCTAAAGGTGGCTCCCCTCTGTCTCTTCTCTCTCTCTCTCTCTCTCTCTCTCTCTCTCTCTCTCTCTTCCTAGCAGGACAACATACAGGTGGCACCATTCTTTCAGGGCTCACAAATCTCTGCTCCATGACCTCCATCTGTTTGGCCATGGATTTCTTTCTGTGCCACCGGGAGCACTTCGGAGGACTCACGCTGCAGACACCCAATGGACCAGGCTGACGGTCACCACCACGTCACTTGCTGAACTGTCAGTCACCCAACCCACAAAAAATCTCTGGATCCCTAGTGAGCAGGCAGGCGGCCCTGCTCTACTGCAGCTCTTCACTGAGTCCCTTCTTATTCTCAGGCTCTCTCTCTCTTGGTGAAAAAAAAAAAAACTTATACCCCCATGCACCAATGATGACCTCTGACCCACAGAAGCTCCTGCCAGTGAGACAGAGGGGAATTAACCATTTAATCACTGGACCAATAAAGGACTTAAGGTGCACAGACCTTGTACATACCCGGGGGGGGGGTTACACAATTATCTACTGCTAACAGCAGCAGGATATACAACCACGTGGCTGTATTTCAGCTAACACAAGGTCCTTTGCTTAGGGTTTCTTTTTATGAAGGGTGGGGGGTCATGTATTCAATCCACCAATATGCAAACTAAAGAAAATGACTGCAATGGAAAAAGAAAGAACAGTGAAAGATCTAGAGGGAAGAGATGACTGTGAGTGTCCATCCCACAGTCAGAAACAGAAAATATTGGACACCAAAAGAAAAAATAGAAAATTGCTGTTGCAACAGTCTTAAAAAATGGTTTATTTATGAGACATCCTTACTCTGTTTACAGGTCCACAGACCTTGCAAGAGAAACTAAACCTCCTCCAAGGGCTGGATAGGTACCTACTCTGTCATACGCGGTGGAAGGGAACAGGGGAGGCAAATACATGACACGAATACGATATACAGTTAAATGTAAATAACACAGATACAGTTCATACTGTAGTTACAGTTAAATGGAAGACAGTACATGATTAAAACAGGAGTAAGTACAACGGGGCCCATGCACGAATGTGCGGAGTGCCTACGTGGCGCGTATGTGCGGTGCATAGCCACTCCACACCCATTGAGCCCTCTCGCATGGGATGCATGAAATGGGGCATGCAGCCCCTGTGCACCCGATCCCCTGGCCATGTGGACTGCAACACGCTGGGGCGGGCATGCCAGCACAACGCACCATGCACAAAGACCCATAGTGCCATTCACGGGGGGGGGGGAGTGTAACAGTGTTCAGGTTACGGTAGGAGGGACCCTGCTATAACTGCTATATGCACGCCATGCACACAGACCCCGTCTGGTCCAGGGGACTGTCCTGGTCCACCACAAACTGTACCCCAGCACTCGTCCCGCCCACCCAACCGGCACACATCCGTGGCCATCCCGATACTGCAGCCCCCACACAGGGGCACCAGCCCTGAGAATGCAGCAGAACCCCCACATCCCCCCGCAGACCCCTATGCCCCATCCTCGTACATGTTCATTACACTCCCCGACCAGTACGAGGCACTTTGTAGTGGTGCCCCAACATACTGGATATACTGCTGGCCACATGCACCGGGGCAACCACGGACACCCCTGCCATTGTCCTACCAACCACAGACCACATGCGGTGGACACAGAACATCCATCCCGGTATACCCCCATGCCTTGCTCCCATCCCCGACCCACAGTGAAGTTTGGTGTCCCTCTCGGCACCGACCACCTCCTCCTATCTCGTGTTGGTGCTGCAGCCCGATGGCCAGTGGCACAGTCCTCATCACCTCTCCTCAGCTGCCAGCCATCCAGGTGATGCTGGAGAATGCAGCCTATTTATAGAAGCGCATTCCCAGCATCATTTGAACAGCCAGCGCCATGGAGGTGTGCTGAGACCCATGCCGCTTGCTGTCGTGGGCTTGCACTCACTATTAATACAGGTACGAGGGGGTGTCGGTACTGCAGGGGATGGGGAGCTACTAACCACCAATGCTGGGACTGGGGGACTGTGCAGTGGGACCTGGGACTTGTGTGCGTTGTGGAGGGTCCTCCTGCCAGTCAGCAGGGATGAGTCAGTAGTGGGTGGACAGAGGTGGGGGAGGCTGCTTGTGTTGCACGGGGATGGAGGAAGCCATGTGTGGGGGCGGTGGGGTTGCTGCATCTGCCATCGGGTCGAGGTGGCATGTGTGTGGGGATTGCTGCACGGGTGCCGGAGCTGCCTTATGTTGGGGGGTGGTGTGGCAGTACAGTGGGTGGCCGCACTGCCCCAGGGGTTCAGCCAGGAGTTTGCCACCCAGCGGGGCATTGCCATGCATGTCTAGGTGTCCACTGGTGCTATTCACCTACACAGACCTGCACCCTGCCATGCCAGTGATCCACTCGGGACCCAGGCCACACATCCAATCAGATGCCCGACTGGGTCCGCTACTCTGCCCTGGCTGCCCTTCGTGGACCTGCATACCGGGGGGTGGAGCTGCGGACAGGTGGCGGCTGGTAATGAATACCGGCCTGTGTTCACCTACTCCACAAGCGTCGGAGATTCTGCCAGGCAATATCGTGCCAGTCGTGTTCCCACCCATTCGTGCATAGGCACCAATAAGAGTAAGCAGCAAAAGTGACCATAATATAGTTCAATTTACTGTATTTCAGAATTTTATTAAGGAAATAGGGACAGCAGCCTCTTGAAACTTTAAAGAGCAACTCTGCACTTCAGCATGTACTTTTATAAATATGATGTTTCAAGTGATTTTGTGGACCAATTTCCGGATATGGTACCTTAGGTCGGATCCATGTTGTCGACTGATGTTACAGTGACGGATTCATGTTGACTGCAACTGTGGTCAGCATAAGTCCATCTGAAAAGACTTTGTTTCTCTCGGAGGGTTTCATCCCCCTGCAATTCATATAATCAACTCCGAGTTGGAGTTGATTTGGGGAGGGAGTGCAGGACCCTGAGAAAGCAGTGCCGGGGGCCCGCGGTGACAGTACAGCGACCCGTCGCTGTATCACTGTACTGTCATTCACAGTACAGGTGTTGCTGTTCAGCCAGCATACACTTTTGGTCTGTGATACTCCTTCATGTAATTTTTAATATTTTATTTTCAACCTTTCTTTAGTGATAAGGGATCATAGTTTGGCCCCGACACAGTGGCTAGCTGATCCCTTCCACTTCCTGATAAAGCTACATGCCCCCGCGCTCAGGCACATACTGTAGTGACATCAAGCAAGGGACAGCACAGGGGTATGCCCCATTAAAATGGATGGGACTGATTTTTCCTTACATTGTAATACATTATGATGGTGACTTGGAGATTAATGAAGGCCACCAATCAATTAACAAGGGATGGCATAACAGGAAAATAAGGAAACTAATAAATACAAGCATTTGTCAATGCCAAATGTTTGCTTGTATGTTGTGTCAGGTAGATTTTGGTTGTGGTGTAGAGAATGAAGAAGGCAGAGTAGTACTGTAGCAAGATAAAGTTTGCAATGTCAATGTCATCTTTATTTATAAAAAGTTCCTTTCAAAACCAAGGCACCTGTACAAATTTAACAAAACCATTAATAAAACTAGAATTAACATATAAAATCTCATGGCTGCAATACTAATAATTGGCATATGCCATATTAAAAAGGAAAGTCTTTAATGCTGTTTTAAAACTATGGACGTTCGGGCTATCTCAAACCTGACGAGGTAGAGAATTCCACAGGGTTGGGGCCGCAAAACTGAAAGACCTGGTTCCAGATGTCTTCAAACGAACCCTGGGAATCTCTAGTAATTCCTTGTCAGTGGATCGGAGAGAGTGGGAGGGACAGTAGGGATGAAGGAGATCTTGCAGATAACCAGGTCCTGATCGTGTAGGGCCTTATAGGTCAGTAAACTGACCTTGAAGGTGATCCGCCACCGTACTGGCAGCCAGTGCAGTTCGCGAGGCACAGGCATTATATGACTGGATCTAGAAGAACCAGTCAATAGCCTGGCTGCCGCGTTCTGCACAAGCTGCAGGTGGTGAATATCAACCCCTGATAACCCAAAGTAGAGGGATTTGCAATAGTCAAGGCGGGAGGTAATGAAGGCGTGGACCAAAGTTGGATGATCGTCGGGAGGAACCAGGTGTTTTACCCGGGCGATATTCCTCAGATAGTAAAACGAGGTTTTGACAACTGCTGACATCTGCAATTTAAGTGTCAAGCAGTCATCAAACATAACGCCCAGGTTCCGCACCACGTCTGAGGTAGTTAACTGAACACCCCCAAGCTATAAGCCTGAAGGTGATCCAGCCAACAAACCCTCCTCCTGATGACCTGGGTCCACAACCAACACCTCAGTCTTTTCTGGGTTTAACCGCAGCCAATTCCCATTCATCCTTTCCTGAATCTTGGTGAGACAGTTGTTAAAGACCGAAAGGGCAGCATCCTGGCCAGGCACGAAGGACATGTATAGCTGAGTATCATCTGCATAGCAGTGAAAACTCAAGCCATACCATCTAATAATCGCTCCCAACGGCAGCATATACACCGAAAACAACATGGGTGCCAAAATGGAGCCCTGCAGAACCCCACAGGATAGGGGAAGTGATGGCGAGGAAAAAATCCCAGACACCACCCTCTGAGTCCTACCCTCAAGGAAAGATTGAAACCATCTGAGGACTGTTCCAGACACTTCACAGATGGATCACAGGTGCCCCAATAGCACCTCATGGTCTATGGTGTCAAATGCCGCAAAGAGATCAAGAAGGACCAAGATAGAACAGGTCCTTCGATCTCTCGCTATTAGGAGGTCATTAAGTACCAGAACAAGAGCTGTCTTGGTACTATGTTTCTTCCTAAATTTGGACTGGAGAGAATCATAAACATTGTGGCTGGACAAATGACCATCCAGTTGCGCTGCAACCACCTTCTTAATAACCTTACCCACAAAAGGCAAGTTAGAGACAGGTCTGTAGTTAGCCAGGCAGTCTGGGTCCAAGGAGGATTTTTTAAGTAGGGGCCGAATCACGGCCTCCTGTAGAGGATCAGGAAAGATCCCCTTCTCCAAGGACATCCAGACTATCTCAGCAAGGACCAGACCGATCTTATCCACACAATCCACTAAAAGATGTGTGGGGCCAGGATCCAAACTACAGCTGGTCGGACGCAGAGACTGAATGATCATCACAATGTCGCTGATCATGGGGAGGCTGAAGTCATACCACAAAAACTGGATTTCCAACATCTCCCGCTGACCATCACAACCCCCGTTGGGGAAGGACGAGCGGATACCCGACCTGATTGCGGCAGTCTTATCTGAAAAGAATCGAGCAAACTCCTCACACCATTCTTGAGAAAAAGCACTCCCAGACTGAAGACAGGTTGGCTTGCACAATCTGTCCACAGTCCGGAAGAGCTGAGCCAGTCGATTCCTTGCAGCAGCAATCTCCCTGGACAGGAATGCTGCCTTCTTACGAGTAATTGTCGATTGATAGACCACATAATGGTCCATCAATCTAAGTCTGTCGCACTCCAGGCCGGATTTCCGCCAGCACCTCTCCAACCTTCGTCCGACTCTCCTCAACTCCCTCAAAGCCTCATCAAACCAAGGAGACTTGGGGTGAAGAGTGAGGGGATGAACACACATAGGAGCAATGGAATCCAGGGCCCCTACCACCGCCTTATTATAGGCAAGTACTAGGTCCCCCTGGATCCATGCATTCACTCGGTATACCCGATAGGTCAAGCACCACCATCAGGCCATCTGGTGAAATACCCCTCAAAGGGTGGTACTGGACCATCTCCGTAGAGGCTGGCCTACTAGGGGTGGCCTCGAAACTGAACCCAATGGAATGATGGTCAGACCATCTGACTGGTTCCACCACCAAATCGGATATCTCCATCCCCAGGAGAAACACCAACTCCAATGAGTGACCACCAATATGAGTCGGGGAGGAAATAACCTGTGTGAAGCCCAGCGAAATCATTAGCTGGAGGAAGTCCTGACCAAACTGCGAAAGTTCATCGTCGACCCAGGCATTGAAATCCTCCAGAACCAACCATCTCGAGGATCCCAATGTCAGGTCGACAATGAAGTCCGCCACTTCCCGCAGAAAAATATTTCCATCTCCTGGTGAATGGTAGACAAGAAGTATGTTGCACCCCACACCCTCACCCATGATACATTCAAAGGAGCTGGTGGTTCCCACTGGCACTTCCACTAGGCCCAGATCAGATCTAAAACAGATGGCAACACCCCCGCCTCTACGATCCATCCTCGAGCGGTATATCACCGAGTACCCAGCTGGAATTGCTGATACCAACACTGGACCAGCATTTCCATCCAGCCAGGTCTCGGTGATACAAGCCAGGTCTGATGATCCAACAAGATCTGCTATTACTGCGGTCTTGTTCTTAATGGACCTGGCACTGCTTAACACCGCCCGAATAGGATGAGAACCCGAGGAAGACCGTGTAATGGAGTTACATGAGTAGTAATGTCTGTCTTATGTATTTTCATTTCTGATGCAAGATACAGGATTTTGAAGGTTTAAAAAATTCCCAGTCTTGTACCATAGGTGCTATGTAAAAATGGAATACATTAGTACAGCACTGTAGCATTTGCCGTGACAAATATGTTATGACATCATCCCACTACATCCAGAGTATGAATCCAGCATGTACATTGAACAGGTAAGCTCAAGGGAAGAGATTTATAGAAATTGTGCATGATGGTTATGTCTAATGACATGAGTAATTAATTACAAAAGTAGGCCATGACACGCATTACAACCCTTTGTGAGGGAAGGCTCCATGGTTCATCATAAGGTGTCGCCTGTGTGACAGAACACTGCACAGTGCATTCCTAGGCTCAGAGCAGTGGTGCCCGACAGTGTTGGCCCCCCCCTTATGCTGCCCAGCTGGCTCCTCAAGCTCGTCCATGAACCCGAACCACCAGCATAGAAGCACAACATGCTGCTTGCTGGACCAACGGCAGGCCCCACACACATTTTCTCATAACTTATTTTTTTACCCCAAATTTTTAACTTAGTCTTTTTATGACCCCCCCATTCTGAGCATAAAACTCAGACTATACCCCCTTCTGAGCATGACAGGTGTCATTTATAAAATACTGACTGAAACTTTATTTTGCGCCACACATGCAAAAACATGCTTTAGACAAGATTTGAATAATGTCACCTGTCGTGTTCATGAGGTGGTGTGAAAAATTGGCTATGTTGAAAATATGGGGTCAAAATATTGAAAATTACTAAAGTTGAGAGTAGGCGTTAAACAATTTTAATGTACCTTCATAACTTCGGTGTTTTTTTAAGACTTTGACCCCAAATTTTCAACCTTGTCTTTTTATGACCCCACTTCTTGATCCTGGTAGGTGAAATTTTTCAAATCCTGCCCAAAAGGTGATTTCACAGAGCAACTGTGAAATTCCTTTTGAACCAGATTTGAAAAATTTCCCCTACCTTGTTCATGAGGTTGGGTCCCAGAAAGGCCATGTTGAAAGTTTGGTAGAATAATAGCAAACTTTACGAGTGGACATTGAAATATTTCAGTGTCCAATCATAATGTGGTAATTTCACCATATGTTTTCACCAAATTTTCAACATTGTCTTCTTATGTCCCCACTTCATGGGCCTGGTAGGTGAGAATTTTCAAAACCTGCTCAAAATTGATTTCATGGAGCGACTGTGAAATTACAGTTTGGGCCAGATTTGAAAACTTTCACCTGCCTTTTTAATGAGGTGGGATCCAAAAAAGGCTATGTTAAAAATTTGTTGAAACAATATTAATAAATGACAAAGGTCTGAGTAAAAGTTCAAACGACATTAAAAAGCCATTAACCAAGCTTACCTTGTTTTTAGTTATTTGCTGTCAGCATTAGAGGAAGAAGCAGGAGGTGTTGTTGGAAGCAATAGGACGTGCCAGTGGACCGGAGAGAAGAGTGAGGGGGTGCAGGGATGGGGTGGTGAGTGCTGAGAGGGGTGTTGTGGGGGGAGGGGCAGTAAGTTGTTGCTGGATGGTTTTCTTGGTTTACAGGTACAGGGCACTGAAGGAAACAATTGGGAGGTGGCCAGGATAATCGACAATGGATGGGAGTTTATTTTTATAAACGAGGCATGGGGGAAGTGCTCGGGAGGTGGGTGGGATAATTGGCAGTATGTGGGAGTTTATTTTTCACAAATAGGGGAAGCGGGGAAGTGATCGGGAGGTGGGTGGGATACATGATAGTCGGGAGTTTATTGTTCACAAATAGGGGAAGAGGGGAAGCGATCGGGAGATGGTTGGGATACATGACAGTGGGTGGGAGTTTATTTTTACAGATGGGACATGGGGAAGTGATCTGGAAATGGGTGGGACACTTGGCAGTGGGTGGGAGTTTACTTTTATAAATAGGGCATGGGGACGTGATCCGGAGGTAGGCAGGCAAATTGGCAGTGGGTTTATCTTTACAGAATGGGACACCGGGGAAGGGATCGGGAGGTGGGTGGGCTAAACTGCAGAGGGTGGGATTGTTTTACAGAGAGAGAATTGAAGAAGCCATTGGGTTTGGGAGAAGGACAAGCAATGGGGGGGGGGACGAGCAACAGGCTGATCAGGATGGTGCTCAGCTGGCTGCTGGACATCTGTTGTAGATGAAAGCATGCAGCCACTCTCTGATAGGTGCGGCTGCCTGCTTTCAACTGTACAAAGCTTCCATCCATCACCAGCAGAACAACATCATGATCAGCCACGTTGATCATTGGCCTGTCATTGTCGAGCCCCTTGTAGCCTGAGCTGCACTGGATACGACAGCGACACACCCCTGAAGCCTACTACTGTAACAATATGTTTGCTGCACATGTGCATGCGAACATTAATTATAAAAAAGGGTCTCAGAAATGCTGCAATCTGATTGGCTGTTAGGATTCCAACAGCCTTACATTAATCCCTGTTACACTGTCATGTACAGCTTGATCACCATGGCACATGGATTCTTCCTGTCAGCATTCCATCCTCTAGCACTTCTGAATAACTGGAATGATGCATTCTGATTTTGATCCAGCAGTCTTAAACTGTTGGTGGAAAAACTATTTTATTAAAAATCTCCCTCTAAATGAGGTAAACATTCAAAAAGTATACTTTTTAACACTTTTCTTTTGGAATAGTTTTTCACAATAGCAATAAGGCACTCCCAGGAGTTAGATTAGCAGTCAGTCACCCCCTAGGGGCAATATGACACCCCTAGGGGGTGATTAACAGACTGTTAATCTAACCCCTGGTCATGCCTTATTGCTTAAATAATAGAGATTATATACACTAATGGAGTGGAGCAGTGGTTCTGAAATAATGAGGCCAGCCTCCCAAGGGAGGCCCCAAACTGCTCCAGGGGAGGCCTGGTCAAGTTTGAGAATGTACAGTATTAACATTTTAAGTTTTAGATGTTTTGTGTGATGGGATGAAGCAAACTAAATATGAATAATGGCAGCTGAATTTCTTTACTTATGCACAAACTGGTGACCAGGAAAGGTCCAATGAGCCAAAGCTTGTTTCTAGGCATCTATTTATAGGTCAGTTGGTGACTAGAAGGCACACTGAGTCGAGGCTTGTTTCTGCAGTATGTGTTTATAAGCAGATGAGTGACTGGGAAAGGCACACTGACCCAAGGCTTGTTTCTACACTAGGTGTTTATAAGCAGATGAGTGACTGGGAAAGGCACACTAACACAAGGCTTGTTTTTACAGTATATATTTATATGCAAATGAGTGACTGGGAAAGGCACACAGAGCCAGTGTTTGTTTCAGGTGTCACCTGAGGGAAGAGTACATGAAGCAGCTTTACAACATGGTAAGAGGGGGAGAGATGAAGGTGGCTAGGTAGGTTGTTCCAGATAGAGAGAAAACAGCAACAATAGCCCAAGAAACAGAAAAATAGAGTAACAAGGATAACCTGGGGTGTGGGGCTGGGGGTGGAGAACAAGAAGTTGAATAAAAAGAGAATATACTCAGTTAATTTAATTAGTCTCATGTTATTCCTGGGGTGGGATATTCAGACCGTGCCAGGTAGGGGCGCAAACCTGGGCGCAGCGCAACTGGGCTGCACCAGGGCATGGACCAGGCGATATTCAACGGTGCTGTTCCATGGCTCAGCACCATTGAATATGGCACTGGGAGTGCCCACACTGCGCACGGCACAGTGGCACTATGCCAGTGCAAGTGGCAGATGAGGAGCAGGGGGCTGCGCCAGCGCAAGTGCAGCTGTGCTAGGTGCAGCAAGAGCGATATTCAGATGTGAGCATGCAAATGAGGCCATTATGAATGCAAGGTGCAAATGGGGCCTTTTGCATGTTATTATGGCCCTATTTGCATGAAGGTGAGCCGATCCCAGGTGACTTGTGCCTGGCTCCCTACTGGGCTGCAGTTGTCGGGGACAGACGCCCCCTGCCCCTCGGTGGGCAACACGCCCCAACGCCCGATCGCGGGCTGTAGTTAAAGTCACATCCCTGGTGGTCCAGTGGACCCTACCCCATTGCCCGATCACGGGCTTTAGATAAAATAAACCCCCCTGGTGGTCCAGTGGACCTGCTCCCCTGCCCTATCGCGGGCTTTTCTTGTAGTAAATTCCCCTGGTGGTCCAGTGGTCCCGATCCTCAGCCCAGTGCGGGCTTATGATATATTTCCCTGATGGTCCAGTGGACCCGGTCCCTAGCCAATAGCAGGCTGGTTGTAAATATAGTCCTGGTGGGTGCGTACCCCTCCCAACCTGCCCACTCAGACCGCCACCCGCTCCCCGGTCAGCGGCGGGCGTGCTCCCACCTGCAAGCCATCCAGCTGCCGCTGACAGGCAGCATCACAGTGCGGCCTGCGCCACTGGTCCACTGCGTGGGCCAATGGCATGCAGACCATACTGTACTACCTGATCCCAAAATGTGAATGGTTCATTCACATTTTTTGGGACACAATATTTCTGTATGAGTCTCATGCTCATTAACTATGCAGAGACCAATGGGCACAGCCTACTGTATGCTGTCTGTCGCAAGCGGCAGCGGCTTGCGGTGGGGAGCCCCACCACGCTGACCGGGGGTGGGGTGGTGGGTCTGAGTGGGAGGGGCGTACTGCTGGCCCACCAGGAGTTATATTTACAACTAAATCCCACGACTGGGCTGAGGATCATGTCCACTGGACCACCAGGGAAATATAATTTAATTTGCCTGTGATCGGGCTGAGGATCGGGCCACTGGACCATCAGGGAGGTTCATTTAAGCTAAGGCCCACGATTGGGCAGCGGAGCAGGTCCACTGGACCACCAGGGATATTTAATATATCAAAAGCCCGCGATTGGGCAGGGGAGCAGGTCCACTGGACCACCAGGGATAATATAATGCTATGCCCACGATCGGGCGAGGGGGGGCAACGACACCCGGACTGTGTCTCTGGTGGTTGGGTGGCCACCGCAGCTGGTGGCTACCGTGTTGTGCCCTGCAATCGGCAGCTCACCTATCGGTGGCCAGGCCTTGCTCTCTTGCTTTTACGGGTGGATCTTTAGCCCCTGTGTGGCCATAAGAAGGTTTGTGCCTGCATATCGCCCGCAGATCCCGGTCTGAATATCGGATATACCGCAGTGCATGCACGCCCTGCACTGGCGCCGCATACATTACTGGTGCACCTGGTGCATCAGGATTTGCACAGCAACATCCCCTTTGAATATCGTGGTCGGCGATCAGTGGTGGCGATGGCAACACTGTTGCGCCATACGCAACCCCTTTGAATACCCCACCCCTGGTGTACTGTGCAAAGTATGCTATTTTTTTCCATGGGGAGGCCCAAGTTTTTTTTTTTCAAAATTTGAGGGAGGCTCGAAATCGTTTCCATTGCTTAGGGGAGGCTCACTGTCCTATGAGAACGAATGGAGTGGAGTAATAGACATAACAAAGACCTCTTTAAAGAAATCCAGTGGAGATGTAAGAGGAAAATCAGAAAAGAAAAAGCAAGGATTTATTTATTTATTTATTGAAACATCAGTTTAAAACCTCTGCGCCAAAGGCTCATTTACAAAGGTACCTCATCACAGAGAGGACAAACAATACAGAACATGCTTATACAATACGGTCATTAGCAAACAAATAGGAGGACATATGAACATAGGTGGTTACAGTTTGTAGGTACACAGAGGAGAAAGACCAAGTCGGTTCAACATAGATTTATATAGCTGTACAGTAAAACTTATTACAGATACAAACAGAGAGGTGGCAGACCACCGAATGAGCTAGAAAAAGGTAAGGAGAAGCCACTCGGAGTTTTGTCAGGCAAGTTGAGCAGAAACAGACTAGGTACAATCACAACGGCAGGAGGTAAGTAGGTGATTATGGAGTGAGGTTTTAAAGCAGGAGATTGTAGGAGCATTAGTGATACTGGTAGGGAGGGAGTTAAACCAGGAAGGGGCTCTGTAACTGAAGGCCCTTTGACCGCGAGAGGTTCTTGCCCTTGGTACTGACAGTGTGGTTATACTGGAGGATCAAGTAAGTAGTGGTGGGTTTGCTAGGCGGATAGAAGCAGTCAACCCAGGTGGGGACATACCAAGGAGAGTTTTTTTTAGTAAGGATGCTGAATTGGTACTGGAGACGTTCATCTAAGTTGAGTAGATTGGCTTGGACATATAAATGGCAAGTATGGGTTAGTCTGGGAGCTCCAGTAATTAACCTACAGGCTTTATTTAAAGTGAGACGGATTTTGTTTAGGGAAGTGTGGTCAGCGGCCCCATAAACTGGCAAACCATAGTCTACTAAGGATAGTATGGAGGATGTGACCTGAGTCTATGGGCATCAGGGGAGACAGTTTTTGTGGCGGTAGACATACCCAGCCGCATGTTGGAGGCTGAGGCTAGGGCCAAGATGTGGGCATGGAATGTAAGGGCGGGGTCGAAGGATATCCCAAGGTACTTGTACAGGTAGACTTGCTCGAGTGGTACCTTGGAGCTGGAGAAGATCTGAAGAGGGAATTTACTAGCTTTATTTTGGGGATGGGCAAAGAGCATGGTTTTAGATTTTTTAAGATTTATTACAAGTCGGTGTTTTTTAAACCAGGCTTCGGTGGTATTATGAGAAGATTGCAAGGAGACCTGGAGGGAGATGGGGTTACGGTCGGAGGGAAAAATAACGGCATCATCTGCATAAAGTAAGAGTTTACCCTTACAAGCAGCAGGCAAGGAATTGAGATATAGGGAAAAGAGCAGGGGCCCAAGAATGGAGCCCTGGGGTACACCGGAGAGGATAGGGCAGGAGGTGGAGAGTGTCCCAGTAAGTTTAACACACTGGGACCATGCAGACAGGTAGCTGGAGCACCAGGAGACAGGCCCAGCGGCAAAGCCAACATGGCTGAGGCGGCCAGCAGGAGGGATGGGCAACAGTATCAAGGCTTTGGCTAAGTCAACAAAACTGCACCAGCTAGAGAGCCAGAGTCCAGAGAAGAGTGAAGAAAGTTGGAAAACTCAAGGAGGGCGGTATTAGTACTGTGACCAGCACGGAACCCATGCTGTTCTGGGCAGAGGAGGCTATATTTAGTTAGGTACTCAGAGATTTGGGTAGATACTATTTTTCTAAGGCTTCGAGAGAGGGAGAGGATGGAGATTGTCGATAATTCCCAGGTAGGGTCCTATCACCACCCTTGTGGATGGGGGTGACAGTGGCAATTTTCCAGACGGAGGAAACTGACCCAAGCAGAGAGATTTATTGAAGAGGTTGGTGATAGGCGATTACCTGGTCCAGAACCTGACGAAGGAGCCAGGGTCCAGGGAGTCGCACCAGTGGTATTGCTTTTAAGGCCTTGACAAGGAGTGGCCTGACTTCACGGGTACTAACCCGGTAAAAGTGGAGCCAAGGGTGCGAGAGGATAGGGTCAGGTAGGGAGGGGATCAAAAAAGTTACTCGGGAGAATAGGGCTAAGGTCAGTGACGGATTTATTGAGGTAGTTGGCAATATGGGCTAGGTCAGTAGAGATAGTGCCACCAATGTTGAGTTGGGAGGGCGTGGGAGGATGAGAGCCCCCGTTCAGTAGTTTCATATTGTCCCAGAAGGTTCTCGCATTCCCCCAGGACGACGTGAGTGAGGCTTTATAGTAATCAGCCTTGGTCTTGTGGATGGCCCAGGTACACTTATTACGGGCAGCTGCATACGTCGCTTGTCAGCGGGCTGCCAGTTTGCGGCAGGTGCCAAAGATTATCCTGTGCTTAAGAAGTTGAACCAGGGAGGTGTACCCAGGGGCATGCCAAGCTTTTGGAACGATGAGCAGTGAAGGGTGCAAAACGCCACAGGCTTTGTATAAACGTTTGGTGAAGAAGGTTAGCGCCACATCAATATCGGAGGCGCATTGAATGGGGACCAGTCAACTTGGGCCAGAGCAGTTTAAGGCCTTTCAGTCCACCTGGTCTTAGCCGCTGTCGTAGGGTGGGCTGAGCAAGGGGTTTAGGTAAGTAGGTAGCCCACCGGAAAAGTATAGGGGAGTGATCACTAAGTCCATCAGGAAGGACTTGGATATTCCCAATTAAATTAGGATGATTGGTAAGGACCACGTCAAGAAGAGTGCAAGAGCCCATTCTAGGATTCACTCTTGTTGGTTGGGCAACGAGTTGAGTTAAGTCAATAGATGCAAAGGAGTCACGGGTATCAGAGGAGGAGGGGCTTAGCCAGTTAATATTTAGATCACCCACAAGGACTTGATCCGCTGAATGGGGTAGCGAGGTAAGGTAGTCAATTAGCGGTACCAGGGCCAACGCTTGTTTTTTTGGTGGTATGTAGGCAGCAGTTAGGTAGAGGGGTTCCCTAGAATGATCAGGGGTCAGTTTTAGGGTAAGGGCCTGAGCACTGAACCCAAGGACAGGGGTTGGGAGGGCTAACCTATGAGAGAATCTTTGATATAGATGGCACAACCCCACCCCGTCTGCCAATACGGTCCTCTCTATGTAGGGAATAACCAGGGAGTGCGACAAGGGAATCAGGGGTAGAAGCTGACAGCCAAGTCTCTACCAGAGCGATAATGTCAGGTTTATGAACTGTGACCCAGCATTGGAATGTGTCAAATTTTTTCAGGAGGCTACAGATGTTCATTGACGCAATAAGAAGCCCAGGAGAATCGGGCGACACTTTTTTTGAGGGCTGGGCCTGGGTTGGGGTGTATATTCCCTGATAAAAGTAGGAGGAGAAGTACAGCCCTGGACAGAGGGTGGTGGAAGGTAAGTTTGCGTCTGGCAAAATAGGAGGAGTAGGGTAGTTTAAGGATACAGGGAGTAGGCAGGTGGGCACAGCCTGGGAAGGCAAGAACGACAAGACGCCAGAGGGAGCAGGGGGAGTATGTTAGAGGGGGGCTAGGGGGAGGATGAGCCAGGCAGGTGTAACTCAAAAATGTAGAGGAGGAGGGTGCCGGCTCAAGAGCCCTGGAAGAGGGTAGGGCATGAGTGCAAAAGGGGACACCAGATTGGTAACACTGCGAGGCCATGGTGATAACAAGGTCCGATGGAGGCCCCAGGAGAAGGAGGAGAGAGAAGCAAGTCAATGGTAGGTGGGCGGGCATTTTCTAGGGGGTGAACTGCAGTCTGGTAAAATGAGAAGGAGGAAGCTAGAATAATATCAGTCAGTTACCGAGAGCGCCACTTTGGGTCGGTGGTAGTGACGCCGCCTCAAGAGCACAAGGTGCCAAGTTCAAACTCACCTGGGGTAAGAGGAGGGGCCCAGGGTGGGGCCATAAACCACGCCCAGGTGAAGACCACTAGCTGGGTGAGGGTCCAAAACTGGGGTGCTAAATAGTGACTCCTAGTGGTCAGACTTAGCTATAGACAAGTATGCAATAAAGGGGATACAGGTGAAGGCTAAACAGGGTAGTAAGGAAGAGGAAGGAGTGAGTATAGGTTAGTGGAGGTAGGTGGTAGGCGCTGAAGAAAATAGAGTGGCAGGATAGGAGAAGGGGGGGAGGTAGGGTGGTAGGAGGGTCCCAAGATAGATTGAAGGCTAGGAAGGCAGGAAGTATTTAACAACCAGGGAAAAGGAGACATAAATATACAGTGGCCTCTAGTGGCTGGCAGGTATAACCTGCAAATGGGAAAGTGGTGACTTAGTATTTCAGCAGCCCGGAAGTGATGTCATAGGACTGTGCCAATAAATTGAGAGTCGGCCCTGGGTGGGTGGCTGGGGTAGGCGGGGCAGACGACGCGAAGCGTCATCAGGCTAGCACCCCACAACAGTAACTCAGCAGGTGAAGGGAGGTAGCCTTTACCTCAGGGTCCCGATGCCGAAATCCAGCTCCTGGAGGGAGCGCGAGCTGAACTGTGGCTGCCGCGGTTGGCAGTGAGGATTGAAGAGAGAATGGCCAAAAATGCGGAAAGGAATTATAAAGAATTCTATATCTATATCAGGAATAAACAGACCAGTAGAATAGTGGGTTCTCTGTTGAATGGCAGTACCACCATCAGCAACAGTAAGAACATGGCCATTAAAAAAATGTTTCTGCTCAGCACTTAATAGTGAGGAAGGTACAAAGTTTGGTCACATTTCAAATATTGTGACAGAGAATTACATCATTAGTGAGGCTACAGTATTAGCATTACTTAAAAAAATTTCACCAAATAAATCAGTCAGGCCAGACAACATGCATCCATAAAAGCTTAAGGAATTAGTGTACCAGAGTTAGTTGGACCAATTACAGTCCTATTTAACAACCCTCTCCTAGAGGGGTGGTACCCAGCGAATGGAGGGTTGCCATGGTGATACTCATTCAGAAGAAGGGTCCTAAACTGGACATGGGGGATAACAGGCCAGTACATCTGACCTCAGTCCTGGGTAAGATCATGGAAAGAATAAAGGGCTGCTTGAAAGTGCTGGCCTGTTGGCACAGTGGTGGAGCTACTGCATGCAATGCCAACAACATGGGGTCACACCCTGAGCCTGGTTTGTCGAAAGTCAGCTGGGGGAAGAGGATCAAGCATCAGATAGACTGCTCTCCTCCTCCTCCTAGGTAGAGTGGGAGTGGCACCCGGCATTAGTCTGGACCCAAACATGGCTTGGGGACAGACTGCTGGGGCCACAACACAGGGGACGGAGGCATGTAGATGTCTGGCATGCTGCGTATGGAAGAATGCACAGCACTGCCATTGACATCATTGCACACCAGCTGCTCCACACCACAGGAGAGGGGAGGAAAATGGAAGAATCATCCTGGCTCACAAGATAATTCATGTGACCCCCTCACAGGCCCCACACCAGTGAACTGACACTGCTCCAACCTGATCCTGTCTGGTGGGTTGAGCTTGGCTTGCCGCCACCCCACCATGGGGGGGGGTGTTAAACTGTGGGGGAATTTGGAACTGATAAGTCTGGGGGATGCTAGGTGATGGGGTTGGCATGTCAGAGGGAGGTGAGGGAAGACAACCCAGGGCAGGGGTAGAAACATGAATAACAAAAAAAGAGCTGCTTGAAGAGTGGTTCCTCCAAAATAACATTGTTGATGACTCACAGCATAGGTTCTGACAAGGGAGGCCATGCTGACTAACCTAATAAACTTCGTTGAGCAGGTCAGCAAGGCCTTGGATGAGGGGAAAGTGGTGGATGCACTGCACTTTGATTTCAGCAAGACCTTTGATGATACGATGCCTCATAAGAATCTGATGGACAAATTACACAAAGTCGGTACTCCTGCTACGTTAGTCATATGGATAGGGAACTGGCTTCTAGTAGAAGGGAGAAGGTGAGGATTAATGGTCAAGTCTTCACCTGGGGCTGGGTCATGAGTGGGATTCTATAGGGATTAGTACTGAAACCAACTCTGTTTAACTTCTTTGTGGGAAATTTGAGCAGTGGCTTAAATAGATGAATCACCGTGTTTACCAGTGATGCAAAGCGAGGGGGCTTAATGGAGACAGGAGCAGATACACTAAAGATGCAGGAGGACTTGAATAAATTGGGGTGCTGGGCAGAAAAATACAAAATTGAATTTAACATAAATGTAGCCCCCTGACCCCTGCCTTTTAGCAAAACGACAGGTGGCATGCTGTTGAAGCTGACAGCAGTACCTGGTGGGGACTGGGTTCGGGGAGGATGAGGTTACTCGGCACAGGGGGCCTAGGTTTGGCTACTCTGCACCTGGGCACCCAAGTAAATCCGAACACAGGAAGCAATAACTGTAATGTCCAGGACCAGGAATGGGATTCTTCAGTGTGGCTTTTATTCACATCCAAGCTGAACAAACAAAGCATAGATGGACCCCCACGGGGCTACATTCCTGGTAATGCAGATTAGAGGTAACAGAACACTTTTTCACTATTTCCAGCCCTCAGGCTCTGAACCCACCAGGCACACAGCCCGGACTTGCACGCAGCTTTGGGTACACAGCCCGACTTGTACACTACTTGGGTTTTCCCCACTGGCCCGGCTCCCCCTCCGGCCACTTGATCCGCAGTCCATTTTGGGAAATGAACCAATTATCCTGTTGTGGCTCCCTAAACCACACTAGAGCCTATAACTCCTAGAGGGAATTTTCCTTCCAATCCCACGTCTGGGTACTTCCCTCATCACCGGCCAAGTGCCTGAGGCAAAGTAGAAATCCACAGAGCAAATCCGTAGAGGTGGACCTGGTCACTAAAGATGGGGGGTCTCCCACCTCCAGCTCCCACAGTCCATACCTGGCCATTTCTCTGGAAACTAAACAATTCCTTTACTGAAAGCTTGCAATGTAGATTCCTGGGTAGACGTATGTCACATCTCCTCTACATGTCATTTTGATTTCCCAATAAGCACTGGACTTGAACCTACTTTTACTCTTTGGCTAAGCCTATTACTCTAGGCCTCCCACTATTTCAGTAGTCCAGTCCTCACATGTCACACAAGTCCCAGGGTGAAAAACATAGGCCCTTTCAGGAAGAGCAGACAATCACCCTCTGGTTGCAGGTGCCCCACAGGCGATTTACAAATCTTCTTGTTCTCCCAAAAAACTCTGGAACAGATAGGCAGCTTCTCCATTAATAGCAGAACTAGGGGGTTGCCCCAGGAATATGCAGGAAACCCTTTCCTGCCCCCATTCAGGAGGGAGGGGGCACTGAGACCTGAAACAGCGGTCTCCACCACTTCAATTATCTTCTGTGTCTCTCTTTTGGTGGAGACACACACCTTCTTTTACCTAAAAAATAGCCCTCTGTCAGGGCTGAGGCTCTAAGAGCCTACACTGAGCTGCTGTGCTGCTTTCACAGCAAGCTCCCAACACCAACTGACCACAGACTCTGTTCAAACCTCCCAACATTCTATTCCAGCTCCCTTGCTGCAGATTCCACTGTGGCTCATGCAGCTGCGATAGTTCTATGGTGATGTCATATCTCAGTCTCAGCTGAGACTGAGAACAGAGTGAGACAGTGTGAAATCCATTTAACTGGAGTTTCACAAGCTGCCTTCCCTGCCTACCACTAGGTTTTACTGGGATTCTAGTAACCCCGGGTAACAAGGGGGTTACACTCGCCCTTGACCAGGAGAATGACTGTCCGCAGTCATTATTTACCCGGCCTTAGGCCATCCCACCCTATGTGCTACCTGAGGAGGGGGGTGATCAGGCCCCCTCCTACCATGTGCAAGCACAGGCAGGCAACACTAAGGGCCTAGAGGCCTTTAGCTAACATATCAGCCTCTACACTATCCACTTACTATGGACACCTAGTGGCTCTGGTAGAACTATCCAGAGCATAGCCCTGATAGATCAGCACTGCTGTCCCTATGGCCATTCAGGACCACAGCCTGTCTATCTCCCCTAACCCTCTAGGGAAAACTATCTGCCTTTAACTTAATACCCCAAAAACAAAAACAACCCGGGGACCTCCCTGACCTTGGGCAACCTGCAACCACACACCATTAAAATACCACATTTTATTCCATTTTACTGCCTCCTCCCTACCCCCATAACCACACCTGTGGAAGGAAAGGGTTAATATAGTAACAACAACAATAACAACACCACAGTACTTTAAATTTTACACACTAAAGTACTAATGAGGAACTCCGATGAGCCCCTCCTCCTCTTCTTGTCTTCTCTCCTATCTTCTCCAGGAACACCTGCAAGAAAAAGAAAGACAACACGCAATCCTAATCTGCAGACACAGTCTACCTAAACCCCTACCATCAAAACACTGAAGAATCCCAAAAAGATTTTTTTTTTAGAAAAAACAGTATATACATTAGAAAGCAACGACATTATTTACAATACACATTTGGGGGGATGGAGTGCCCAAAAAGTCCCAACTAGTGACCACAATGCCCGAAGGCTAGTCCATTAAAGAGTCTCTCCTGGGCCGGAGCCCGGTGAAGCACAGTTCTATCAGGCCAAAGTCCCGAAGGGGAGAGTCTTTGAGGACAGTTCACATATTTTGGAGTCTGCTAGTGTAGGGTGTGTACTACAATGTCATAAAGGTAGAAAAGTTTGGACTTACCAGCACCTTGTAGAATGGAAAATTCTGAACCGACCTGCACCTCTGACGAAGACTCTCCCTGGCAGCATTTCTTCCGATACAGCTGGGCAGACATCTTCTGGGAACTACAGGAGGGCACATCTGGGAACTGCTGGGTTGATGTCATCTCTGGAGATGGAACCTTAGAACAGGAACAAAAAGAAAACAGCTGGTCTGACGTCATCCGATTACCAGGCGATGGCTCAGTATACAGCTGGGCTGGTGTCCTCTCTGGATCTGAAGTCATCTGGTGGGCCAGTCGATGGATTCTGGAAAGGCCAGTACACTGTAGAACTGATGAATGTGGGGCACCTGAGTCCTGGATGTCCATACTGGTGGGTCAATAAAGGCATTTCACAGTCTGGTGTGGCAGTATTGACTACCACTGCTCGGCTGTCCACTTAGTAGGCATGGGCACATTTGCTGGGAGGTCCTTGCACTGAGGCCAATAGTACCGGGGGTCAGGAGCTTGAATTATTACCCCGTCTGGGCGCACATAATTCACACAGTGGGAGATTTCACGTCCCTCTCCGTCCACTATTCGCACTCTGTCCATAAACAGTGTCCTGCCTCTCTTCCACTGGGTATACTTCTCATGAAACAGTCTGTTCTTCACATGCTTGTTGGCCCCAGGATGCACACCTTTCATTGCTTCAGCCCAGATCCAAGATTTCCTGCTGTTCTCAATCTCCTCCCAGACTTTCAGAGGAAAGGTAGGAAAGGTCATACCATAGATCTCATTTGCCTTTCTACGAACCAGTCTCTCCTCTTTACTAGCTTTGGTCAACCTGAGACTGCTGGCCTGGCTTGGGGGTGGCCAGTCCTGGTTCTGCCAGCTACGCATCCTTAAAGAAATTAGAAATGGATCCCTTACTTCTTCCTCTTGCAAAGCCAGGGCAGTGGCATCACCACTTTCTTCCTTGCATTCCTCCGAGGCAAGATCTTGAGGCTGTGTTCCCGTTCCTTTTTCACAAGGCCACATAGGTTCCCCCTCATCTTCCTCTTTACTGAGGATCTGAGCCCAGGAGTGAGCAGTCATCCTCACTCCTGAGACTATCCACCCATCACTAGGCGCGGAGGTCGACACCTCCCACTCAAAGGCCTCCCGCATCTCATCTTCGCCTAAGAGACTTGGGCTAGGCCCCCCCTCCAGGGGTCTATTGATGCTTTATCCGAACTTTCCTTTTGGGATCCAGCATCCGAAACTTCAACTTCTGGTTCTGTCTCTAACTCTGCACCCTCTAGCTTTGTGCCACACTCTCCCCCGAGGGGCCTTCCTCCACAGGCTCCACCTGGTGCTGTGTGCTGCCAACTGCAGATTCCTGAACCTTTGTCCATATGGGAGCCAAACAAATTTAAGGCGCTTTATACAAGCCATATTTTTCTAGGCATCCAGCACAGTGAGGAATCATGAAGACATCCCTTCCAGCTCTCAAGCATATTTGACACACATGCACTGGAAAACTAGGAATCGCCACATGAGGAGGCAGTTGTCCTCCATAGCACCACTTTTCAATATCCCTCAGTCTATTTACTGCTGCTGTTACTGCAACCCCGGGCATGATCCGGGTAATGAGCTGGTCCTGAGGCCATAACTGCAGAAAAACAAACAAAACTTCACTGTAACTGAAAGTCCCACTTTACTGAACACTCTCTTTAGTTTTAAAATGGCTCCTCTGCTGCTGTGTTTACTTTACTACCCCACCCTGTAATGGGGGTGGCAGCACTCCTGTGCATCAACATTCAGAAATTGGGTCAAAGCCATTGCGCACCCAATTTACACACACTACTGATAACTTTTGCTCAAACTGCACTAACTTGCTCTTTTCTTGTTTTAAACACATTTACTTGATTTTCCACGGACTTTTTACATGCTGGCAACATTTCTTTTACTCACAGTCCCTTAAAGCTTCAGGTTTTTTAAGCACAGGATTGCCTGTAAAACTAGTGCTGCACATTTGGCTACAACTCACAGTCTCTCTCTTGCTTTAAACTTTAAACTGAGGCTGAACTCATTACTATGCACACAGTCAATGGCTTAACAGACTTGCACTTGCTGGCAGGACTTGACACAGTCGTTACTTGCAAAGCGACTACACTGCTGCACACACATTTATATGGCATAGGGCAGAAAATCACTGTTTGAGCAATTTCCATGTTGTTACTTACTGTTATCAGTAGCAGTTTGCTGTGATGGGGAAAAACGGTCTGCAGCCAGTTCTTGGAGGCCTCAGAACAGAAACAGGCGGGCAGTCCTGCTGATCGTCTTCTCGACCACCACACTTGCAATTCCGACGATCGATTAGCGGGTTGAGCCCGATTTTGAACAAGAAAGTCTATTTTTAGAATGTTTACAATGATTTTAACACTCCGAGATGCTCCTCCACAAGCCAGTACACGCACTCCACTCACACTCTCTCTCGAATGCTGGGGCAGTCACTGTAGAGCTGGCTGAGGGGCCGGACTGATTGCAGCCTGACCAGTCACACGACGCCATGCAAATGAGCCTCTTCTTCCTCGCGAGAGCTCTTCTCTTCATGGCGATCGTCGAGCAGGCAAATTTAAACTGCAGAATGCAACTTTTTTTTTTTCTGACTTCACGGCAGGAGCCCATTTCAGCCATTTAACATAGCCATTCACACCTGCAAGTCTCTCAGTTCTTTCAGAAACTATTTCCAACATCCAGGGCACAATTTTCCTGTTGCTACCCCTAGTCTTCCACACTTTTCTTTACCACAGTTTATTTTAAAAGCATTTCCAACGTCCAGGGCACAATTTTCCTGTTGCTACCCCTAGTCTTCCACACTTTTCTTTACCATAGTTTATTTTAAAAGCATTTCCAATGTCCAGGGCACAATTTTCCTGTTGCTACCACTAGTCTTCCACACTTTTCTTTACCAGTTTATTTTAAAAGCATTTCCAATGTCCAGGGCACAATTTTCCTGTTGCTACCCCTAGTCTTCCAAACTTTTCTTTACCACAGTTCATTTTAAAAGCAGGCAAAACGCTGTAAACAATTGATGCAGGACAAGGGCACAATCTTTGGCTTTACTGCTCCTTGGTAAACAGCTGGCATTTTTAAACAGCAGCATAAGATCCACAGCACACAGCAACGCTAGGTAAATTGCTTCAGCTTTTTGGGCTACCCACTGCCAGATAGCCAAAACGCTAGCCCCTTGCCCAAGCACCTTCCTTCCCAGAATTAAATCTAAAGCAGTGCCTCCATTTTTGTAACCCCCGGACCCCTGCCTTTTAGCAAAATGACAGGTGGCATGCTGTTGAAGCTGACAGCAGTACCTGGTGGGGACTGGGTTCGGGGAGGATGAGGTTACTCTGCACAGGGGATCTAGGTTTGGCTACTTTGCACCGGGGCACCCAAGTAAATCCGAACACAAGAAGCAATAACTGTAATGTCCAGGACCAGGAATGGGATTCTTCAGTGTGGCTTTTATTCACATTCAAACTGAACAAACAAAGCATAGACAGACCCCCATGGGGCTACATTCCTGGTAATGCAGCTTAGAGGCAACAGAACACTTTTTCACTATTTCTAGCCCTCAGGCTCTGAACCCACCAGGCACACAGCCTGGACTTGCACACAGCTTTGGGTACACAGCCCGACCTGTACACTACTTGGGCTTTCCCCACTGGCCCAGCTCCCCCGCTGGCCACTTGATCCGCGGTCCATTTTGGGAAATGAACCAATTATCCTGTTATGGCTCCCCAAACCACACTAGAGCCTACGACTCCTAGAGGGAATTTTCCTTCCAATCCCACGTCTGGGTACTTCCCTCATCACTGGCCAAGTGCCTGAGGCAAAGTAGAAATCCACAGAGCATATCCGTAGAAGTGAATCTGGTTACTAAAGATGGGGGGTCTCCCACCTCCAGCTCCCACAGTCCATACCCGGCCATTTCTCTGGAAACTAAACAATTCCTTTACTGAAAGCTTGCAATGTAGATTCCTGGGTAGACGTATGTCACATCTCCTCTACATATCATTTTGATTTCCCAATAAGCACTGGACTTGAACCTACTTTTACTCTTTGGCTAAGCCTATTACTCTAGGCCTCCCACTAGTTCAGTAGTCCAGTCCCCACATGTCACACAAGTCCCAGGGTGAAAAACATAGGCCCTTTCAGGAAGAGCAGACACTCACCCTCCGGTTGCAGGTGCCCCACAGGCGAGTCACAAATCTTCTTGTTCTCCCAAAAAACTCTGGAACAGATAGGCAGCTTCTCCATTAATAGCAGAACTAGGGGGTTGCCCCAGGAATATGCAGGAAACCCTTTCCTGCCCCCATCCGCGGAGGGAGGGGACACGGAGACCTGAAACAGCGGTCTCCACCACTTCAATTATCTTCTGTGTCTCTCTTTTGGTGAAGACACACACCCTTTTTACCTAAAAATAGCCCTCTGTCAGGGCTGAGGCTCTAAGAGCCTACACTGAGCTGCTGTGCTGCTTTCACAGCAAGCTCCCAACACCAACTGACCACAGACTACATTCAAACCTCCCAACATTCTATTCCAACTCCCTTGCTGCAGACTCCACTGTGGCTCATGCAGCTGTGATAGTTCTATGGTGATGTCATCTCTCAGTCTCAGCTGAGACTGAGAACAGAGTGAGACAGTGTGAAATCCGTTTAACTGGAGTTTCACAAGCTGCCTTCCCTGCCTACCACTAGGTCTTACTGGGATTCTAGTAACCCATGGTAACAAGGGGGTTACATAAACAAGTGTGCAATTCTGCATCTTGGTAAACAAAACACACAACAACAAGAAACAAGCAGTTAATACACTCAGTGGTTCCCCCTTGTGAAGCTCATGCGAAGAAAGGGATTTGGGAATCCTAGTCTCAAGACAAATTTAAATGGGAAAAGCATTGTAATTCCATTGTTAAAAATGCAGTTGAATAGTGGGTTGCATTTCTAGAAACATTACCAGCAGAAACATCGAGGTGATGGTGACTCTGTAGAGATCCTTGGTGAGGCTCCATCTCAGGTATGGGGTTCAGTTTTAGTGTCCACACACAAGGGTATAGAGAGCTGGCAAGACTGGAAGGGGTCCAAAGGAGATTCATGAAAATGATCAGGGGCATACATGATATAACTTATGAGAAAAGGCTGAAGGAGCTGAATATGTTCAGCCTAACATGGAGATGACAAAGGGGGGACATGATTCTGAATTTTAAAACCGCCAAGAACCAATCCCTCTGTAACCCACACCCAGCTGGGTTGTGTACATTTTGTGTACTTGCAGGCAGTAATGGTTGAGCTAAGTTTTGGACCAGTAAAAGAAGGAGTTAACCCTCTCTGCCACACAGTGGGATTTTCTGCAGGTCAGGAGGTCACTGCTGGTGCATGGGGGTAGTTAACCATGGGTTTTGATGGGTAAAGGGGAGAGTCTTCTTCCATGGGATAGTGAGAAGTACAAGGAGGGTGACGGGGTCAGGCAGGAGTAATTGCCCGCTCTGGCCCATGGCCGGCAGCTGCCACGTTAGGTGGAAAGCCAGAGATGGGAGTAGTGGAAGAGCACTGGGATGGAAGAGCAAAGCTGCAGTCGCACTATGTTTGAGGGAGGCACCAGGAGAGAGAGAAAGTGTCAAGAGAGTGGACCTGTTGGAGAGTAAGGAGGCAATGAATGCCTCTTTAAGACCTCAGTCAGTCCCTGAGCTTGGATCAGTGACAAGGTCATGTGGTTCCTAGGGACATGTCACCCACTGTTTTGGGGACAGTAGCCACTGTAGTGAGTGAGTAAAACTTTACTGTTCGATCCTGAATTCAACGATAATTACAATACAACACAATGAAGAATAAATAAGCCTATGAGATACAATATAAGTTATAAAACATGATAAAACGAAAAAAAAAATATGCTAAAAAGTGAATATTGAGTAAAATTATAACCACTACATTAATGGAGAGACCCTAAGCAGCTCAAAAAGTTACATATATTGTAGAGAGTAGGAGAAACAGCAGGAGTTTTTAGTTGCTTATGTCAAATTCCAAATTCCTGCACATTCTCTTCCTAACCCCTTGGATAATCTGTAAGTACCATGCCACTATAATGATTTTATAGTCATCTTCTACAGTAAGAAGAATCTTTAGGATCATGTTTAGTATGGGAGAGATCCAGCGAGCTCTTGCCTTGTTGTACCAGGCACATTGGATCAGGGGTGTAGCCAGGGATTTCAGATCTGCACAAGTGGACTCACTGCTACCCCCCCTTGCTAGGGTGAGCTACCCCCCCCCCCCGGGTGTAGCCAGACAATATACAAATGTACACCAGGACCGTGTTTGTTGCCTCATTTGGCACAATAAATACAACTTTTGTATCTCATGACAATGGTTGTTGCCATGCATGGATAAATACAAATGCCATGCATTGTTCCCTAAGACACCAACATACCAGCCCAGAGCCTCTAAAGTTGTATTGTCCTTGAGACGCAAAAAGAGTATTAGTGATCAGTCCTTCTAGTTTCGACTCCTATGAATAAAATTACAGAAAGGTTCAGTATTTTCTTTGTTAGTTTTCATGGAAAAAGGAAGCAGTTCAGAGTCTATTTGCTACCCACCCTTAAATAAAATTGCACACTAAGGAGTGCTTGGAGTATGCCTGCTTACACCCATGCATTGGATCATTACATGTGCCATGTCTTCTACTGGTTTATTGTCACAATTGCAATATGCAGAGGCCGGGTCAAGGGACTTATGGTACCTGGCCCTCAGTACAACCTAATTTGAATTTTGCATAAATTTGCCTGATATTGGGATCATCTAGTACATCCAGGTAGTACCTGTACCTATGAAAACAATCATGGGTACTATACCACGTAGTGAACCTAGATTGGGTAATGGCCTCCAGGTCTTTACTTTTGAAATAATCTGAGATTTTCATGTATATGTAGGGTTTATATTTAGAACTTATTGTGATTTTTTTTGTTTGCATATTTTAAAAGGATCTCCACATTATACTTATTTAAAACTTTCAGTAAGTGCTCTAAACAGGGGCAGGATTTACATCCCATGTCTTTCCAAGACAGTTTTTCTTGTAGTCATTTTTTCACTAGTCTTATTTCAGAAAATGTATTTAATTTTAGCCAAAAGTGGATACAATTGCAATCTGCTGAAACCTGCAGGCAATCCAGGCCCAGCTCCGCTCTAACAAAGCAGCTTGGTATAGATTTGTTAAAACCTAATGCAGCACGTAAAAGTTGTACAAGTGCCCATATTTTGGCATCGTAAAGCAGTTGTGTGTTATATTTAGCCTGAATAGTTTTTTACTAGAGGCCTAATACTATACGCCCCATATAGATGATTAAACCTCTTCAGGCCCAATGCAGTGGCCTTGGCTTTGATCAAGAGGTCCCAGTGGAGGTCGTAGAGGCTAAAACAATTGGTGAGTTCAAGAATGCATGGGACAGACAAGGCAATCCTAGTGATAGAAAAGAGAGGGTAAGCTGCTGATCATTTATGATCTGGAGTTTAAGTAGGTAGGGAAATAGGCAGACTAGGTGGACCAGGCGGTCCTTATCTGCCATCAGAATCTATGTTTCTATGAGATCATTAGTGTGCCCCTTCCAGGAGTGATTCCAGGTGAAGGGCAATCCTAGATAGCAATATTTCTTTATGACCTCTATTGGGTGTGTGTTACAACCTCTATTGGGTGTGTGTCGAGCATCCAAATAGTCTTGATAAGGCACGTTCCAAAGGTTATAATCTTTGTTTTAGATATATTAATTTTTGGATCTAAATTTTTGGTTTGCTCATGCAATGTTTCAAGTTTTATCTGGAGTCCCGTAGCAGAGAGTGAAAGAAGCACCAGATTATCTGCATAAGCTAGGGCGGGACAATTTAGGGTTCCAACTTTGGGTGAGTCAGAGTCAGGGATATTCAAGCATATTATCATTTTACTGATAGAAATGGAAAAATATAAAGGAGCTAGGATACAGCCTTGCTTGACTCCCTTGTTAGTGGGGAATCTACTGGAAAGCTGACTCATTGCAATAAGTCTGACTTGGGCCCATGTGCCTGACTATAGATTCCGAATGGTGTTTATCAAAATCGGGCATATGCCTCATTCTCCCATGATTATCCAGAGGACATTTCTATTAAATGAATTGAATGCATAACTGAAATAAATAAAGACTGAATAAAGCTTTTGTCCTCTGAAGGTCAGGTACTTCTCTAAAAGATTATTTAAAATGAAGCAGTTGTCTAGGGTAGAGAAGTTTTCTCTGAAACCTGTCTGGAATGGAGTCATATCCCCTAATCCACTAAATTCTAACTTCAATCTGTCTAAAAGAATTCTAGTAAAAATGTTTCCTAGGTTGTCTAAAAGGCTTATGGGTCTATACATTTTAGGGTTTGATTTATCGCCCGTCTTAAATGTCGAAACTAATTCTGCTCCTTTCCAGTAAGGTGGGACCTTGTTTTCAGAAATGCATCTATTAAAATAGTTTGTTAAATTATCTGCCTGGTTTACTGCCATACAATGATACATTTCTGCAGCCATTTTGTCAGGGCAAGGAGCTTTATTTCCCTTAAGTGCTTGTATAGCCCAAAGTGTTTCCTGCCTGGTTAATGGTAGGAAGGAAGTATTGCATGGTCAAATTCTACTATTTCTATGGTTTCATCTGCTAGATGGTTATAAAATGTTTCCATAAAGTGTTTAATCTACTCTTCTTCAGAAATCTGTATAAGGAACTCTGATCTTCCCTTGGAGTTGCCTCTCATGATCAGGGACCAAAATGTTCGCTGATCTTTTTCCAGTACTACAGAGAGCATTTTCACCCACTGTGATCTTAAATATTCCTTTTTTTTTCTGGTGATAAGTTGTTTATATGAGCAATGGAAGTTTTGCCCCTGGGAGCAAGAGGGAGCAAGCAGCCCTGTTCCAGTTCCATGGGATGCCTGTGGGAGAGTTGCTGGGAACGCAAGTAAAGAGCAGAGTACAATGCCGGTGTTGTTTCAGGGATGCCAGAACTGCATCCCATAGTGAGGGCTGGCAGAGAGACAATGATGGGTAACCAGTAAAACGCTGCCTAAAGATAGTGTGACCATATTGGTCCAGGGAAAGCTGCATGAAGACTAAAGTGTGAGCAAGCTGTCTAAAGACAGTGAGACCATACCCGTCCAGGGAAAGTTGCTTAAAGACTGTGAGACTATATTGGTCTGGAGAAATGTTGCTGAACCCCCAGTATTCATTTTTTTGCTTCATGGAGTAGTGTTTTACAATTTTGCAATTAAATGGCTCCACCATCTCATACCCCTAGACACGGGGGGTTACAATGTGGGGGCTCGTCTGGGTTGTGCTTTGGGGTACTGGGAAGCCTCTCCAAACTTTGAATGGGTGCTGGGTGAAAATGGAGTGTGGTGGATTCAATTTCTGGCAAGGTGGGATGATATAATATGGTGCAGTCCAGCAGCGGGATTGCGCGCCTGAAGGAGAAGATGTGGCACCCATCAGTCTGGAGTTGGGCGCAGATGGGCCAACATGTGCAAACTGTACAAATGCCCCGTGGCTATGCCCATGATGGTTTTCCTGTGGAGATCTGGCTGGGTGGGGAATGACACGCTTTGAAGAACATGGACCTTGTCGGGCAGATCGAGCACCTCCACTGAATCAGATTTTGAAAGCTGGAAAGAGCTAAGTACCCAGTGGAGTTTGCCACTAGCTTCTGAAAGTGTGGAGTCAAGTGCTTGAGGATCCCCTATACCCAGCAAAGTGGTGCAGCTTCGAGCACCAGTGGCCCATGGATGGGGCCACAGTCAGGGAGTGGCACTTCCAGAAAAGTCATGGCTGTTAGCCCTAAAGGACTTCATGGTACCCACATGACCTGCAACAAGTGAGCCAGAGTCAATCACATCAGCTATCCCGGTGCTGCTTGGTAAGCTTAAGGAATCGGTGCCCGCCAGCAGTCATCAAAGAGAGCTATTGGCCCTGACATGCCTGATGAATCGGGAGGGGCAGGTGTAACTGGCCCTGTAGTTGAAGCAGGAGAGATCAGTGATGAGGACCAGGACCCTGTATGAGTTGGTCTTCTTAACTGCGAGGAAGGATCCGCCCAGTCTCCCTTCAAAATGTCACCGAAAGAGGGAGATGCGTGACCAGGCCTGAGGTAGTGATCTCAATGTATGGCAATACAGGGAAGGTGTGTGGCTTCCAGATGGATAGGCCCCCTATACCACCGTTTGTAGCTTGCCTGAGTGGTCTCAAGCTGAGAGAATAGTGCGGTGCAAGACCCAGCAGGAATACCCTTGGTAGATATATCTGTACTTACCAGAAAGACTGTGGGACATTGTCGAGGAGAACAGACAGAACTGGGTCTACCATGGCATCCTTGATACACTTTTCAAAAAGGACTAGTTGAGTTCCACCAGTTCCACCATGGCTATCCAAGAGGTCCAATGGATCACAAAGGGGGCATGTTCCACCATGCCTATGAAGGAGTGGCCATTTTCAGAACATTCGCTTTGGTGCAGGACTTAGATGAAAGGTACACTAAGCATTACATGCCCGGAGTTGATTCCTTTGGCCAGGCGACCACTAAGCCTGATCCACAGTATTATTTCACCCACCAATGAGTTGGGTGTTTGTGGCCTGTGGACCCCTGAACAGACTCTATGCCCGCCTGAGAACTGTTTCCTACCCCAGAGGTGAAGCCTGAGATCCGTCTAGAGACTTTGGGGACTGCTGAAGGAAGCTCAGTGTGAATTGGGTCAGATCAACCCTTTTTCTTGTTTTGTTATGACCTGAAATGAATGAATGAACTTTGGGCAAGTAGGATATTTTGTTGCTGAACTGTATTAATTGCACCACGGTGACTAAGAAGAGTGGGTGTTCAAGTATCCATCCACAGGTTGCAGCTGTTCTTGTTTTACTGTTTCAGTGTTAACGTGTTTGCCAGTAACAATATCATTATCATTGTTTAACATGATGTAGTGCTTAGAACTTACTGTTGCATTTTTAAAATGCATTTATGGTAAGACTTGTGGGGTGAAGCTTGGGCAGCTTGGCAGCATAGTAGGCAGGATTTGGGTATAGACTGGTAAACATGAGACTGGGACACCACCCCTGTTAGCCAGGCAGTCTGTCTGGGGCAGTACAGGTGGTTGGGTTGCCAGAGTGTGAGTTGCCTCGGGAAAAAGAGATTTG
This sequence comes from Neoceratodus forsteri, assembly GCA_016271365.2. Taxonomy (NCBI): domain Eukaryota; kingdom Metazoa; phylum Chordata; order Ceratodontiformes; family Ceratodontidae; genus Neoceratodus; species Neoceratodus forsteri. The sequence continues at coordinate 268,281,800 of CM028133.1, read as the reverse complement.
GGTTTGGGTATTTTGAGGAAGTAATTCACTGTTGCAGCGGTGTGGCCAGCCTAACCAGGCCATGCTGAGCAGGAGGGAATGCGCATACTTCTTTGGTTTTGGTGGGTAGCTGGTGTTAAATAACTCAGCAAGGGAGGTGAGTGTTTAAAGCAGGGGAGGAATGTAACCCCCCCCCCGCTGGGGTGTGTACATTTCATGCACTAGTAGGCAGTAATGGTTGGGCTAATTTTGGCCCAGTAAAAGAAGGATTAACCCTCTCTGCCACACGGTGGGAGGTCACTGCAGGTTGGGAGGTCACTGCAGGTGTGCTAGATTATTTAACTGTGGTTTGGGCTGGTAAAGGGGAGAGTTTTCTTTCCTGGGATAGCAAGAAGTAAGAGGAAGGTGATGGGGCTGGACAGAGGGGATAGCCAATTCTGCACCATGGCTGGCAGCAGCCACGTTAGGCTGAAAGTCAGAGATGGGAGTGGTGGAGGAGCACCGGGATGGGAAAGCAAGGCTTCCGTAGCACTGTGTTTGAGGGATGCACCAGGAGAAAGAAGGAGCCGAGAGAGGAGACCTGTCGGAGAGTAAGGAGGCAGTGAAGGCCTCTTCAAGTGCCAGCAGTCCCAGAGAGCTTGGAGCACTGATAGAGTCTTGTGGTTCCTAGGGACGTGTCGCCCACCGTTTTGGGGACAGTTGCCACTGGAGCAATAGGAGTTTTGCCCCTGGGAGCGAGAAGGAGCAAGCAACCCTGAAGTGTAAGGTCTGCCAATTCCATGGGATACCTGTGGGAGAGTTGTTGGGAGCACAAGTAAAGAGCAGAGCACAGTGCCAATGTTGTTTCAGGGATGCCAGAACTATGTCCCATAGTCAGGACTGGCAGAGAGACAGTAATGGGTAACCAGTGAAATGCTGCCTAAAGATAGTGAGACCATATCGGTCCAGAGAAAGTTGCTGAACTCCCAGTATTAATGTTTTTTGCTCCATGGAATAGTGTTTTACAGTTTTGCAATTAAATGGATTCCACCATTTGTTCAGCTTTGTGTGGACTGCCGTTATTTTGGCTCTACTTGCCTTCGCTAATGTGATAGTGCCTTGCCCCCAGTTTTCCATTTACCTACCCCTCTACATCTTTCTGCTATATACCACTTTTTTCTTAACCCTCTCCGCTACCCCCAATTACCTGATGATGGCCTCACTTGGTTGAAAGCTCCACCTCTCTCCCACCTCAGATGATGCTACCTCCGGCTGACCACCCCAACCCCCTCTTATCTAATCAGTCTATCTGTTAATATGTACTAATTTGATGTGTATAAGTTCAAATTTTACTATTACTGCCTGTGTATATGCTTCAATGTTTTTCTTCTTTTTTTTTCTCAGTAAACCTTGTATTTTTGTAATGTTTGTTCAACACTGACGTGGAACCTTTGAAAATTAGTCCTTGACTCAAATGTATTAACCCCAAACTGAAATAAATAAATAAATAAATAAAAATGTTCAGTACAAGCTAACCTGCTCTCTCTCTCTCTCTCTTAGCCCAGCACCCGAAGATGTAAACACCCCTTGGGACACAGTGAACTGCGACAATGTAGTCCATTCTGGTAGGTTTCTGCTGTGGGTGCCCCCTCCCCATAGACTGCACACCATTGCATACTCCTAGATACCTGACAGGGGGGAGCTACACCTCTTTGAAATTTTAGGCCTTAAAAGAAAAAAAATTCCAGAAAGCTTCAGAGGTTATAGCCAGGGCCCCCTAGTGTTTTGAGGCACTTTGTCCTGATTTCTGTGGAAGGACTCTTAGGTTTCTGCAGCAGCATTTTCTGATTTCTGCAGAATGATTTATTCATTTCTGTGGCAGAACGCAGTCTTGCCTTTGGCTAGAATATGATGTGATGTCATCAATGACATCATATGCAAAGCACAGAGGAGGGACTTCTGGAAAAATGAGCTAGAGAAAGGAGCCGGGCCCTATGGAAAAACTGTATATAAGAATGAAATTTCACCAAGAACAATGAATTCTGGGGCAGTATATATATTCTGTGGCATGAAGCAAATTCTGCAGAAAAAATTGCACGGCCGCAGAAACACAGAATTCCAGGGACCTTGGTTACAGCATGCAGCTGTCAAGAGAAATATGTAACATGGACTGTAAAAAAAAAAAGTGGTTCACGCATCGAGTAGTATCACAGTGGAGTGGCTCCCAGAGAAGATTATACGGAGTAACATAGAAACATAGAATTTGTTGGCAGAAAAGGACCAGTAGGCCCATATAGTCTGTCCTATTTCCCTTGCCTATTATTACTACCTAGATCCTATTTGGTTGCAGGTGTTTTTCCTCCCTCCTTCTTTTCCTCCTGAACTTTGTGACCCCCATGAGATACTTATTGGTGTCAATCATATCCCCTCTCACTCTCCTCTCCTTCAGGAAGTATATGTCGAGCTCATGTAGCCTCTCCCTGTATGTTTTTTATGCAGCCCCTGTACTGTTTTTGGTAGCCCTCCTCTGGACTGCCTCCACCCTGTCACTGTCCTTGCGGAGGTGCAGTCTCCAGAACTGAATACAGTACACAAGGTGGGATCTCAATAGTGAGCAATACAGTGAAACCACCACCTCCTTTCTCCTACTAGAAGTTCCCCCCATGTACCCCAGCATCCAGCTAGCCTTGCCTACTGCCTTGTTGCACTGCCCTGCAATTTTGAGATCATCAGAGATGATTAACCCAAGGTCCCTCTCTTGCTTATCACCTTTAAGTACCTCCCCCCATCATATACACAGTCCCCAGGTTTCCCCACCCCAGGTGCATGACTTTGCACTTTTTGGCATTGAAATCCAGCTGTCATACCCTAGACTGCTCCCCTAGATTCCTCAGATCCCTTTGCATTCTCTCCACCCCCTCCTGGGTGTTCACCTTGTTGCAGATTTTAATGTCATCAACAAAGAGAAACACCTTCACCTCCAGCTCCTCAGCAGTGTCACTTATGAAGACATTGAAATAGACAGGACCCAGTACCGATCCCTGTGGTAATGCACTGGTCACTGTCCAGTCCCTCGAATAACTGCCATTAACCACCACCTTCTATTCTTCAACCAGTTTGATTCCCAGCTTACTACGTTTTCCCCAGCCCCGAGGTTGCCAAGTTTCTTAAGTAGCCTTCTATGTGGTACAGTGTCAAAGGCCTTACTGAAGTTCAGATAGGCCACATCCACTGCCCTCCCTTATCACCCAGTCAAAGAAATCTATGAGATTAGTTTGATGTGACCTCCCCCCAGTGAAACCTGCACTAAGTGGTCCTGCAATCCATTTTTTATTTAGTTGTTTAACCAGGTATAGCACACTAAGCTGAAAGCTTTTTTTACAGGAGCGACCTGGGAGCACAAGGAGGTTAAGTGACTTGCTCAGGGTCACACAGTATGCAAGTGGAAGCTGTGGGATTCAAACCCAGGTCTGGTCTGCTGGATGTCACCAGATTTGCAGCTCAGAGCCTTAGACCACTGCGTTATACTGCCTCCGTTTTGCCTCCAGGTGCTCCATCAATATCTCCTTTAGTAGGGTTTCCATTAATTTCCCCATCACTGATGTGAGACTGACCGGTCTGTAATTGCTAGTCTCCTCCCAGCTACCACTCTTGTGCAGAGGGACCACATTGGCCCTTCTCCAATCCTCTGGAACTACCTCTGTTCCCTATCAAGGGCTGAATAGTGTTGCCAGAGGAGCAGTTAGCACCATACTCAGTTTTTTTATGTACCCTTGGGTGGATCCCATCTAGTCCCATTGCCTTGTTTTCCTTTGGGGCTTCCGTACTCTCTCCACAGAGAATGGACTTGTGTTCACTCCCCCCTCCCTGCTGACATATGTTGGTCCATCACCTCCCCCTCCACTGTGAAGACCAAGCAGAAGTACTCATTTTTTAAATTTTAACTTTTTCTTGATCATCCTCTGCACAGTCCCCCACAGCTCTCCTGATATTCACTATCCCACTCCTTGCCTTCCTCTTTTCACTCACCTGGAGTACTGTGTGCAGTTCTGGTGCCTTTATTTGAAGAAGGACATCCAACTGCAGGAGGGGGTCCAGCAAAGGGCAACCAAAATGATCCAGGGCATGGGGGACAAACCATATGAGGAGAGGATGAGGGAGCTCAATATGTACTCCCTAGAGGACAGGAGGAAGAGGGGGGATATGGTAGAAACCTTCAAGCACCTTAAAGGTCTAAACAAGGTTGGAGCAGGGGACATTTTTAATTTAAAAAGGGAGGGGAACACAGGGGGGCCCAGTCTGAAACTTGTCGGGGTAGATTTACAAGGGAAATGAGGAGGCACTTTTTCACAAAGAGGGTAGTGTCAGAATGGAATGAGCTACCAGAGTAGATGATATCCTTGAACACAGTGAGAAGTTGTAAACTGGGGTGTGACAGGGTGAAAAGAGGGTTGCAATGGGAGGGAGGATGGATGGGGGGAAGTGAGGGAGGGGGAGGAAAATGATGGGAGGCAGGGGGAAGGGAGGCAGCTCAAGTGGACTAGCTTGGGCTGCACACTTGAGCAGACTAGATAGACCATTGTGGCCTGATTCTGCTGGCAAATTTGCGTATGTTCGCATACCTGAAGAAAGTCTTATCCCCTTGTAACCCCTGCCTGCATGCCTAGGCATAGGTTAAGGGGCCCAAGCTCGTTGAATGAGTGCCTCCACCCAGAGGAATGGTTCTGGGATAGCGTAACTGCTGTTGGTATAGCCCTACAAGATGCTATAACCCCCCACCAACCCCTCTAGTGGCCTAAACAGTATAGCAGCAAAACATTCACATGTACCATATGGCAATAATGACTTGCTCACACCGCTTGCACTTACCACCAGGGTTGGATCCTCTGCAGCTGCCCTGGAGACCCCCTGTAAAGTAAGACCTGTAATGCAACAGTTCAATGGCAGTACAATAACCTCACCAAAAAGGTTAAATGCAAAAAGAACAAAATCTGATTTACTCAAGGGGAAGTGAACAGTGGTGGGGCATGAATCTAGTGGATGATTGACAGATCTGATTAATTCAGGCTGAATATGCATGCACAGTGAGTCCCTTGTATACAGTCACACAACCCTGGGTACCCAGTTGTTAAGCAGGCTAGCCTGAAGCGACGCCTGGGGTAGGCTGGCGTTGCAGCTGTTGTTGGGACCCTTAGGAAAGAAAACAATCAGCATACACATCAACCCAGAATTTGTAATCTGGAGCCGGATGGCTCAGTTTGTTGTAATAAACCCAAACAAATAAATCAAATGACACACAGTGATTGCAGCTTTGTTGCAGGGAGCTACCCAGCTTGGTACTCATGCTACCCAGACCAGGAGGCAGGACTGACGAGATGAAGACCTCTGGGTGGTGTTCTGGTTTGCCAGGGGAAGCAGGGCCCACACGACTCACTGAGGTGGTAACTACCAGTTCTATGGTGTTGAGCAGGGAGCTGAATCCCCGAGCGGGTCTTTCATCGGAAATGTCTCTGCAATGGAAGCGGCAGTCTAGGCTGGGATGGCAGGGTCCACACCAGAGCAGGCAGTTTGGATTTAGTCCGTGCGAGTGCTGGAGCAGCTTCCAGCTAGCATAACACACTTGAAGGTGGGGAACAAAATACCGACCCACGCAACACATTCAGCACACTTATAAGCAACAGAACAGTTATCTAGCAGAGAGGACACAGAAAGTCAAAGCCGATGGTTTATTCTCAGCCTCCTTGCTGATTGCCAGGGGAGTCCCGCAAGGCTCCATTCTAGGCCCTATCCTTTTCTCACTGTACATCAACGATCTTGACTCTTACATAACCAATTCCAATCTGCATTTCTTTGTGGACGACACAGTACTGTATTACCTCTGGCTCAACACTATCTGAAGTTAGGGATGTGCTACAAGCTGACTTTGCTCAGCTCGAAAATAATCTTATAAATGCCAAGCTTCTCCTCAATGCTAAGAAAACTAAGGCAATGATTTTCACTCTTAGTACCTCCTCTATCACCTTCCCTGTCCTACCGAAAGACTTTGTTGTTACCTCTCTAGGCGAACCTTTGGAAGTCGTCTCCAAATTTAAATATCTTGGTATTTGGTTAGATAACAAGCTCTCTTTTAATGACCATCTTCAGGACTTATCCAGGAGGCTCAAAGTCAGGTTAGGATTCTTTTCTAGAAATAGGTCTCTCTTTCCACTTGAGACTCGAACCAGGCTCGTTCAGGCCACATTACTTCCCTTACTTGATTATGGAGATCTAATCTACACCTCCTCTGCAATCTCAAGCCTAAGCAAGTTGGATGTCCTCTATCACCGTGCTCTATGGTTCATCACCAACTCCCCATACCAAACTCACCATTGTGATCTGTACACAGCTGTTGGCTGGACATCACTCACTACAAGACGTTTGCTCCATGCTGGTATCTGGACCCTTAAGTTACTTCTGCATAAACTGCTGAGCTACCTAACATCTCTTATCTGCATTTCCTGCAGTGCATATTCACTTAGGAAATCTGACTTCATCCTGCTTGTCGTGCCTAGGACTCACACGACCTTTGGCAAACGAGCCATATCGCATGCTCTTCCTACTAACTGGAACTGACTCCAATCTGTACTGAAATTATCTAGCATCGGCTCAGTTAACTTCTATAAAGTGCTAGCTGCATCAAAAATAAAAGATATTTGTAGCTGTTTTTAAGCCTCTCCCCTACCCTTATGTTTGTTCCATGCCCTTCTACCCCTCTGGTACTAGCTCTAGTCAGGACTGAAACTTCTTAGCTTTCAAAATGTCTACTGCGGCTAAACTATATGATTTCACTAACTGCTCTTATGACCATGTCCTACCCTAGACTTCCTACCTATATTTTACTTCCCCTTACTGTTTCTAGCCCTCCTCCATCCCTGCTCTTCATTGATCTTCAACCCTTCCCTCCTAATTATCTACTCTCTCCTGTCATTGTACACTAACCATATTTATTGCTTCTTACCAGTGTTATGTTTAGGAACCCTACCATGTCTTGCTTGAACACTTTGTCTCAAATGTTCCTTAACTGTACATTACTTTGCTATGATGTAGTTTTCTATGTAATGCCTTTCATGAACTTTATTTGCACTTTGCTTATTTCTATTCAATGATGCCTTAAAAGTATTGTCACTTTGTCTGTGTACATGCTTCAGGACCTCCTTGTGAATGAGCTTGCTCAATGGAGTCTTCAACTTGAACTTGAACAACTCTTGGTCACAGTTCATGTAAAGTCTGGTTGCAATTTAGCAGAAGTTCTGCGCAAACCTCTCAATCCGTGACTCACTTCTGTACCTGGCAGGCCGATCGCTTCTGGAGCAAGTCTTCGGTCCCAGATTCAAGCATTGATCACTCTCTTTCTCTTCAGGCTTCAGATCTCAAACAAAGGATTTAGGTTTAAGTCCAGCTTTCACAGTCACAAGATTTCTCACTGGAAGATGTGACAGGCAGGCCAGTGCAGCCTTCCCATCAATTCTCCAGTGCTCCTACACAGGAGCAGCTGCTCAGTGGATCAAGCTGTTTGCTCTCCAAACTCCAGCTCACAACTGACTCTGCTGCAGGCAGTTCTGAGGATTTCCTCTGAGATCCAAAAGGTTTGATTGGCTGAGGGAACTGTCTGTCACAGCAAAGGCTCCCCCTCCAGGTCCATTTAGGTGCCAAACCTTAAAAACTACAGTTACTACAGATTTCAGTCCCACAAGATCTCTGGGGACAGTCACCATTTTAGGTTCCCTGAGGTTTGATTTGTCTAACTCTGGCAGTCCAGAACCAAAATGGTGGCTCTTATGCAAAAAGTCCAAGCTGCAAGAGAAGGCAGGTTAAAAAACTTTTATACTATTATAGAGCTTAATAAAGGGGAGGGGGGTGGGCAGAGGGTGACTGTGAAAAGGCAGAGATACTAATGTAACCCCTCTACAAATGGGGGTTCCCCGAAAAGTCTTCCTTGAGCTTGCCTAAATGCTCACTGCCAGGCTGGTGTCCTGCATTTTAGCAGTTTAAATGTGATTGCCAGAGAGTGCCTGTATAGCCTCTGTGTACTGTCTCTTTAAGAGCTGCCTGGATTGCAGTCATAAGTAATCTGAGAAGGAGCTCTGTTGAAAGATGTAACTATTTGCTGAAAATCATTTAGAGTGATAATGATAAAGTAGTTTGTCTAACCTGCCTTCTTTGTAGCAAGGACTGTCTTGTTTATCCCAACCATTTGGCCCGGGACTGCGAACTGGACCAATCAGTTCTGGTGGGACAGAAAGTGGAGCTGGACAACAGGAGCTATCTGGAGTCAAAATCTGTAGGAATTGTAGTTTTGAGCTTTTGGCACCTTTTTACATCTGAAGGGGGAGCCTTTGTTGCGACTGACAGACAGATCAGCTAACTGAACCGTTTGGATTCTGAGGAAAGTCCCAGGCTTGCTGGCAGTTGGGTCAGACCTAAATTGGGAGTTGAAGAAGCAACAGCTTGAGACAGTCAAGCAGCCGTCTGAGAAGTTTTGCGCGGGAGAACTGTGGAAAGGCCTGAGTTGTGGCCTGCATGTCTGCCTACTGCCCCTGAGAGGGAGAGAAGAGAATTATTTTGGACTAAATCCAAGTTTGTGAGAACAAAGTAAGCCACTGATTTTTTACCAGGCTCATACCTGAAGAGTACCGAAGATTTTGCTGAATACGATCAGCCTGTCAGGATTTCCAGCTGCTTTTGAATTCCTGGTTTGTGCAGAGACTTTGCAATCGTAACCGGAGAGCGGTTTGCCTGGTACAGTAGAATTTCCTTACATGTAAATGTGCTGTGAGTTGTTAATGGGTCGTGATTTGGTTCCCCACTGTGTGAACTGTGTTCTGCTTGCTGGAAGCTGTATCCAGCCCAAAACGGACTGTATCCAAATTTGTCTCCATTTGGCCAAGGCCTTGCCACAGTGGCCCAGCCAGACTACCCACTGTATAGAGAAAGCCACTGATGAGAGACCTGCCTGGGGATTAGCTCCCTGCTCCACGCTTGAACAGGAATGATGCCTCGGCGATTCATGAGGGCCCTGCTTCTCCTGGCACTCCATATTAACCACCTGCTGTCTTGATTTTCATCCAGCCTGTGTCCAGTATTGGGTATCGTGAGTAATCATCAGGGTAGCTCCCTGCAACAACAGCTTAATCTAAAAGTATGTCATCTGATTGTCTTGTTGTTTTCTTTTCATAAACTGAGCCCTCCGGCTCCGGATTACAAATAGTGTGTATTGTGCATATAGTTTTCTCCCATCACAGGGCCCCAACCAGCTGCAACGTTCCTGGCTAGCCCACCATTCTCCTTATGGGTACCCAGAGCGTGTGACTGTTCATGGATCCTGAAGTGCATGCATAGGTGTTTGATTGATACAGCCTTTAAGCAAATTAACCTGATTATGCCCCTCCCTTGTTCAAGTCCCTTAAATAAATCAGATCTAACTCTTTTTTGCATTTACCCTGACTGTGGTTCCAGTTTGTGCAAGAGTACAGTACTGCTGTTATTTGCTGTGTATAACCTTGTTTTACAAGGGGGCCCCAGGGCCAGGCCAGAGGAAAGCCCTGGTGGTAAGTGCAAACAGTGTGGGTACTTGTGTGGTGTATCAGGGATACTGTGAAAGTGATTATTATGTATTGTTCCGGCCACTAGTAAGGAAAGAGGGGGGATGCAGTGTCCCGGAGGGCTGTGCCCAGGTTAGCTTGACCACTACCAACCCTGACCTCTGGGTGGAGGCACCCATTTCAGAACTCAGGCCCCTTAACCTGCTACTAGCCAAGCAGGCAGGGGTAGTAGCCCTTGGGATAGCACCACCTAGGGGTTACATTTTGGAGGTTCACTGCTGGGATTTTGTGCCTTCTAGTGGCCAAAAATGATGAATTATTATTAAAGATTAATGGCTACCCCAGTAGAAATGGCTGTACACCAGTTGGTGGGGTGGTGTATTGGGCACGAGATCGACCCCCAAAATGCTCTACTTATACTGGATATTCCCCTGGGTACCAGTAAAGACACTGTAGAGGGAGCACTCTCCTGTGGTGGTGGGTCAACTGGCTGATTTGATTGCCCAAACTTTCATAGCCTTGATAGAGTGTAGTGACCTCGTGGACAGCTCTAAAGTGCCTCAGACTATTGCCCCAGAAGGGGTTCCAGCTGCCTGGACAGTGATAACAAAAGACATTAAAGCCCCTGGGGAGGATGAACTCCCACCATTATCTGAGACTTTTGAGGAGAAATTTGCTAAGTTGTTGCTGGAGGAAGGGAAAACCGTAGAGGACTTTAAGAAACTATTCCTGCCACCTGGGGGTGTTCTTTCCCCAACACCCACTCCTACTCCAGCACCTGTTACTGCCCCGCCTTCTGTGCTGCACCAATGCTGGTCCCTATATCTGTACCTGCCATTAGTCACGACTGCTACCGAATGCTGAGAATCTTCTCGGGCACCTTCCCCACCCCCCAGGGGGAGGATGACTGGGAGACCTGGATAGATTATGTTGCCCCTCTAGTACTTGAATGGCAATGCTTAGAAGCAGAGAAATGAAAGAGGTTGAGTGAGAGCCTCCGTGACAAGCGGGCCAATAACCCCGAAGCAACTGCACAGGACTATCTTGATGCATTGGACAATGTGTATGGGAGCCCGGATTCAGATGAGGATCTGTGGTGGAGAGTAAGAAATGCTCAGCAGTACGCAGGGGAGCCATTGTCTGTGTATGTACCTTGGCTTGAAAAGCTGCTACAAGAGTGCCTCAGAAAGGGTAGTTTGACGTCAAATGAATTAGATCGAACTAGGCTGGACTGGATCATTAAGTCTGCTCCATTTTCTGAATTGTTACTGCTTCAGTTGCGCCTTGCCACCTGACTGGAATTGCCCCCCTCCTATGACGAGCTAATGAAAGAAATTCAGGGGGTTGAGCAAAGGTGACCCCATGGGGGAATTGCACCCATATATGCTGCTGCTGCGCAACTGACTGAGTGTGATCAGCCACGTGAGGCTCAGGGGCAAAAGTCAGCACTTAATGAGCACTCTGAGAATGCAAAGGACTTCCTGCCCTGGGCCCAGCATTGGGAAGATGAGCTACTAAAGGAAGTCTGAGAGTTGAAGACAGGTGCCTCTGCAAGGGTTTCCCCCATGGAACAAGATTCTGGTCCCTTTCAGGATGTGACTGCCATGGAGGTGGGGGTGCACACTCAGGCATTCGCTACCGAGGGTGGCTCCAAGGCCGAGATCACCAGATTGACTGCCACTCTAAAGGAACTGTTAAGACTCGTTGCACCACTCTCACCACTGCAAGCAGATACTAGACCCCAATCTCTTACTACTGCTTCAGTTCCTCATATGGTGTTCTCTCCCAGGATGACCTAGGAGTCTATCATTTGTCACAACTGTGGAAAGGATGGCCATATGAAAAGAGAATGCCAGTCTCAGAAGAACTTAGAAAGAGTAGTAAACAGACTCCAAGGGGAGATCCGAAAAGCAAATCAGTGGCCAATTGGTGACCGAAATGACCGTAGTGAGGGTTCAAGAAACCCTAACTCAAATTTCTTTGTGGCTAAATTGTCTGTCCAGGCCTCCGCTACTGCCTCTCCAGGCTGGTCCAAAATAGCGGGCCCTTCAATGGAGACTACGGTGACTGTGAATGGTATTCATACTCAGGCTATGCTTGACAGTGGGTTGCAAGTGACCATTGTATTCCAGGACTGGTATGACAAACACTTATCTGATGTGCCTTTGCAATCCTTGGAAGGCCTACATGTGTGGGACCTGAGCGACAAGTCTTATCCCTACCTAGTGTATGTCCACCTCTGGTTGTCTTTTCCTGCAACTGTAACTGGTGTAGAGGAGCGAATAGAGACATTGGCCCTAGCGTGTCCCCCCACTGGACTGTATGATGGGGTCCCCCTGTTAATTGGGACAAACGCCCATATGTTTGGGAGACTGGCGCAACTCTGTCATGAGAAACAAGGGCGGCGGACTGGGAGGGCCCTGAGAATTCTGGCTCTGATCAAGAGGGCCTATGATTTGCAACAGAAACCCGAGAAAGTAGACCAGGATGAACCGGTTGGGATCGTGAGGAAGAAGGATCCCGATTTAATGGTACTGGCCCCTACTGCCCAGTGTACCATTCAAGGAGAGGTCTGCCTCCGGAAAGATGTCAAGAACAAAATACTGATGTTGGATGTGCAAGGCAAAGGAAAATTGCCAGAAAGATTATTGGTCAAGCCCAGCATCTTGCCTGCTCGTGCCCATGCCTATGCATGACGAGTGATGGTCCAGATTCACAATGTGTCAGATCGGGAGATCCAGGTGAACAGAGGGTGCACTCTAGCTATGGTACACTGTACAGACACTTCAGTATTACCCAGCAACAAGCACCCTGGTGAGAAGGAGAGAGTGACCCCAGACTTGTTTGCATACCTCTCAACTGTACCACATTACGAGGAACGTTCCTCATTTTACGTCACAAAAGCTCCCTGTTCCACATTGTGAGGACTAGTCCCACATTCAGCGCTAACATTTTAAAGCAAAAATCTGTAGTAAATAATGCAAAAAATATATTATTCAATTAATAACAGACTTTCTGAACATGAATGCAAACATTTTAAGTGTTCTGAGCTTCTTAGGTAAAGATTTGATTAAGTGTTCCACATTTTGCTAATTTGTTCCACTTTTTGAGAGGCAGTGTTCCACATTTGGGGGACAAAAGGTTGAGAGGTATGCTTGTTTGACTTTGGTGACTCCCCATTGCCAGCTGAATGGAAGGCTAGAATTAGCAAGAGACTTGCCCAGAGAGACCAAATGTTTTCATTGAAGGAATGGAATGTGGGATGTGTCCAGGGTGTGAAGCATCACATACACCTGCACGATGAATGGCCATTTCGAGAGAGGTCCTGATGCCTAGCACCGGCAGACATAGATGATGTGAGAAGACACCTGCAGGAAATGCTCGCTGCTGGCATGATACAAGAATCCAGGAGCCCATACGCATCTCTCATTGTGGTTGTGCTTAAGAAGAATGGGTCTGTGAGGATGTGTGTTGATTATCGAACCCTGAACCGGCAGACCATCCCAAACCAATACACTATGCCTCGTGTACAAGATACCCTGGACTGCTTGAATGGGAGCAAATGGTTCTCAGTGTTGGATCTTCACAGCGGATACTACCAGACCCCGATGGCCCGGAAGACTGTGAGAAAACAGCCTTCATCTGTCCATTGGGGTTCTATGAGTTTCTGAGGATGCCACAGGGATATTGGGCACCCCAGCCACCTTTCAGTGACTGATGGAATGTGCGGTGGGAGATATGAATTTGCTGGAATGCCTGGTGTACTTGGAGAATGTCATTGTGTTTGGGAGCATCTTAGAGGAGCATGAGTACCGGCTGTTTAAAGTCCTAGACTGACTGGAAGACTTCGGCCTCAAGCTGTCCATTGACAAGTGCCAGTTTTTCCAAACCTCCGTGAAGTATGTGGGGCACATAGTATCTACAAAAGGGATAGAGACTGATCCCAGTAAGGTTGAAGCACTGACTACTTGGCCCCAGCCCCATAATCTGAAAGAACTACAACGTTTCCTGGGGTTCTATGGCTACTACCGCAGGTTCATAAAAGACTGTTCCAAGGTGATTCGCCCACTCTTGAACCTTACCCAGGGTTACCCTCCTACCAATCATAAATACAAAAAAGGGGCTGTTAAAGAACCAGAAAAAGTATACTTCCACCCAGGTGAACTCCTCGTGGCTCGCTGGACACACGACTGTGAAGTAGCCTTCCATGAGATCATATACCAGCTCACCCATGCCCCCATCCTCGCCTGTGCTGACCCCACCAAACCCTATGTGCTGCATATGGTCGCTAGTCTGCAGGGTCTAGGAGCTGTGCTGTATCAAGACCATGAGGATGGCCTGAGACCAGTAGCTTTCTCCAGTAGGAGCTTGACCCCGTCCGAATGAAACTACCCTGCGCATAAGTTGGAGTTCCTTGCGCTAAAATGGGCCATCATTGACCAGTTTCATGAATACCTCTATAGGGCAAAGATATTGGTGAAGACTGACAATGACCTGTTGACCTATGTACAGACTTCAGCCAAGTTAGATGCCACTGGGCACTGGTGGCTTTCTGCATTATCAACCTAAGATTATGCTGTCGAATGCAGACTGGGCCTGAACCATATTGGTGCTGATGCCCTATCACGAAGGTCCACTTCCAAGAGTGATTGGGCCAGGCTGTCTGAACCTGACATTCGAGCATTGTGCCAAATGTTTGATAGAGCTGAACAGATATCTGCGGACACAGTGGACTGTTTAGTAGATTGCTTGGGCCCTTCTGACACCTGCATACCAGCTGCTTATTGCCACTTCTCTGCTCTAGATATTAGTGTACTACCTCGATTTGACAATGACAGCATTCAGTGGGCTCAGTCTCAAGATCCTGTGATTCAGCCAGCACTTGATGCCCTGCGTGCAGGGAAAGATGTGTCTAAGTTACGTTCCACTGACTTGCGAACTGCTTTATTGTTTAAAGAAGGCCCCAGATTGAAGTTGCTCAATCAGTTGTTGTATAGAGAGACAGTAGCTCATAGTGGCAAAGTAGATAAGCAACAATTGGTCCTGCCCATGGCCTTTAAAGATTTGGTACTGAGGTCCCTCCACAATCACATGGGCACCCTCGGTATTGACAGAACCCTTGACCTGGCAATGACATCTGGCTTCTACTGGCCCAAAATGGGGCCGATGTTGCTAAATCATGTAAAGACTTGTAGTCGCTGCCTGCAAAGAAAAGCCCTGCCTCAGAGGGCTGCCCCCCTTGTTAATATTGCTACCAGCACCCCCATGGGACTAGTCTGCATAGACTTCTTGTGTCTAGAACATGATCAGTGGAACATTGGCAATGTGATAGTGGTTACAGATAATTTCACATGGTATGCACAAGCTTTTCTCACCAAAGATCAAAAGGCATCTACCGTGGCCAAGGTGCTAGTGGAAAATGTCTTTGTCCACTATGGTGCCCCCCGTTGGATCCACTCTGACCAGGGCAGAGACTTTGAGAGTTGACTAATGAAATAAATGCTCTTTCTATTGGGGGGGGGTGCAAAAGTCAAGAACCACCCCCTATCACTCGCAGGGAGACCCTCAATCAGAACGTTTTAACTGTACCCTTCTAGACATGCTGGGCACCCTCCACCCAAAGGAAAAGCATAAATGGAGCCAGCAGATTAGCACCTTGGCACACGCATACAATTGCATGAAAAATTATGCTACTGGGTTCTCCCCCTACTGCCTAATGTTTGGGAGAGAGGCCCAGCTGCCAGTTGATGTCTGTTTTGGGGGTCTCTCCAGATGGGGTCCGAGCCGAAAACTACTTGCAATATGCACAAAAACTGAAAGCTCAATTGAACTACCTATCAACTGGCCCAGACAATGGCCGCCAAGAGAAATCTAGCCAACAAAGAGAGGCATGATAAAAAAGTAAAGGCTCAAGAGCTTCGACCTGGAGACCGTGTGTTGTTACGCAATTTGGAACTGCATGGTAAACACAAAATTGCTGATCGTTGGCACCAACTTCCCCATGTAGTAGTTGGAAAGTTGGATGATTTACGTGTGTACAAGGTGCGCCCAGAGAACAACTCCAAATCTGTCAAGACCATGCACCATAACCACTTGCTACCTATCGGCCAAGTCATGGTTGAGGCTGAACCCCCAGAAATTGAGCCTCCTGGGTTGGTGACTGTAAGCAAGCAGGCCCAGAATGATAGCGACTGTCAGTCCACTTCTGACGAAAGTGAGTGCGACTATGCCTATTACCCCTCTTATGAATTGAGTCAGCTGTTTCGGGGTAACCCCATGTTTTTTTTTTTTATTTCTTTTTTATTAAAATGTTTTTGTTATACTTGGTCTAGAGTACATTTCGGACATTTTCTTATATTGCCATGTATCTCCAGTTAGTTTATATGATTGACAGTTTATATAATTTTACCCAAAGGGCTGAATGCTTAGTGTGATGAGTATACAACGTTCTAGTCAAAGATCATTCAGAAGGTAAAGCTTCAGCTCCATTTCATCTAAATTTACCCTATTTACCCCTTATGTTTTATTTATTCCTTATTATCTTTATATTTGGGTGAAGCATTTCCTCTCTCTTGATTAGACCCTCCTGCTTAAATAAAATTTTCTTTTTTCTCAACTCTTCTATCATTGTTCAATCCTTCCCTCCTGATCCCTCGCATAATAATTCTACCAATACTAGGGTCAAAAATTTGATTCTACCACCCCCTGGTAGAGCACTCATCTCTGCCATCTCATCATGTATGTTGGAGCTTTACCCTGGATTTCTGCATTAAGGGATTCTGTAACATACATTTCTGACATGATAGATCTCCATTCTAATACTGTTGGAATGGTGCTAGTCATCCACCTGCGAGTTATTGACTTTTTGACCGCCAACAAACTGGGAGGTAAAAGAGTTTGTTCCTGTGGAGAGGAATGGTCTGGAAAGATCCCCAGCAGTACCTGCTCAGCTGTTAATTCTACCTCTTGTTCTAATAAGCTAGTTAATTCTGTTTGCAGGGATATCCATAAGGGCATCAAACAAGGACACTGCCAGAAAATGTGTCCCAGTGTCTCCCTCGGGCACCCACATTTTCGCCAACAAACTCCATATTCTTCTGGGAGGAATTTAAGCAGGACTGCCGGAGCTCTAAAAAAGCAGGAGTGACACTTCCACGCAAATTCTCTCCAAAATGGGGAGGAAGTGATGTTAACCGCACTTACAGCTGATCCCCTCCACTCCTCCATAGTTATTTCTAGGTGGAGGTCTCTGTTCCATTCCTGTAATATGGATTTAGTTGATTCCTTTTGTTCATTTCTCAATTCCCTGTATATTATTCTGATTAAATGCTTACCCAAATTCCCCTTTATAGCTTCCATAAATGTTTTGAGGAGTTCCGGGGTTGGATACTGGATCTTGGGTTGTATAATTCGGTTTCTAAGTATATGGTTCCTAACCTGGAAATAGCAAAATAGATCTGATCTACGATGACTATATTGGGACTGTACTTTTTCAAAGGGGAGTATCCCTTGGGGGTATAAACTGGAAAAAGTGTGTAAGGCCTAATTTTCTCCATTCCTGAAATGTGGAATCCATATGTGTGGGTGTAAATGTATCATCTTCTGATATTAATTTAGTGTATTCGTATATAATATGGAGTGGCCCAGTTTGCCTTGAACTTTTCCAACATTTATAAATTTGAGCCGTAATGCCCGTTAAAGTAGTGGGTGATAAAGACCTCTCCTCTGAAGAAAGAAGAATTTTTGTTGATATTAAATAGATCATTTAGGTGAAATTTGATACCTTCCAAGGGGTCGAGTAGGATTCCATCAACCGTATTAAGATTATCCTAAGAAATGACGCTTTGGAGTATAATTTAAAGTCCAGAAGATTAAAGCCTCCCTGAGCCAGGGATAGTTTAAGAACAGACAACCGTATCCTAGGCCATCCCTTATGCCAAATAAACATGGAGATTAATTTATCCCATGATTTAAAGTAATATGTTGCCGGTAAGAAGGGGATGTTTTGAATTAAAGTAGTCTATGGAGTATATTCATACGCACTATTTCTATCCGTTGATGGAAGGGACTAAGAAAGATGGACCATCTTTCCAGGTCATTTGGTATAATGTTCGTGAGGGGTTCATAATTTAACATTTCCACGCCTCTGGATTAAGAGGGATGTTAATTCCTAAATATTTTATTTTTGTAGTATGCCATTTAAATGGGTATTCTTTTTTCAGTTGTTGGGTAGGAATAAAATTAAAGGCCAAGATCTCTGTTTTTGTAGTGTTTAGCTTAAAACCCGCTAGTGTTTCATATTGTTTCAATATTTGCCAAGCTACCGGAATTGATTGAGATGGAGATAACAGGGTTAATAATATATCATCAGCAAACATATTTATTTTATGTACTTGTTGTGCTATTAGGATTCCTTTTACTTGAATCATATTCCTCAACTTTGTTTCAGGTGGTTCCAAATATAAGGCAAACAGGGTGAAAGAGGACAACCCTGTCTCGTGCCTCTACTTAGTTTAATCGGTGAGGATAAATTCTCATTTACTTGTACATAGGCCCTTGGGGATCTATATAATTTAGTGAGTAAGGTGATAAATAAATCCGGAAAGTGAAAGGCCTCAAGAGTCCTCCACAAAAATGGCAAATAAACTCAGTCGAAAGCCTTTTCGGCATCTAAACTAATAAAAACAGATGGGATTTTTCTTGTCTTTACATATTCCTGTAGTAATACAGTCCTACGGACATTATCTGTGGTGCTCCTATTCTTTATAAATCCTGACTGATCCGGTAATATAATCTTTGGTAGTATAGATTCAAGTCTGGACGTCCAAATGGCTGTATAAATCTTATAGTCGACGTTTAAAATGGAAATAGGCCTGTAAGATGCCGGATCTGAGTGATCTTTATTTGGTTTAGGTATTGGGGCAATGGTGGCGTAGTCCCGAGATGGCGGAGGGACTTCCTCCTGGATTGTCTCAGTAAACAAAGTATGTAATTTCGGAATCAATTCTTTTTTAAAAATCTTATACCACTCGGATATAAACCCATCAGGTCCTGGGCACTTTCCTGGGTTCAGGTTTGTAATAGCCTCCTGAATTTCCAGTTGAGTTATGGGCGCTTCCAAAACTACCAATTTGAGAGGAGGAGAGGGTGAGTAGGGCTAGTTGATCCAGGAAAGTGGTTATTTCTAAGAATTTAGGGCGTGTTTCCAGTGAATATAGATTAGTGTAGTACTTTTGAAAAGTTCTGCATTATGTGAGCATCCGAATGGTGTATTATACCCGTATAAGGGTTTCTGAGTTTCAAGATGGTAGAGGTAGTTTTTTTAGCTCTATGTTTCTGAGCCAGTCTCCGAGCTCACCTAGTTCCCTCCTCATGGACAGTTTGTCTTAAATATATTAATGGTTGTTGTATTTTGTTATCCATCATTTTCTGTAATTCCGCTTTGTATCCCTAATGTTTTTATTTAATTCAGTATCTCCCTCTCTGTATAACATCTGGTAATTTAGCAGCTGTTCTGATAATTCAAGTTGCCTCACCTCCCTCTGTTTATTCTTCTTTGAAGTGTACACTATAATCTCTTCCCTCAACGTTGCCTTCATGGCATCCCATCTTATAGCCTCAATAATTTCCTGTGATTCATTTTCTGTATAGAATTGTTGTATTCTTTTTTTAAATATCTCCTGGAATTCCTTATCTTTTAATGTTAATGGATTTACTCTCCATAAGGCCCTCTTCCTCTCCCGACCCATGTCTAATTTCAAAATGAAGGGGTGGTGATCGGATAGTAATGTTACACCTATAGTCATATCCTGGACTGCTGTGAAATGCTCATATGACATCATAAAATAATCTAGGCGGGACTATGATTTAAACCTTGGTGAATAATATGTATAACCTGGGCTGGAGGGGAATAGACATCTCCACACATCGATAATGCCTACATGTTCCAGTGTTCTTTTAAATTTTTTAACTGTAGCATTTTTCCTGTGAGTCTGTTGACTAGAGCTATCTAAATGTGGGGATAAGGTCATATTGATATCACCTCCCACGATCAACTGGCCCTGAAGATTATCTAACAATGTAGATAAATAACCCTTCAGGATTGGGAATCTTGTCTGAGGGGGAAAGTAAACACTAGCCAGGGTAATCTTATGACCATATAAAAGGCCCTGTACAATTACATAATGGACTTGAACATCAATGTGAGTTTTTTGTATTTCCATAGGGGTTGTTGCTGGAATTAAAATTGCTGCTCCTCTTTTCCTACCCCTTGGATAAGAGGAGGCCACAACCTTGTATTTATTACCCCGGGTCAGCTTCTTGTGCTCTAGTTCAGAAAGATGAGTTTCCTGGAGATAAATGAGGTCTGCCTTCTGTTTGTTCAGGTATTGTTTGAGGCGGGCCCTTTCTATAGGGTCATGTAGCCCATTAATATTTAATGAAATAATTTTAATTGGATCAACTGACATCTTTATTTCTTATTAACCTAACTATCTGTATATTCCTTTCCCCTAGGTGGCAGAATATTTGTTCTTTCTAGACCATTCCACCCCCCCCAGGATCCATGGCCCACAAGTCACCATGAAGAATCCACTGTCTTATGTATTTGCAATACAAAAATAGACATGCTTTAGTCCTAACAAACTCTTGACTCATGTATTTTTTATTCCTTCCCCTTCCCTCTCCCCTTTGTAGTATCCGGCTATCCAGTTATCCTTTGTTATGTATGTTTTTACCCAGATGTACCCAATTGCTGCTTTAAAAACAAAATGAATTGAATGACTTATCATTAGGCTTTTCCATAATATAACAACATTGGGTCTGTAATGAAAAGCTAAGATAACCCTCCCTCCCCTTATTCTTTTAACTTCTTTAATCAAATAACATAACTGAACTACTTGTACATAAAAACTATACTTTATCTTATTAACTTTAACCAAAACTTAATACAAAATGACTCCCATTTGGGAGGTGCTCAACTGGCGCTCCCCCTGGAACCCCCTGTCCTTGTCTCCATTAGAATCCGGAGAGGGGTCTGGAGCGTTATACTGTATCTGAGTAACAAAAGTACCCAGCATAAGTATGATGGCCCCAAAGGAAACAGTATGCCTAATGGCATTTTCTTGTCTTATTTGAGAAACTTCCCATCTAATGGTCTAATTATATGGCTTTACTTTACTCGTTTGCCTTGAGAACAAGGAAAAATGACCTCTAGTGGGCATTATCAAAATCACAGCCCAAACCTCCTTTAGCTTAGGCTTCCTTGATTGTCCAAAATTAAAAACTTAAAATTCTATCTTTTCTTTTAACCTCCTACTTAACATAAATTGATGAGTTGAAATTCCTGCAGATATACAAGTTTCCACACTTTCCCAGGTAATCATAAAAAAGAGTATGGTATTATATTTCTATTCTCTTAATCTTGTAACTCAATTACCATCTGAAGTTTAAAAAGAAAATTAGGAATAGGCTTATTTCAGGGTCCAAAACATTATTATTTGCTCAGTTTTCATAGTTTGAACATCTTTTTTTTTGTCCCTGTGA
This sequence comes from Neoceratodus forsteri, assembly GCA_016271365.2. Taxonomy (NCBI): domain Eukaryota; kingdom Metazoa; phylum Chordata; order Ceratodontiformes; family Ceratodontidae; genus Neoceratodus; species Neoceratodus forsteri. The sequence continues at coordinate 268,260,717 of CM028133.1, read as the reverse complement.
CATCAAGCCTCTCGTCGGTCTTTATTGTGTTCTCTTACATGATTTTGTGCAGGTTTATACCCGCAAACCTTGAGGTGGGGACGGGCCACTCAAGGAACAGGTGAACAAATCAGGATTACCACGAGGAGAAGGCCATAGTCTCCGTGCCGTAGCTCCTTAGCTGGAGAAAATTCTCCGCCATCCAGGAGCTGTAAATGATTCAAAGTAGCAACCAGTAACCAATTAGCCGAATAACTGAAACATTTTAAATAAAGTATTGTTGCCTGAATCTCTTACAGAAGCCCCTCACCTGGTTTCTTCATCCCCCCGCTCACCCGTAGTCCCCCCCATTATCATCTCCAGAGGTACCCCAGAACCAAAAAAACAAATCAAGAAGCAATTACCCCACATTTTGGCTTTTTTCAGGTAGGCAGAGTTGGATTCCTAAACTGCTGTAGTCACTTTAATATTTCTGTTATTTGCAGTTGTGATGCCTGGGATCTTTTCTGTTCCATCTGGTTAGCTTGCCCCGATCGAGTTTTAACTGTTTCTGCCATTTTTTCATTGATTACACCCCTCTTCAAGAGATCTGTTGCAGCTTCTGTGGCTGAACTATAGGTATGTTGGCCAGATGGTAGAAATACAGTTAATTTGGCCGGATAGGGGGTTCGAAAACAGATCTTCTGGGCTTAGACCGTAGGGAAGAGCAAACTATAGTCTCTTCTTAGTTTCTGGGTGGCCGGGGCATAATCATTATCAAACAATAACCTTTGTTGGCCCCACATTACCCTGCCCTTCTGCCAGACCTTCCGAAAAATGGTTTCCTTTGTTTGATAACTGAGGAATCTAATAACAAAGGAGTAGGGCCTTGCTTCTGGTCGTAAAAGTTTTGGGCTGAGTGCCCTGTCAGCCCTCTCAATGTCCAGGTGGAAATCAGGTTCCAGATCAAGCAGTAACTGTGAAAGATAATCCGCAAAGGCCCTAGAATAATTTCCTTCTTCATTTTCAGGTAAGGCAAATATTCGTATGTTCCTCCTTCTACCACGATTTTCAGCATCTTCTTGTCGGATGGAGGTTGCCAATAGTTCCGCTGCTATGGTTTTCATTGTCTACTCCAGATCATCGATTTGGGTGGTGTTTAAAGAAATTTGGTGGTCTGCCTCGGTCATATGCCCTTGTAATGTGCTTATTTCGGTCTTAAGGTCTTGTATCGACTCACGAACTTCTCCCCTAAGATCCGCAATTGCCTGCAGTATCGCCTCCGAGGTGGTTTCTGGTTGTTTTCTTGTACAAGTTTTTGTTTTGCCAGAGGAGGTTGATTTTTTTAATTATGGAGCTGTAGAAGGCCTAGTACTTTGTTCACCTTTGTCAGACATGCGGTCATCCCCCTCAGTCATTTCAGCAAATGTTTGGAATCTGTTCTGATTTTGTTTAGCCATCTCGTAGCATGTGGGTTTCAATCTGAGATGTTTCTTGCCTAGAAAAAGGCTGAAATTAGAGAGTGTTTTTCAATGTATGCCCTTTAATGTTTAGCTTAGTGGGAGCCTCTCAATTCGAGTGCTCAGCTAGCCATACCGGAACTGGAAGTCGTAACCCCATGATTAATTGTGGGGATGAAGCTGGATCTTCTGGACTGCCTAACCCCCCAGCTTTGTCCTTGGAGCCAATGCTCCCTGAAAGTGAAGTGCAAAGTATCACGTCTGAAGATGCTGAGTCTGTGTGCATTGTGGAACTGTATGATTTGCCTGAGGGGGGGGTCTGATGGAATGAGTCTTTCTGGTGACATACCAGAATTTGGAGAACACCATGAGAGTGCTGACAACCCCCTTCAGTGCCTCAAAGTTTGATTGTGTCTGAGCCTTCACAAAATGATCAAGTGTTGTAGAAACAGAGCCTGCAGAGCAAGGAACCGACAGTGCCCCAAGTCTGGACGTTCCAATCCAGGCAGAGGTACCCCTCACAAGTGACGAGAGTCCCCAGACCAGTGCTGAGAGTACAGAGACTGTAGTTGTCCCCCTCAGAAAGACTGGCCGAGCTGTCAAGCCAGTATTGCATTTCAGCTATGATTCTCCAAGAAGGCCTGTGGACTTTCCTCTCCATGTAGTTCACAATGGTGTTTATGTTTCACCAAGCTCACTGCCCAAATTGAGCTTGATGGCCCATTCCAGGTTACTTGTTCTGCCCTCTCACCATGGTGCCCCTGCCACATCCAGCCCCAAGTTAACTGATAGGGAAGGGCCCCCTCTTGCATTGTTCAAGGTATAAGAAGTTATTACCTGATTTAGTATAGTAATGTTCAACTGACTTGTGTGAAAGATGCCTAATGTATTGTCAGAATGGACAAAGTATTGGGAAATGTAGTGATTATATATAGTAAAGTAATAAGTTTATGTTGACTGATGCATGATGGTACAGACTTGATGCAGATGCCAAGTTTTCTCCAGGCAGGGAAGGGTGTAACCCCCTACAAATGGGAGCTCCCGAAAAGTCTTCCTCAAGCTTGCCTAAATGCTCACTGCCAGGCTGGTGTCCTGCATTTTAGCAGTTTAAATGTGATTGCCAGAGAGTGCCTGTATAGCCTCTGTGTACTGTCTCTTTAAGAGCTGCCTGGATTGCAGTCATAAGTAATCTGAGAGGGAGCTCTGTTGAGAGATGTAACTATTTGCTAAAAATGATTTAGAGTGATAATGATAAAGTAGTTTGTCTAACCTGCCTTCTTTGCAGCAAGGACTGTCTTGTTTATCCCCACCATTTGGCCCGGGACTGCGAATTGGACCAATCAGTTCTGGTGGGACCTAAAGTGGAGCTGGACTACAGGAGCTATCTGGAGTCAAAATCTGTAGGAATTGTAGTTTTGGGCTTTTGGCACCTTTTTGCACCTTTGCTGTAACTGACAGACAGATCAGCCAACCGAACCTTTTGGATTCTGTGGAAAGTCCCAGGCTCGCTGGCAGTCGAGTCAGATCTAAGTTAGGAGCTGAAGAAGCAAGAGCCTGAGACAGTCAAGCAGCTGTCAGAGTAGTTTCATGTGGGAGAACTGTGGAAAGGCCTGAGTTGTGGGCTGCATGTCTGCCTGCTGCCCCTGAGAGGGAGAGAAGAGAATTATTTCGGACTAAATCCAAGTTTGTGAGAATGAAGTAAGCCACTGATTTTTTACCAAGCTCATACCTGAAGAAGACTGAAAATTTTGCTGAATGTGATTGGCCTGTCAGGATTTCCAGCTGCTTTTGAATCCCCGGTTTGTGCAGAGATTTTGCGATCATGACCGGAGAGCGGTTTGCCTGGTACAGCAGAATTTCCTTACATGTAAATGTGCTGTGAGTTGTTAGTGGGTCGTGATTTGGTTCCCCATTGTGTGAACTGTGTTCTGCTTGCTGGAAGCTGTATCCAGCCCAAAACGGACTATATCCGAATTTGTCTCCATTTGGCCGGGGCCTTGCCACACTGGCCCAGCCAGACTACCGCTGCATAAAGAAAGCCATCAATGAGAGACCTGCCTGAGGGCAGCCCCTGCTCCACGGTACGAACAAGAATGACACCTCAAACCCGGCCCGTCAGTTACAGCGATGGGATTTCCGGCTTGCGGCGCGCGGCGACTGGGTTCGGAACAGACCCGGATCGTCGGAGGGCTGGCCAGGGGGAGAAGGATAGAGAGTCCCACGGACTGCTCTCCTTCTCCGGGAGGAGAGCGAGGGTAGCAATCGGTGCACTGCGGACCCCTGGCGGAGGCCGGGGGAATGCAAGCAGCTGATGCTTACAGTTCCGGGAGGTGGGGCGGATGCTGGCGTCATTGCACGTCCTCGCCTCCCCAATGAAAATGGTGGAGAAAAACAGGAGGCGGGCAAGGACCACCATGGAGATGAAGCCCTTCCCAGAGGACCTCAATTCACCACCGTCATTGCGGGTCCCCAACCACACCAGCCTGGCTACCAGGAACAGTGGCCGGGCCCCGCCCAAGGGGTAAGCTGGGGGTGACCGAGGGACCCTGGCAACAATGGACGGTGGCAGAGGTCTCCAGGGGCTGTGACCAGGGCTGAAGGAAGACAGGGGTCCTGCCACAAAAAAAAAAAAAAAAAGGAATGACACCTCAGCGATTCATGTGCGCCCTGCTACTCCTGGCACTCTAGATTAACCTCCTGCTGTCTCCATTTTTGTCCCGCCTGTGTCCAGTCTTTGGTATCATGAGTAATCATCAGGGTAGCTCCCTGCAACAACAGCCTAATCTAAAAGGGTGTCATCTGATTGTCTTGTTGTTTTCTTTTCAAGAACTGAGTCCTCCAGCTCTGGCTTACAAATAGTGTGTGTTGTGCGTGTCGTTTTCTTCCATCACAGGGCCCAACCAGCTGCAACATTCCTGGCTAGCCCACCATTCTCCATCTGGGTACTCAGAGTATGTGACTGTTTATGGACCCTGAAGTGCGTGCATAACTGTTTGATACAGCCTTTACGAAAATTAACCTGATTACGTCCCTCCCTTGTTCAAGTCCCTTAAATAAATCTGATCTAATGCTTTTTTGCATTTACCCTGACTGTGGTTCCAGTTTGTGCAAGAGTACTGTACTGCTGTTTTTTTCTGTGTATATCCTTGTTTTACAGGGGATCCCCAGGGCCAGGCCAGAGGAAAGCCCTGGTGGTAAGTGCAAATAGTGTGTTGTGTGGTGTATCAGGGGTATTGTGAACGTGATTATTGTGTATTGTTCCAGCCACTAGTAAGGAAAGAGGGGGGTTACAGTGTCCCAGAGGGCTGTGCCCAGGGGTTAGCTTGACCACTACCAACCCTGACCTCCAGGTGGAGGTACCCATTTCAGAATCAGGCCTCTTAACCTGCTACTAGCCAAGCAGGTGGGGTAGTAGCCCTTGGGATAGCGCCACCTGGGGGTTACACTAAACAAATATTTTTGCTCAATATTTACAAATGAAGAGGGGGAGGTACCTAAACCAAACACTAGATACACTCTGGATACGGGGGTTGATACCAGCCCATTCACAGAAGAAAGGGTTCTGAAAGAGGTGGACAAAGCAATGGGGCCTGATGGGATTCATCCCAGAATTCTAAAAGAAATAAGGGTAGAACTAGTGACACCACTGACTACTCTGTTTAACAAATCATGGGAGGATGGGGTGGTACCTGAGGACTGGAGGAGGACAGATGTTATTCCACTTCACAAAAGTGGGAGTAGAACAGAAGCAGAAAACTACAGACCTGTTAGTTTAACCTCAGTGATAGAGAAAATGATGGAATCACTTCTGAAGGAAAGAATTGTTGAGTACCTAGAGGCCAGAGGGGCACAGAACCCAAGGCAGCATGGATTCACAGCGGGAAGGTCATGTCAGACGAATCTAATAAATTTCTTTGACTGTGTGATCAAAGTAGTAGATCAGGGAGGGGCTGTGGACATGGCCTACCTAGACTTTAGCAAGGCATTTGACACAGTCCCACACAAAAGATTAATATACAACTTAGCCAGCCTGGCAGTGGGTCCCAAGATGGTAGCCTGGGTAAAGAATTGGCTGGAGAACAGAACACAGAGGGCAATAGTAAACAGAGTCCACTCTGAAGAAAGGGGGGTTACTAGTGGGATACCGCAGAGTTCAGTACTAGGACCAGTCCTCTTCAATGTCTTTACAAGCGACATTGCAGAAGGATTGGAAGGAAAAGTATGTCTCTTTGCAGACGACACAAAGATTTGCAACATAATTGATACACAAGGTGGGGTGGAAAGGATGACAAGGGACTTGGCAAGGTTAGAGGAATGGTCAAATGTATGGCAGTTTAGATTCAATGCTAAGAAGTACAAAGTAATGCACCTGGGAAACAAAAACCCAGGGGAAGAGTGCACAATGGGGGGTGAGATACTATCAACAACAAAAATGGAAAGGGACCTAGGGTAGTTATATCAGATGATCTAAAGGTGGACAAGCAATGTGAGAGGGCAGTAAGGAGGGCTGGGGGGATACTGGGATGCACAGGGAGAGGCATCACCAGTAGAAAACAAGAAGTTGTTATCCCTCTGTACAGACAGCTGGTGAGACCCCATCTGGAGTACTGCATGCAGTTCTGGAGACCCGATCTCCGCAAAGACATAGACAGGATGGAGTCAGTCCAGAAGAGGGCAACTAAAATGGTACAGGGTCTGCACCAGAAGACATATGAAGAGACACTTAAGGAGCTTAATATGTATAGCCTCAAGGAGAGGGGGGACATGATAGAAACTTTGAAGTACCTCAAGGGAATCAACAAAGTCCAAGAGGGTAGCATCTTTCAGAAAAAGAGGTGTGCAAGAACAAGGGGGCACAATTTGAAGATTGAGGGGGGCAGCTCAGAGGTAATGTAAGGAAGTAATTTTTTTCACAGAGAGGGTTGTGGATGCATGGAACAGCCTTCCTGAGGAGGTTGAGGAGTCAAAAACAGTGGCGGAATTCAAAAATGCATGGGGCAGTCATATGGCAATTCTAGGGGGTTGGGGTGGGAAGAAGTAGGCTGTTGGTTAACTATGAACTGCAGCTTATCCATTAGGTAGGGAAATGGGCAGACTGGGTGGGCCAAGCGGTCCTTATCTGCCGTCAAATTCTATGTTTCTATGTTTCTATTATTAATAAGGTAGATAACCAGTAAATGAACACAGTTCCTAACAGAGCTCCCTCTGTGCATTTAGCGACTGCAGAATGGAGCAGAAATACCATTCGCTTGGCTGGTCATGAGTCCTAAACTACTCGGACTAAACCCAGACTAATTTCTAACACAGCATAATGACTCTCTTAAAGAGACAGGCATGGAAGCTTTCTATAGCACTCTCATGCAGACACATACAGCTACTGCAGACACAGGACACCATCATGACAGTGGGCATTAGGCAGCCCAGGAAGACATTTTAGTAAACCTCAATTTGTAGGGGGGGTTACACCTTTTCTTGACCTCCTTGGCAATCCTCTCCTCTGTTTGTGCCTTAGCTGTCCTCGCCCTCTTTCCTACCTCTTTTTGTTTGTCTAAATATACCTCCTCATTTCCCTATGTCTGGGTCTCTTTGTACTTTCTAAAAGGTGTTTTTTTTCTCCTTTACTGCCTTACATACTTCCTTTGAGAACCATAGTGGCCTCTTCCTCCTCTCAAGCTTGCATTTTTTCTTTAAACAGCTTGTCATTGCCTTAGTTATTCCCTCCTTTATCCTTTTCCACTGTACCTCCACTCCCCAAGCATGCATTCTGGTCAGTTGGGGTGGCCAGGCATGGTGGAGAGTGGAAGACTGTAGTAGTCATCCACTTGGGGTCAGGTTGAGGGTGGAGCAGGGTGGTGGGTCACTCCCTGATGGGGTGGGGGTCCATTAGACACCAGGGATTTAATCTAGGGGCCAGTGATCGTGGGGGGTGGGGACCACTAGACACCAGGGATATAAATGATAACATCTTGATTTTTTTTACATTGGGCCTGGTGATTGCTGGGGGGCACTAGACACCAGGGATATAAATGATAACATCTTGTTTTGTTTTTTTTACATTGGGGCTGGTGATTGGTGGGGGGGAGACCACTAGACACCAGGGATTTAACTCACTCAGCTCTAGAATGAAATTTTGAGTGAGTGCTATATTCCTGTGTAAATATGGCTGGTTTCCTGAGCAGTTAGAATGTTCAGAACTTAAATGGTAACATTCTGACTTGGAGTATAAATAACTAAAAAAGTATAACTCATATCACAAAAATTACAGCACAAAGTTTGCTTACAATAAAAAAATCTTTAAAATGAGGGGTCTCACATGTTAGTAGCATTCATTTTTTTTTTACAGAGCATGTAACGGTGAATATTTACATTTGTTTTCTTTTTTTAAACTCAAAAAAGCACATTAGAAGTGGCAAATGTCTGTTGTATGATGGTTTTCCATCACAGCAACATCTGTGCATTACGCTGCCACAGTTTAGAGTATTTCTGAACTGTTTTACATAATAAAACAGACCATAAACTAAGGTATGTGCCAACAGATAACGCCAGTAAACCGACTGAATTCGGAAAAATGCTCTGCACCACTGCCCACATGATGCACAAACCACGGTAACTGAAAAAGTATGCCTCCTAGACCCTAGACACCTCGCGGAAAATGTTCACAATAACAGGAGCTTTAAAATGATGGGTCACTCATGTTAGTGGCATTTGCGGATATTTTATTACAGTTCCTGAAATGATAAAAAAGAGCATTTTTTTATTTTGTTCCCAAATAAAAACCTACATCATAAAAAGTACACCTCCTAGACCCGAGACACCAGCATGATAATTGTCAACATTAAAGAGACCTTTCAAATGATGGGTCACACACATTTCTGGCATTTACAGTTTTTTTTTTTACAGTACCTGAAATGGAGGAAAATCACATTTTTACACTTTTTATCCCAAAAAACTAAAACAAAAAAAGTACACCTCCTAGTTCCCAAACACCAGCATACTAATTTTTCACAATGAAAAGAGCTTTCAAATCAGGGATCACATGTTTCTAGCAGTTGCAATTTTCTTTTTAACATTACCTGTACTGGAGAAAAATAGCATTTTCTTCACTTTTTAACCCAAATTAAAACCTAAAAAAAATCTGAAAGGTAGCAAATGTGTCCAATATGAAGTCAGTATTCTGGTAGGTAGGAATGTTTTCTACTGACCTGCACTTTCCAATAACCTTATTCCTGATTGGTTGATCTAGAAAGTGCATGAGAAATGCAGGACGCACATATGTGCTCTGTGGATGAGATGAAGTGAATACCCAACGCACATATGCGCTATGGGGACTAGAGGAATTTTCCTGATGACACACATACGTGCTATGGGGCTGAGTGAGTTAAATGGATAATAATCTCTATTTCCTTTTACATTGGGGCTAAGCCCGGAGCGGTGGGGGGCACTAAACATCAGGGATTTAAATGATAACATCTATTTTTTTTACATTGGGGCCGACGATTGGTGGGGTGGGGGGGCACTAGACACCAGGGATTTTAAAAATAATATATTGTGGTTTTTTTTTAACTTCGTTTTTATTGTAGAAGGCTCCAACAATGACAGTACATGTTATTGACAAAGTTTCCTTGTGTTAGATATAACAACATGAAATTGAAGAATGCTATCTGAAACAATTAAAAAATCATACTAACATATTGCATATTATAATTCTGTTCCATCCCCCTGTATCCATCTCTCCTTCATGCACTGATCTCCTTACTGTTTACTTTCTTTCCTTGAGAGCCAAGTCTCAACCTCTTGATCATACTGCTGTATAATATTTTTCTTTTAACCTTGCAAATACGTTTGTAGAAATAACTTTCCTCAAACAAAAATGGGTCAATGTCAACTCACTCCTGTCTCTTTGCTCTGAGTCATCTCACTCCTGACAACTCGCTCCCGACTCAGTTAGCTCCTGCACTACACGCTCCTTGTAGTTTCGCTCCCATTACAGTTACCATAAGCAACATACAAAAGATGGATGAATTTCTCTGTAATACTGTCAGTGCTTCACTACATGCTCCTTGTAGTTTTGTTCCCCTTACAGTTATCATAGTATACAAATACATAAGCAACATACAAAAGCAGCTGCATGGATGTATTTCTTTGTAATACTGTCAGTGCTTCATTAATTAATTGCTCCTGTCCATTGCTATCAATCGCTGTCAATCACTGCTGGCTATCAGTAGCAATCATCAATCGCAAAACATACAAAAATGGTTACTGCAACGCATGATCGCTGCTAGCTGTTTAAAATGGAAGGGCGGTTCATCCTGTCGGAGTGTAGCAAGCGAAAGTTAGTGGACTGTAATAACTTTATTTACACACGCCATAAACGTGGATATAACAGCAAATCAATATGGCAATGCAAACTCGCAGTAAAGAAAGATAAGCGATGTAACACTAGGGTGCATACAGTAAGCTATGACAACCCTGACATAATTGCCCCACCTTTAGCCAGCACTCCCATGCTCCAGACCCAGCTGCTGTTGAGAGAGTCGAGGCAGTAAACATTGCAAAAGAAAGAGCTGCTACGACACAGGACACAATGGCACAAGTGTTAATGCACTCTAAGCAACATGTTTCATTAGCAGCACAGGGATGCTTAGTGGATAAAAACATAAAATTAACAATTCAGCGGATCAGAATACATGGTGCACCACCAAATCCATGAAATTTAACTGAACTTTCATTGCCTGACTACTACACCACATTCAAAACTAGTCAAGGTGATGATGTTAATTTCTTGCTCGGTGATACTGACCCTGGGACTGAGCGCATACTGGTTTTTGGTACAGAGGCTAATCTGCAGTATCTGGAGCACTGTGATCAATGGTTTTCTGATGGCACATTCAGCATTGCCCCCCTTTAGCGCTTTGGAAGTTTGCAGCCAGCAATATATGTGCTCTTACCTGGCAAGAGGAGGGAGCATTATGGGGAAAGTATTAACTGCAGTCAAAGAAATAAACCCACATCTCAATCCTGCAGTGATAATGACAGACTTTTGAAAAGGCAACTATTCAGGCTTTCACCAATGTATTCCCCAAAGCATGGCAAGTGGGGTATTTTTTCCACTTTGCACAGTGTGTGTATTGCAAACTACAAACAGAGGGACTGGGCAACAAACACTCACAAGACAGTGAGTTTAGTCTAAAATGTAGATATCTCTCCCCGCACTTGCCTTTTATCCACCCGACCAGGTAGTGTCACGGTTCGAGGAGATTACAGACGAATCTCTAAATATATTTCCTCCTGAGCTTGAACCTCTAATTGACTATTTTGAGGATACCTGGGTCGGGCGTAGGAATAGACGTGGCACAGGCAGAAGGCAACCACAGTATGCTATCCATCTGTGGAACCATTCTGACACTGTGATTGAAAAAAGAGCCAGAACGAATAATGCCGTAGAAGCATTCCACAGAGGAATGCAATCCATTCTTTGCATGCATCACCCTTCCATAAGGAAATTTATTGAGGGACTGAAGGGAATCCAAAGAAAGGGGGAAGCTGAAATACAGCAGCTTATTGCTGGGCATTCAAGGACAACACACAAGAGACAATACAAGGACAACGCCATCAGATTAGAACTAATACTACAGAAAAGTGAGAGGCGCTCGACTGAAGAGTTCCTGAGAGGAGTAGCCCACTGCTTCCAGTATTAAATGTCAAATAATTAACAAACATTGCTTTTAAAGTTTTAAAATAAAGCTTACATTTTTAACTGAAACTGCAGAGGTGGGAGTTGCAGCTGCACAGTCAAGACTCACACAAACTATGCAGTCTTGTCGCCATGGTAACCATGCGGTCGCACACAACTCACCACGCAGAGTAATGCAGGTAAATGATTTTGCTTTGTTTTTCCATATTGGGAAGTAAATGATTTTGCTTTGTTTTTCCATATTGGGAAATAAATGATTTTGCTTTGTTCGTCGCTACTGGGAGTGAGAAGATGTGGAGCGAGAGGTGATAGGGAGCGAAAAGTACAGGCGTGTATTGTTGGGAGCAGATTTTCAGGGGGAGAATTGTCGGGAGTGAATTGACATGCTCCCAACAAAAACATAGGTAGGCAAATTGTCCTTTTAGTTTACATTGACTATTAGTGCAAAACTTGGCTCATCTATGTACTCTTGGCTAAGGCTGTAGTCAAATGCTAATTGTTCTAGTATGGGTGTCCCTTCTAATTCTTCAATTAGGTGGACAAATGGAAGCCATCTCGTGTTGAATCTCTTGACTTTAAGATTGAGTCTGGCTGTAATCAGTTCCATCTCCTTAATCTTTTTGCAGTTTTTAATCCAGTCTTCTATTGTGGGGTGGTGGTAAACCATCTAGTAACTGCTTTAGCTGCTGCTGCTATTAGTATGTTATAAAGATATTTATTTACATTACCTCTTATTTGTCTAGGGTACAAGCCACCAATTAAATTCCACCCCTCCAAATCTTGCGTGAGTTCCATCATTTTCATGACCCACCCCTGTACCTCCAGCAACAATCTTTTCAAACCCTTGCATTCCCAGTAAATATGTGTAGGAGTTCCTGTTTCCCCGCACCCCCTCCAGCACCTACCAGACACTCTCCTACTGAGGTGTCTGGTTCTGTTAGGAGTCAAGAAAAATCTGCTTACCATTTTTCACTGGAATTCCCGCCAGCTGCCAGATAAGGTTGTCTTATATATGGATTTCCAAATTTGTATCCAGTCCTTATTGGATAATGTACAGTGCATTTCCTCCTACCAGTGGGCTTGGACCTTGTCCACTTCTGCCACACCTGTGTCCGAATTAAATATATTATATAGGTTAGAGATAATCTTTTTCGGCGAGGAGATAAGTGAAAAAGCATACAGTTGTTCTACTAGAGGGTGCTGTCTTACCCCCACCTGTTTATTGATCCCCTGTTCTATTATATAGGACATTATTTGTAAGTATCTGAAAAGATCAGATTGTGGAAGGTGAAATTCCCTTTGGAGATGGCTGAACGTTTTGATGCTGTACATCTCCAACATTTGTGATATGTATATTAGCCCCCTAGTGCCCCACCTTTTAAATGTGCTGTCCATTCTTGCTGGAGTAAATCTGCAATGTTTCCAGAGGGAAATCCATATGTATTTGTGATTTTCATTCTGTGTTTGGCCTTGACCCATGTCGTATAAGTTTGTCTCGTCCATTTATTTTGTACATTAAATAAATCACTAATGGAGTAAACGTCCCATGCCATGCTGTCTAAGTGGGCTCCCCTGTTTGTTTTCTCTTCTACTGACTTCCACATCATCTCCTTGTGTTTATTAGTTAGGTCCACCAAGTCTCCCAATTGTGCCACAACATAATATTCTTTAAGATTTGGGACGCTGTACCCACCTTTTGTCTTATGCCTCATTAACAATTACCATTTTAATTGAGGCTTCCTACCTTGCCATATGAATTGTCTCATTTTATTTATAAATTTCTCTACAGTCCTTTTGGGGTACCTGCAGGGGCAGATTCTGAAACAGGAACAAAAACCTAGACAAAATATTCATTTGTATTTATTTTTTAATTTAATTTTATTCATTAGGAAACAATCTTTGAGTCAGGGACTCATTTACAAAGGCTCCACATCATGAGTACAAGACAGGATTAATACAGCAACATTGTCAACAGAGGAGGAGGCATTAACATGAACAGTATACAGAATAGGTAACATAATGGATAATTGATCCAATAAACAGGTGGCTAACAGGTACAATATACAGGTGCAGAAGAGGTACTGTAAACAATATACAAGGAAAAATCAATAAGTCTACAGTACGGAGGGGCAGTGGCAGTAGGAGGATGGGGGGAGGCTGGACTGAGTCCATTGTCAAGGGTGGGGGCAGGAGTGGGTGCGACAACGGGGGGGACTGGGTAACAGGGTGTACAATTGGTTTCAGTAACAGTCACAAGTGCTGGCTGAGCGAAGGCGATCCCTTAGAAGGGATTTGAAATGGCCAATCTTACTTTCTGTTACAATGTAGTTAGGGAGAGCATTCATCCAGGTGAGGGCCCTGTAGTTAAAAGTTCTCTGGGATAGGGAGGTCCGGCATTTGGGGACACAGAGTAGAGATTTGGTGGAACTACGAGTGTTTCTAATAACAGGAGCCAGTTTTAGAAGGGCTGAGAGACTTGGGGGGGGGGGGAGAGGCCAAGGGAAATCTTTTTGGCCATGAGACAGGTTTGGAACTTAAATCTGTCTTCGAGGTTAAGCCAGTTTGTAAAGCTATAGAGGCTGCAGGTGTGTGTGGTGCAGTCACAACCAAGGATTAGGCATCAGGCTTTGTTGAGAGATTGCCATAGCCTACCAAGGGAGGAGGAGGAATCAGCTGCCCCGTAGACAAGGATCCCATAGTCGATTAGAGAGAGGACTGAGGAGGAGACAGCTAAACAGAAGGCATCTGGGGTGAGACAGTGTTTGTACCTGTGCAAGAGGCCAGTTCTGGTGCTGACAGCTATAGAGAGGAGATGGATATGTTGGTGGAAGTTAAGGGAAGGGTCTAGTGTGATTCCTAGGTACCGGAAGGTATCTACATGTTCAAGAGGGGTGAGTTGGGAGTTTAGGATTTTGGGTTGGTAATTTCTGTGAGTGCTCTGGTGGTGGGCAAAAGTCATAACCTTTGTCTTTTTCGTAGTGTATAACAAGACGCTGGTTGGTGGACCGTTGTTCAGCCTCGGAGAAGGAAGTTTGGAGCGATTGATGGAGTATGCAGGGATCAGGATGGGAGGAATAGAGGACCGCATTGTCTGCATACAGCAGCAGGTTACCAGAGCAAGCCGTGCGGAGGGTGTTTAGATATAGGCTAAATAGCAGGGGGCCTAGAATGGAGCCCTGGGGCACCCCTGACTTAACTGGGATGCAGGTGGAGATGGTGCTGCCTATCTTGACCTGCTGGGTTCTACTCGTAAGATAGTTGGAAAACCAGCTAGTAGTCTCCTAGGAAAGACCTAGAAGGGGGGGAGGGTAGATAGGAGGAGGGCATGGTTAATGGTGTTGAAGGCTTTCGACAGATCTATGAAGACAGCACCAGTGAGATAATAATAATAATAAGCTTTATTTCACATAAGTGCCTTTCAAATACCAAGGGGCTTTACAAAAGATTAAAACAGCAATAGTAAAATCAGTAAATACCATACAGAACAGTAACAATAGTCTGACGAGGATCACTCATTCAGTGCCATAAAAAGCCTGGCACCATAAAAAGTTTTTAAAGGGTGCCTAAACAAGCAGTTTTTTAAAACTGCAAACTCCAAAATCTTGCTTCATTGCAAGATAAAGTAAAGGCTACTGTTTACATTTATACTTAAACTGCATTTATGTAAATAACATGAAAGCAGGTCCATAGCTTTTGAAAAAGGTAAACATCAGCCTGTTACTTACAAAAAAACAGCCTTGCCTTCTCCCTAAGATGTCTGACAACTGTGTTAAGTGATGAGTCATGATGACCTCATCGGAACCAGAGCCAGAGATCAATATAGATTCATATAGGCTAACTAGTTCTTCTTTCCCTCTTTGTTTTGAATTGTTTTACCAGAATGATCAACGGCGTGTGTTAACATGTGGATTATTTTGATCAGTACACATGTTAGGCTATGATCTGTTCATATTATTTACTTTAGCTTGCTGAAAATATTTTGCAATCTAGCGGACTTTCTCTTTGGCAAACTGCAGAACAGTACAACTCTTCAAATACCTGATGATCTAGTGGTTATGTGATGCCCAGAATTTTTTTTTTTAACCAGGAGAGACACACTATGCTGAAACCTTATTTACAGATGTGGCCTGGCAGCAGAAGGAAGTTAAGTGACTTGCTCAGTGTCACACAGTGAAGTACTGGTCTGATCCAATTCCAAAGCTCATGCATTCTTGTTAATCCACAAAAAAAGTTTCTCTTGTATTCTTTTTCCAAGTGAACCACCTGTACCTAGCCTGCCTTCTGTTGAACATCCCCACCATCCATACAGTGTCCTTAGTACTGCCTGGGGCTGCATATAAGCTTGCGGTCTCATGAAGAGAATTATCACACCTCAGACTGTAATCGTATACCTCAGAGAGTTGTGCATACCTACACCAATACGGATCATCAGCTGGCACTGTTAATAAATACCTCCCAAATCACACTTAAGTCCACTTTTTCAGTGTTTGACTTCTGCTCCCACAGTAAACATTGAATGGATCACCACCCTTCTGCACAGTGAAGGCAGTATGTACAGTTCCCCTGTTGTGTTTTTGTCCCGCCTCATTAACCAACAATTGGGTCTTCGTGGGGGGCCAAGCAATAAGTCTCAGGACTCACCAGAAAAACTGCTGTTCCTGCCCTCATAAGGGATGCACTTACTATGGATAACAATATTATTAGCAGGAGATGCATACTAATGCCTTGAGTGACTCCACCAGACTTCCAGTGTCAGTCTACTCCTTTACCTGTGATCTGCAGAAACCTGCAGGACAGTTCCCTGCAAGTCATCTCCTGTACTTTTTAGTGCCCTACTCCACAATGCGAGCTGGTTGGCTACCACCCTTCTAAATCTTGTTGATCTATATACAGCTCCCTCAATACTATCCTAATAAACGTCAACCCCCCCCCACCTAAGGGCAATCTCCCTACACTGAATTCAAGTAACACTTTAAATGCAGCCTTGCCACTCTGAGTATTTGTAATCGCTGGCTGCTCTCATTCACAGTCAGGTAGTGATCACCGTGCAGGCAGCCCTACATTTCAGATCTCACAATAATCTGCTAAACATCCCCCTTCCTGTTTTCACCTAACCTGAATATAGCTGTACCCTGCTGGAATGGCCTCTTCAGTCCCCTCTCTGACATTCTTTCTTCTCTTTTGCTCCCCACACCAAAAACTGGTGAGCTCACTACCCTTCTGCATCATGAATGCGGTTAGTATAGTCGCCTGTGTCATTATTACATATTAATAATAAACATGATCTTCTGGTAAGCCAGGCTGATAGCAGCAGGGCACAATGGGAAGCATAGGCATTTCTACCCATATAAGATCTAATCCACCCATGATTAGGCATTGTTAAATGACATGCATAATGATGTGCACACCCATGATTCAATAGTGCCTAATCAAAGGTAGCTTAGATCTTTTAAGGATAGGAAAGCCTATAATCCCCCTTATAATGTATGGTAGAACGTTGTTATAGGTAAAAAATCTACCTTTTTATAACAACGTTTTACCAACGATGTTACATCACCATGTTGTTAACCCATCGATGGTACGTCACATCAATGGGTTAACAACTGGGAACAGTCTGCGCATGCCCGCTACAGAAATCTACCACCTTCCTGAAAACGTCCGCAATGGTGAGCATGACCCAAAATTAGCAGCGGTGACAGATCTAACAGCAGTTGTAAGGTTCCTACTGTGTTTTTTAAATTAGTTATGTGAACCATACACTATAACAACGAGAGCTCACATCGGCAACCAGCCACTGTTTTGAAGGTTGTTAGTATAAACCTCTCGAGCTTTGCTCTCGAGGTTTACAAGGTCACCATGGCAACCTCTTGATGGTTGACAAGCTGGTTACCGATAGGGATCCATACATTATCCTCTATGTTCCCTGCTGCTATTTGCCTGACTTACTGGAAAAATATATTTATTTTTGATATGTCAAAAAACCTGGGGACTGTACTACTTGCACTCAAGATGCACAAGGGCGATGAGCTCACCAGTTTTTGGTATGAGGAGGAGTAGTGAAGAACGAATACCAGAGGGGGACTGAGAAGGTCACTCTTGAAGGTACTGCTATATTCAGAGATGGGGGAAGACAGAAGGGGAGATATTTGAGCAGATCACTGTGAGAAATAAGATGTGGAGCTGCCAGCACCATGATCACTACCTGACTGTTGTCCTGGTCAACATTCCCCTTCCCATAAAACCAGTTCATACAATTGTCCAAGGCTGTGTGTGGGTATTAATGTGTGAATTGGCTGGCACTACATATTCAGTCACTTCACTACCAGTCTAGCATTGTTTGTAAAGCACCTTGGGGTACAGTGTGTATGAAAAGCACTATATAAATACTGATTCTTCTTCTTATTATTTCCCATGGAAAAAGAAGATAAGACAAGAAAACATATTTTTGATTCCCAAGAAAGTATGAACTCTGGCATTGGACTACAGAAGAACTTTGCTACAAACAAGTGGTGGATCTATGGGGTGGTGAAGGGTGCGGCTGTAACCCCCTCCCCATTGTAAAGTACTCACTTGCTGCTGCTGCATTTCACTTTGTTGAAGAAGTCTGATTTATTGATTGTACAAATGTTTACATTCCAAAATATGGATTACATTTGTAGTGTCAGTCAAAAACATACTAGAAAAGCATAATAGCAGAAAATATATCGGTGTCATAAAAATGATAAAAGTGCATATCAAGTATGCACACACTTCCAGCCCCCATTGTAGCATCCTGGATCAGCCATAACCACTAGACCACCAGGTAGTCAGTTGGATTAAAACACAATTTCAGCATGTTAAAGTAAACAAAATGAACAGAACCATAGCCTAACATGAGTATTGATCTAAATAATGCACATGGTTTTGACCATTTTGGTGAAACAATTCTATACAAAGGGAAAAATGAACTAGTTAGCATTAAGAGAGCCATATAGCTCTCTGACTTTGGCTCCGATGATGTCATCAATTAACACATTTAGCGGCAATTTTAATAAGCAGGTAAGGCATTTTTTTTTAAATTGGAAGGCTGATTTTACATTTTTCAAATGTTTTGGAACCACATTTAGGTAACTTATATAAATGTAGTTTTAGCATTAACAAATTCAGCAGCCTTTCCTTTAGTCCTGTTTGAGGTCAAATTTTTGAATAGTTTGTTGTCAAAATGTTGTTTAGGTATCCTTTAAGGCCTGTTTAAAACCTCCTATGGTCGTGCACTCCCGCAGCTGGCGGGGTAGAGAATTCCAGAGTGTAGGGGCCACGTACATAAATGCACGGGCCCCAGAAGACTTCAAAGACACCCTTGGAATCTCCAGCAACCCCTCGTCGGCTGAACGGAGCTGTCAGTTGGGGTGATAGGGAACAAGAAGCTCTTTCAAGTAGTCAGGGCCAAGTCCATGTAGGGCTTTATAAGTCAGTAAACCAACTGTAAAAGTTATCCGCCACTGAATCGGCAGCCAGTGCAGACTGCGCAGCACAGTGGTGATACAGTATGAGAACCTCAAGAAGTCCCCATCAACAATCGTGCTGCCGCATTCTGCACTAGCTGCAGGCGGCGGATATCAACCCCAGGAAGCCCTAAGTATAGGGAGTTGCAGTAATCAAGGCGCATGGTCACAAAGGCATGGACCAATGTAGGTAGATCCCCAGATGGAACAAGGTGCTTGATTCTGGCGATGTTCCTAAGATGATAAAAAGACGACTTGATGACTGCTGACGCCTGAGATTGTAAAGTCAGCTTGTCATCAAGCACCACCCCCGCCCAGGTCCCGCACTCACTCAGAGGTAAGGATCTGGGAGCCCCCTAGATAAATTCCAGAGGGCTGACCAGTCCTCAACCCCTCTATCTGGTGACCTGGGTCCACAACCATCACCTTGATCTTTCCCGCGTTCAGCTTTAGCCAGCTTGAATTCATCCAGTCCTGGATTTCAGCAAGGCAGTTGTTAAATACCGGGAGAGCACTATCCTGGTCAGGTGAGAAAGACAGGTAGAGCTGGGTATCATCAGCATAGCAGTGAAACCTCAGCCCATACTGTCTTACAGTGTCTCCGAGGGGCAGCATATACACTGTAAACAACATGGGGGATAGCACTGAGCCCTGATGGACCCCACATGACAGAGAGAATGGGTCCGAGGAAAAAATTCCAGACACTGCTCTTTGAGTTCTGCCAGTAAGGAAAGATGTAAACCACCTGAAGACCTTACATGTTAGGCCACAGATGGACCTCAAACGCCCAAGCAATACCCCATGGTCAACAGTGTCAAAGGCTGAAGAGAGATCTAGGAGCACCAGAATGGAACAGCTTCTCCAATCTCTCACCATCAGGAGATCATTGAGCACCTGAACCAGCGCGGTCTCAGTACTATGCCTCTTTTGAAAACCAGACTGGAGAGGTTTGTAGATGTTATGGATGGTCAAGTGGTTCTCCAGTTGTACCGCCACTACTTTCTCAATAATCTTCCCTATAAAGGGGAGGTTTGAGATTGGTCTGTAGTTGGCCAGAGAGTCTGGGTCCAAAGAAGCTTTCTTCAGGAGGGGTGTTACCACTGCCTCCTTCAGGAAGCTTGGGAACTCACCCAAATCAAGGGAGCACTGGACTATCTGTACCAGGACCAGGCCGATAATATCACAACATCCCATAATCAGGGAGGTTGGACCAGATCCAAACTACAGCATGTAGGGCGCATACTCTGGACAATCCGCATGACATCCGTGAACTCTGGCAGGTCAAAGAAACTCCAGGAAGCACGAGGTGGGGTGACCAAGCACTGATCACCAGCATCCCCCACAGAGTGAGTCATGAGGATCTCCGACCTAATATTGGCCATCTTATTCGCAAAGAATCAAGCAAGCTCATCGCACTTCACTTGCAAAAAAGGTCTTCGGAGCTGCAGACAGGTTGCGTTGCACAACCTGTCCATGGTTCGGAAGAGCTGAGCTGGTCGATTCTGAGCAGCAGCAATCTCCCCAGACAGGAATTCTGCTTTCTTACGAGAGATCACTGATTGGTAGGCCTGATAATGCTCTACCAATCTAAGGTGGTCGATCTCAAGGGCAGATTTCCACCAACATCGCTCTAATCTATGTCCTAGTCGCCGAAGCTCCCTCAAGGACCCATCAAACCAAGGGGCCCAAGGGTGAAAGGGGAGAGGACGAACAGGAGCAAACAGGTCCAGAACCACAGAAACGGCCTTATTATAGGCCAAAACCAAGGTTTATGGACTTGTGCTGGTCACAGGAAACTCCGAGAGGTCAATCACCACCATCAGGACTTTGGGGCTCACCTCCCATAAAAGGCGGTAACTGACCATCTCCACAGGGGCAGGCTTACGGAGGGGGGCGCAAAAGTTGAACCTCATGGTGTAGTGATCGGACCAACCAACAGGTTCTACCCCCAAATCAGAGGCCTCAATCCCCAGGAGGAAGACCAGATCAAGAGAGTGACGATCTTGATGGGTGGCAGAGGTAACAATCTGTGTAAGACCCAGCGATGTCATCAGCTGGAGGAAGTGCTGTCCAAATTGTGAGAGTTTGTCATCGACCCAGGCGTTAAAGTCGCCCAGAACCATCAGTCTGTGCGACTCCAGCGCCATGTCGACCACGAAGTCCGCTACTTCCTGTAGGAATTACTTCTCGTCTCCAGGTGGACGGTAGACAAGAGCTATCCAACAACCTACACCTGCCACCACAGTACACTCAAAGGATTCAGCCTCCTCAACTGGTACACTCATGAGGCCCAACTCGGTCTTGAAAAAGACCACCCCCCGTGGTCCAATCTCGAGCAGTGTATCACCGAGTACCTGGCTTGAATTGCTGCTTCCAATATGGGGCCAGCATTTTCTGTCTGGGGCTGAGTGAACAGAGGAGGTAGATTCCAGGAGTGCCGAGGTGATGTTATGTCCTTGGTGGAAGCCGTGTTGTTCCTTACAGAGTAGATTGTATTTTGTGAGGTAGTCAGTGAGCTGATCAGAGACGAAGCATTCCAGGGCCTTGGGGGTAGAGATAGGCTTATAGTTGCCATTGGTCAGCATAGTCACCCTTTGTGAATGGGGTTCTGGTGGCCGCTTCCAGAGGGATGGAAATTTGCCTAGATACAGTGAGTATGCAAGTTAGTGGGGCAAGGACATCCTAAAGGGTCAGGTGGAGGAGTTTTAGGTCCAGTGAGTCACTACTGAACTGGGAGCCACTGAGGGCTTTTTGGAGGTAGGGTTTAGTTTCCATGGTGCAAGGGTTTTAAGTGAAAAGAGATTGAGGATAGGGGTGTGTGGGGGCAGGGGAGGGTGGAAAAAGTGTGTGGGGGGGAGTATGTTGCTGAGGTCCGAGAAAGTGGAGTTAAGGGTGTCGACAATAAAGTTGGGGTCAGTGGTACAGTTGCCATTTATATTAATTTGGGAGGGGGGTGTTATGGTCTTTCTGCTAAGCTCCTTTAGATTATTCCAAAATGTTCTGCCCGAGCCCCAGGTGGATGTGAAGAATGCTTTGCAGTGTTCTACTTTGGCTCTACGTATAGCCCAGGTAAACTTATTCCTGGCCTCTCGATAGCATTGTCTGTCAGCTGGCAGGCCCGTTTTGAGGGAAAGTTGCCAGAGGGAGTTGCGGTGTTGCATCTGGTCAAGGAGACGGTGGGAGATCCAAGATGTGGTGTTGCCTTTGATCACACATTTAGTCAGAGGTGCAAACTTGTCACAGGCTGCTTTAAATGTGTGGATGAACAGGTCGAGTGCTGAGATGCAAAGGGAGCTAGAAGGAGAAATAAACTCCAGCAACCATGTTTTCGCTTCTTGTCTTTCATTTTACCAGGAGTGCAGATACAAATCACAGACACAAGTGCCGAGTCTATGTCTGGGGTGTTTTTAGGGATGACCAATCCCAGAGCCTTAGGTGGCTTCTTAATTGTTCAAGCTTGCCCGGTTTAAGCTTACGCTGGAGGATCATTTTTGGTGGGGGCTTCTGGGACTTGCAGGACCAGGTAGGTACAGAGCACAGGAGAGTGGTCATTTAGGGCATTAGGGAGGACTGAGACACCAGTGATTCTGTGAGGGTTTTTGGTGAATACCAGGACCAGGAGAGTGGTGGAGCCAGATTTGGGGTTATGCCATGTGGGAGTGGTGACTACCTGAGTTAGATCTAAGGTGGCAGTGGCATCTTTATATGGTATGGCGGAACTGGACTGCCAGTCAGTATTAAAGTCCCCTAGGACTATGCATTTGTTTTCTGTGGGGAGAAGGGAGAGGTACTTCAGGACAGAGTGAAATGCTGGTTTCTGTATGCCTCTAACCTGTTGGTGAAGGACATAGGTAATCTCTCCCACCGTTTGACATCGGTGAATACTTCCTGTTTCAATTTTCTGTAAATTTTTTGATAGACATGCTCCCGTTTTCTAGGGATTTGTATCCCCAGATATCTAACTGATTCCGCTCCCCATCTCCCCGGTAGCCTCCTTTTCACTTCCTCAGTTGTTTGACCACTTATTTGGATTATTTCTGTTTTGCTTCAGTTCATTTTAAACCCTGATACTTCCTCATATTGATAAATCATGTTTATCATTTGATTGATGTTTGTCTGGGGATCTCTTAAATAGATGACTGTGTCATCTGCATATAGTGAGATTCTACTCTCTACCCCTCCACCCGTATTTCTTATGTAGAAGTATTGGTTCAGATGGCTTCTTCCAGGGGTTCTGTGCTTATTGTAAATAGTAGGAGTGATAAAGAGCAGCCCTGCCTCGTACCTCTTTCTACTCTGAGGTTTTCGGAGATCATGCCATTTACTTTCACCCTTGCCTGTGGTGTTTTGCACAAAGTTCCTATTGCTGCCAGGAATTCTCCCAGAAATCCCATGTGTCTCATCGTCACCCACAAGAAGTTCCAGTTCAGTGTATCAAATGCCTTTTCGGCATCTATCAGTACTGCAATATGTGATTCTGTACACTTTCCACCATCCTCCAGGATGTTTAGCATCCTTCTCACATTATCCCGTACATGTCTCCCAGGAACAAAGCCTGATTGGTTGGGTTGTATTAGTTTTGGGGCCAGCTGTTGTAATCTTGTGGCCATTATCTTAGTAAATATTTTCTGATCTTGGTTAAGAAGGGATATGGGCCTGTAGGATTCACATAACTCTATTTTTGCCTGCTTTAGGTATTACTGTGATTGAGGCATAATTCCATGTCTGGGGTACTGTGCTTTCCTTCTGACAGTGCCTAAACAGGTTGCCCAATATTGGTGAAAGCTGCTCATTTAAGAGCTTGTAAAAGTCTGAATTAAAGCCATCAGGCCCTGGAGATTTGTTAGACGGAAGCTCTGCCACCACCCTTTTCACCTCTGTGTCAGTAATCGGGGCATCCAAGTAGGCACAGTCCTGTTGTGATAATTTGGGGAGTTTTAACTCGTGGAGGAACACCCGGATTTTCTCTTCTCTTTGGGCTACTCTTTCCTCTTTGTATAAGTTGGCATAGAATTGTGCAAAGGATTGGGCAATTTTTCTAGGATCAGTCTCCCCTGTCATGTGCGTTTTGCTTTTTTTAATTTTAGCGACTGTCCTTTCTGTTGCCTCCTTCCTTAACCTAAATGCTAAAAGTGTGGTTGCCCTCCTAGCCAACTCATAATATTTGTGTGCTGTGAACCTAAGTTACCTTTCTATTTTCCTAATTGTCAGTTCATGTAATCATTTCCTGATATTGGTGATTTCTTGTAATGTTTTTTTCTTTAACTATTTTTTGTGCACTTGTTCTAATTCCTGTAATTTTCTTCCTAGGGTCTGCTGCCTCACTGCCCTTTGCTTCTTTTGCATGTACGACCAGCTAATGATTTGGCCACACAGGACTGCCTTATGGCATCCCATAAACCTGGTTCTTCACTTATTTCCCCTCATTTAGTTGCCTATATGTTTTGATATTTTCTATCATTTTTTTCTTTAAACATTTTGTCATTTAATAAAGAAATATTAAATCTCCATGTCGTGGTTCTTTGTGTATGATTTAGTTGTATTTCTAGCGAGATTGGGGCATGGTCCGAGATGATGATTTGATGGATTTTACTCTGTGCCACTCTATGCATCTCTGTCTTATGCATGAAGAACATATCTATATGAGAGTATTCATGATGGGAATGAGAAAAAAATGTGTAATCCCTCTCCCCTTAATGTTGCTCCCTCCAAACATCTACAAGCCCTTTTTCTTTTTCGAGGTCTCTCAGTGCCCTGCTTGCTCCCCTGTTGGTACAGTATGTGTATTTTGTGAGGTTCTGTCATACTGTGGGTCAATTACACAGTTGAAGTCTCCTCCTACAGTGGTGCAGCCCTCCAGGAGGTTTGCTACCACCTGTAGAACCTCCCCTAGGAATGGTGCTGCCCCTGTGTTGGGTGCGTATACATTCATGAGGTGTACCGTCAAACCCTATATCTTGCCTGACACTAGGATCCACCTCCCCTCCGAGTCTTGTTTGGTGCTGGGCATCTCAAACCCCAGTCCATTCTTTATTAAGATCCCTGTCCTATTCTTTTTGGCCATTGGGGTGTGACAAGGTGAACACTTGACCTACCCAGCTTCTCTTTAGTTTCTGGTGCTCCAGTTCTGTGAGATGCGTCTCCTGTACAAATGCTACATCACTATGACAGCGTTTGAGCTCCCCTAGGACTTTTGCCCTCTTGACC
Organism: Neoceratodus forsteri; assembly: GCA_016271365.2. Taxonomy (NCBI): domain Eukaryota; kingdom Metazoa; phylum Chordata; order Ceratodontiformes; family Ceratodontidae; genus Neoceratodus; species Neoceratodus forsteri. The sequence goes on along the minus strand of CM028133.1, from coordinate 268,235,914 downwards.
ACAGAATTAATCCCTTTCACATTCGGGGAGATAGTATTTAGTTTACCCATATTTAGATATTTTTTGCATTAAGGGTGTCTCTCCAAAGCCCTGCCATTTTTCTGTTGCCCTGATGCACTATTCTTTTGAACTTTTTTATTCTGAATTTGCCTTGTCTAACCGTTATAACAGATAACCAAAAACCATGAAACCATGAACTATTTACATTAACAACTTTTCTTTGAAACATTTTGCTGTGTGGTGTGTGACTTTGAGGTGACTTTAGGGGCATGTCAGCTGGCTTCAAAATCCTCTGGATCCGGTCTCTGTACCTCCAGGAGCCAGGGTGACCCTGACCAGGATGATCCCTCGCGGTGGTGTTGGGAGGGTTGACTCTTCAGTCTATGAAGCAAGTCAAACCGCCTTTCACTAGTCTACGGGCCAGCCAGACCAAGACAGTCCGTACCCCACTCCTTTCTTATTATAATATCCGTTAAGGATGAGGTCATGGGGGCTTGTATGCCCCACTGAAGTGATTTCCCCCTTTACATGAACTATCTCTTCACACCTGCATGGGCGCACAGTTGTAAATCTCAGTTCACTATGAATTAGCCGAGTGATCATCCGTGGTCCTTTATATATATATATATATATATATATATATAATTGCCATCTTTCCCAATCTTTGCAGGACAGTCCCGACCTAGGCAGCTGTGCCCTGCAAACAACCCCATGAAACATATCACATGTCCTGACATTATAGCAGAGAGAAATATTTTTTGACTTTCCTCCAGATGCTGGAAAAAAAGGACCCCGTGTTACCTTAACTGATAAGCCTTAAAATGATAAGAAGTACAGTGCTATTCTTAACTCTGGGTATTTGGAGACCATGTTGCATTGGTCGAGGCCACGTATTGTCCTGAGAAAAATCAAGTCCCAACAAGAAATGTCCCACTTTGGGCTTCTTAAAAGCTGGCAACCGTATAAATATCAAATCTCAGCCTTCTGTGTTTAAGCCCCTTTATGATTATCCTCTGCTTAGTATTAATGATTTCTTGTCCTAAGGATCGCCTCAGTTCTTTATTTGTTATAAACCCCCTTGCTTGATGAAATATGATCAGTAGCCTTCCCCCTCTCCCCCCCCAAACTACCACCTTAATTAATTTCCAAGTCCTGACTCTGTTAGTGCTACAGAAGTGTTTGGCGTTTCATCATTCAATGCATTGTCCCAGCCTAATCCCTCTGAGACTGCTACATCTCTTCTGCCTCTCAAGACTCCCATTTGTAGCAGTTTTCATCTCTCCTTGCCCATGTCTCTTTATTTCAGTTCTTACCTCACCAGCGGTTTCAGTGGTTTTCCTGGTGCGATCTTCTTCCTCTCCCCATTGTAACTCCCCATGCACCTTTAAGCTAGTTCCCTGGTTGATCCCCCTCCCCGGCCCCTGCTAGATTCTAAAACCTACCCCTTCCACATCCCTGACCATTCATTTCTTAAGTTCTCTCTTATTACTATTACTGTTTCACTGCCCCTGTCCCTTTCCTTCCACTCTCCCATCTTGTGCCCTCCCTCTTTGTCTCTGTGTTTCGTGGTGCTCTCGTAAATTCCTTTATGTTGTGCTGGCCCCCTTCTTTCATGTCATACTCCTTTTGTAACGTCATCATTTATAACACCTTCTGTTTGGATTGTCCACATTGTAAATACCCCTCAAGGCTAGTTGATTTCCTCTTTGTCTCTGACTGCTTGTACTGTACTTCATGCTCAGCCGTCCCCTTCCTTTTGTCAAATACCCACCCTCCACATCGGTCCCCAATGACTTTAGTTCAGTTGTGTTACTCCACCATCTGTGAACGTTAATCCTTCCCCTACCTCGATCTTCCCTCGCATCCACTGGTATCAATCCATACCCAATGTTGTGAAGATGCTGATTCTCCTCTTTCGTGTCTGATCCCTTCATTATTCCACTCATTTATCTCGCCTTCTCTCCAGTCTGACAACCTTGTATATATCCTTTGGGGCTAGTCAATTTCCTCATCGATCCTGACTGCTCACACAGTGAATCTTGTCCAGCCCTCCCCCTTCCTTGTCAATTTCCCACCCTCTGCATCATTCCCCAGCGGCTTCATTCCTGTTGCTCTGCTCTACCATGTGTGAACCTTAGCTCTCCCCCCCCCGATCTCCCCCCGCCCTCTGTTTCTAGTCCATAACCAATTTGGAAAATGAAGGACAAAAACTCTGAACACCCTCCCAAGAAAACCCTACATCCCTCCTCCCCTTTTTGTTTTATCTGACTGCCCCCACCCCACTTAACTAATTACATTATAGAGAATACCTGTTAAGTTTAAATTATCGCAATGCAACCTCCGCATTGCAACCTCATGTTGCAGTTGTCAGTATGCCAAGTGTCCAGCAATGTACAGTATTTGGCATTTCCAGTCACAAAAGTCCTCCGGTTCTTCAGCCATTCTTGCTAGTGCCATCTGATTTCACCTTGCTGGCCCTCTCAGTACAGTCTTTGATCAGGGCACAGACATCCTTCATGATCTGAGGGGGAGTCTCAGCCTCCTTTCTCTGTCATTTTCAGTTATCCCCAGTCAGCTGCCACATGTTGTTCCTCAGTTCCTCTTCTAATTCCTCTATTCTGGTGTCCGGAAAGTCTATACCCCATTCTTTTAAAAGATTTGATGCTGCCAACGTGTTCTTGAAAATCCGTGGACCTGTCTCGGTGAAAATCCTCAGTCAGGATAGGTATAGAACCTGAGCCTTCGGTCCCTTCTTCTCTTTGATTTGCTTGGCAATCACTCTTGCACTTTGACATTTGGCCTGCAGGATTGGGGAAGAGTCCTGATCAAAGAAAATTTGCTGCTGATCAAAAAGTATTTTTTGCCGTTTCCATACTTTGGATAAAACTGCCTCTTTGAATTGGTGGCGCAGCATTTTTACAATTCCTGATCTCGGTCTAGCACTTGCTTCTGTGGGCTTTGGATCCAGGGAGCGATGAGCCCTCTCCATGGTTAATGGAATGTCCTTAGGCATTTTCAGCATGGTGGTCAGAATAAATTCCACAAATTCCAGCATATTTTGAAACATGCCTTCCACTCCTTCTCTCACACTGTGGATCCTGAAGTTGTTACAGAGCACTCTATTTTCTGAATCCTCTAGCCTGGCCTGGACATCATGGTCTCGATTCAGCAAAAAGAGGAGCATCCATCCATGGGTCCCTTGTGTGTCTATCAGGTCTCCAACCTGCCTCTGGGTGCTGTTGATTTTTTTTTCCAAGGACTTGAGGTGATTTTTAAGATCTGCCAGAGACGATTCAGTTGTATTGGTGATCATGATCACTTTCTGGATCACAGCATCTGTGTTAGAGATCAGCTCTCTTTCATCCTCAAAGTCCCCTTCTGGTTCCATAGATGAAATTGATGATGGGGACTGTGCGCGGGATGTCCCAGGCCTGGATACCCTCCTGGCAGCTTTTTTCTTGCTAATTAACTGTCTCAGCTTACCTGCTGGAGTCCCCATCCCTCCTTTATTCTGTCGATCTGACATAACTCTGTTATATTCCACTTTTAATTTCTGCAAATTGGAGGTAATATCTATTAAATTCTCCATTTCTAAGGAGTCGATATGGAACTGTCAGTTTTATGATGCCTGTTAACTCATGACGTCACCAAAAGTCCAATAATAATATATTGTTTTCGGCAATTGGTGGGGGGGGGGACCACTAGACACCAGGGGTGGGATATTCAGAAATGCATCGGAGGGAGATGCAAGAGGGGAGCAGCACAACTCCACTGCACCATGGCGCAATGAGCACAATATTCAAAGGATGCACATGACAAGATGCGCCTGTGCAACATGGCTGAATATCGCACAGATGTGCCACAGCACAACCAGGGATGCACCAGGGAGCAAGTCAGGAAGTGCAACAGCACAACCAGGGATGCACAAGGGAGCAAGCCATAAAGCACAAAAGCAGCAACCAGGGATGCACAAGGTACAGTGGTGCATGTGCCAGGACACAGATGGAATGGCAACAGGCACAGCAAGGAGCAAGCCACAGGGGTAGGAGGGCCTGGCACCAGGGCGCAGAGTGTTCCAGGAGAGAGGCATGATAGGCAAATGAAGGTACACCGCTAAGTGTGCATGGGGCAGCGGCATGCCCCTGACCATGCACACCACAGTGGGGCATGGAGGCAGTGTGGCAACAACGGCCACTGGCACACAGACACTGGCAACCCCCCACAGGGAGGCACGAGACACGCCACCTAGACCACAACCAGCAACACACAGTCAAGCAGCACACAAGGCACATGCCACATGACCCATACAGAGAGCCCACAGCCATCACAGCCTTCCAATGGAGGAACACCACCAGGTACAACCCCCAGTCCACTCCAGTCGAACCACACAGCAGCCAAGCACACCACTGCAGCATGGCTCCACACGCCAGCTGCAAAGCAGACATGGACACAGACGGATAACCATATAAAATGTATGCAACAGGTATAAAACAACTGTGTACAAATATACAGGTAACAGGGTAACGGGAACAGGGAATGGGGAGGGCACAAACAAACAGGGAGGCCTGGGAAGGGAGGCAGGGGGACTGGGGTAATGGCAAAACAAGGGGACAAGGGAGGACAAGGGAGGGGGGTCAGGGAAGGGGAACTGAAGCAGGCCAATGGGCCCTATGGCCATCCACGCCCCACCAGAGCCTGATGCCAGTGTCAGCGCTGCCACCTGAGCAGTGACCGTTCCATCATCTGTGCCACCTGGAGCGTGGTAGTGGTGACCCACAGGATCTGGCACAGGAGCCTGGTGTTGACATCAGGGCATTGGACACCTAAGATAAAGGAGGGAACACAGTATGAGTGCTTGACAATGAGTCTGGAACACTGTAGCCCACCCACTGTGCACAGCAGACATCAGTGACATGCACCCCTGGGATGGCACCCAGCCACCCGCAGTGTGTGCGCCCACACAAGCCGCCAACCCGGCGATCCACAGCCATGCAGAACACTGCACACCAACACCACCCATGTGCCGCACACCACTGCCATGGCATACAGGCGACATGGCAAAGCAGCAGTATGGCAGTGGCACAGCCTAGATTCGGGTGCACCCATAGCCCACCTGCAGCAGCCACACATGTGCGATAGCCACAGCACAGTGCAACGGTCACTGTGGGCAGTGCACAACTGAAGTGGCCATGTGCACAGAGGGCCATGTCCCACCCCCACCCCTGCTTCCCTCCCTGCACAACAGTGTAGCATGAAACTGTGCCTACATGCATGCTGTGGTGCACCTTGTGCCTGTCCAGCAACACCGCTCATGTGGCCTGCATCCTGTACATGGGCCCCTGCAGTGGCCCACCCTGGCCCGGGCACAGCGCTGGCCAGATGCGCCCTCCTTCGATCGTCAGGGCCTAGAAAGGAAACATGGATAAAGATGCATCAGTACCCAGCAACACCACAAGGCCCCATGCGCCCAGCACAGTGTGCCACCCTGCCCAGTGCGACATCAGTGCGGTGGCACAGGGTGCCCATGGTGCACCACCATGGCCAACAGGACATGCAGCCCCAGCCCTCCAGGCAGCATGGTGTGGCAACATGACTGGCCCATGGACCACTGGTTGGGCATGGACATGGGCATAGTGCACTTACCTGGCTGTGGCACAGCACCCCTCTGGACATGGGTCTGTAGAGACCGGAGCCACTCAGGATCCCTCCACTGAAAGTCCCGATAGCGGTGCCTGCATTGCTCGCCACTGCGCCGTGCACCCATGGCCTCCTCCAGGCCATCTGCAACCTCCTGCCACACCTCCGTCCTTTGCCTGTTCAGGGGCACCTGGCCAAACAAACACCCAGCATGTGGCTCCACAAGGGCCACAAGATTCACCAACTCCACCTGTGTCCAGTTTGGAGCCCTGTCACTGCTACAGCATGGCATGGCTGTATCTCAGTTGGGAAATCAAAATGACACCCAGTAGCGCATGTGCCACACGTGCTATGGATGCATGCCTCGCACGGCGATGAGCTGCCAATGCCAATCACGCAGCCATGGGGATGCGCAATATGGCAACACAGCACTGGCATGTGTTGCAAAGCTCCCAGAGGTGCAAAGGGCAACTGTGGGGTCAAAGGTTGGTTGGCATGCGCACCCTGCGTGACAGCACGGTTGGGCCCGCCATGCATTGTGCTTGGTAAAGGCGTGTGGGCACCTCGGTGCATGGCCTACTAGCACACAGGTGCCATGGCACCCATAGCGCCCAGGGCGCCATCAGTAACATAGCACCACAGGGGCCACGGGCGCTATGAATTTGCCGGGCATCATAGGCCATACAGCGCCGCAGCGCCCGCGTGTACAGCAGCGCCAATCGCTGTAATGCCTGCCATGCATTTTGCTTAGGGTGCACTGGAGGTGCGTGACGGCAGTGAATAGCATATGTACTACAGGTCCTGCTGCGCACGTCACAATGTTGCGCCACAACTTGTGCATGTGCAACTCCATTGCGCAATGTGCAACTTCATGATATTCAGCCGGCATATACAGATTAGCCTATTAGCATATCAGCTGCACATCGAAGGCATTTGCATGTCATTATAGTTGCGCAAGCCCTCATTTGCATGCAATGCGCTATAAAGGTGCCGTGGGACTGCACAGGGCATGGACCGGTATTGCATCCTACAGGGGTAAGAGGCAAGCTGTGGACCTGTCAGGATGGTGGAATGGGAAGGTGGTGTGGGTATCAGCAGACATTTAACACATGTCTATCTCCACAGGACTGAGCATGATCAATCATGAGGAGGTTGAGGAGCGTGGGCCTGCACGCAAGCACAGGCCCAACTTCACTAGGGCAGAGACGGATGCCCTATTTGAGGCATAACTGGAACAGGAGCATCTACTGAGTGGCTCAATGGGCACTCCACAGGCCCGGGAAACAGCATGGGAGGGTGTGGCCCATGCTGTGATCCAGCAGGGCACCCATCAAAGGTCTGTGCAGGAGTGCAAGAAAAAGGTTGGCATAGACAGGAGGAGGATTAAGGAGAAGGTGGCTGTCATCTGGGTGGCGCGTGCAGTCACAGGCAGTGGACAGCCTGTTGTGCCCCAACTGACGCCTCAGGAAGAGTTGGTGGTGGCTACCATGTGGCACAGCGCCCTCGAGGGTGTGCCCAGTGGAGGCTTCTAGACAGGAGGCAGCCCATCACTGCATGGTAGGTATGGCAGCAATGGGGGCAGGGGTGAGTGACAGTGGCACTAATGTGACTGTATTCCCTTTCAGCTCCTGAGTGCCTGCATGCAGTGGCCAAGGTGGGGGTCACCGCTGTGGGGGCAGTCCTGGACCCGGAGGACCATCTGTCCACCTCCACTGGTGTCTGGGGGCCAGATCGCATGCAGCCCAGCACAACTGTCCATCTGAATGCCCGTGGCGAGGTTGCAGTTGAGGTCCTGGCTGTGTTTCAGCATGACACCAGGCATAGCATCCAGTGTGCTGAGACACAGATGGGGCGGGGTCTGGGACCGATGACTACGAGACCGTCATCTCGGACAGTGCTGTTGTGGTTGTGGGGGAGGCACCCATACCACACAACCACCACAGCAGTGCAGGCGGTGCCCTAGAGGCGGTTGCCTGCCCACCAGCTACCGCCACCGGTTTCGCCTTGTGCACCACTGATGCAGCATGGGCTGATGGTGGTGGTGGCAATGGTGGTGGTGGTGCAACTGCACCAGTGCTGCCCTGTGCACAGCAGCCAGAGGGGCAGCAGCAGCGGTTGGACGGTGTCGAAGGGGGAACGGATGCAGTACCCGCTGATGGTGCACCACATAATGAGCAGCCCCAAGAGGGCCCCGCTGTGCAGCACCCACTGTTGCGGGGGGCTGGGCTGCGGAGTCAGGCACCACCTGTGGGTCAGCACACTGCCCATGTGCCCCAGGGCGTCGACCCCTTAGTTGAGCACACCCATCTGCTACGGGCCTCCGTTGAGCTACAAGCGCTGGTGGTGGCAGGGGTGTGAGTGCTCCATGAAGAGCTTCACCAGGCAGCAGAGCGGCGCGACAGGGACTTTGCCCAACTCCTGGCAGAGAACACGTGAATGTGGGTGGACATGGCCGCAGCCATGGATCAGCTCACCGCTGCGGTCACAGCCGGTCTGGCCTCATTGGTCTCCCTGGTGCGTGGCCGTCCGCCGCATACCCAGTGGAGTGCATTCTCCACCCCTCGGTCACCTGTGTCGATGCAGGGATCCACTGTGGGCATTCCAAGCATGCCTGGAGCAGGCAGGTTCGGGAGCCTGCAGACACCTACAAGGACCCGGACGCATTCCCACAGTGAGACCCTTGGGAAATGTCACAGACACCCCCTGTGGCCATCGCACAGCCAGAGTCCACTGGGTGGTCACGGTGGGGCCGTCCACGTGTCCACAGTGGCCGTGCAACTGTGTGGCATTCCTGACCTGCCCACCTCCCCTCCGCTGTCTGCTGCTGACCTGTGTGCACATTGGTGTGGCGTGTGCGGCCCTTGGACATGGCAGCCATGGTTGACGCCACACATGGGCCTTGTGCACACCTGCCCGGCTGCTGGCCACTGTGGCATGTGGATGATGATGCCAGCAAAGCACTGACTGCCACTGTGGACTGGTGCTCAGAGTCTGACACATGCCCAGTACCCGCCTCTGGGCGGGGGCATGATGGGTCCTGTGTGCATGTGCGTGTGTGTGTGCGGGGATGTGTGTGGGTGTGTCGGTGGTGTGTGTGGGGCTGAGTTGTGTGCTTCCACAGTGTCTGGTCCCATGCCTGTCTGCGCTCCCCTCCTGCCGTCCCTGTCATGGGGCCTGCCCATGCATGCCTGTATGCTGTGCCATTGACCCCGGGACATGAATATGGACATGGTCACCTACCTGCATGCTCCATAGTGCTCCTCTGCAATTGTGTCCTGGTGCTGCTGCTGGGCCATCCTGGTCAGCTGCTACTCCCCTCACCTGGTGGGGGCTGCCCACCACCACCAGGTCCGGCTGCGGCATTGTCCTCACTGCTGTTCCCCTCATCGACCTCAACAGCTATCCCACAGTCAGTGGCCATGTTGTGTAGTATACAGCAGGCCAGGAACAGGCCGCTGGCCGTTGAGGGGCTGTACTGTAGGGCAATGCCAGACCTGTCCAGGCAATGAAACCATGCCTTCAGCAGTCCAAACACCCACTCGATGATATTCCATGTGCTGGCGTGTGCCTCATTGTATTGCTCCTGCACTGGGGTCAACAGGTGCCGGTATGGGTGAGCAGCCAGGGCTGGAGAGGGTAGCCACTGTCACCTGTGTGTAGAGATGTCTGGTTAGCATGGTGACCTGTGTCGCTGCATCCCCCCACCATCCTGCCCACTACCCCGGCACCCCTGCCCTAGCAACCCCTACGCCCTGCCCTGTTGTGCCCGGCTGTCCTCTTCTGCAGCATACTCACCTACTAGGTGGTCGGTGGGGATGTCTCCACTCTCAAACCTGTGGCACAGTGCTGACTGGTGCCAGATGAAGGCATCGTGTGCTCCACCAGGGTGTGTGGCACAGACATTGATTATGCACCCCCTGGCATTGCACACCACCTGGCAGTTGACACTGGGGTAGCCCTTCTTGTTGATGTATGCTACCCCCTCCAGGCCAGGTGGTGTGCGGATGCCAATGTGGGTGCAGTCGATGGCCCCCAGCACGCCAGGCATATGTGCCACCCTGTGGAACTCCTGCATGTTCACTGTGCACGCTGCCTGTGTGCTGGGGAAATTAATGTATTCTGCAACATGTGGCAGCAGTGCGCTGAGGAATTGTGTGAGGAGCCATGACGCAGCCGACTGGATTATGCCTATGATGTCCCCTGTTGGTCTCTGGAAGGTACCCGTGGCGAGCAGGCACATGACAGCCGTGACCTTTGTCTCCACTGACAGGGCGTGGCTCCATTTTGTGGGTGGCTGCATCTCCTCACTGCACAGCTCACAGAGCTGCCTCAGAATTGCCCGGTTCAGGTGGTACTAGCCCACAATCTCTGTGTCACTGTACTGTTCGAAGGTGGTGTGGGCGCAGTACCGCCTGTTCCGGGCATAGCACCAACGGGCCCTTCCACAGCCACGTCAGTCTGCAAGCTGCCTCCTCACATCTCTCATTATTGCCTCCATCTGGAAGATGGCACTGGCCAAAGCCTGGGTTATTCTTCCCCCCCGGGCGGCTGTCTCCCCAGGACCCCCCGGCTGTGTGCTGCTGACTATGCCCCTGCACTGGGCACACACCTATGTTCTGGCTTCCTGGCTGGCAGACTGAGGGCTGTGACCTCTGCCTCCCACCTGTCTGGGCTCCTGTGCAGCCCCTCCTGTGCTGGGTGTCACAGGCACCTGCTGTGGATGTTGCCTCCAACCCTGTCTCATGCCCACACGCACACACACACACACACACACACACACACACACACTCACCCACCCGCTTACACTCACAGCCTCTGTCAGTGTCACACACCCTGGCCCACACTGTGTGCCACTCCCAGCCTGTCTCCGTCTCTCTGTGGCTCCCCTTCTGCTGTATAGCCTGCCTGCTTGCTCTCCCTCTATCTGGCTCCCCTCTGGTGCAAGCCTCCTTCCCTCTCTTGCTCCCTCTATTTATGGGCTCAAGTCTGATCTGCGCAAATCTCATTTGCTCCTCACTTGCGCTGTCTGGCTGCTGTTGAATATCACGCTGTGCCGCATATTCATGGCTATGCCTCCTGCACTAGCGCATGCATTCATTACTATTGCACATTGGCGCATTGAAAATTGCACTGTGCAACAGCTGCCGCTGAATGTCGCTTTCCAGCGCATTGGCGCAGTTGTGCTGGCGCATCCCTGTTGCACATTGTGCAACTGCTTTGACTATCCAAGCCCAGGGAATTAAATAACTGGCGATTGGGGAGGGGGCCACTAGACACCAGGGACTTTGGAGGATTCACCATTTGTAACTTCTCCTTGCTTTGGAGCTTTTTTAAGTGCAATTTGCACTTAAAAAATCCAAAAGCAAGATGAAGTTACACATTGTGAATTCTCCCTAAATGGGACAACTTCACAAACTGATCCACAGAGGCGAATTTAGCGACTTCTTTCAAAATTCGCCAGCGAAGTAAAACTTTGCTGCATCTCTATTGAGGAGTGTGGCCCTGGGTGGGCATGCTTCTTGTCAAAGGTTGTGGAAGTACTCATATCTGTAGGGGAAGGGGCTGTATATGAAATAAATCATGGGCCACCCAATGGGCCACCCAATACAATGACTGGGACCTGTCTGTACCAGGGTACAGGTTATTTCGTAGGGACAGGGTGATTGGGAATGGAGGAGGTGTGGCACTATATGTGAAGGAAGGACTTAAGTGTGTAAGGGAGGAAAGGGAGGAGGGTAGTACAGAATCACTTTGGTTGCAAATCCAGGATTCCAAGAATAGGATTCTTAGAATGGGAGTGGTGTATAGGCTGCCATCTCAGATGGAGGAGTTAGACAGGGAACTAGTGGGACAGATCAGGAGGACCTGCGAGAAGGGTAGTGTGGTGATTGTGGGGGACTTTAACACGCCAGGAGTGGAATGGAGTACCCCAACAACCAGGAACAGAAGGGAGCAGGTACTGCTGGATGCCTTCCAGGACAGCTTCCTGCTGCAAATGGTCAGTGAACCAACCAGGTTAGGGAATACCCTTGACCTTGTGCTGGCAAATGGGGACTTTGTGAGAGAACTTACAGTGGAGGAACCGCTGTCAGGGAGTGACCACCACTCAGTATGGCTCACATTGGATATGGGCAAGAAAGGAGTGGAGTCTGGCACAAGAGTGCTGGACTACAGGAGGGTCGACTTTGGGAGGATGGGGGAAGTGGTAAAAGGTACCTGGCCAGAATTCAATCTAGTATGGACACTAACCAGAGGTGGGAGCTCTTAAAGCTGGGAATAGTGGAGGCAACCAAAACCAGCTGCAAGGCCCAGAGCAAGAAGGCTAGGGCTAAGAAACCGAGCTGGTTGAGCAAGGAGGTCATGGAAAAGGTAAGGAGGAAAAAAGCTGCCTTTAGGAAGTACAAGAAAACAGGGAGAGGGGAGGGGAGGACAGGGAGGAGTTACTTGATGGAATCAAAGGAGGTGATAAGGGCAGTAAAGGGAGCCAAGGCATCTACGGAACTCAGGCTGGCACAAGGCATTAAGAAGGGGGAGAAAGACTTCTTTAGGTACATCAGGGAGAAAAGGAGCTGTAAGGACCACATAGTAAGGATTAGGAAGGAGGGGGGTTAGGTGGAAGCAGGGTGCAATAAGGCAGAAGCACTAAATGTCTGCTCAGTATTTACTAAAGAGAAGAGGGGGGGTGACACCCAAGGGGGGATAAAGTGGTAGAAATGGGGGGAAGGGGTGACAGATGGAGAAATCATGGAGGGCAGAATTCAGGAGGGTTTGAAGGCACTGAGGGTGGATAAGGTGCCAGGCCCAGATGGCATCCACCCCAAGATACTGAAGGAGCTGGCAGAGGTCCTTGCAGGACCTTTGGCAGACCTATTTAATGCCTCACTACATTCGGGGTGTGTACCTCAGGACTGGAGAATGGCTCATGTGGTGCCCCTCCACAAGAGTGGCCCAAGGATGAACCGGGAAACTACAGACCAGTGAGTCTCACATCTGTCGTGGGTAAGCTAATGGAGACTATCCTGAAGGAGAGGCTGGTGGCACTCCTAGAGGCCAAAGGACTACAGAATAGCAGACAGCATGGCTTCATATGGGGCAGATCCTGCCAAACCAGCCTGGTGGAGTTCTATGACTGGGTAACTAGGCAACTGGACAGGGGCCATGCAGTGGATGTCCTGTATCTGGACTTACATACTAACATACTATTTGCAAGCAGATTAGGCCTTACGGTCTATCGAGTCTGCTCGAACCTTAGATCCTTAGTTGGGTGCCGAGACCCTCCCATCCCTTGTGCTCCAGAAACCCGTATCATCCATCCCCACCCCCCTGGGACAGGCCATCATCTGCTACATCCACTTTCTGTGTCTGTCCCACCCTCTCTTGAAGCCCTCCACTGTGGATCTCTGAACCAGCTCACCAGGCAGTGCATTCCAATGGTCCACCACCCTCTCAGTGAAAAACCTCCTCTCTTTCCCCCTCACCCTTCCACCTTCCAACTTCAAACCATGCCCTCTGGTGATACCTCCCTGTTTTAGTCTAAAGATCCCCTCCATGTTTACCCTATTTATTCCCTTGAGGTACTTGAAGACCTCAATCATGTTCCCCCTGTCTCTCCTCTCCTCCAATGAAAACAGGTAGAGCTCCTTAAGTCTGTCCTCATACGTCAAATCCCCTAGCCCTCATATCATCTTTGTTGCCCTCCTCTGTACCCTCTCCAGGAGCTGTATGTCCCTCTTCAAGTGTGGTCTCCAGTACTGTACACAGTACTCAAGGTGTGGTCTAACCAGTCCATTGTACAGCGGCAGAATCACTTCCTTGCTCCTAGAGGTGATCCCCCTTACAATGCATCCCAACATCCTGTTTGCCTTGCTAGCCGCTCTCCTGCACTGCTCAGAGTTATTCATACATGCATCCACCATGACCCCTAGGTCTTTTTCCCCTATTGAGGCCTCCAGCGCCTTCCCTCCCAGGGTGTACCTGTGTTTAGGGTTTCCCCAACCAAGATGCAACACCTTGCACTTGGTGATATTGAAATTTAATTTCCATCTGTGAGCCCAGCTTTCCAGGGTGTCCAGGTCCCCTTGCAGGGCCAACCTCCCCTCTTCTCCCTCAACTACTGCTCCCATCTTGGAGTCATCCACGAAGAGACTCATTTCACACCCTATACCCTCCCTGATGTCCGATATGTATGCATTAAACAGGATCGGACCCAGGACCGAGCCCTGTGGTACCCCACTACCAACCTCTCTAGGGTTCGAGAGCTCCCACAGACCACTAGTCTCTGAGTGTGTCCAGCTAGCCAGTTTTCAATCCATCTGACCATCAAAGGGCCTACTCCTAACCCCATCTTCAGTAAGGCATTCGACTCAGTGCCGCATGGAAGGCTGGGAAATAAGTTAGTAGGCACAGGGGCAGGTGCAAAGCTGGTGAGATGGGTAGGGAACTGGCTTCAGGGAAGGCAACAGAGGGTGGTGGTGGGTGGGGAGCTCTTACACCCAAGGATAGTGACAAGCGGTGTTCCACAGGGCTCGGTGTTGGGGCCAGTGTTGTTTGGGATATTCATTGCAGGCATATCATTGGACATCAAGAACAAGATCAGTCTGTTTGCTGATGATACCAAGGTAGGAGTGGTGGTGGATGACCTAGGGGGATGGTAGGGGTTGCAGGATGATCTGGCAAAGCTTGAAACCTGGTCAGACACCTGGCAACTGGGGTTTAATGCCAAAAAGTGCAAGGTGCTGCATTTTGGGATGAAGACCCCAAGGAGGAGTTACCAGCTGGGGGGAGTGCAGCTAGCCCAGACAGAGGAGGAGAAGGATCTGGTGGTGCTTATTACAGGGTCAATGAACAACCTGGCACAATGTAGGAAGGCAGCTGCAAAGGTCAACAAAATGCTGGGTTGTATTGCAAGGGGTATATCCTCGAGGAGGGAGGAGGTGATTCTGCCACTGTACAGGTCATTAGTTAGACCACACCTGGAGTACTGCATGCAGTACTGGCGCCTGTATCTGAAGAGGAACATTAAGTTACTGGAGGGGGTACAGCGCAGGGCAACAAAGATGATCAAGGGGCTGGGGGACTTATCATACAAGAGGAGGCTCAGGGAGTTGAACATGTACTCACTGGAGGAGAGAAGGGACAGGGGGGACATGATTGAAACCTCTAAGTACATGAAAGGAATAAACAAGACAGGTACAGAGGGGCTGTTCAAAGTAAGGGAGGGGAGGGACACCAAGGGCCATGATATGAGACTGGAGGGAGGAAGGTTCAGGAGAGAGATGAGGAGACACTTTTTTACAGAGAGGGTGGTGGCTGGGTGGAATGCGTTACCTGCAGAAGTGGTATCCAGTAGAACAGTGGACTGCTTCAAAAGGGGATGGGACAGGACAAGGGGGAGGGTCAATGAAGGGGAAGGGTGGAAGGGAGGGGCAGCTGCAGAATAAGGGGTGCTAGCTGCACACTCGAGCAGACTTGATAGACTTCTAGGCCTTTATCTGCTGGCAAATTTCATATGTTTGTATGTTCATAAATGATAGAATTATATCCCTATACACCACACTTACCTATCGAGGAGTCCTAATGAGGTCAATAAGCCATAAGCTTGAAGAACAAGTGGCATCATGACCTCATTAGGACCCCAAGATGATTGAATTATATCCCTATGCACCACACTTACCTATCATTTGTTTTATATAATACATGGGGATGATGCCTTTTTTTGTACCTGAAGGCTGTGTTTTTGTCAGAAGGCTTATTAGGTAAGGCTGTGTTTTTGTCAGGGAGCTTGTTAGAGAAGGCTGTGTTTCTGTCAGGGGGCTTATTAAGTGTGCTAACTAGCAAAGAAATGTCTTAACTGGTTCAGCTGGTGTGTTCATTGACGTGTTTATTAATTTAATTGGTAATTATGTTGTTTGTTTTGGTGGTCATAATGCTGGTCTGTGGGTGTTTTTTTTTTTCCCAATGGTCTTCAGGTTTTGGTGCAGAGGTATGCAGCTTTAATTGTTTGGAACGTAGGTTTAATTGGTGAGGTATACAGGGAAATACAGGATAATGTGCTCCTATGGGGAAAAGGTTCCATCCATGTAAAAAAAAAAAATATATATATATATGTATTCATGGCAAAAAACTGCATTTAATGCATCAGTTTGGGTTAAAGCAACAAAAGTGAGGAAATCAAATGTTAGGGTTGAGCCCCTAACCCCACCCCCACACACCCATTCTCCACAGACTGACAGATGCCGGGGTGTGCCATGGGGTCATGTAGCCCAACTCTCACCCCAGTTCATATGTAAGCAGGTTGGCATGCTACAGTAAGGAGAATGGGTGAGTTAGGCCTCACAGCCCCATGGCACACCCTGGCATCTGTCAGTCTGTGGAGGATGGGGGTGTTGGGTGTGTGTGGGGGGGGTTAGGGTCTCAATCTTAATGTTTCATTTCCTCACTTTTGGTTCTTTAACCCTAACTGATGCATTAAGTGCAGTTTTTTGCCATGAATTTTCCTACTTTTTGAAAAAGTGTAATATAACTAGTAAATAACATGTGTTGGTGGGGCCCCGTGCTCCCACCTAGTTGCCCATTTCTGCATTACAATATGCTTCTGTGGGAGCACGGGCCCTCTGGGCCCTGCGTTCCCGCTTATGCATAGCTACAGAGCCAAACAGCAGCCCTATAGGACAAGAAACCCTTGTAACACTAATTTGCCGATATCTCGGAAACTGTAGCAGTTAGAAAAAAAATTCAAGTGTTGTTGTAACCGTGACAGCGAGTACTGCACATTACATATGTCAACTGAAACTGTTTCTTCCATCGTTTATGAGCTACAGGCACCAAAATGCACCAGAAAGGCTCCCTTTGAACCCTTGTGACACTAATTTGCCAATACCTCATGAACTGTACAAGCAATGGAAACAATTCCACTGCAGGTGTAGTCTATGGTCTCCAATCTTGTTCTAGTGTATTAAATCACCTTAAGGTGATCTAAGCCACCAGTAGCAAAAAGTCTGTATCTTGCTTCGTTTCCGAGATATTGGCACTGAAATGCGTAATGGGCACTACAATGTTATCCTATGGGGAGAATGTCAAGTTTGTGATGGCATATCTATGGAATTGCTTAATTCCCCAACACCTAAACAGCATAATTCATACCTGTAGGGCATCCTCTCAATACCTTGAACATTTCAAGTAAAAAGACCAAAGCTTTCATTACCAATGCAATGGTAAACTTTTTACATCTTTAAAAATTCCTGGTCCGCAAGGTAGCAAAATCCTAGTCCGCCAGCCGATCTTCTTTTGTGACGTAGCAAAATCCTAGTCCCTCAGACTAATCCTGGTCCGTGAGATGGGCCATCTGGTCACAAAGTGATGGACAAGGATTTTGCAGGCTCACAAAAGAGGACTGGCTGGTGGACTAGGATTTTGACCACTCGCGGACCACGATTTTGTCACCTCATGTAAGAGGATTCAAAAAACAATCCTGGTCCATGAGCTGACAAAGTACTAGTCTGCCTGCCAATTCTCTTTTGCGAGGTAACAAAATCCTAGTCCATCAGATTAATCCTGGTCCATGAGAAGGGCCATCTGATCATGACATGAAGTGACGGACAAGGATTTTGCAGCCTCACGAAAGAGGATCGGCTGGTGGACTAGGATTTTGACAGCTCACGGATAGCGATTTTGTCACCTTGCAAAAGAGGATTGAAAAAAACAATCCTGGTCTGCGAGCTGACAAAATCCTAGTCCGCCAGCTGATCCTCTTTTGTGAGGCTGCAAAATCCTTCACTGTCAGCGTGATCCTAGTCCGTGAGAAGGGCCATCTGGTCACAAACTGACGGATAATGATTTTGTATGCTCACGAATGATGATCGTCTCGTGGACTAGGATTTTGATAGCTCACAGACTAGAATCATTAGCGAGTCATGGTCAAAGAATTTTTTACACTTTAACAAGCTATTTTTTGACCAGAATGAGCCAAACCAAAGGCATGGCTTTGTAGAGGGCATCACCCTGAACAAAACCCATGCCTAATTTGGCCCAAAAGTCACCCATGGAGAAAGCTACAACATTTTGTTTGGGGGAGAAAAACTGAAAACAAGATGGCAGCTTGCAGACAAGTATTTTTTCTGATGGACTAGGATTTTTAAAAAATCCCAGTCCACGAACTGACAAAATCCTTGACCATGAGACCAATCCTAGTTCGTCAAAAATACATATAAATTTTGGAGTGAACTGAGCGTGCTCAGAATTCGAAAATTAAAAATTAAATAACTTTTGAACAGATTAATTTTTTTTTTTACCAAACTAATGCTGGATTGTTCCTTGACCCAAACTCTTTCTATGTTCCAAATTTCAGACCAAAAGAGCACACGGTGTGGTTGCAGCACCATGGGCAAAAAATGTGTCAAAAGTGGTGAAAAAAACATTTTTTAGCATTTTGTTTCACAGAAACCATAAATCCGACCAAAATGCAACTTGGCAAATCAAGAGATCTACCATACCAGACCACGCATTCCAAATCTTGTGCAAATCCGTTCAACAGTTGCAAAGTTATTAACGCAAAAAAATTGAGGTTTAACATTAAAGTGCCTACTCAACCCGAACTATAGGGGTGCAACCGTGCCCCTATAAAGTATCAAGGTTTTCCAACTCTAACACCCCACCACCACCCTGCACACACCAACAGGCATTGGGGGTGTTCCTTGGGGTCACTGGCCCTAACACTCACCCTATTCCATAAGAAAATAAACTGAGATAGGTACAGTATAGAATGGGGTGAGCGTTAGGGCTGATGACCCCAAGGCACATCCCCGATGCCTGTTGGTGTGTATAGGGTGTAGGGGTAGGGTCTTAGGGATGGAAATCCTAATGACACATTTCCCTACTTTTGTGACTTTGACCCTAATTAGAGCATCAACACAGTTTTTTGCAATTTATTTGCTTGCTTTCTGAGATAGTATAATAGTATCTTTATTTTACTGTGGGAGCACAGGGTCCTTTGGACCATGCGCTCTCATCCCTCTGTAGATGCATATATGTATGTAGCTGTGGAAGCACAGGTCCCTCCAGGCCCTGCACTTCCATTTATAGGACAACAGTGACCAGATTGTCAGCATAGCCACCTTGTTACCCCACCTCATGTATGCAGTACAGAAAATTTTCGAATCCCCGCCAAAACGTAATTCTGGCCAACTGCAATGCCATTCCATGCCACAGGTGTGAAAACACATTTTGGCCAGGATTTGAAAAATGACAGCTGTGACATACATGAGGTGGGTAATAAGAAGGCTATGTTGAAAATCTGGGGTAAAAATATTTAACATTTCTGAAGTTACGAGTGGGCGTAGTGAAATTGCAACGGTCATACCTTTGACATTTTTTCATATTTTGACCCCAAATTTTCAACATAATCTTCTTATGACCCCACCTCATAAACTCATTAGGTAAAAATGTTCAAATCCGTGCCAAAATGCCATTCTACGCCACAGGTGTGAAAACATGTTTCAGATAGAATGTGAAAAATGACAGCAGTACTGTTCATGAGGTGGTGTGAAAAAATGGCTGTGTTGAAAATTTGGACTCAGAATATTGAAAATTACCAATGTTATGCACATGCGTAGAAAAATTTTAACAAACCCCCATAACTCGGACATTTTTAGGAATTTTTCCACCAAATTTTCAACATGACCTTTTTGGGACCCCATCTCATGAACACTTGCACTGTCATTTGGTTAATCGGGTTGAAAGATGATTTTGCGCCGTGACCGCAAATTCTCCTTCCAGGCCTGATTAATGAAATGGCAGTAGCAATGTTCATGAGGTGGGGTCCCAAAAAGGTCATGTTGAAAATTAGGTGAAAAAATTCCTTAAAATGGCAGTGTTATGAACATAAATTCAAAGCGCCATTGAAATACATTATATAGCACTTACCTTCATTCCTCAGTTCATGTTTCAGCTTTGAAGAGTGCAGACGTGTCCCAATCCACAGAAGATGATAGCCTATGACCTCCTCTGGTAAGTATAGGGCAAAGAGGGTGTGGGGTGGTGGGTGGTGGGTGCTCAGTGGGAGGGTCGGAATAGGGATGATTGGGATGACGAGGGACCATTTTCTTTTTTTCAGGTGTAAAAACAAAAAAGACATAGGGAGACTGTTTTTCTTTTTACAGGTCTAAGAAAATAAATATTTTGGGACACTGGGAGTGGGCTTCACAGTGTCCCACACTGCTGAGGGGGGGGTCTTGTACATGCTGACATGGGGGTTGGAGCCCCAGATGTTGGCAACTTCTAATAAAACAACGGGCTGCAGGGGGGACTAAAATAAAAATATGGAGATGCAGTCAGATGGTGGAGGGGGTGCCACTAGACACCAAGGACAGTGATCGGCAGGTGAGGGTGCTACTAGACACCAGGAACAATGATCAGAGGGTGGGGGGTGCCACTAGATACCACAGAAAATGATCGGTGGGTGGGGGTGCCACTAGACTTCAGGAACAGTGATCAGAGGGTGGAAGGTGCCACTAAACACCAGGGACATCGATCAGTGGGTGGGGGGGTTCGGCTAAACTAAGGGAGCTTCACTTTGTGACCACACCACTATGTTTGGATTTGTATTTAAATAAACAAAACAAGGTTTGTACTGCATCTGGTGCTGGCATTTTTTGCTTCAACTTGGGTTCTACTGAACACAAGGGACAGTGATCGGTTGGTGGAAGGTGCCACTAGACACCAGGGATCAACATATAAATAATGGGGATGGTGATCGGAGGCTGGGGAGGGGTGCCACTAGACACCAGGGAAACAGCAGCTCTCTCCTCTCACTGTAGCCCACAGCATGAGTCCCAGCTGCGGCTGTAAAAGTCAAGAAATTCCTGCTGTTCTTATACAGAGAATGCAGGGGAAGCGTTCCTCTCGCTAAGCTGGGTACCCTGGATTTTGGGTGCCCATTAAATGAATTTTTGGCCAGTATACATAAAAGCAAACATCAGAATCTAGCTAAACGGGTCCTGGTTAGCTAGGTTCTGATGTTTGTTCATTTAAATCACAGTATTTTTTGTTTTTTTTCCACCTTTGTTGGTTCGTGGAAAAGGTCAACAAGATGGTGGTTGGCAGAGCAGAAAAAAATGTTTGGTGCCATGCCAAACAAGTGGCCCAAAAGCAAAATGGACATTTGCGGAATAAATTTTGTACTTTTGCAGTAAACGTTATCTGAAAAACTGTACTGCGCATGTGCAAACACTAAAATTTAAAGCTTAATAACTCTGGAACCCCTTGAAATGTTTTCACCGGACCTGTCAAAGGCACTACCTTGGGACATGACACATGTCCCCTGCAGGTTTGGGGCAACAATTCCTTTTCATGTAGGCTGTAGGAGACAGCAAAAAAACCAAACAAAAAAAACAATATTACAGTAAGTATAGGAAAACAATTTAGTTTTTTTTCTTAAAATGACACATACAGATCTCAGAAATCACACAAACTGCCATCACAAAAATTTACACACAGCAAAACTTTGCTACTAGATAACACAAACAAAATGTCAGCTCATTCCGTCAAAGAGAGCCAAAGATATTAAGGTGCAAAAAATTGAGTTTAACATTAAACAGCCTACCGGCCTGGTGGCGCTGAGGGTTGAGGCGCTGGATGCCACCCCTCGTGTTGTGTCAGTGTTCCGGGTTCGGGAGCGAGCCCGGCCACCGGTCGGCAGGAAGAGAGTGATCCAGCATCCGTGGGACTACTCCTCCTCTCGGGAGGGATCCAGGGAAAGCCCGGTGCAGCAGCGGCCCCCAGTGGAGACCGGTGGCACTGCGATGCTTAGGGTCTCACGAACATGGGGTAGACGTTGGCAGCTGCCTTCCGGACATGGGTGGGAGCACTCACATCACATGCTGGGTGGCATTGCACATCCAGCATTGAGGGCATAAATCCAGAAAAATTACCCTCCGCCTCGGATAGGTGACAGCCCTGTCAGTGCCTCTGCCACACGCCCAATGCTGGTTCCCCGTCACTGCCCCTGTGGTTTCCCCGGGTTGCTCCCTCCCATCTTGGGGAACCGCGATGAAATTGAAGATGTAGGGGAACACAGCGGGCTGAAGAGCGAGTTGGCGAGTGCAGTGGCCTGAGAGAGTTCTGAGACGGAGGGCCAGAAAAATAGTTGAAAAAACAAACAAACCATTAAACAGAAGGTCATCCCTCATTTTACCACTTGGAAACCCTTCTATCCTACATGGAGGAAGAGCGCTATCCACATAGATTTGAAATAGAAATTTATATTAATCTGTGATATAGTAACAGCAAACTATATCAACAACAAAACATTAGTTTCTAGAGAGCTCTAAGTTTGTGTCCCCTTAAATGATAATGATGTGTCCCCCATTTTGAGGGCGACTGTCCCACATGTATTTATAAGGTACGTTTTGGAAGCTCTAGAACTTTTTAAGGCACGTTGATAAAGTTAACTATCACATTGGGAGTTGCCATTACTCCACAAAGTATGGTGGGTAGTTGACTGCAGTCATACTGTTTCTCTGATGTGCTATCTCTAGAAAACCAGGGCAAACTCAGTGAACATCCTATTGCAAATTGGGCAAACTGGTAGGACTCCCAAAATTTGAAGGAGGCGTATTCTACTCATGCTGAGGACAGAGAGGAAAATGTGACTAGCTTGACAAGGTAACACCTTAACAGGCTTGAAAAAGGAAGAGCAGAGGCATGAAAGTCTATTATCTTCAGACTTAATTACAGTATATCAGAAAGCAGGACTTTCTAGTAGGGGGAATAAACAGACAAAACAGCTCTCCTGCGGGCTGTGGTATTAAAGATAAATAGTGAAAGCAGGCAGACAAAAGCTTATCTGGGAAAGGGAAGATAGCAGTATGGAGGCAAAAAAGATCAGAGAGAACGAGAAAGAGGGAGGGGGCTTCAACAGAAGGCTTGCTCTCATTCAATATAGTTAGCTAAAAAGTTACACCAGAAATGAAGTTTAACCCTATGTATAAGAAATATACAGTATACTAAACAATGTAAAATGTTTGTTTGCAGAGCTGTGACTTTTCAAAGTATTTATTCCGAAATGGGGGTGGGGGAGTGCAGGTCATCTGATATTGTCCATGGATCTACAAAGATATGCATGTAAGAAATAGGAACATAACGATAACAACTGTGGGGTGTGAATTAAATCTGAGGCATTTGCCGAGGTTGATTATCTCATATAGAAGTTATTTTTATTTAAGTGAGGGCTTTTGATACAAAAAAAAAGGAAAAAATAATTTATCTCCTGCAAAGGTATCTTAGGGGAAATAATTAAAAAAACAAGAGTTCATAATAGATTGTGTGGCTTTTTAAATTGCAGCCTTGGTGAGTTCTCATCTATCACTGTTAGCAATGAAAACATTCTGCAGGGCTGTAAGCTCAGAGTATCTTAATTGCAATACTCAGGCACTTGCCATATGCTTGTATAATATCCTTATTGTGCCTTGGTACTGCAACTGTTAAACTGTTATCCACTCCTCCTGTGCTTCCTATATGTGATATGTTATATATTTTTGACACTGTATTTACCTTGTACTTGTACCTCTCTATGTTGTGACCTCCTGGGTCGTGCCTGAAAATAGTCACTTTTGTGTCTAGTGCACATACCCGGTTATCAAAAACTAAATAAATAAATAAATTCAATGCCATCTGTCATCCACATGCAATAGAAAGGTGCTGAATATTTGATATAACTCTGCACTCTGTTGAGCAGATTTCTCTTTGCAGTAAGCCTGATCTTCAAGAGACAAAGAAATGGGTAACCATGCTACAGAATCTTAATGCAGAAGGCCGATGTGCAGGGCCCCTAATAATCTAAAAAGCCCATGAAAACCAGGCTTACCTGTAAGTATTAATGGCTTACCTGTAGGTGTCAGCAGTCCATAGATATCCATACTTAGATCGGTTATGTATTAAATGAGGGGCAGCTGTTTCATGGAGCTGAGAGAGAGGAAGAAATGTCATATGTGGGCAGGCTGTGTGCTGTTAAGCACATCTTCTTCAGCCACTACATTTCCTGTCTCACGTTTCTAACCATCTCTTATTATTGCACTATGAGTAGGGTTACCACCTGTCCTGATTTTCACAGGACAGTCCTGATTTGGGCAGCTGTGTCCTGCAAAAAAACATAAAAAATACTACAGCCTGGATATTCAAAGCAGTGCGGAGATGCGCCAAAGAGCAATATTCAGTGGGAGCAACTGCGCAGCACAAGTCGCAGTGCGCCAATGCGCAATAGTAATGAATGCATACAAAAAGGCAGGGGGTGGACCCATGAATATGTGGCACAGCACGATATTCAACCGCCGAGCAATGGTGCAAGCGAGGAGCAACTTCCAGTTGCGTGGAGCAGTCTTGTGCCTATAAAAACAGGGAGCAAGTAGGAGGAGAGCACTTGCACCAGAGGGGAGCAGGATGGAGGGTGACAGACAGGCCATCTGAGGGAGGAAGAGGGAGACAAGGAGAGGAGGAGAAGGACAAGGGGAGAGAGAGAGGGAGGGAGGGAGAGAGAGTGAGAGAGAGAGAGAGCGAGAGAGAGAGAGAGACAGACAGAGAATGAGAGAGAGTGTGTGTGTGAGAGTGCCACGGAGGCCCACTGAGGAAGAGGGAGAGAGTGGGTGCTGAAGGGAGCCACTGGACCCAAGGGGTGTGACACAGTCACCCACAGGGGTGGGTGACAGAGCCAGCAGGCAAACCCAGTCAGGGGCAGGGTATGCGGGGGGCCTGCCAAGCAATAAGCACTGCCCCACAGAGTCGGGGGGGCGGTGGAGAAGGACACCCGGGGGTGACAGAATAACAGGAGCCATGGCCAGTGCAGCATTCCAGACTGAGGCAGTAATGAGGGATGTGAGGAAGCAGGAGGCAGAACAACATGGCTGTGGAAGGACCTGTTGGCGGTATGCCCGGAACAGGTGGTACCGGCCCCGCATCGGCTTTGACACCCAAGCCGACACAGAGATTGTGGGCCGGTATTGCCTGAACTGTGCAATTTTGAGGCAGCTCTGTGAGCTGTGCAGTGAGGAGATGCAGGCACCCACTAGACGGAGCCACACCCTGACAGTGGAGACAAAGGTAACAGCTGTCATGTGCCTGCTCGACACGGGCACCTTCCAGAGACCAACAGGGGACACCACATGCATAACTCAGTCGGCAATGTCACAGCTCCTCACACAATTCCTCAATGCCCTGCTGCTACATGCTGCAGAACACATCCACTTCCTCAGCACACAGGCAGAGCATACAGCAACCATGCAGGAGTTCCACAGTGTAGCACGTATGCCTGGCATGCTAGGGGCCATAGACTGCACCCATGTGGGCATCCGCATGCCACCTGGTGCAGAGAGAGTAGCCTACATCAACAGAAAGGGCTACCCCAGCATCAGCTGCCAGGTGGTGTACAATGCCAGGGGGTGCATAACCAATGTCTGTGCCACACACCCTGGGGGAACACATGACACCTACATCTGGCACAGCTCGGCACTGTGCCACAGGTTTGAGAGTGGGGCCATCCCAACTGGACATCTTGTGGGTGAGCATGGCAAGACCATGGGCAGCGGGGTACAGCAGGGCATGGAAGGGGGGTGGACAGGGTGAGGGAACTGCTGTGTGTGACTGGGAGGGGCATGGGGCACAGTGACAGGGGTCACCAGGTTAACCTATTCACACTCTCTCTCCCACTCTCTCCACACACAGGTGACAGTGGCTACCCACTCAGGCCCTGGCTGCTCACCCCCTACCGGTGCCCGTCATCCTCAGCGGAAGAGTGATACAGTGAGGCACTCGCCAGCATGCAGGACATCATTGAGTGTGTGTTTGGGATGCTGAAGGCACGGTTCCATTGCCTGGACAGGTCTGGTGGTGCCCTACAATGCAGCCCCCCCTCGAAGGCCTGCGGCCTATTCCTGGCCTGCTGCATGCTGCACAACATGGCCATTAACCATGGAATAGCTGTCGAGGCTGATGAGGGGAACAGCAGTGGGGACGATGCGGGCGAAGGGTCAGGAGGTGGTGGGCAGCCCCCCTGGGCAGAAGGATCCCCGGCTCATGCGGCTGGCATGCCACCGGCGAGACACAATAGCACAGGAGTACTACGGTGCACACAGCTAGGTGGAAAGATACACATGCGCAGAACCGACACAGTGGCAGGGCACCCAGCCATGTGTGGCCATGGCCATGGCCGTGCACACACAGGCATGGTGCGGTTGCAGAGTGGTGCCACATGGCCACACGCAACACCACACCGCATGTCACTGCACAGCAACACACACACACACACCCACACAGTGGCACTTGCATGCATGTGACTGGGTGCCAGCACGTGGCATAGATCAGACGCAGGACACCGGTGCTCATGCACAACCTCTGCCGTGAAGGCATCATCACGCACATCACACAGGCCAGCAGCCGGGCAGGTACGCACAACACGGTCTGTGTGTGGTGCACCACACAGCTGCCACAATGGTGCCATGCACACACACTCAATGCCCATGTGCACACAGGGCAGTGGCTGCAGACAGCTGACAGGGGAGCATGCACATCAGGTCTGCAGCGCAGACACACGGCTGCCACAGACATGGGGACAGCCGCGCTGTGGTCGCCTAGCTGACACAGGCTGCGCAACAGCCATGGGGGGGTCTGTGACCGCCCCCAAGGGGTAGGACTGTGGGATCACGACTGGACCCTCAAAGGGGTCTGCAGGCCCGCTACAGGCATTCTAGGGATGCCCACAGCAGAGCCCGGTGTCGATACAGACGGGGTCACCCGACGCCAGGGCCGTGGGGTGGACAGTGCACTCCGCTGTGTCTGTGGTTGGTGGCAATGCCCTGTGGCAGCCAGTGGGGCAAGGCCGACCATGATTGCACTAGCTTTGTGGTCCAGGGCTGCAGTCGTGTCCTCCTGCAGGTGTTGACTGGCCTCCAGGACCTGCGCAGTGCTCCTCTCGCGCTGCTCGGCTGCCTGGTGCACCTCTGCATGGAGTGCCCGCACCCCGGCCACGAGCAGCACCTGTTGCTCCATGGAGACCTGCAGCAATCAGGTTTGCTCGGACAAGGGATCAGCACCCTGGGGTGAAGGGGCAATGCGCCATCCCACTGGTGATGTATGACCACGTTGCATGGCCCCCCGTTCAGGTGGATGCTGCACAGTGTGGCCCTCATGGGGTTGGCAATGTCTGGCTCCCCAGTGGTGGATGCTGCACTCGGCTCCCCCACGTCTCCAGCCATCTGCTGCTGCTGCCCATCTGGCCCCTTTGCATGGCCAGCACCTGGGCGGGTGCACCGCCACCCTGTGCCACTGTGCCTGCACACACAGCAGGTCCAGGAGCAGTGGTGGGCAGCTGTTCTGCCGCCAACAGGACACCGGCTGCGCAGCCGGTGTGGGTGTATGGTATGGGTGACCCCCCTCTGACAAGCCCCCCGCTGTCCAGGACAATGGTCTATTCATCATCAGTGTTGGACCCCACCCCAATCTGTGTCTCTGCACAGAGCACGCCATGACTGGCGTCTATCTGGAACACAGCCAAGGCCTAGTCCGCCACCACGCCCGGGACATCCGTCTGGACGGCGGTGGTGTTTTGCAGTCTATCAGGCTCCCGGATGCCCATGGAGGTGGATGGCTGGTCCACCGTGGCTGGGCGGGCCACCATGACAGCCGCAGGTGCCCCTGCCACTGCATGCTGGTGGGCTGGTGCTGTAAGGGAACACAGATGCGTTAGGGCTGCTGTCCCACCAGACACTCCCCTGCCTGCCTGCCTGCCATACCTACCATGCAGTGAAGGGCTCCCTCCAGTCTGGAAGCCACTGCTTGGCACACCCTCCACCGCACTATGCCGTATGATGGCCACCACCATCTCCTCCTGTGGCGTGAGCTGTGGCACGGTGGCCTGGCCCCCACCAGTGGCTGACCGTGAGGCCCGGATGGCCGCCACCTTCTCCTTTATCCAACGCTTGTTGGTCCCCACCTTTTTCCTGCACTCCTGTGCAGACCGCTGGTGGCTGCCCTGCTGGTTCACAGCCTCTGCCACCTCCTCCTAGGCCATGGCCCTGGCCTGGGGTGTGCCTGTGGCGCCACTCAGCAAAGGCTCCCTGTCAAGGTATGCCTCGAACAGGGCATCTGCCTCCACTCTTGTAAAGTTGTGCCTGCGCTTCTGGGCAGGCCCCTACTCCTCACCCTCCCCGTGCTCAGACATGATGCTACCTGTGGACATGGACATGTGGTTAGTGGCCACAGCGGGCCTCCCTGGCCATCCAGCACCCTGTGCTGGCCCTCCCCTCGGCAGGTGCAATCTACCTCGGTTGGTTGCAATAGCAGTCCACGGCCTGTGATGTTGTGTGGCACCTTTATAGTGCATCGTGTGCAAATGAGCCGATGCACAACCATAGTGACATGCAAATGTCCCCATTGCGCCCTGGATTGGCTGATGAGCTGATTTGTATATGTCGGCTGAATATCACGCTGTTGCACATTGCGCAATGGACTTGCTCTAATGCATGTCATTGCGCAATGGTGTGACCTGCGCAGTGCATACCCACAAACGCGCATGTGCAAGGGCATGTGCTGCTGCCTATTGCGCGGCATGCGTTGGGTGTGCTATAGGGGCTATCATGCCCATGCGACATGGGCCCTATGGTGCTTGTGTGCTATCAGGACAATGGCGCTATGGCATCATCGGGACACCAGTGCTTGGGTGCCATTGGGCCTGTGGCGCTCAGGCACTATCAGGGCACTGGTGCTCGGGTGCCATAGGGCCAATGGTACTCGGGCGCTATTGGTCCCATGGGACATACCACCTTCATGGCCCTATTGCACATTGTGCAACGTGGGCCCAATTGCACTCCCATGCACATTGCGCGTGCTGACCCCTGCTGTGCCCTGTGTCCCCCCAGTGTCCTCTACCCCACGTGCCAGTGTGGCCATGCCCATGCCCATGCCGCGCATCCCCAGAGATGCGCTATTGCCATGGACAGTGCATCTCCTTGTGAGGCACGCATCCTGTTCATGTTGTGCACAGGCGCTACCAGGCTCCATTTTGGCATTCTACAGTGCTGCATGAAGATGTCCCGTCATGCAGTGCCCTGTGCCCACAACTGGAGCCAGGTGGAGCTCGTGAACCTGGTGGCCCAGGTGGAGCCCCATGCTGCCGGCATGTTCAGCCAGCAGCCCCTCGTGAGGCCCAGGACCAACGTGTGGCAGGAGATAGCCGATGGCCTTGTCCAAGCCACTGGTGTGCTGTGTACCAGTGAGCAGTGTCTCCACCGGTATGGGGACCTGGTCCGGAGGAACCCAGAGTGGCTGAGGGCACTGCAGGTGTGCGTCCAGCAGTGGGCCGTGCTGTGGCCAGGTGAGTGCGCCCCGACTGTGTCTGTGCAAGGCCACTGTTCCATGGGGCTGGGGCTGTCAGTGCTGCATGCCATGTGGGGAGGGGCTGTTGTAGCATGCCCTGTGGCATGGCATTGCCAGTCACTGTGTGTGCTGTGCATATGCCCACAGCCCTGACGGGCCGGGGTGCACTCTGTGCATGGGTGGTGGGGACAGTGGGCCCATGTTGTGGCTGTGTTCTGATGTGTGCCTGTCTGTGTTCCCATCTTAGGACCTGAGGACTGGAGGAGAGCCAGGGCGGCTGGAGCACCTGGTGGTCCACAGCAGGCCTCTACGGGCCCATCGGTGGTGGCAGGAGGCCTGGCTGGGTGTGCAGTGCCAGTACCAGGGCACAGAGTGCCACGGGGAGCAGGCAGGCACTGTGAGGTCCCACACTGTTGTGCAGGGTGGGCAATGGGGAGGGGGACAGCCATAGTCGCTTGTGCCTTGTGCCATGGCAGCTGTGGTTGGCACATGGTGCGGTGTGTGTGGAGCCATGGGGCAGCCGCTGCACATGTGTGGCAGCTGTTGGTGGGCCAGGTGTGCATCTGGCCACCACTTGTGCCGCTGCGGTTCCACTGCACTACCATGCCACCTGTCTGCCACAGTGCCGTTTGGTGGCACTTGGGCAGTGGATTCCAGTGCTGTGTACTGCTGTGGCTTGCTAGGTTGAGAGCTGGTGAAGACCCACCCACTGCAGGTGGTCGGGGTGCCACTCGAGGGGCATGTGCACCCACTGTCCACTGCACACGCGGGGTTGGGGTGCTTTGGACATGCACTGATCACCTGTCCCTGCCTCTGTCATAGGTGTCCGGAGGGATTCCAGGCTCCCGCTCTACTGCCGTCTGCTGTGGCAGATCATTTTGATTACTTCACACATGATGGAGTTGGCGGACCAGACCCGGTGGATCCTGCTCTGGGAACGGCACTGGGAGAGGTGCCAGGCACAGGCAGGCCATGGCCTGCATTGAGGATCATCAGCCACCATCCTGCCTCAGTCCTCCCTTCCCCCCTCCTTCCCTGTACAGACCCTGCCCCCTGCCCCTTCTGACCTCTGCTTATCCTCCCCTTTGTTACATGTGTTTTGTTTAGCTGTGTTGCTTTCTTCCAAT
Organism: Neoceratodus forsteri; assembly: GCA_016271365.2. Taxonomy (NCBI): domain Eukaryota; kingdom Metazoa; phylum Chordata; order Ceratodontiformes; family Ceratodontidae; genus Neoceratodus; species Neoceratodus forsteri. The sequence continues at coordinate 268,205,792 of CM028133.1, read as the reverse complement.
ATATTTTATACCTGTTTACCCTTCTGAGTCCGTGTCTGCTTTGCAGCTGGCGAGTTTGTCCATGCTGCAGTCGTATGGTGGGTGGCTGTGTAGTGCACCTGTGTCATTGAGAGGTGTGTGCATGGTGTTGGCATGCCCCTCGGTCAGTGGCTGTGCCATGGCGTGGCCCTGGGTTGGCAGTTTGGGATGTGTGGCATGTGTTTGTGGTGGGTGCCATGTGTTGGGGTGTGGCTTGTCATTGGCCGGGTGGCCACGTGCCCACCAGTATGTGGTGGTCTAGGGTTCCTGCCCTTGTAAGTCAGTGCCGCCTGTGCCCTGCATCCTCCGGGGGGGGGGGACACACCGCTGCATGCTTGCACTCCATGTGTAGTGGGGTCCTGTGTGCTGGCTGTGTCCCTGCCAGTGCTCCTGACCTGATGTGCCAGCCATGCTGCATTGTTCCCCCCTTCCCCCTTGCCTGTCTCCCTGCTGTGCCTGTGGCTGTTTCTGCTGTGCCTTGGTGCATCTTCCTCTGCCCCTTGCGCATCCCCGGTTGTGCTATGGCGCTATGGCAGTATAGCCTAGAGGTTAGAGGAACGAGGTGTGAACGAGCTTGATACGTCCAGCAGACCAGACCTGAGTTTGATTCTCACAACCTCCACTTGCATACTGTGTGACTCTGACCAAGTCACTTAACCGCCCAGTGCTCCCAGGTCGCTCCTGAAAACAGGCACTTGTGCCTAGTGGGCCTTACCTGATTACCAAAGACTAAAATAAAAAAATAAAAAAATAAAAAAAAAAATTTCAGGTTGCTCCCTGGCGCACCTCTCACCGCGCCATGGCACAATGCATGTGAAATTCAGCCGTGTTGCACTGGCGCATGCTGCAGTGCGCAACAGCTGAATATCGCAGTCACTGCACCATTGCGCAGTTGACTTGAGCTGCGCCGTGGCTGCACATGCCTTTGGCGCATTTCTGAATATCCCACCCTATATGTCCTGACTTTATAGAAGAAAAATATTTTCTAGCTTTCCACTAAATGTTGCAGAAAACTGTAATGCCTTAACTAAAATACCTTAAAATGATAAAAAACAGTAGAAGCAACTAAGAAACTACAATATTCTGATTATATAGAGAAAACAAGTTTGCATTGGTCGAGGTTAGATACTGTCTTGCGAAAAATCATGTTTCAGTAAGAAATGTCCCACTTTGGGTCTCTTGAAAGGTGGTAACCCTAATTATGAGAGGAAAATCATTCTAAACCAACATTATCACCTTCTTTGAGGGGGGGTGTCCAAGGAGGTGGACTGGGGCAGGTCCATTGACACAGGCTATTGGGGCTTTAGCAAGGCCTTTGAAACTGATACATGACAAGCTTTTGGGCAAAGTACACCAGTAGAGTATTCATAAGACAGACACACAAACACACATAGACACTCTCTCTCTCTCTCTCTCTCTCTCACTCTCACTCTCACTCTCACTCTCACTTGAGGATGGGGACATATTTCAGGCAAACCTGAACAAGCTGGGTGATTGCATAGGCTCCTGAAGTCTTAGATTCAATGTATCTGTATACAAGCTGCCACTACACTTGTGGAGGAAAAACAGAGGTCACAGTTACACTCTGCGTAGGGATCCTTCTGCTGCAGTGAAGGTGGAAAAGTACCTGGGGTTATCACAGAAAAGGGGGCAGAAGCATGACAAGCAGTGTGCAGCTGCTATCAATGGGGCTAGCAAAATGCTGGGGTGCATTAAAGGGAAGAGACCAGCAGAGTAAGAGGGAAGTAATTCTGCCACTTTACAAGGCCCTAGTCACACCCTCCATGGAGTGTTTTGTGAATCTCTGGGCTCCTCAATACGACAAGAACATTAAGGCAGTTGAGAGTTTGCAATGCAGGGTCACCAAAATGATTTGGGGTAGGGGGAAAAAGGTTATGAAGAGAGACTGTTGGTCTTTAACATGCCCCCCACCCCGAGAAAAGGAGGCTGAGAGGGGATATGATCTCTATCTTACACGTACTCAAGAGTATTCACACAATTGGGCAGGAAGAGGTGTGTATGCACAGCATATATTAATCCCTGCTTATATCGCGGCGATGAGGGGAAACAACTGATGAATCAAGAGTTCCTTATTTACCATATTTCTACATATGTTTGCTTGAGTGAATCAGAATGGGGGGGGGTTGGTGATAAACAGAGCAAGGAAAAATAACCCTGTCACATTACAAGGCCAAGGTCAGACCCCACCTACAGTACTGTGGGCAGTTCTGGGCTCCTCAGTACAAAAAGAACCTCAAGGCGGTTGAGAGCGTGCAATGCTGGGTCACTGGGGCAAAATTTATGAGGTGAGGCTGGAGGAGCATAACCTGTTCACCCTGGAGAAAAGTAGGCTGAAAGGGGACATGATCTCAATCTTCCACATACTCAAGGTAACAACAAGATTGAACAGGCAGGGAGGTTTGATCTGGTGCGCTCCAGCAGGATGTGGGGACACGTCATGAAGCTCTTAGGTGATAAATACAGGGGTAACATTAGGAGGCACGTCTCCTGACACAAGTTATACGTGAGTCACAAACCTATCATTCAAATGTTTTATTTTGTTTAAAACACCGAGCACAAACAAAAGATTTATCCAGCATCAGTCCATCGGAGACTCAGTTATGTGCTGGTGAAGGGTGGTGCAGGCATACAGGATACTCACTTTATGACAGGCTTTGGTTCATGCTCCTGCCACATGATTGTCTGAAAGCAGGCTGTTCTTGTGGGGATCTCTGGTCTGCAGTGGGTCTCCAATGATGCCTCTCAGTCTGTGCAGAGCTGGAAAGAAGTACATTATTTAGAGCAGAGGACCAGTGGTGAATCTTTGGTACAACCTACCATTGGAAACAGTGTCTATGAAGACAGTACAGATCTTCAGAGTAAGCCTGAACATATTTATTTTTCTTTTTTTAATATAGGTTTTTATAGTTTTTTTTTTCTGGTTTTCTCCCCGTATTCCCCCCTGGGGCCCTGGCATGGCTGTACGTGCATGTGGAGGTGTGCATGCATACCAGAAGCCAACTTAGCCCTTTCTACCCACCCATATGCCACCCCAACCTATCTACGTTACCCCACTGGACCTCCACTCGGTGGGAATGGGACCACAGGAGGGGGGCGACGACTCACTCCCACCACCCCCAGGACAGAAGAGTAGCCTGAGGGCTCGCTCAATCCTGCTCCTCCCACCCCACCCCCCATGCTGGCACCCTGACAACCTGAGGTCGTTCCTGAATCTGGGTCACTGGCGCAGCCCGAGGTAAGGCATCCAGCGCCTCAACCTGCAGTGCCACCGGGCTGGCTCAAACACATTTCTATTGTTTTTTAAAAGACTTACAAGGTACTCTGGGCAATAGAGTGGGTAAAAGCATTCCTATAAATTAATACATGCTTGTACAAATCCCGAAGCAAATGGTTTGATAACTTTTATTGGACCAACATAGGTGTTACAAAAAGAAAACAATGTCTTAGCTTTTGGATCAACCAAGTCTCTGAGGAAGGACTTGGTTGGTCCGAAACCTAAGACATTGTTTTCTTTTTGTAACATCTATGTTGGTCCAATAAAAGGTATCAAACCATTTGCTTCAGGATCTGTTCTTACAAGGATCAATACGGCAACTAATCTATTTCTGTATGTGTACATGCTTGTACAACATACTTATGAATCCTTGCTGATGAAGCTCATCCCCGTGCAAACCAGGCATGCACCCTACACCAAAAAGCGGGTGCGTGGCACAGTCACGAAGTGGCTCCATGGAAGCCTCTTCTACCTCATGAAGCAGAGAGACAAAAGCTGGGTAAAACATAAGATCTCCCACAACGAAAATGACCTCCTCGAATATTGGCAACTCAGAAGTGCCTGTAAGAGAGCTATAAGGGCCGCAAAAAGTGAGTACTGCAAATCTGCCCTGCTTGCCTCAGCCAACAACCCCCGGTGCTTCTGGAACAATGTGAAGAACCTTGTTGGTGGGTCTGCCAAGGAACAGGTCACCGACATGCTCATCGGGGGGACCAACTGTAATAACTCCCAAACCATCGCCACTGCTTTTAATCGCATGTTCTCTGACCTGCCTGCTCCCCCCCCCCCAACGCTCACCCCGGCTGCTAGGCTCGCCATAGCCAGGGGGATACTCCTTCCCATACTCTGCAATGGGCTCATTGCCTTTGCTCCTGTCCCAAACTCTAGCCTTGCGAAATGGGATACTGCTTACAACAATATAAGCCGCTTCACACTCTCTGCCCCTCGCCTTACGCACCACTGCAAGCTCTACTCACGGCTGGAGTGGCTCCCTCCTGAAAAGCACTGCGCTTTTGTCCTTGGAAATTTCATAGATAACATAGTCAGAACAGCCACCCCCTCGGCTCTCGCCCTTACCCTGAAACATGCCACCCCTGCCTGCCACTTAAGATCTAGTGCTGCACAGGCCTGACTGGTTCCAAAGACCCGCACCCTCACAGGTGACCGGGCCTTCTCTATCCACGCGCCTAAAATGTGGAACTCCCTTCCCACCCGAGTCCATGCCTCTCCCTCCCACCCCTGCTTCAAAACATCCCTATGGAGTTTACTCAAAACTGCCGCGGCCTGTCTATGTTCTACATAGACCCTACGTACTCTCTCCCTTCCCTGATTCTCTGAGGGAGCGGCCCGGTGAACAGTTTCTATGGCTGCGGTCATACCTCTGCTGTAAACCTGAATATGGCACTTACAGTTCCCCCTCTTGAATGATGACCCAATCTTATCAGCACCCGCCTCCCTTCTGTACAGTATTCTAGCCTTCTGTCTTGTTAGGCGATCATCTTATGTTAATTTCTAAACTAGTACGCTCTAAAATTTCTTGATGTTTTTTTTTTTTTTTCGTGCTGTTTCCCTTATGTGCATATCGAGCTGTGATTAGTTATTAGTCAATATTCTACCACCCTATACTGTTATGTAACATGTTGCTAGACTACTTACCTCACCATGTTTGGACTTGAGTTGTGCCACCCACTTGTCGGAGCCTCCTGGCTCCTGTATGTTACCTTGACTCTGTATCATGTTTTTTGTAAACTCTGTAACTTCCCTGATGTTTATTTTTTCCTTTCGTGCTGTTCTCTGATGCTCATCTCCAGCCAAGTCTAGTTATTAGTGAGTATTCCACCACCCTATGCTGTTATGTAACTTGTAGCTAGACTACTTACCTCACCTTGTTTGAGATTGAGTTGTACCACCCACTTGTCAGAGTCTGCAGCTCCTGTATGTTATCTTGACTCTGTATCATGTTTTTTTGTATGCTCTGTAACTCTCCCGGGTTGCACCTGAAAATAGGCACCTGGTTGTCTAGTGTGCTTATTTAGTTAACAAAAGCAAATAAATAAATAAATAAATATGCTGTGGGGCAGTGGCATCATTCCTATAGGGCATTGAGACACATTATTCTACATCAAATAATAGCCACTGCCATGCTAAAATGTAGGTATCTATGTCTAGGCTTGCCTCTACTAGTGGGAATGATATTGCGCTGCATTTACTGACTGTACAAATATATAGGGAATTGTGTGTTTACTGGCTCATAGGAGTGCAAAAGATATATAATTTGCATTCACTCTCATTTACTGCCAGGCACTCTAATTATTCTATTGCTAGTTTATTTGTTAGGAAGCGTGCACCACATGCTTGCTAATTATATTAATTTTGCCAGGAGTTCACTTCCACAGCCTCTTATTTATCATGCATATTGTCATAGACTTGTCCTCCCAGAACTCAGTCCACACTGCATTACGGTTTTCATGACCCTTCAGACACCTGAATGGCCACTTCAATATGCTGCCTCCACCAAGCTTGACTGTCGCTCTGGGTATTTTTAGGTTAGAATGCAATGACCAGCCACTGCTCACAGAGTATAATGACCTTTCCCAAAGGGCAAATGACCCACTCCTTTAGTCACAGCTGATAACACTTTGCTTTCTACAGTTTAGTAGCCTGTCTGTTCAGAAATGGATTGTGGACTTGCCAATTACATGAGGTTATCTATACCCTTAAAAATACAGTCACAGAGAATGAAGTATATACAAATAATATTTAATACTCCACAATATTTACAGATGGTACAGGATGATGCACACTAAGTCTATGGAATACAGTACATTGCAGAAAATGGAAAACAAAACTGTCACACAATAAGAATGCGCACAAAATAACCTAAGGTCTAACTAGATTCTAAGTAGATAGTTTAAGCTTACACCAAACTGGGATCTCTTGAGTTCTAGACTGGACAGTGATGATGTTGCTTCCAAGTGCCCATGATAAGGCTAAGACTAAATTTTGATAAGAGAATATAGAACTGAAAGCCCCATAGCAGGCCAGCCCCATACACACATAATCTGCCTTGCCTCTCTTACATCACACCCTGGAAATTTCTTTGATCTTTGAGTCAACCACTGGGACAGAACTGGTCTGAGCAGGTTATATGAATTCAGACTTGCCTCCCATTGTTCATTTGGCTCCCGGCTCTGAAGAGTACATCTGGCTCACCCAGTTATTTGTTTATAGTACAGAAATAGCCACTTTCAGAATGAATGGAATCATATTCTTTGATGAGTTAAAAGGACTGCTTGCCCTCAGGCCTAGCACAGTAAATAGGGAAAAAATAATGCATTTCCTTTTTTTGTACTTTTTATTTATAGAATGTATATCATTACAGTGCATACATACTTCCTGAGCAATGCAGTACGTCATACACAAAAAAAAAAGGATAAAAAGATGTTAGGTTAGATGAGACACTGCTACAGTTAATACAAGATAGTGAGGGAATTACAAAAAAAACTGAGTCACTGTAAAAAGAAATCTCTTAAACTATTGCTGCCAATGCCTTATACTTATATTGTCCAATAAAATAAAGTCCCATATCATAATGCTACCGGCCTAACAGCTGTAGAGTTAGTTTCAAATGAACTAAGATGCACTATTCCCTCTCAGAGTTCCCCCATTCACATCTACAAAAAAGTCACAATATTCACCCCAAGGTGTAAGTTACTCACTTAACATTATTTTAAATCAAAAAAAAAAAAAATTAAACTTAAAATTAGTACAGTTCCACAATTAAGAACTTGAAATAAGGAGGAAAGCCCCAAATGTCCCTCATTTATTCAGCGTCTCTTCTGACATGACACTTCTCCTGTAGTGGAAAATAAACGATCACAGCGGCTCTTTTATGTCTGCTAACTATTAGGAAAACTAAACTCAGCACATTCGGGGGACACTGTAACCTTTTAAAACAGATCGACTTGCTCCAAATGTCCTCATGCAGATAAAGAAAAAGAAGGGCACTATATTTAAATGTAAATAGTTCAGTAGCAGGTGTTTAAACAAAAAGCTGATCCCATGTCCGGACCCAGCTCCAAAGCATGTACCGTAAAGTTAATATGCAGCACCAGCCTTGTTCAGTATAGACAGTTATAGACAATGTCAAAAGAATGGAACAAGCACCCTTAGTTCAAGACCTGATATAAGCTGATTTACTGCTGGGCATTCAAGCGTCTCTCTCTCCCCTCTGAATCTAAGGAATCCCCATCCCGCGCTGCTCTCTCTCTTTTGATTTTATCAGTCAGCTTTGTAGCTTCCTTTGGGTCCATGTAGATGTACGCCTTTTGGCCTATCGTGACATGTAGTCGAGCCGGCATCAACATGTTGTTGGAGACCTCCAGCTCTCTCAGGCAGCAACGGATGGAATCAAAACTTTTCCTTTTCATCCATGTGGCATATGATAGGCTAGGGAACAATATAATTCTAGAGCCATTGATCTCCAATCCCCTCTTGTTCCTAGCAGCTTGCAATAGCTGGTTTCAAGTTGCCATTGACACGTTAACCATTATAATGGTTCTCGGTGCCACATGCCGACTGCTGGCTCTACTAAGGTTAATTTGGTACTCCCGAATCACTGAGCTGTGGATATTCAGCTCAAAAGTCTGTGCCACCCAGTTCAGTAGAAAATAATTTAGATCTTCCCGTTCGGTTCCTTCAGGACTCCAATAATTCGGACATTCGCCACCTGAGTTATGTTTTCCAGATGCTCCAATCTGGAACAAAGAAGGGCTTGTTTCTTAATGCAGGTCACAGCTGCGGCCTGAGCCCACTCCAACTACTTCTCTGCATCCTGAGTCGTGGTTACCAGACCTTCCACTTTTTGCTCGACAACCACCATTCCGTCACAATAATTGTCCATCTTTTTATCAATATGCTGCACTGCTTTCGTAAAATTTTGTACAGCAAGCTGTAGGGATTCCAATGTAGCTGTCCTGTGATCCTCATTAACTGGCTCTACCAAAGAAGGGCCTGCAGGAGTTGATGGAGTCTTTGTCGCTCCACCACGAGAGGCAAAGAAATTCTCTTTTTATTCCATCGTTTTGAGGCCCTTCCTGCTGTAACTTTCCTCAGCCAAGACACGTCCCCAAATGGAACTACTGTAGATATTTTCAAGGTACACCACTGGGTTGCAACGATAAAATAAATCAATTATTTGGATGCTGTATAGGGAGCTCCCTGAAAGCACATCCACTCAGTTAGGCAGCTAGCCACACCCCCAAGAAAATGCATTTCCAGTTCCCCTCATACCCCCCACATCAGCTAAAATATTTTATAGAAAGAAATTGGTTAAAAAATTTGCATTGCGGTCACACATATAAATACCCTCATTTTCCTCTAAGGAGGGATTCTATTGTCCTCTCTTTGACTGGTGGATACTATTTTCCCTCCCCAAGGACCAACAGATCTTACCTCCTACAACCCTGTTTTGGACTTCAGCTTCTCAGATTCACTGATATCCTGTAACCAGGCACCTCCACTGCACTTCTGAGTCAGAAGATTGTACTTAGTGCAGTTCATTCATGAGCCCAAACTCTGGTTACCCTGCACTGCTTCCTTAAAGCTTTCAGCATTATGGGCCTCTGCCAAATATCTCTACTCTGCAGGCGATATCGAGCCAAACCCAGATCCCTTGGCTCCCCCTCTTCTTTTCCCCTCTCCCTGGGAAGGACTTAAGGGACTTAAAGCGCTCCACTTTAACATCCTCAATCTCCTGGTCAATAAGTTTGATCTGGAGGTTTGGGTGACTCACTACTCCCTTGATATCCTAGGCATTTTGGAATCTTGGCTTAAACCAAGCATACCTGACTCCTTTTGCAGCATCAGCAACTACAACTTTATCTGTGCCAACTGCCTCTCCTTCAAAAGGGGTGGTGGTCTGCTAATCTACTTTAAGCCCCACCTTAGTGTCTTAAAGTGTCCCTGTGAGTCAGGCATTGGGTCATCCTGTGAAATACTTCTTGTCATCCTCCTCATAGGACACACACAAAACCTGGTTTGTACCTACAATCCCCCAAAAGGAGGTACATCTGGCCTATCTGCCCTCCTAGACATTATTTCACCAAATGTTGGTAAGAAAAAGATCATAGTCATGCGGGACCTAAACCTTGTCTTGCTTGGTCCACTCTCCAAAACCTATTAATTAATGATCAACAAAGCCAATCTAACCAAAATCATCTCTGACCCCACCCATCTCTCACATAATGTCAGTGTGGCTCAGTTATCAGCACATCTGCCTCTGGGCCAGAAGGTCATGGATTTTAGTCCTACATTGGGATTGGGCTTATACCTAAATGCTGAACCTCGAGTGCAGTATTACAGGGGTGCTGTACTGTTGGGGTGTGCCGTCCTTTGGATGAGACATTAAATCGAGGTCCCGACTACCCATCCTGGTGCTGTCCTGGTGAGTGTTCAGGTGGAAGTAAAAGAACCCAAGACACTTTTTGCACAGAGTAGAGGACTTTCCCCGGTGTCCTGGCCAATATTCCCCTTCCTATAAAAAAACTGGCTCATGCATTCCCCAAGGCCGTGTGTGGGTGTTGATGTGCGATATAGCTGCCACTACATGTTCAGTCACTTCGCTACCAGTGTAGCATTGCCTCTAAAGTACTTTGGGATTCAGGATGTCACCCCTGTCCTCCTTCAGCTCTGGCAGACATACATAGATGTACTGATATATAGATACATAGTTTAAGGGTAGAAAAAGACTCATGATCCATACAGTCTGCCCAGTTCTACCTAGGCCCTCACCAGTCTAGCATTGGTTATGCCCCTTGAAATAAACCCCTTCCCAATTTTCTCCAACCCTTTCTCTTATGGAATCGGTACAGGACATGGTAGAACATATGTGAAGGGAGATTATAAAGGTTAGTTGTGCCATTCACATAATGATTAGTATATGCTCACCTAAATGGCACATACAGGACACACACATGGTGTTGCTTTACATCCACTATGTCACACTCATCATTCTCCCCATCGACTTACTGCTGCCTGAACATGTCCCACACTGTCTTCTCCACCAGAATCAAATCACTGACATCCTCCAGTCTCCCTTTATTGGTGGCCATTTGGACCTAATGATGGAGGGGGGGCTGCTTCTTCACTATGCCACGGAGGTCATGACACACGTTTGATAGTGATGATGGTGCGGGGCAAGTTTACTGGCCACATTGATAGGGGCCTGCACCTCCTACTTGTAGGTCAGTGGCCATCTCAAAGCACAACTACCTAACAGTGTCCAGTAGTGCTGGTAGATTGTTTCCTCCAGGGTGCATTTTGGTGTGTGGGGACATCAGTGAGCCTACCATCTATGCCTGACTATTTCCCCTACCCCTCCTGTTGTGGACCAGTGGTGGTTTCTCCTCTGGCTGTGCACCAGCAAGCTCTACAGAACCATACAAAACCACCTTCTGCTGGTTCTGTATGTGCACCACTATTCACTACTGACATTTCTGTATTGTTCTCTGTCGGTCATTCCACCTCCTTATATAATGGGGTAATGGTGCATTTTGTTGGAGAGTACATGATCTTACTTCGAGAGGGCTCTTGCAGTAGGTAATAACCTTGAGGACTACACCCCCTGGCATCAGGACCACACAGAAACTTTAGCTTGCAGTGTCTGATGGGGGACCGCCCACAGGACATCACATGATGGACATCAGCATGACACTATATAGTGGGCAGTCCCCATGCCCGCCTTTCAGTTCTTTCCTGCTATCGACTTGAGCATGTCAGACCTCACAGAGATTGTCGCTACAGTTTGACCATGGTTCCTCAGACGAGGATCCATTTGTTTCTGTCCTTTTGAGTTATGTTTTTATTTTGTGCATGTCGTCACCGTCTTCTACCGAATCATATAAAACTAAGTACGCTTTGTGCAGTGCGCAACTACCACACAAAGACTCTCACTCCCTCTACCTATTCTGCCTAGGCCCAGAGCACAAGGTCAAGGATTGCAAGGCCTGTTCCAGCTTCAACCACGCCACACGGAAGCATTGCCAGCAGACTCTCAAGGTTCATTTACTCAACCAAAAAATGGCCATGATGGAAAAAGAGCTCCAGAAACTCAGAAGCGCTTCCTCCTCTCCTACTGACTCCCACAAGCATAAGAAAAAGAGGGATAAAGAAAGAGAAGCACCTGGACCAGGACAGGTCCCCCTCTTACCTGCAGCAGCCCTCAGGTGAGCAGCGGCCTTCTTCCTCCAGGAAGTCTGCTGCTGCCTCCAAGCTTTCCCCCGCATTCCCAGGAGCAGCACTAGGATCCCCCACCGCCTCTAGTTAAAGTGGCCGTGGGTGCCTCGGCTATATCCGAGACTTCTGCCACTCTTAGGCCCCTTTCCACTCATGGGTCTAAGTTGTCTGGCAGGGTCAGTAAGCTGCTCATCAGACCCTCCGATGAGCGCCAGGCCCTGGCTGTGAAGTTGGACTCCAGGGTCTCCGGTGCCCACCTGGCCATGGTCAATAAGTCAGTCGTCAGTCCACCCGTGTGCCTGACCAATCCAGTCAAAAAGTTGATCATCAGTTTACCCAACATCCGCCTGACTGATCCGCTCATGTCAGGGTCCGGCAAGGGCCCCGATGATGTCCAGTTGCTGGACTTGCCACAGCTTTCCCTGGTTGAGTCTCCCCACTGGGTCACCCCCTTCTCTCCTCTGCTCTCCCCCAGATCATTGTGGCATGGAGGATGGCGGTTATCCATCAGGTGACGCCTTCCCCAGATCACCTCTGGACCTGATGCTGGATCTCTCAGGTAACCCTCTGGGCCCACACCCACCTCTGGCAGGGATGCTGGCACTGACACAGAGCTTGCCTCCCACCAGTCCGTTATCCAACACAGTCTTCCCAGGTCCCTCGAGGCCAGGTTTCAGGCCTCCTCAATGTCCTCCTGGGTGCCCTGGTATGGCTGTTAGGCCCCCTGTCAGGTTACCCTCCATCAGGTCACGCAATGCCACACTATCCAGCATACGGTCCTCTAGGCTACCAGCCATCAGGCTGCCAACCCTTTACTGGGTTACCCAGCACACACCTATCACACGCCGGGTTACCCAATGTCGGGGTTTTCTTCGGGATACCCACCAGCCTTCCAGCCTTCTCTGCCTCCTCCTCAAACTCAGGTGGACTTCCGGGCTATTCTGCAATCCTAATAGTTGGAGACCAAGGCCCAGCTCGTGTTGGAGCTGAACAGCCCCCCCCAAGGGATGTTACCCAGGTTCCATCGGACCAGATGCCCAGGTCTACCCTTACACTGGACACACGTCAGCTGACGTCGGGCCCACTGAAAGAGCCTTCGGCAGGGTGGTCGACTGACAAAGCCCTTCCTGGCTCCCAGGAACCTTCTCATCCTGACGTCTGGTCTTCAGAGTCCTCAGATCCAGACTCGGATTCTGACTTCTCTTCCTTTGCAGGGTCGGGGTTTGAAACTCCTCCCTCAGAGGAGCCTAGGCCTAAAGAATCTCCAAAATCCCCACCTGAGGACCCTTTTTTCACAGACCTAAAAAGATTGCAGAGATCTATGAATGGAAGTCTGATGCTCAGGATCCTAAGCACCAAAGACTGGCTGAGCATTTGGACATCCAGGAGGCAGATCCCATCCTCACGCCTCCTTGGTTAGAGCCACATGAAGACCTGGCACCCACCATATGGATGATGCCCTCTTCTATACCGGCAGTGGCCAAAAAGGCTGACTGGACTTATAGAACGCCAGAAGGTAAAGATCACCTTAGCGTTCATCCCAAGGCAGACTTGGTAGTCATTGCAGCAGTTCATGATAGGTCCACTAAGCCGAGACATATAAGCACCTCTCCTCCAGATAGGGAATTGAGGCAGCTGGATCAATTTGGGATGAAAATTCTGTTCTTCTTCCACTATGAGTGCCTTAAACTATGTGGCACACATGCTGGTTTACCAGAACTCTCTCTTCAGTCAGCTGGAGCCTGCCATTGAAGCTATGCCAGACTCCGAGTCCAAAACTATCCTGGCTGACACCATCAGGTCCACCAAGGTCACCTGTTGGCATTCACTGAGGGCCACATATGATGCCGTGGACTCCTCGGACAGGGGCACTGCCTCAGTGGTTAACCTCAGGAGGTATACCTGGCTAAGGGTTTCTGGTTTGGTGCAATATGTTCAGGCAGCCATCCAGGATGCTTCCTTTAGGGGCTCCATCCTCTTTGGAGGTGATACCCAAGACATCATCACCAGCATCAAAAACAGAAAAAGAAAGCTCTTCAGCAGAATTAGACATGGGGAGCTCTATAAGCTAAAATACAGGGAAGTGCACAATACCTCAGAGCCAGAAAATCATGTGAAAAAATGCAGAGCAATACAGAAGTATTGCAACTGAGGTCAGCACTAAACGAGATGTGTAGTAAAGACACAAAGAAAATGATGTTGTCCAAACTTCTTTTAGCAAATAACATCCTGCTGTTGCCGTTTTTTCCTCTGTTACTCCCATTCGGTAAATATCTGCTTAGTCAAAAAGTCGTACTGACCTCTGAAGATGACCTGAGAATGAGGTCGATACGTAAGCGCTGCCAAGAAGTGGTCCTAGCATTGGCAGTAGCTGCTGCGACAAAGTCAGTTTTATTTTTCTGTTTTGTGAGTGCCCCTTTGGCAGTTTATCAGTTTCATTAGTTGAATTTTTTCGACTGAGCAGATATTTACCGAACGGGAGTAACAGAGGAAAAACCGGCTGGATTTTTTGTAGCATGTGACTCTTTTCCACTAGATGCAAATTTGGACCTTCCTCTACACTGTGGGTGAGACTGGCTTGTCCAGGTGCTGTGTTTAGCCATTTTTTGACTTTTTACTTGTTTTAGATGTGTATTTAATTAAAGTGAATTGTTATTTCCTAAAAGAAGTTTGGACATCATTTTCTTTGTGTCTTTACTACACATCTCGTTTAGTGCTGACCTCAATTGCAATACTTCTCTATTGCTCTGCATTTTTTCACATCCTCACCAGCCTTCAGGACATGGGCAAGGCCCTAAGATAGGTCCACACCATGTACCGCCCTAGATTTCAGGCCAAGAAGCCTTTTCATTGCCAAGCTAAGCGGCAGACGAAACAGCAGCAGATGGCCAGATGACAGACAAAACGTTGAGCTTTGTCAGCAACATCCGCCTCTCCCAACAAAGCTCAAAGAGCCTCCGGCATGACTCTCCCCAACCCATTCTGCCTCGCTTGACTTGCGGTCTGCCCCACCTTCCCTGTCCCTTGGAGGAGATGGTAGGTGGAAGGTTCACCAGTCACCTGCCGGGATGGGAAGCAGTCACCACCGACTTGTGGGTCCTTCAGTTGGTCGGGCAGGGCCACACTCTGCAGTTTCTAGAGAAACCCCCAGACAGATCCCCAGGGGTGTCTCACTACCCAAAGGTGCGCATTCCCCTCTTAAGGGTAGAAATTGAGGCTCTGTTACAAAAGGAAGCAATAGAGCTCATTCCATCAAGTCAGGTAGGAAAGGGGTATTATTCCCACTTCTTCCTGGTCCTGAAAGAGACGGGAGATTTGCGTCCCATTTTGGACCTCGGTGGTCTAAACCTGTACATAGAGTACAAACGGTTTCAAATTCTGACCCTCCCAGGTCTGCTGCCCCTCCTGCAGAAGGGACAGTGGCTCTGTGCTCGGGATATGCAGGATATCTACCTGCATATCCCAGTTTTTCAGGCCCATTGCCCCTACCTCAGGTTCACCTTTCGCGGGGAGCATTACTAGTTCAAGGTCCTCCCCTTTGGCCTGTCCTCAGCATCTTGGGTATTCACCAAGTGCCTTGCAGTAGTGGTGGTGGTCCTGAGGTACCAGGGCCACTATGTGTTCCCCTACCTGGATGACTGACTCTTGTCAGCCTCATCGAATGGAGCAGCTGGAACTTTGCCTCTCAGCTACCCTGGACCTCTTTATGCAGGTTGAAATCACTGTCAGCCTTCCCAAGTCCCAACTTGCCCCTTCCTAGTGCCTCCAGTTTATTGGAGCAGTGCTAGATATGGCCCAAGGTATGGCTTTCCTCCCTCTGAACAGGGCGTAAACTTTGTAGAAGCAGGCTCATCTAGTAGCCTCCTGCAGGCGGGTCATGGCCAGGTCAGTTCTCTGACTACTTGGCCTTATGGCAGCAGCCATCCCCCTGTTCCTTTAGCCAGGATCCCCATGCAAATTTCACAGTGGATGCTCAGAGCGCAGTGGGATCAGAGGTTGGACGACCTAGACCACATGGTCAAGGTCCCCAGTTTGATGCAGCAGGATCTTCTATGGCGGCAGGATCTCCACAACTTCACCAAGGGGGTCCCCTTCCAGTACCCTACTCCCACCCAGATCCTGACTACAGATGTGTCAGGGTTGGGTTAGGGCACTGACCTTGGGAGCCACAGGACTCAAGGAGCTCTCTCTACTCATAAATGTGTTTGAGATGAGGGTGATGCTGTATGCTCTTCAAGCCTTCCAGCACTTGCTCCACCAGGGCTCACTATTATTCTAGCCAGACAATATGTGTGCAGTCTGGTACCTCAACAAGCAAGGGGGCACTTGCTCATATTCTCTCTGCAGGGAGGCAATGCGGGTGTGGAATTGGACACTACTGCATAGGATTCACCTCACAGCTGTTCACATTCTGGGCATGCAAAATGTCCTTGAGGACAGTCTCAGTCGCACCAGAGTTCAAGCCCATGAGTGGGAACTCAAGCAGGCAGTGGTCGAAGACATATTCGACCTATGGGGTCATCCAGACCTAGATCTGTTTGCCTCCCCATACAACACAAACCTACCTAGGTTTTGCTTGTTCACTCCTGGGTATGGTGCTTTTTGGTGAGATGCTGGACAGAGAGGTTTTTGTATGCCTTCCCTCCCTTTCCAGTTCTGCAGAGTGTGTTGCTAAAGCTTCAGGTGGAGGGGCTCACATGGTTCTAATTGCCCCGTATTGGCCTCACCAAGTTTGGTTTCTGCTTCTTCAGCAGCTTGCAGTGGAGCCTCCAGTTCCCCTGCCCCTCTGCCATGATCTCCTCACTCAGAAGAGGGGCACGCTGGTCCATCCAGAGCTGAAGTCCCTTCACACACACATGGCACCTCAGGACATAGATGCGTCATGTTTTGGAGTTTCCTCCAGAGTGGTGCAGGTCCTGGTAGAGGCTAAAAAGCCTTCTACGAGGAAGACATATGCCATGAAGTGGAAACGTTTCTCCATTTGGGCCACCTCGAAGGGTTTGGACCCTTTTTCATGCCCTGTTTCTCAAGTCTTGGAGTATCTCCTGCACCTCTGTGACCTAGGCCTGAGTTACTCTTCACTGAAGGTCCACCTGTCTGCTGTTTCTGCCTACAGCACCTTGGTGGGAGGCAAGACTGTGGCTCAGCAGGAGGTTTCCAAAACCTTCCTGAAAGGAATCCTCCACCTAAAACCCTAGCGTGTAGTCCCATGCCATCTTGGGACCTCAATTTTATTTCGGAAAAACTGACCCTGCCTCCTTTTGAGCTGGCTGGTTCTTGTGATATGCGCTATTTGTTGTGGAAAGTGCTCTTTTTAGTTGCAGTCACTACTGCGCAGAGGATTTCTGAGCTACAGGCCCTGATGTGTAAGGAGCCTTAATTAATTTTTCCCAGAGACTGGGTGGCTCTGCGTACCAGCCCTCAGTTTTTACCGAAGGTGGTTTCTGAATTTACATTGAACCAGTCGATTCAACTGCCAGTATGCTACCCTGAGCATTCGAATCGGGGGAGGCAATTCTGCATACCTTGGATGTTCATTGAATCTTGCATTATTACACTAACAGAACCAAGTCTGTCCGGAAAATGGACCAACTTTTCATTTCTTTCACACCTAAGAGGGAAGGTGCTGCAGTTTCCAAAGAGTGCTTATCCAAATGGTTGGCAAACTGTATTGTTTCCTGTTACCAGAAGTATGGTAAAGCTCTCCCAGGGGAGGTTAAGGGGCATTCTACCAGAAGCATGGTTGCCTCTACTGCTTGTTTCAGGAATGTGTCAGCCACTGACATATGTGCTGCAGCTACTTGGAGTTCTGTCCACAGTTTTGCAAAGCATTACAGTCTGAACATCGCCTCTAGGTGCAGGGCAGACTTTGGATTAGCTGTCCTCCAAGAACTCCAGTCCTAAACATTCTGCCTTCTTGCAGATCCTTTCCTGCCTCCCGTGTTTCAGTTCCTTCTGATTCACACTGCTTGGGACTCAGTCCTCAAGGTTATTACCTACTGTAAGAGT
The DNA here is from genome assembly GCA_016271365.2 of Neoceratodus forsteri. Lineage (NCBI taxonomy): Eukaryota > Metazoa > Chordata > Ceratodontiformes > Ceratodontidae > Neoceratodus > Neoceratodus forsteri. The sequence continues at coordinate 268,188,235 of CM028133.1, read as the reverse complement.
CATCTTGAAGTAAGATAGTACAGTTACATAAGAACTTACCATAACAGCAGATCTTCGAGAGAGGCTCTTTCAGTAGGTAACCTTTTTCCCTTCCTCCATCCCCCGTTTCTTTGCTGCTGTTTTTCTATGGGCTCATTTTAGGCTCCAGAAGCCTCTTTTTCCAGTCTCCTGTTGCTCCTTCTTGGAGGTCTCCACCTGGAGAACTGGAAGGCGGGTATGGGGAACGCCCTCTAAATAGTGTCATGCTGATGTCCGTCACATGATATTCGGTGGGCAGTCCACCATCAGACACTGCTAGCTAATGTTTCTGTGTGGTCCTGATGCCAGGGAGTGCAGCCCTCAAGGTTATAACCTACTGCAAGTGCCTCTCTTGAAGACCTACTGTTATGGTAATTGTTACGTAACTGTACTTTTTGACAGATCCAGCCACTACTCACTACACATCCATACCCCCGCCTCCTTGCATGGCTGTGAGTCCAACCCACCCCCATTGTGAGTTGACGATGTACACAGGACTTCCATGGTATGGTAGTCTGTGCCCTTTATATGCAGCTTTTTCAAGCATCTACGTATCTTTGTGGATCGGGTCCAATGTCAGTTGCAGTTCACCTTTAAGGGGGCGGTAGGAATGCAGTGTTCCTCAAAGTCTGAAGACCGTGAAAAACTCTTTCCAATGATGTACTGTACATCCCTGTAAGTGTCAGTAATCCTTAGCTATTTACAAGTATATCTTTTTTTTTGCTTCTTTTTCATGCCTGGGCTATGGGCTAGGGGATGTACTCCCCCTCATCGGCGCCTGGACCAACCACCTGGCATCCCGGCCCCCAAAGCTGCCCAGACTGGGAGACCTGCAGCTTGTCCCCTGTGATGGGGCTGTCTGAGGGAAGAGACTGAGATACATCAGAGGCCTCAGCTGAGGCTTATGCCTGGGTTGTTATTTGGGTGGTGGTCCTGGGGCTTTATGGTGCTGCCTGCCCAGAGGTTTTCCCCTTAGGTTCCCCTCCTAAGGAGGCGTGAATGTGCAATGATGGCAGCTCAGGTTGGGTGTGCTCCCACACCCAGTCCACAGATGTCCACTGACACCTCTGCCAACTACCTAGTGGTTCCAGCTGTTGCACACCCAGTCTCCTCTAAGTGTCATTGGCATGCCAGGAAGCCACAACACCCCCCCCGGAGGTGGAGAGGTGTCCATGGGATGCTCATCCTACCTCCCCCCGGCTGACCCTCTGATGCTCCATGCTCATTCTCCAACGTGGGTCGTCGGTGCCACAAGCAGTAGCACTACCGCTGCACCAGCGGTCTGGCCCTATTTACAAGTATATCTAAATCAATCATATGTTAAATCAAGATAGCAGCCATTTAATGAAAACTTACATAGTAATATAGTAAGTTAAGGTTGTAAGGTACTCTAGGTCTGCCCCAAGTGTACCATGTAAAGACAATTTCTAGAGAGGCAAAACATGCAAAGCTCAGTGGGGGGGTCTGGGGTTATGCCCCCCTCATAAACATTGTGACATATAGAAGCCAGAGAGTACATTTTGGTGGCTTTTAGCAAACTATGATGCAGTTTCTAAGCCTGCTAAAATTGTGTAACCTATACTTATTGCTGAGATACCCGCTCTTATCAACTTCAGCAGGGGCAGCTCCGGCACTTGTTAATGATGACAGAAGTCATAGCCCTACCACCATGCTTATGTGGGATGGCCCATGGCGTGTTGTCTCTTGGTCTCCAGGGCTAACACATGGGCCACTGCTCATGTTGTCACTGTGTGGTACAAGGCAGGCCAAAGTGTGATGCGTCCCAGAGTCTCGTGCAAACTCCCATGGGTCTGCCATATGTTAGTCTTTGTCATATAGCCAGAACACACAAACATATATTTTTGTATTTCCCTACCTGTGTATTGGTTTTATCTGGTGTTCCATGGTGTCTGAGCAGTGTGCAGTGTTTAGTTGTGGTGTACAGACTGACTGCACCCATGCGGGCTGTGGGATGTCTGTAGTTACCAGGACACAGATGTTGGTTGTGCATGAGGTACTGGTTTGTATTTTGATTTTGCTTTGCACATTTGTGTTTGGGTCTTCACATCATCACCCCACCATCTCTAAATAACCAACTCCGAGTTGGAATTGGTTTGGGGTGGGGGAAAAACACCAGGAGGCACAGTGCCGGTGTACAGCGGGACCATCACAGCGACCTGCCGATATCTGGTCTTCGCTGTAAAATTGTTGTTGTGTTGAAGGGTTACCATTCTAGAGTATCTCCTTTTCTGAAAGCTGTTGCCCTCCTGTACCTTATTTATTCCCTTTAGGTATTTGAAGGTCTCTATTGTGTCTCCCCTTCCCTCCTCCTCTCCTCCAGGGTATACATATTGAGCACCTCCAGTCTCTCTTGTATGACCTTTGGTGCAGACCCTGCACCATTTTTCTTGCCCTTCTTTGAACTGCCTCTACCCTGTGTATGTCCTTTCGGAGATGTGGCCTCCAGAACTGGACACAGTGCTCCAAATGAGGTCTCACCAATGATCTGTACAGTGGCATCACCACCTCTTCTTTTCTGCTGGTGATACCTCCCACTTTGCACCGCAGCATCCCACTGGCTCTCCCCACAGCCTTGGCACATTGTTAGGCCACTTTTAGGTCATCAGATATGATCACCCCTTTCATGTAGTGACTGCTATGTAAGTGTGGTGGTTCATATTCCATGTGCATTCAGCCCTTAACCTCTAACTTGAAACATGCAAATGTGCTAGCAGAACAAGATTTATAATCCATTGTGTCATCCCAGTTTTGTACCTGAACCATTCCAACCTATGATCAGCTGTTCCTTGGTTAATACCCTAGTAGCAGCTCAGCCCTGCCCTTCCCCCTTCCCTGCCTTTGCTTTTACCAACTCCTTTTAGCTATCCCATGCCCTCTTGAAACCCGTTACTATCTTAGCCAGGCCATGATTTTTTGCACCAGGGGAGAGAGAGAGAGAGAGAGAGTGGCAAGAGAAGGAGGAGTGACAAAAAAAGAGACAGATCAAGGGAGACAGAACCAGTGAAGGACAGAGTGACTGGCACAGGCAGCCACAGGGGTGTGGGACAGAGGTGGCAGTGGAGGGTGAGCTAGGGGTGGGGCGAGTGAAAGGGAGAGGCAGGCAAAGTGCCACGCAGTGCACTAGGGTGGCATACAGCCAGCAGCAGCTGACTGCCCAGGGGGAGATAGGTCATCAGGGGCCATGGCCAGTGCACCCTTCCTAATGGAGGCCATAATGAGGGGGTCTGAGGAGGCAGGAGGAACAGCGTGGCCGTGGAAGGGCCCATCAGCGGTACGTCCAGAACAGGTGGTACTGTGCCCACACCACCTTCGAGAATTACACCAATACGGAGATTGTGGGCTGGTATCGCCTGAACAAGGCCATTCTGAGGCAGCTCTGTCAGCTGTGCAGTGAGAAGATACAGGCACCCACAAAACAGAGCCACGCAATGTCTGTAGAGACAAAGGTGACAGCAGTCATGTGCCTGCTCACCACGGGCACCTTCCAGAGACCAACAGGGGACACTACAGGCATAACCCAGTTGGCCACATCCCACCTCCTCACACAGTTCCTCAATGCCCTGCTGCCACATGCTTCAGAATATATCCATTTCCCCAGCACACAGGCGGAGCATACATCAACCATGCTAGACTACCACAGGGTAGCACGCATGCCTGGCATGTTTGGGGCCATTGACTGCACCCACGTGGGCATAAACATGCCACCTGGCCCTGAGGGTGTGACCTACATGAACCAGAAGGGGTTAAACTGCCAGGTGGTGTGCAATGCCAAGGGACACATTACCAATGTCTGTGCCACACACCCTGGGAGTGCACATGATGTACTCATCTGGCACAGCCCTGCGCTGTGCCACAGGTTTGAGCATGGGGACATCCCCATGGGCTACCTAGTGGGTGAATATGGGATGGGCAAGGAGTGCAGGGCAGAGCAGGGCATGGGATGGGGAGAGCAGGGTGGGAGCGCTAGCAAGGGCACAGGGATAGGTAAGGGACACAGTAACAGAGGACACAGGGCTAACCGTGTCATTATCCATACAGGTGACAGTGGCTACCCACTCAGGCCCTGGCTGCTCACCCCCTATCGGTGCCCATCATCCCCAGCAGAGGAATGGTACAATGAGGCACACTCCAGCATGCAGAACATCACTGAGCACGTATTTGGGATGCTGAAGGCACAGTTCTATTGCTTAGATAGGTCTGGCAGTGCCCTGCAGTACAGCCCCTCGAAAGCCTGTGGCCTATTCCTTGCCTGCTGCATACTGCACAACATGGCCATTGACTGTGGGATAGCTGTCGAGGCTGATGAGGGTGACAATAGTAGGGGACGGCGAAGGCAATGGGCAGGAGGGTGGTGGACAGCCCCCCCTGGGCAGAGGGATCCCCGACTGCAGAGGATGGCACGCTAGCACAAGGACATCATTGCACAGGAGCACTATGGTGCATGCAGGTAGGTGGCGCCACACCCACGCACTGGCCACACACATAGGTACAGCACATAGGTTGGGGAGTGCATGGCAATGGGTATGCACACACAGAGGAGTGGTGTAGGGGTGGGGGTGACAGTGCCACACAGTCACACACAACTGCACACAGCAGTGAACAGCAACACACACACACATCACATGTGTCCAGGCACTGGCATGTGGTGGGGATCAGATGCACAGGCGCAGCTGGTGCAGATCTGCTCTCATCACGCCCACGCCACATGGGCCAGTGGCCAGGCAGGCACACACAGGCAGCATACAGCGTGACACACAGGTGCCACACCTGTGGTATGCACACACACATACTGCCCATGCGCGCACAGGGCAGAGGCAGCAGACAGCAGCCAGGGCGGCATGCACATCAGGTCTGCTGCGTGGAACCATGGCCACCGCGGCCATGGGGGTAGCCACACTGGGGCTGATTGGCAGCCATAGGTTGCACATCAGCCACAGGGGTGTTTGCAACAGCCCCCCAGGGATTGTACTGCGGGACCATGACCGGGTCCATGCAGGGGTGTGTAGGCACCCAAACAGGCCCACCCCAGGCATGCCTGGGATGCCAACAGCAGAGCCTGGCATCGACAGGGAGGGTGTCGCTCGATGCCAGGATCATGGGGTAGATAGTGCACTATGTGGTGTTCGACGTGGCTGGCCATGCCCTGTGGCAACCAGCAGTGCAAGGCCATCTGTGATCGCATTGGCTATGTGATCTTGGGATGTGGTTATGTCCTCCCGTAAGTGCTGTATAGCCTCCAGGAGCTGTGCAGTGCCTCTCTCACACTGCTCAGTCACCTGGCGCACCTCTGCATGCAGTGCACGCACCCCAGCTACCAGCAGCACCTGTTGCTCCACAGAGGCCCACAGCAAACAGGTGTGCTCCGCCAATGGGTCAGCGCCCATGGGAACTTGGGTGGGGTGCCAACCCTTCGGTGGCATACGACCATGCTGCACAGCCTCCCGCTCAGGTGGATGCTGCGCAGTGGGGTCCCCATGGGGTAGGTCCCTATCAGGTGCCCCGGAAGTGGATCCCGCATCCGGCTGCCCTATGGCCACTGCTGCCTGCCGCTGCTGCCCTTCTGGCCCCTGTACACTGCCCAGCACCTACATGGCTGCACCACCACCACCACCACATGGCACTGCCATGGTGGTGCACACAGCAGCACCTGCAGTGGCAGTGGATAGCTGTCCCACTACTGTCAGGCCACTGAGCGCTGCCTGTGATGGTACCTGGTATGGGCGTCTCCCCCACAACACCACCCATGCTGTCCAGGATCATGGTCAGGTCATCATCGGAGTTGGACCCTGCCCCAATCTGTGTCTCCATGCAGAGGACGCCATGACTGGCATCTTGCAGAAACACAGCCAGGGCCTCATCTGACCCCATGCCCATCCAGCTGGACAGCGGTGGTGTGATGCAATCACGGATGCCGGTGGAGGTGGATGGCTGGCCCTCCGGGGCTGGGCCTGCCTCCACGGTTGCTGCTGGTGCCCCATCCTCTTCATGCAGGTGTGCTGGTATTGAAAGAGAAAGCAGATGTGTCAGTGATGCAAGGCCTCCATCCCCCGCAACCCCCCCATCCTCCCCCAACGGCCACTGCGTGATGTGCATGCCCAACATATGTACCATGCAGTGATGGGCTTCCACCCATCTAAAAACCTCCACCTGGCACACCCTCAACATTGCTGCGGCACATGGTGGCTACCACCAGCTCCTTCTGTGCCTTGAGCTGTGGCACATCAGCAGGCCTCCTTCTGGTGGCTGTCCAGGCTGCACGTATGGCCGCCACCTTCTCCTTGATGTGGCGCTTATGGGTGCCCACCTTCTGGCACTCCTGCACAGATTGCTGGTGGCTGCCCTGCTGGTTTACACTCACCGCCACCTCCTCCCATGCCGCAGCCCTGGCCTGTGGTGTGCCTGTGGCACCACTCAGCAGTGGCTCCCTGTCAAGGTAGGCCTCAAACAGGGCATCTGTCTCTGCCTCAGTAAAGTTGGCCTGTGTTTGCGGGCAGGCCCACACTCTTCACTCTCTTCACGCTCCAACATAGTGCTACCTGTGGACATGGACATGTGTGTCAGTGTCAACAGCAGCCTACTCCATCCACCCTGTTGTGCTGGCTGGGCTCAGCAGCATGTGCAACTTACCTCGGATGGTTGCAATACCGGTCCATGGCCTGTGCTGGTCTGTGGCACTTTTATAGTGCAACGTATGCAAATGAGCATTGGCGCAATGGTAATGACATGCTAATCTCTCCAGTGTGCCATGCATTGGCTGATGAGCTTATTTGCACGTGGTGGCTGAATATCGCATATTTGCTCCATGTGCAATGGAATTGCTCCAGAGCAAGTCGTGGTGCAATGTCCAGGCATGCGCAGTGCGCAGGACCACAGTGCGCATGCTTCAGGCGATGTGCTACCACCTATTGTGGACTATGGCGCATTGTGTGCCATGGCTGCTATTATGCACCGGCGCACAGTGCGCTGGTCGACCCCTGACCCCTACTGTGACCCTCTGACCCCTTGGGACTCCACCACCATGTGCCTGTCAGGCCAGGGCCATGTAGCACATCTCTGGCATTGCGCGATTGGCGGACACAGCGCATGCCTCCATGAGGCACACATTGTGCATACATGCACCTCTGGCTACCATTTTGTCCCCACACATCGCTGTCGGTACGCTGTGGCACAGCAGGGAGTTCACTGGGCCCGTAACTGGCCTGATATTGAATTGGTGAATCCAGTGGCTTGTGTGCAGCCATATGCACCAGGGCTGTTTGGACAGGTGCCCCTGCAACAGCCATGGATGGATGGATGCCTGGCAGGGCATCGCTACCAGCCTAGTGCAGAACACTGGGGTGGCCAGAACCCGGGAGCAATGCTGCCACCAGTATAGGGACCTCATGCGGTGGGACCCAGAGTGCCCCGAGACAGCTGCAGACATGGATCCACCGAGGGGCCGTGCCACGGCCGGGTAAGTCATCCCATGCTGCATGTGTGCTCTAGTGCTGTACTGTGGTGATGTCTTGGCTGCCTGGCATGCCCTGCAGAGGGGTACACTGTCATCATGTGCAGTGCAGTGTGGCATTGCCAGCTGCAGCTTGTGTTGCAATACAGCCTTGTGGGACATGTCAGGCAGGGGCACACGCTGTGCACAGGGGTGGGGGTGGTGGGCACATGCGGTGGGTATTCTCTGATGTGTATCTGTCTTTGTTCCATTCCCAGGACCTGAAGATTTCTGCAGGGCAAGTGCGGCAGGAGCACCAGGGCCAGCCCAGCAGGCCACAGCAGGATCCGGCAGTGGTTGCGCAGCAGCAGGACAGACACCAGTGGGGCCACAGTGGGCAGGTAGGCACTGTTTTGTTCCTGTTGCGGGGTGGTTGGTGGAGGATTGGGTGCGGCCATTGCCACCTGTGCCATGTGCCATGGCAGCTGTGTACTGCACACTGTGCGTGGTGCATGCTACTGTGGGGCAGCCATTGCACACATGTACCAGCTGTTGGTGGGGTGGGTGTGGCCTGGCTGCCACTAGTGTTGCTGTGGTGCTGCTGGTGCTCTGTGCCTTCTGACCATCGCTGCGCAGTCGGGTGGCCATTGGGTAGCAGTGCCCACCTCTGTGCACTGTCATGGCATGTTGTGTTGCTGGCAGGCATTGGCCCACCCCCCTGTGGGTGGCTGGGGTGCCACTCCAGGGGTGTGTGTTCCCACTGCCCATTGTGCAAAGTGGGTGGGCGTGGTACCTTGGGACCTTGCACTGACCACCTGTCCTGTCCTTTGTCATAGGTATCTGGTGGAGGTCGGGACTGCCCCGTACTATAGGCTACTGTGCCAGATCATTCTGATAACTTCCACTACCATGGAGGCAGTCCAGCAGGTGCACCGGCTGTTGCCGGTGGAACAGTGGTGGAGGAGGCGCCAGGTGGTGGCATGGCATGGCCGCCATTAGTTCTAGCCCCAGCTTTTCCCTATTTCCCCTGCTGTCCCCCCAATCCATCCCCCTTCCTACTGTACAGTCCCTGTCCCCTTCCCTCGCTTTCCTACCCTTTCCCACCCCTTGCTGTTGTAAATAGTTTTCTACGTTACACTTATTTTGACTTACCTGCCTGTGTTGGTGTCTGCTTTGCAGCTGGCATGAGGAGCCATGCTGCAGGGCATGGTGTTTGTATGTATGTATGGTGTGCATGTGTCGGTGTGTGGGTCATGCATCTGTGGTGCACTGCTGTGTGCTGTGGTGTGTCCCATGGTGGTGGTGTTCTGCCCCTTGGTCAGTGGCTGTGCCTTGGGGTGCCCATGGGGTGGCTGTCAGACATGTGTGGCATGTGTGTGCTTGGCTGCATGGTCCTGAGTGTGGCTTGCTGGGGTCTAGGTGGGTGGGGGCACAGTACGTGGCTGAGGGAGGTCTCCATTGGTGACCCCCTGTTGGACATTGGTGCCACCTGTTGTCTGCTTTCTGTGCCACTGTTGTGTTCTAGGTTGGAGGTGTCTGGGTACCTGTGTGTGCCCTGCAGGTGGTGGCCACCTGTGACCTGCCACTGTGCTTCCCTGGCACTGTCCCTGGGTCTCTTTCTGTGCCATGCCCTCCCTCTGTTACTCTGCTGCTGTGCTCCCACCATTGCCTGTGGCTGCTCTTTGTGCGCCATGGTGCATGTCTGGTTGCACCATGACACAGATCTGGTTGTGCCATGGTGCAAGTCTGGTTGTGCCATGGTGCATCTCTGCCATATTCAGCCATGTTGCACTGGTGCATTTCGGCATATGCAACATCTGAATATGGCACTTGTTGCACCATGGTGCAGCGGATTTGCACTGCGCTGGATTTGCGCCAGCCATTGGCGCATTTCTGAATATCTGGCCCAAAGTATTTCATGGAATTTGGAAGTTTTTTTACCACATCAGTGAATTTGCAGAACTTATATTTTTCTGTAAATTCTTTCCTGTACTATTTCTGTTTAGCTTTATTGACTGTATATTTAACCTTTTATTTGAAATATTCATACACATACTAACATTTGGCACTAGGATCCTGGTGAAATTTGAAACTTATACTAGCAATTACCAGTGTAGTCCTGGAATTTCAGATCTTGAAAACAGTTTCATTACTTCAAGCATCATAATTCAGTGGACTTGCATCTCATGGGCAGACTGGATGGGCCTTGTGATCCTTATCTGCCATCAATGTCTATGTTTCTATGCTTCAGCATGTACCACATCTCTGGGCAGGCTGTTTTATGTACCTACCAGTTTTTCCATGAAGAAGAAAGCTCCTCATATCCTTTCTGAATCTATCGCCCACCAGTTTACAGTTGTGTTCTCTGGTTGTTGATCTCTTACAATGCTGGGACAGGTCATGACATTCTAACCTGTTTGTTTCTATCATGTCCCCTCTCTACCTCTGGGCCTTCAGAGAGTACATGCTCAGACTGACTAAACGCTCCTCATATGTTTTCTCTTGCTTACTAAACTTCCCAAATTAACTGTTGCACATAGACATTTGGAGACTCAAAGATGCAGTTTAAAACTTTTACTATGTGCAAAAGAAGCATGAAATACCTGAAAGAGTTTATCGCACACAGCAGCAGATTAATTCGGCAAGACTCACAAGGATTAATTCATTTGAACAGCAGCTAAAGATTCAGTTTTTGTTAAAATAACAGTTCCAGTCTTCGTGGCTTGATATCTTGCACATTTAAAGTGTGAAGACAAAAATAAGAGGTGGTGGCAGAGGTGACACAAACCCAGTGCTTCACTCTTACCAGAGCTTCAAAGGAGATGAAGCGACACATACAGTGTGTGATTTTATAGAGCATGGAGTTCCAGCAAAGGCTCTACAAGACACTGGTTTCTCCAATTTAAAACAAAGAGGCACGATGTACTCAAATCAAATAAAACTTCAAGTAGAAAAAATGAATTCCAGCAGAGATCCCATTAAAGAGACTGTTATCTTTAATTAATTAGACCTGAAATAGTTAAGCTAACTGCCACTTCATTGAATAAGGGCCAATGTTAGATACTAGCAAGAATTACCTTATTAATGATGCCAATTAATTTCAAAGATCTAACTGTGCACTTCACTGCATCATGTACAGCGGTGGGAACAATGCCGACAGTCAGCATTGTTCCCGTCATGAACAAAGTCTTTTTTGTGGTGGGCTTTACCCCCCACACCACCCCATCTCTAAATAACCAACTCCAAGTTGGAGTTGGTTCGGGGTTGGGGCAAAACATTGTGAGGCACAGGGCTGGTGTACAGCGGGACCATCACAGCGACCTGCTGATATTTGTCGCTGTGATGGTTTTTGCTGTCAAATTGTCATTGTGCTGCCGGGATACCCACTTCACTTCAAAGACAGCATGAGTGTTAGGCTGCTGATTACTTGACACAATGCATGCATTACACAACATTAAAAGCAGTAATCAGTAACCCACAATAAGTATGGTAAGACAGTAATCAGCATGGACTTGTAAAAAGACTAATAAATTTGCATGGCTAAACTTTTAAACTGGATGTCAAGTCATAAGTAGATTTTCAAAAATGTTTCAGCATAACCAGAAAACAACATGCAGTATCTGCAATAATCATAAGAAAAAGGAACTGTTTTCCTTTTTTCTTCAATAAATACATCGACTTAAGTTGATTTATCTATACTAAAGTAAGCCACAATTCAATTGTATTATTACAGTACAAAAGGTAGTTACTTGAAAATAGTTTAAAATAGTTTAAAACAAACTTATAGTTTTGAATTCCACTAATAACTAAACCCTAGTGTATCATATCTTCTTAGTCCAAGTGACCCATTCCACTATTTACAACATATAGTCTAACATTTTAAAATCCCAAGCACCCATAACCTCACAGATATTTATAACAACTAAAGTGCTAATTAAATTCGACAGTGCAAATTTATCATTATTTAAATTACAGTAATTCAGGACCATATTCATAGTAAGATAGATTCTGTATTTTAAAGAGCAACACTACACTTTAGCATGTGTTTTCATAAGTAAGATGTTTCAGCTGTTACAATTTCCTGGAGAATACATTTTTTCATTCTCAATGTTCCTTTTCAAGAATTACAGCACATCTAAAAAGCCAGTATTAAAAAAAACATTATAACATGGGGTATGACAAAAAAAGAAGCCAATTGGTCAGTCAGCGTCACCTGACCATTGATTAATCCCTAGCATATGCATAGTTGGTGTGGTGGACAAGATACAGGATTAATGGACAGAATGGGACTTGTTATCCAGTTCAGGAAATGGAGCTGCAAGGCAGCCATTGCATAGGGAGTAGGGCAGCAAGACAGCGAGAGAGACAGAGCAGTGCAGTGCTTAACTGAAAGTTTCTCCAGTGTCCCCTGTGTGTGTAGTTTTCTCTCTCTCTCTCTCTCTGTCCCTATTCAGGTCCCTGTGAGCAGCAGGTAGCTTGGAGTCAGGTGACAGCATGGTTTGGCAGCACTTGGGGGGGGGAGACAGGAGTAAGCCAGCTATACTGAGCACCACAGGGAGAGGACAAGAGAGACACAGAGTGATAAAGAGTTTCATTGAAACTTTCTTCACTGTCCCTTGTGTGTGTCTCTCTGTCTCTCTCTGCCTATTCAGTTCCCCTCTGAGTGGCACAAACCAGTGACAGAGTGAAGTTGGGCAAATATATGGTTGAGTGAACTGTTCTCCTGTTCTCTGACGAGCATTGCGCCTGTACTTGAGAGACAGAGGAAGAAATTGCGAGCCGGTCACCGGTCGTTGGACAGCGCGTGCACATGAGCGAGAGAGAGACACATAGTGTGTTCAGCATTGCTGCAGTGTCCTCTCTCCTCTCTGTCTGTTTACATGTGCAGTGTGTATGGTGTAGTTTCTGTGCAACTGCCAGCCTAATAGAGTGTTGCCTCTGTCTGGTCCCATTGTGCTGTCAGATGTTCAGGTAGTGCGGGACCCAGCCACTCCAACACTGTCCCGTTGCCAGCCTCTGGTCACCGAGAGCAGGAGTCACTGTAGAAGACAGTCTGACACTGCATCCTCCACCCACCCTGATGTTCAGCGCTTCCTATCCTCTACTCACCAACAGCACCAGTCACTGTAGAAGGAGCGAGGTCAAGACCGGTCATGCAGAATGTCTCCACTGTTCTGTGTCTCCTCTCTCTCTCTCTCTCTCTCAGTTTCTATGGTGCACTGGTATGTTGGTGACAGCAGTTTAGTGAGGTTCCCCTCCCATGCACACAGCAGTATGGAGAGACAGATTGTTGGTGGCAGAAGCAGTTGTGAGCTGGAAACAAACAGGGAAGGAAGAGCATGGGTGCAGATTTCAGAGGGAAAGAAATTCCCCCACAGCAGTTGTCCTCAGCTTGCTGTCTGTGTAATTTCAGACATAAATGTGGAATGTCAGACACTATAAACTGATTGGGAGCCAGAGACAGCCACATGGGAGGGAGCCCAAGACAGAGAGAGAGAGAGAGCAACGCACTGTCCTCTTCCCCCCCCCAAACATGGCTTGCTTAACCGTGTGGGGAGTGAGTGAGAGAGAGAGAGAGAGAGACATGCTGTAGGCACAGAGGGAGAGCAGCTGGTCATTGGTAGTTCATATAAAGGTACCGGCTGTATTGCTGGCACAGTAGAAAGCACACTGGACAACTGAAGAGAGGGAGGACACTGCAGCGTGTCTAAGTTACATGTCCTGCTGTATCTGCTGCTTAGTGTCTCTCGTTGCTGCTGCATGGCTTGTGGGAACTACTTTCTGAGGTTTCAGGATACAGTGTCTAAAACTCACATTTGCAGCGTGAAAAATAACATTTATGTGTATTATTCACCTGAGAAGGATGCCCCATATTGTAAGTGCAATAACCCACTCCAGGGTATAGGGTTACTGGAGATTAGTCAAAATCCTGGGTGCTGTGTAGACACTTAGCCTGTGGCCTCATGTTTCACAATGCACCCAGGGTGTTGGTTAACATAGAGGATAAGGTATGGTCCTCTATCGGTAACCAGTCTGTTAACTGTCGAGAGGTTGCCAGGGCGACCGTGTAAACTCGAGCGAAGCAGAGAGTTTACACGCCATGGCAACCCCGAGATCGTTAACAGTGACTGTTGCCGATAGAGGACCATACATTTGTTATAGTAGTATGGTCCCACTTAAAAAGTAAAGCGGCTGCTTACTGTTTGAAAAAAGGTCACGCCAGCGGCCCATTCAGTCCTTCCCTAACCGCTGCATTCATCAAATGGGTTCCCGTCTAAAAAAAGTAGCGCACATGTGCAGACTGATCACTGTTTAACTTCATCGATGACGTCGCGCACGATGAGATTCTATCATACATTTCGACGCATTGATAAGTTAACAACCTTGGAAATGATGATTTCCTAAGGTTAACAGCGTTCTACCATACATTATAAATAACTCCATACCTTGGAGTGGGTTATTGTGCATATAACATTGCCTCTTCCCTTTTAACCTCACAGTACCTTAGTTTATGACATCACAGTACTCACCATGACAACAGACTGTGATGTCACCAACAGCAATTGCGTGTTTAGCTGGGGAGAGTCAGATACATTTTGAAAGACTCAGTGAAACAATTGCTGCATTATCTACAATATTTAGTAAACCAACAGCAAGGAAAGTACAAAAAACATAAAGAACTAGAAAACAATAAAGTTGCAACGTAATTCGTGTCAATCTAGAGTTTTTAGGCTTTTTATTATAACAGAGAGTTGCTCTTTATTAAATTATATTATTAACACAGGGATTTAGCACTAAAAAGTTCTTTGTTATAAAACATCACTAACATACAAAGACATTCCTTATTCAGTCCCAACTCCTTGCATTATGCAAAGAAAAACAGACATTGGTAATTCTTCATTTATGCCCATGGGGACAAACTTTTCAAATTAAATATTCAGTTATTTTCCTCTGAGCCCTCAGGAAGGCTGACCATGCGTACATTACACTGGCACTCCCGGCACTCCCGGTTTTCATGGTCATCCAATATTGCTTTGAGTATCTCGATGTCTTTGAGGGCTCCCCTTGGGACGTTTCTAGTTTATGGAGTGTCCTCCTGTGTGCCCACACACGTTTCCATCTCCCCGAGCCTAGCAGTGTGGAGCTCAACCGTGTCTCCGAGGGAGTTAAAGGTTTATTGGAGGTGCGATAACTGAGCTACAATGTTTTCAAAACCTGAGGTCATGTGAGTAGTTAGTTCATATTTAAGATCAGCAATCAATTTTTCTAGTAAATGGGATGTTGCTCTGCTTTCGGGTGTTGTTGTTGAGAGGGCGGCCTGTCGATCTTCCATCACAGTCTTTAAGGCAGAATGCTTGATCGGCACGCCTGGGCCCTGCATTTTCGGAACTTCTCCCGTTGCTTTAAAATTTATTTAAGACTGTTTTTAGACATAATGATGTGCTAGAGGCTAAGAAAATATCCAGATGGAGTACCACTGCTTAAATTCAGGTTTGAGAGCAGGATGCCAAAAAAATAGGCAGGATTGAAATGGAGCTCCAAGATTATGCTGCCATCTTAGTAACCGGCTTGGCCACACACCCCCGACAAAAGACGTCCTTAATGCACTAGTTATGGTTACAGCAACAAAAGCTGGGAAATGTGCTGTTAGGGTTTCCAACCCTAACACCCCACTGCCACCCCAACCCTAACACCTCACCCCCACCCTGCAGGCAGGAACAGGCTGGGTGCTGCGGGTTGTCAACCCTAATGCTCATCCTATTCTCATACTCTGTACCCATTTCAGCTACTTACACATGGAATGGGGTGAGTGTTAGGACTTACAACCCACAGCACACCCATGCCTGTTCTGCCTTCAGGTGGGTGTTAGGTTAGGCTGGGGTGGGGTATTAGGGTTGGAAACCCTACCAGAACATTCCCCAGTTTTGTCACTGGAATCCTAACTAGTGCATTAACAAAGTTTTTGCAAAGTATCTATCTATCTATCTATCTATCTGTCTATCTATCTATCTATCAATCTGACTGACTGTCTGTCTATCAATCTATCAAGCTATCTCTCTAGCAAGCTATCTATCTATCTCTCTCTCTCTCTCTCTCTCTCTCTCTCTAAGGGATGTGCAATGGGATGGCTGGAAATATCACTAATATTAATATATGAATGGTGGAGCCACGAGTGACGTCACAAGGTCAAACTGCATGAGGGAAAATATCAGAGATATTTCCTGTTGTCCCACTGCATATTTCATTTATGTAATGCTGTTTCATATTTCTTGTTTTGGTTATCTTTTCATTTTATATATATATATATATATATATATATATAATTTTGAATGCTCCCTCCCGCTGTTTCATTGCGCTCTTACTAGTAGATAGGAATGGAGTAGGTAGGGATGCTGGCATGGTAGCTAGGGTCCCTACATGCTGCCCTTGCCAACATGGAATTTCATTGGCCACTATTCTGTGTGGGGGTGCGGAGCAGTTTTCTAAATATGGCAGTGGAAGCTCCAGCTTAGTGAGGGAGCCAGGCTGTGGTGTGGTAGTTTTTTTTCTTTCCCTTTTTCCAGTTTATTTTCTAAATGTGAGGTATCTAGTTGATCCTGCTTTCTGTTGTTCGCAGCTCCTTCAGGCAGCAGAGGAGGTCATTGCCAGGTAGCGACGCACTATGAGGCAGGCAGTGGATGTTGGGGCTGGGGAAGGAGGAAGGTATTGGCTGTTCTGTTTGTGTTTGGGGAAAGGTGTGGAGGTTTCTGTTATTGAATCTGATATTTTTTTTCATTCTTCAATACAAGCTGTAAAAAATAAAAATAAAAATTGACCTCTTAGTGTGAATGCCGGTTTCACACTGAAGAAGTTCACAATTGCAGCCAATCCATGGGTGAACTCAGAGCTGGGGTTGAGTGCTGTTTTTGGTATTGGTTCAGTGCAGATAGTGCCTCTGGTGGACCTACTGTAAGGATATATGACCTACAGTGAGAATCAATGCAATATGCTCACTGTAGATCACATGACACTGCAAATATTGGCAATATCTGCCCCTTTATATCCTCACAGACATTACAAATATACAGTGTGTATATATATATATATATATATATATTTATAAAATGGGGTGGTAAAATCATAGAAAATCCAGTAACATGATTGGACAGAATGCATCACATGACCGTGCATTATTTCCCAACGACCGCACGCCTCCCAGTACGACCGCACACCTAAACTACTTTCCAGCCCTCAAAACCTTCTCACCAGCAGTGAGATCACTCCACGCCTAATGCAGTCAAGCAGCCACATACAAACACACACACACACACACACACTGTTACTACTGCACACTGTCTCACCACCCTAAATTCTAAAAACAACATAATGCAGCCCATTTAACAGAAACCTGTGTATAAAAAAAAAAGACAAACTACAGTTCTCTTACTTCCTACTCTCACTTTCAGTTAAAAAATCTCCTTTCTACAAAGACTTGCCCGATGCACCACTTTCACTTTTCCTACCTGAAGTATAAGCGTGACGAGCGGACTAACGTCATTGATAGTAACAAGCTGTTACGAGGTTGAAAGAAAATCCATTTTGGTTAAAAAAGATAAAAGTGTTTTTCCCTGCTTTGACTTTCCCTTAATTTCACTAAAACAAGCTGCAGAGTGTATGGCCACAGCCGGGCGAGGGAGGCGCCCGAGGTGAGTGCGACGGCTTTACGAGGCAGGCGCGAAGCCAGGCGGTGTTGCGCGGCAATTCTGGCTCTGGCTGCGTCTGCCGTACGCACCAGACCGCCCCGACTCGCCTCAGATGCTACCGCACTACAGCTAAATTAGTAAGGAAGCACCAGAAAACACAACTCAAAAGGACACTCGGCAACTGTCCTCCGCAATGCGCTTACCTTCGATCGCGCTCTCTTCGCTTTCACATAGGACTACTTTGTTAACTCTGCCAGACATAGAATTTACTAGATACACAGAGGCATTGTATAAACCAACACAACCTAACAGGAGGCACACACTTTTCATCTTTTTAAACACAGGACTTACTTTGAACTCTGCCAGCATATCATTTTACCAGCTAGACAAAGGGATTATTTTTCCACCCACCCCCAAAACATGTGTGGCCATTTTATAAGATAGATATACCACTCTAGGGTGTCGGTCGGCACTCTGATCATACGCCTTGGGTGGTTGAATCTCGACCTGCTGTTGTGCATCCTGGCGCACACCAAAATGCGTATATCAAGCGACCGCGGTATATATATTACATATACACACACAATGGGGTGGGAGCTCCAGAGTGACAATAACTCTTTGTTATTTCCACTGGAGTGAGATATCTGAAGATGACATCAGTAGAGTTACAATATCTGACAGATATACATACTCTGCTGATGTCACCACTCACTCACTACAGCCTGCATTCTAAATGGAACTGTTTAACAAAACAGTTTCTCTTTCTCACTGCTGCCTCCAACTTACTCAATTAGCATTGCAAAGGACACTCACCTGTGTACCATAGTGTTTCTGAGACTCCCAGCCCATTCAGAAAAACTCACACATACTCAGATCACACACAAAAAGAGCAGAAAGCACACTGAAACAGAAAAAGAACACAGGAAAAAAAGTAATATTTCAAAAGCTCCCACCCCCATTGTATAAATCTCACACATGATGGGCAGATTGTGAGATATGGAAAATATTCTCACTCCTGCAGAGTGAGCTCTGGATATTCTCACTCATGCCTTTTGCACTTGTGAGTATCCAGAGCTCACCTAGGAGTGAGAATAATTCCATATCCACTCCCTGCCCATCATGTAATATATATATATATATATATATATATATATATATATATATATTCTATGCAAAAACTTTGTTAATGCATCAGTTAGGTTCTTCTACAGTGACAAACGTGAGGAAATTCAAATTTGGGTTTCCAACCTTGCACCCACCCCACCCTGCCCCCACCAACAGGCATCGGGTGTGTGTTGGGGTCATTGGCCTAATCTCTCACCCCACCCCACATGTAAACAAGCTGAGGTGGTGCAGTGTAGAGAATGGGGTGAGAGTTAGACCAATGACCCCAACGCACCCCACGATTCCTGTTGGTGGGGCGGTGGGGTGGGGCAAGGTGGAAACCCTAATGTTGAATTTCCTCACTTTTTTCACTGTAGAAGAACCTTAACTGATGCATTAATGAAGTTTTTTTTGCATAGAATTTCCTTACTTTTTAAAAAAGAATAGAAAAGTAGAAAGTTGCGCAAGTTGGTGGGAACATGGAGCCCAAAGGGCCCCACACTCCCACCACGTGATTTTGTGTGATATAGTAACAGTAAGTGCAATGCAAACACAAGCGCAAACTGTTACACACATGGTGACGCCAACGTAAATGGTAACGCAAACGGCAATAGAAATGCAAACGCAAAGTGACGCCAAAGCGAACAGTGACGCAAACAGAAACACAAACATAAGTGCATATGGAACACAACTGGTAACACGCACGTTGACAGTACCGCAATTGGAAACGCAAATGCTAACAATAACAGCAACAATAACGCCAAAGGAGACAGAAACGGAAACGCAAGCGCAAGCGTGTACAGAAACGCAAACCGTAACATGCACGGACATGGTACCACAATTGTAAATGCAAATGGTAACAGTAACAGCAAGAATAACACCAAAGGAAACAGAAATCGACACACAAATGCAAGCGCATATGGAAACCCAAACCATAACGCGCACGGTCACGGTACCGCATTTGTAAATGAAAATGGTAATGGTAACAGCAAAAATAACGCCAAAGTAAACAGAAACATAAGTATGTACAAAAATGCAAACAGTAACACGCACGGTCACGGAACCACAATTGTAAATGCAAATGGTAACGGTAACAGCAACAATAACGCCAAAGGAAAGAGAAATGCAAACACAAGCGCATACAGAAATGCAAACTGTTATGCACACGGTCATGGTACCACAATTGCAAATGCAAATGGTAATGGTAACAGCAAATAAAGCCAAAGGCAAGCATAAACGCACAAACACAAGCGGCGTGCGGAAGCGCAAACCATTAACGCGCACGGGCACGGTACTGCAATTGCAAACGCAAATGGTAACTGTAACAGCAACAATAATGCCAAATGAAACAGAAACAGACATGCAAGCACAAATGAAAATGCAAACCGTAATGTACATGGTGGCGTAGACAGGAACAATGACGCAAACGGTAATGGAAGCGCAACTGGAAATGCTAACAGACACAGTAACGAAAGAGCACACCCTTCTTTTCCCCAAAAACTGCATTGAAAAACACAATGAAAACAAAGAATGTATGCATAATAATGGACCTCGGCACAGAAAATTAGGACTTGGAATACTAAATTGCTTATATCTCAGGAACCGTACAACATGGAAAAAAATTTAAATTTTGTATGAATTATGACTTTCCTGGCTAGTTTTGTAGTTAGCTTCTGTTTGGGGGGGGCTGTGCATTTTTGTGACGAAAAGTCCATATCTCGCACTGTTTCCAACATACAGGCCCTGAAAGGCTCGAGGGACGCCATAATGTTATCCTATGGGAAAATGTGTCAATTTTGGAGTGCTGTCACTTTGCCGCCCTGTAATATTTTTTCATCAAACCACATAATGCACATCTGTGGGATGTTGGCTTTCTTCACTCCAAATTTCAGCCCAAAAGACTAAACCGTTATTTTGCAGCAGGGAGGCAAAGAATTCCTGTAATGCGGCGGATGCTGTAATGTTATCCTATGGGAAAAAGCATCAACTTCATAGTGCCATAACTTTGCTGCCCTATAATATTTTTGACCAAACCACCAAAAGGCACATCTGTGGGATGTTGCCTTTCTTCCCTCCAAATTTCAAGTAAAAAGACCAAACCATTTCTGAGATGTCAAAGATTAGTAACATTTCCCTGTCTGTTCCATTATAAAAAAATCTGGCCATTTTGTCCCCATTTTGCGATCAAGGATCACGATCAAAGAATCTCATGATCAAAGAATTTGCAAGCTTGCAATCAAAGAATTTGCAGACTCATGAACAAAGAATGAAAAACCTTATAAATCAAAAATTGAAGGAATTGCGGTAAACTACCACCATGGTTCAACAGAACAAAGCCCCCTGAGTAAAACCAACCCATATTTGACTTCCTAGGGCACCCCTGGGCTGAGAAAATTGATTTTTAATTTGGGCCATCTTGTCCCTTGCTCGCGATGCACGATCGCGATCAAAGAATCTCACATCAAAGAATTTGCAGACTCGCGATCAAAGAATTTCAAAATCTTATAAATAAAAAAAATGAAGGAATTGCCATAAACTACCACCATGGTTCAACAGAACGAAGTCCCATGAGTAAAACCCACCCTCATTTGACTTCCTAGGGCACCCCGGGCTGATAAAATTGATTTTTTAATCTGGCCATCTTGTCCCTCGCTCACGATGCACGATCGTTATCAAAGAATCTCACGATCAAAGAATTTGCAGGCTCACGATCAAAGAAATTGCACGATCCTGATCAAAGAATAATAAATGGTGAAACATGAATTTTTCACTGATCTGAAGCGAACCAATGCCATGCCTCGATAGAACAAACTCTCCTGAGCAAAACCCACCCTCATTTGTGTCCCTAGCCCACCCCTGAGTCAAGATATTTGTTTTTAGGCCGTGATGCAAGATCGCGATCAAAGAATCTCATGATCAAAGAAATTGCAGGCTCGCGATCAAAGATCGTTAGCAAGCCGCTAATTAAGATTTTAAAAGCTTATAACTCTGTTTTTTGACCGATTTGGATGAAACCAAAGGCATGGTTCAATAGATCGGAGCCCCCTGAGTATAACCCTTCCAAGTTTTACTTTAGAAGTGACCCCTGAACTGAGATATTTGTGTTTTTCTGATTGGAAATTTAAAAACAAAATGGCGGACCTTGTGATCAAAGAATTTTGAAAATCCTCGAGGACAAAGATTCTTGACCGTGAGGCTGCAAATTCTTTGATCACCAGGCAGGACGAGATGGCCAGAACCCCATTCTTTGTTCGCAAAACATACATATGAATTTTCCCATTGACTTATAATGGGAACTTAAAAGTGGCATAACTTTTGAACGTCTTAATATTTTTTCACCAAATGAAAAGCAGCATGTTCGGCCACTAAAGCTCTTTCAAATGAGCCATCTCACAGACTGGCATGCCACATGACGGCCACGCAGGACCACATCCAAAATCCCAAAAGCTGCCTCCAAAAATGGATAATTTTGCATTTTTCAGCGCTTTTGTACAGAAAGACCGTAAATCCAACCAAAACGCAATTTGGCAAATCAAGAGATCTACCATGCCCCACCACACAATTTCAGGCAAATTTGTTGAACATGTCCAAAGTTATTAACGTGTAAACTTTTGAGTTTAGTATGTAAGTGTCCGCTGAACCCCAACTATAGTGGCATGACCGCGCCACTATAATATATCTATATATATATATATTTTCGTGGCAAAAAAACTCAGTTTAATGCATCAGTTAGGGTTGTTCCACAGTGACAAAAGTGAAGAAATTCGGTCTTAGGGTTGAAAACCCAAACTGTGCATTCCCGCCCACCCCCACCACCACTTTTAACCATCACCAAAATTAAAAAAAATATTTCTGGGGTGTTTTACCCCCCGAAAAAGACATGGCTAGCATCCTCAGGGCTCGACTAGGTGAACACAACAAGAATTGTGTCCCTAGAGGGTCCCACATTTAAATGCCAAGCATTTTTGTGACCACCAACTGAAAAAGGAATGGCTGAATCACGAAAGTAAAAGGGTAATTTGCGACACTAAAAACTGCATTTGCGACACTTTCGCATAGTTTAACTTTTCCCATAGACTATAATGGGATTCAGTGTTTTTTGAATAACTTTTTAAAAGTTTAATATTTTTTCACGAAATTTTTGAAAGGCACATCAAGGACCCTGGCTGCATCTTCCATGAAGTTTTCGGACAGATCATGCAAACCGTGCGGGCTGTAGTTGCAAGCAAAGAAACACGCAAAAACACCTAATTTATGCATTTTCTGGCCCTCTGTAGCTCCGCAACTGTACATCCGACCATAACGAAACTTGACAGATCCAGTGAGCTGTGCTACCAGACCATATATTCCAAATTTCAGGCAAATCCGTCATACGTTGCCAAAATTATTAAGGTACAAATTTTCAAATTTAACCTTAAATGGGGTACTCAACCCTAACTATAGTGGCACTACTGTGCCACTATAATATATATACACTAGTATGTATATATATATATATATATATATATATATATATATATATATATATACATGTATGGTATGGCACGGGCAATGTGCCTGTGCTATATTTCATTTATGCAGTGGACAAACTGGTGATTTTAATAGTGAGGATACAGCGTCCTTCCATCTCCCACTTAAGTCAGAGAAAAAAAAACCTCAGTTTCAGTGACGAGGAATAAGTGGGAGCACTGAGTTACTGTAATTTTTATGGTGACAAGAAGCGGAACTGTTTTTCAGGTATTTCCCCATGTTTTCAGCAGTACAAGATTCATTAGGGCATAACTCGCTGTGTGAGACTAAGACAAAGCTTGTGCACAGAAAAACAGACATTCCAAACTTGATCCGGCTATGCACAAACTTTGCCTTTGCCTCGTGCCACTCTCAGTGTTCTTTATTAGGATGCGTCTACAGTAGAAATAAATACTGATGACACACCTGGAGTGTAAATATGATTTTATCAGATGTTCATCCTAACCCTGGCCCCTACTATCCCCCTACCCTCTCTCCCCTGCCCAAAGGCCTCAGACAGTGTTACCTTAACACTAGGAGTCTGCTTCCCAAACTTGATGCCCTTAAAGTCTTGGCCTCCCAATACTCTCCTGATCTACTCTGCATTTCTGAAACCTGGCTCTCCTCCAGGGTTCCCGACTGTCAGTTATCCCTTCCCGACTTTCACCTTTTTCTTCAAGACCATGGCACGTATGGCAGCAACGTAACCTGTTATGCTCGCCAAAACTTATCATGCTCTGTTTCTTTATATGTATCTCTCCCCTCCTCTCATGAGCTCCTTTTCATTAATCTAAAGTTCCCCTCCTCCCTTTCCATCTTTGTAGCAATGCTATATGCTTCTCCCAAAATCTTTCCCCCTCCCTTGTCAATATAATCTCCTGCCTTGTCTCCTTTGCTTCCTCTGGTGATCTTATTATACTTGGTGATTTCAATATGAATTGGTCCTCCCTTCCTCTTAAACCAATCATTGAAAGGGCTGAGTCCCTGAACCTTCACCAATTAATAAATGAGCCCATCAGGAGTAATCCTCTCTCCCTTAATCACACTCTCCTGGACTGGGTGCTCTCCTCCCACCCCACCACATCTCTTCTGCTGGCATATTCCCAGACTCCTTTAGTAACCACTGCATGACCTACTGTGTATGCAAGTTATGTATGCCCCACTCCCCTCCCAACTATTGCTGGATTAGGTCTCTCAGGTCTCTAAATTCAGAGGCCTTCTTCCATGACCTCTCCTCCTCAGACTGGTCCCTTGTATACCCTGCCCGCCCCTGATATCGACTGCTATCTCCCTCTTCTGCTACTTTCTAAACAAAGCCTGGAATACCCACTCCCCTCCAAGAAGGTACAGAGTCAGAGGATCCCATCACCCATGGATCTCTGCTGACAGTATCCAACTCTGTAAATCCCATGATCTTGCCTTGGTCTGCTACAAATCCTCCTTCTCCTCCTCTGATCACCACCTCTACAGGTCACTATGAAATACATGTACGAAGGCCATAAGAGTGGCGAAAGCAAATTATTTCAAGGTGACCTTGCTACAAAATGTTGACTCCCCCTCCAAATTATGGCAGGCTCTTCACTCCCTGTTTAACCCCTCTCCAAGACTTCCCCACCTACCCTGTTAGCCGATGACTTGCCTATCTCACCCCCCCATTGCCTCAATCCTCAACTCTTTTTTTCACTACTTGTGCCCTCCTGTAATGCCCGGTAATTGCCTTGCCAGCCTCCCCTACCCCCTCCTCTTCAGAAGGCTTTCATTTCTCTCCTGCCTCCACTCAGAAAGTTCTCTATGTCCTCCTGTCTCTCAGCTAACACAAATCTTGCCCAGACAGCCTCAATCTGCTCCTTCTCCAGACCTCTGCTTGTGCCATAACCCTGCCTCTCTCTCACCTGTTAAACCTCTCCTTCACTCTCAGTACTGTCCCTCAGGCATGGAAAGTTGCCAAGATGATACCCATTTACAAAGGGAGTGATCCCTCCACTCTTGGCAATTACTGACCCATATCCATTCTTCCCTCCTTGGCCAAACTTCAGGAATCCCTTGTTTTTTCCAGGCTCTCCAATTCCTTAACTCTTCTGATTTTCTCTCTCCTTTTCAATCTGGATTCAGGAAAAATCTTTTCACTGTGACTTCCCTACTCTGCGTCAGTGATGCCATTTTCACGGGTATAGACTGGCGACACATCATGGCTGTAATCTTTATTGACCTTGCCAAGACCTTTGTCTCTCATCCACGCCTTCTTTCCAAGCTCCAGTCCACTGGTCTCTCTACCTTTGCTGTGGCCTGGTTTAGGTCCTATCTTAAGGGGCATACACAACGTGTCCAGGTCGGTGATGCAGTTCCCCCCCTTTCCCATTTAAGCAGGTGCCCCTCAAGGCTCCATCCTTGATCCTATCCTTTTCTCTATCTTCTTAAATGACCTCCCATCTGTCTCTGTCTCCTCATAGATTCGTCTTTAAGTGGATGACATAGTCCTCTTCAGTTAGATAAAGCTCATTACAAAATAACAAGATATGTACTTCAATGTAGTTTTCGAACACACCATTGGCAACTACTGAGTAGACTTGACTGGCAGCCTCTTGAAACAGGCTACACAAGACATTGGATGGCACTTATACATAAATTGAAGTAATCCATTCCTGAACATCCCATCTCTCGACTCCTTTTCCCATTGGAAACCAAAAGTAAGAAGGTATTATCAAGACTAGTTCATTCAAATAACATTTATTTAGATAAAAGAATGAACAAATATGGAAACAAAACCTTGAATTCTAGGGCAGCTGCTATACGGCTATACTTTCTCCCACTACGTGCAATATCAGAACATCAAGCTTTTTCACAAGCAGTTAAGGGATTGTTGCTTTTTACCTGTCAGTGTACGTCACTAACTTAGTTAACTTTGTATGTTAATGTAAATGCTGTAGATATGAAAACTAGGAGTGTACTTGTTACTATGTCCCCTGTGTTTTAACATGTCATTTGTTCTGTCTGTGATTTATCAATTTTAACTTTAATGTTCTATGTAGCGAAACTTTAGATATTTAAACACAGGACTGTCTTGTAAACTGAACTGCAAAGTCCAAATAACAGGTATTTCCTGTATAAAAATAAAGTTTCACCTACCTACCTACCTACCTACCTCTTTGCCACTGGTTCTTCAACTCCTGAAGTGGCACTCTGGCTGTCAAATGACTTCATGCGGGTGTTACACTGTATTCGTGCACTTTGGGACCTCACAAAAACTAGCCAAACTCTCCTCTCTCCCATCCTTCTCTACCCTCAATGGTACCACTTTAGAAGTAGTGCCCTCTTACAAATACATTTGGGTCTGGCTAGCCAGTCAACTTGACTTCTACACACATAGACAATATACAATCCAAGTTCTGCCCAAAGCTAGGTGCCCTGTACAGGAACAAAGATGCCATTTCCCCTGTAGTCTGCCGAGAGCTGCTCACCAAAATGATCCTCCCAGTTTTTGATTATGCCGATGTGGTTTTCGGGTCCACCCCTGACTCTTTCCTCTCTAGGCTAGATACTCTCTTTAACACTTTCTGTCACTTTGCCTCCAATGTTCCCCTCGCATTCACCACTGCATCCTCTACTCTTCCCTCTCCCTTCCTTTTCTTCCAATATGCCGCCAGCCAGGCATTCAGTTAATTTTATTTTTAATGGAAGTCTAAAACTTCCATGAGTCAATGCCTGGAAGTCATGCCAATATTCTGGAAGTCAAAATACTTTCAGTATCCCACTTGTGGAGGTCAGTTGTTAGGAAGGACCAGTTTGTGGATGTTAATACAATATATTAGTGGGACGATACAATTGCATTCAGAAAAATCCATTATTTCCAACTTCCATGTCTACAGTTTTGGAACTCATCTAATTTTTTGTTTTACATCTGGAAGTCAATTACTTCTTCTCCCTTTATTTTGGAAGTTTTTGCCTTATTTTTGGAGTTAACTGAACCCTTGCTGCCAGCTCTATGCTGCCCTTATCTCCAAATTCTGGTTTGGTTCTGTCCCCCTCTACCCGACTTAGCTCCTCTCCCCCTTATCCCCCTCCGCTTATCAGCTTCACTCCAGAGACCCCTATACCTTCTCTGTTCCTTGGCCACACTCCAGCTCAGGGCAGGCAGCCTTCTCTTACCTTTTCCCCTCCCTCTGGAACTCTTTTCCTAGTTCCCTTAGTTCATCACCGTCTCGGCACTGTTTAAAATGCACTCTTTCCCATTATCTCCTCTCCTTCTGCTCCTGCCCTTCCTCCACCTGAGTAGCTTGCTTTCTATACCCCCTCCTCACCTCTAACCATCTTATCTCCTTTTGTTCCTTATCTCACCCTCAGCCCTCTAATTTCTGGCTGTCTACCGCTATCCTAGTTCCTTGCTACCCATACATCTTTCCCTTCCCTCCTTCTACTATAGCTCTTCTCTCTTTTGCTTCCTGTATATTAAAATAAGATGTGCGACTACCACATATTTATTGTGTACTCCTCCAGATCAGTCTATCTTTGCTTCATCTTCATATGCAAATTAGATGTGATTCTACCTCATATGCAAATCAGTTGTGATCCTACCTTATATTGTACCAATTCCCTTGTTATTTGTTACCTTCACCACTTGTATGTCAATTTGTGTATTGTAATTCAGCTTGCTTTTATTTATTTTTCCCCCTTCCCCTCTCCCCCGGGTCACACCTGGAAATAAGCCTTGGCTTGGTGTGCCTCTCCCAGTTACCAAGCTTTTAAATAAATAAATAAAAAATAAGCACATTTATTTCCTAATTGTTATTCTCTTCTCCATTGCATAAATAAGGGATATGTGATGGGGAGCTGTGTGATTCATGATTTATCTGCTCAAGGGCAGTTTGACCTTGAGTGACCTCATAAGTGCAGTTAGCCACGAATGATGTGCCCACGGTCAGATTGCCCAAGTACAGATAAATCAAGTATTACACAAGCTCCATATCTCATATTTCATTTATGCAATGGGGAATGAGCTTGTATGCATTGTTAAAATGTGGTATCTTTTGTTTGAAAAATAACTTTTTCTTTATTTTTGTAGGTTTATTTTTTGGAGTTTGCCAGGGGAAGGGTGTGTTAGTGTGCCATCAGGAGAGCTGTTGCTATGGTCATGATGTCAGGACATTGGGTTGTCCTGGTAACGCTGTTCCTGATTGGCTGAGTAGCCTGAGCTCCTGAAAAATGTATGAGAAAATGGTGGACCCGCTTAGCAGGTAAAACTGAAGGAGGCAATGGTATGTAAAAAATTCAGTTTGGGAGGCTACATAGATGTTGACGGCAGATAAGGGCCTTCAGACCACCTAGTCTGCCCATTACACACGTAACGTGCTTCTTCAAGCTTCCCTAGAGCTAGGTTGGAGAAACGTTTTTTATTTAGTTTATTAATGACTGCTGTAGTTTAAATTATATTTTGCCATATCAAAAGTGGAGCTGGGAAGCTGTGCTGTGGATTATTGTCAGTGGGATGTATTGATGTTGTGGCAGCTTGCAAATTTTTTTTGCTTGAAACATCTGTTTATGTCCTTTTTTTATTTCTGTGGAAAGATAGTATTTTGGTCAAGATGCATGAGTCTGTCCGGTTGGTCCAGGAAGATGGGAAGAAGTTACAGGCGAGTGACAAACAGTGAATCTAGTAGTGAGAAGGAGTGGGCTGCAGTTCAGCTTGACTGAGGATATGTAGAAACAGAAATTGTCGGCAGGTAAGAACTGCTAGGCCCATCCAGCAGTGGCGGAGCCAGGTTTGGGAGCATTTGGGAGCCGGGGGGAGGGGCCATTCAGTCAATCGTGGGCTCCACAATGGGCACTAAACATTGAATAAAGATAGTGGTGGGGCACCACTACTCACACTAGGCCAGCCAGGTGGGGCAACTGCCTCCCCAGCCCCCCCTCTAGCTCCGCCACTGCCATCCAGTCTGCCCATAAGTCCTGTACTTGATTACAGCTTTTGGCCCTTCCGCTGCTTAACCTCTATGGTTCCCTTATGCCTGTCCCATGCATGTTTAAATCCAACCACAGTGCTCACTCCACCACCTCCTGTGGCAGACCATTCCATGCATCCACCACTGTCTCCATGAAGAAAAACATCCTCACATTCTCTCTTAACCTGTCACCTTCCAATTTCATGTAATGCCCCCTAGTTTTTGTACTCCTCCTGCATTGGAAGATCCCCCCCCCGCACCCTGTTTATGCCTCTAAGGTACTTGAATGTTTCTATCACATCCCCTCTCCCTCCTCCCCTCCAGCGAGTACATATTGAGGTCCCTTAATCTCTCCTCATAAGTCTTGTGGTGCAAGCCCTGTGCCATCTTAGTTGCCCTTCTCTAGACTGCCTCCAGCCTGTTAATGTCCTTTCAAAGGTGTGGCCTCCAGAACTGCACGCAGTACTCCATGTGAGGTTTGACCAGGGTTTTGTATAACAGCATCACTACCTCATGCCTTCTGCTGGTGATACCCCTTGCAATGCACCCCAGCATGCCACTGGCCCTCCCTGCTGCCTTTGTGCTCTGCTTTTACATTTTCAGGTGATCTGAAATAGTAACCCCCAGATCTCTTTCCTCTTTGGTGACTGTCAGCAACTCCTCCCAATCCTGTAGCTCTCCCTGGGGTTACTGTGTCCTAGGTGCATAATTTTGAACTTTTTTGAATTAAACCTCAGTTGCCACTCTGCAGACCATTTCTCAAGCTTCCCCAGATCCCTCCTCATTTTCTCCACCCCTTCAGGAGTATCCACCCTGTTACAGATCTTTGTGTCATACACAAACAGGCAGACCTTTCCTTTCAGCCCTTCTGCAGTGTCACTGATGAAGTCATTGAACAGAACTGGTCCAAGGACTGATCTCTGAGGTACTCCGCTGGTCACCCGCCTCTCCCCAGATTGTACTCTATTTACCATCACTCTGTCTCCTGTCTGTTAGCCAGTTCCTAACCCAGTTTACCACCTTATCTCCCATACCTAGACTACCCATCTTGTTAACCAGCTTCCAATGTGGGAGGGTGTTAAAGGCTTTGCTGAAATTGAGGTAAGCTACATCCACCATGCCCCCGTGATTTACTTCCCTCCTCACCCAGTCGAAGAAGTCTATGAGATTTGTCTGACATGACCTACCCACTGTGAACTCATGTCACCCAGGGTCCTGGGCACCGATGGCTTCCAGATGTCCCACTGTCCTTTCCTTAAGTAGTGCTTCCATGATCTTCCCCACTACCGAGGTTAGGCTGACTGGCCTATAGTTGCCCGCCTCCTCCTTACTGCCTGATCTGTGTAGAGGGACAACATGTGCCCTCCTTCAGTCCTCTGGCACCACTTCTGTGTTAAGTGACTCAGTGAACAATGCTGCCAGAGGTTCTTCAAGCTCTCTTTGCAGCTCCTGTAGTATCCTTGGGTGTATACCATCTGGTCCCATTGCTTTGTCCACCTTCAATTTAACGAGTTCCTGCAGGACTCTCTCCTCCATGAATGGACTGTTGTCCACCTCTTCCCTACTTGGCATCTGATGCTCAACTGTGATCCCTGTCCCTCCCCCTCTTCTGTGAATACTGAACAGAAGTATTTATTCAGTATTTCTGCCTTATCCATGTCTCCCTCCTTACACTCCCCTTCCTCCCCCTTTAAGTCTTTCAATCCCCTTCTCCGGTTTTCCTCCTTTCGTTGATGTACCTGTAGAATGTCTTGTCCCCTTTCTTTACTGTCTGCATTAAACTTTCCTCAGTCTGTGCCTTTGCTCTTCTCACTGCCCTCCCTGTTTCCTTTAGACACTCTCGGTACACCTCTCTGTCCTCCTCCCTTTGGGTCTCCTTATATTTCCAGAACCCTGCCCTTTTAGCCCCTTACCTTTTCTGCTACCTCTTTTGAGAACCATAGTGAGAAGGTACAGCTTCTTTTTTTTTAATAGGCACTGACTGGCAGATGCTGATCAAGGTGTACAGAGCAATGTAAATGAGTAAACATTTAGTGAGGTTTTGTGGGCATGGAGCTCTGTTGTAGTTTGCAGAAGTTTTTTGTGTGTATGGGAGCTGTACTTCTCCATGGCAAGACAGGCTGAAGACTCTGAGGGAAATAACGGCTAGATGACTAATGGAAGCTGCAAGCTGAGATCTCAAGAGAAAGTTAAAAGTAGTACTGGTGGGGGTGGTGGTGAAGTGTTTATTAAATAGATAAATGGTGATGACATGTCTACTATGTAGATAAATAAAATGTGTTCAATGTGAGTGAAGATAAAAGGAGTTATGCAATGGCTCCTGTGTCCACTTCTATCGTATAAATATATGTGTATACATACATATATTATAGTGGCACGGTAGTGCCACTATAGTTAGGGTTGCTCGGCCACTTCTATGTTAAACCCCAATATTTTGCACTTAAATACTTTTGCAACCATTCAGCTGATTTGCCTGAAATTTTGCATGCACCATCTGGTACCATAGATCTCTGGATCTGGCAAGTTTCATTCCAGTCAAATATGCAGTTGCGGAGTTGCAGAGTGCCAAACAAAGTGAAAAATACCACTTTTTTGGCAAATTCTTTTCCCAGAACTATGGTCCAAATGGTTTGAGGATCTGGTCTGAAATTGTTAAGGTATGTGGGGTCTGGGTCACTGATGTGCCTTTGGAAGGTTTGGTGAAAAAATTCAAATCCATTCAAAAGTTATTAAATATTTAATTTTCCCATGATCGCCTATGGGAAAGCACATTTTACTTTCACGAAAGCACCTTTTTCTGTCCCAAATGGCCTTAGTACTGTCATCCAGCCACCATCTTGTTTTCAGTTAGCGGTGAAGAAAATACTTTATAATTCAAAAACTAATGCCTCTTGGTAAACACCAACAGTTGTGTTTATCTAATCGGGGCCCTAGGAACACACTCCTGCTTTCAGAATTGTTAAATACTGCTCTAAAAATGTTTCTTTATTTTTCCCATTCATAGTGTCGCAATTTGTGAACGTACCTGTGCAATACTTTTGCAAATTTGCGAAACTGTCGCACCATTCTTTTGAAAATTGTGACATCCTTTCACGACCACTTTCGCAAAATTTGCAAAGGTGTCACAAATTTGTGAAAGTATTAGGGAACAATAACTGTTTCTTTGCCATTTCACTGTACCTAAACGGTTTGGGCTTTCGGGCTGAAATTTGCAAGGTGGAAAGGGCTTGCCTCACATATGTGTCCTTTTCTGTTTGGTGAAAAAACTTACATCGGTTCCATAGTTACAGCATTCCAAAGTTTCAAAATTTCCCATGGGCTAACATTGTGGTGGTTGCGGTACAGTACCTTTCCGTGCCTATATCTCAAAAATGGTTCAAGATATCGATTTTTCACTAAACACAACTTAGTACACCTTTAGGTGAACTAAACATGCATGCAGGTTGCCAAGTCATGATTACAGCTGCAGTGGAATTTTTTCCAACGTTCCTATGGTTACTGAGATATTGCTACATTTGCATCACAAGGGTTACTTGGAATGTCTCTAGGCCTGTGCTATGTCTCTATACTTATGGGTAGATGGGAGTGCAGGGCCTGGGCCCTGTGCTCCCACAAACGGATACCATTATGCAATAATGGGAGTGCAGAGCCCTCCGTTATGCAGTACTGGGAGGGAGATGAGGGTTCATTACAATATCTCTGCACTTATGGATAGATGGGAGTGCAGGGCCACAGGGCCCTGCACTCCCAGAAATGGATATCATTATGGAGTAATGGCAGCGTGATGGGAATGCAGGGCCCATACGGGTAAGATTTCACTTTCTCAAAAAGAAGGGAAATTCATTGCAAAAAAACTCTGTTAATGCATCAGTTAGGATTTCTATTACAGCAAGAAAAGTCTGGAAATTTGTTGTTAGGGTTAACAACCCTACCACCCCAACCCACCTTCCACACACCAACAGACGTCGGGGTGTGCCTTGGGATCATCGGTGTTAACGCTCACCTCATTCTCCTATACTGTACCATCTCAGCTTGTTTACACATGAAATGGGGCAAGAGTTAGGGCCGATGACCCCATGGCACACCCTGATGCCTGTTGGTGTGTGGAGGGTGGGGTGGAATGGTAGGGTTGGTATTCCTGACATCGAATTTCCAGACTTTTGTCACTGTAATAGAAACCCTAACTGATGTATTAATGGAGTTTTTTTGCCATGATATATATATATATATATATATAGCCGTTCCTTTTATCCAAGCTCACTTTAGCAGGGCTCTCAAGTGAGGCTACCAGCTGGTTCCACACCTATCTTGTGGGTAGGACTCAAACCGTCAGGACTGGCAACTCCACCTCCCCTCCCCATCACCACCGGTGTTCCTCAAGACTCGGTCCTTGGCCCTCTGTTGTTCTCTATCTTCCTCAATGACCTGCCCTCTGCCTGCCCTCACACACATACAGCCACAAGTATGCAGACGACATAGTCCTGTTTACATCTGGCCCCTCAACTTCTGATGTGGCAACCAGATTACAGCATGACTTCGAGGTCCAGCACTGGTTTCATGCGAATCAGCTATTTCTGAATGCCAAGAAAACAGTCTCCATGACCTTTGGCACAAGGCAGAGACTGTCATGGCTCCCTTCCCTCCCCACTTTCCACAACCTGGAAGGGACACAGCTGGAGGGCTGCTCCTCCTTTAGATACCTCAGGATCTGGCTCAACTAGGACCTTGACTTTTCTGTACATATTGAGGCCATCCACAAAGAAACTGCACCCCAAACTGGGTGCCCTCTATCGCAACCATGGGTGCATCCCACTGCCAGCGCACCGTGCAATAGTACAGAAAATGATTCTCCCTATTTTTAACTATGGTGATGTGGTCTACAGTGCCGCTCCCAAAACCTCCCTAACCAGACTGGACACCATCTGCTACTCCTTCTGCCATTTCACCCTAGACTGCCTGCCCAGGACACACCATTGTCTCCTCTACAAGTCCCTGTCCCTCCCAGCACTACAGGACAGGAAACAGGCACACTACATTAGCCTTACAGCTAAACACTGGTCACAGTCCCTGCCCACTTATCTCTCTTCTGCTTTCTCCCCTCCCCCCTCCCTTCCTTCAGGCACTTCAACTCCCGGTCCCTGTCAGTCCCTCGCATGGCCACCTCTGCAGGCCAGGCTGCCCTCTCCTATCGGTTGCCTAAATTGTGGAATTTGCCATGCCCCTTCCCCTTGTTATCTCAACACCCTCCTTAAAGACCACTTCCGTACCTCCTGCTCCTGCTCCTAAACTTCGTGATGCTGAACTTTGTCCTAGCACTCACATACCTGCTTAGACTGGGCTGTCTGACACTGTGTCTCCTTGGCAGCTCATATAGAATTCTGTAGCACTATTTTTAGTGCTGTTACTCATCTCTATTGTATCGCTTTTACTGTATTGTATTTTATTGTATATGATTGCACTGTATTGTATTGTATGGTAACACAGTGCTATACTACTTACTTGCTACTTGTTCTTTGCGTGCACAATTTTTGTACACTTATGTAATTCTCCCAGTGTTCCTCTCCCCAGGATGCATCTGGAAATGAGCATTCCTGGTAAAACTTTTAAATAAATAAATAATATATATATATAATATTATATATATATATATATATATATATGTAGAGAGAGAGAGAGATACTTTTTGCAAAAGACTTTGTTAATGCACCAGTTAGGTAACTTAACACCACAACAGTAAGGAAATGTGGCATTAAGATTTCCAACCCTAACTTCCACCCCACCCCCATCCCCAAGCAGTGAAAAGAAAAACATTTGGTTTGGGGTCTCCGGTCTTGGCAAATCAGTGTAGAGGTCTCCCTTGGGGTTATCAACCCTAGTGTTCACCCCTCCCTCCAGCCTGTAGCCTCTTGTCTAAAGCACAAGGTACACCTCCAAGCCAGTGCCTCATAGTGGTATGCTTTTCAAAGGTAGAGAACTATGTCTTGCCACATGTTGCCAACACAGTCTGTTGTAGTTTTCTTCATGTAGGGCCCATGGAAAGGAGATCACACCTGATGTTGTTTATTCAGGGAAGCGTGTGGGCATTATAGTTGACAACCCCAAGGAGGACCCCACCACTGATTTGCCAAGACTCTGAAGACCCAAAATCCTAATGTTTTTAACTTTTGCTGCTGGGGGAAGGGAGGATGGGGGGGAGTTAGGGTTGGAAACCCTAATGCCACATTTCCCTACTTTGGTGGCATTAATTTGCATGCTAACTGGTGTATTAATGAAGTTTTTTTTACAAAGAATTTTCTTTCTTTTTGAAATCTAGATTTAGTATTTCTTTTTTTGTACACTTATGTAATTCTCCACATGTTCTTCTCCCCCAGGATGCATCTGGAAATTAGCAGTTGTCTGCTTAATATGCTTTCCTGGTAAAACTTTTAAATAAATATATATATATATATATATAGAGAGAGAGAGAGAGAGAGAGATTTAGTCTTTCTTTTTGAGAAAGTAGAATCATATCCTCATTCAGGCAGCATGCAGGTCCCAAGGCCCTGTCTCAAGGGAAGACTCCATTCACCTACAGAAATGCAGTGCCCTTGTGGGCTCTGCAGTTCCATGCAGTATCAGGTGTCAAGAATCCATGGGGCTGTCTGGTGGGCTGCTGAAGTGCAGGACCAGAGGGCCCTGTGCTTCCATGTGGCTGGAAATACAGATGCACAGGGCAAAGAGTCAATCTATCAGCCAATGCACACTGC
This sequence comes from Neoceratodus forsteri, assembly GCA_016271365.2. Classification (NCBI taxonomy): domain Eukaryota; kingdom Metazoa; phylum Chordata; order Ceratodontiformes; family Ceratodontidae; genus Neoceratodus; species Neoceratodus forsteri. The sequence goes on along the minus strand of CM028133.1, from coordinate 268,152,792 downwards.
CCTCTGCCACCCATGGGGGCAGAGGTGCAGGGTCCTATGCCAAGAGAAGAGCTGTCTTCACTATATAGTACCTGGGCCCATGCGGGCAACCCTGCAGCTTTCATCCCCTGGCAGGGGGGTCACATAACAGCAGCATCCCGGCATCCCGGCACCCTCACCCCATGTAAGTGGGTCACTGAGTTCGCCCCCGAACTCAGGTCACTAGCATGGGATCACTAAACATACCTGCTGGGTTGAAGACTGGCACACAACACAAAGTTTCTTACTAATTATCATTTTTTAATTTTGACCCAAAATTTTCAAAGATTCTCATTGTATGATTCCCCTTATAGACATGACAAGTAGCATTTGTAGTATATTGTCGGAAATTTCATTTCACACCACAAGTGTGAAAACCCATCTCTCCCACATTTTAAAAAATGGTACCTGTCATGTTTATGAGGGAGTGTGGAAAAATAGCTATGTTGAAAGTTTTGAGTTAAAATAGTGACAATTAGCGAAGTTATGAGTGAACATTGAAATATTGCAATGTTCACTCATAACCTGAGTATTTTACCATAGTTGTACACCAAATTTTCAGCATAGCCTTCTTTTGAGACCACCTTATAAACTCCATAGGTGAAAATTTTCAAATTTCAGATGAAATGTCATTCCACACCACAGGTGCAAAAACACATTTTGGCCAGGATCTGAAAAATGACAGCTGTCACATTCATGAGGTGGTGCAAAAAAATGGCCATGTTGAAAATTTCAGGTCAAAATATTGAAAATTACCAAAGTTATGAGTGAGTGTAGAAAAATTTCAATGTACTCTCATAACTTTGTCATTTTTACATATTTTTACCCCAACGTTTCAACATAGCCTTCTTATAACCCCACCTCATGAACAAGCACAGAAAAATCTTTCAAATCCCACGTGAAAGGTAATTTTGCAAAGCAACCGTGAAATTGCCTTTTGGGCCAGATTTGCACAATTTTACTTCCATTGGTCATGAGGTGGAGTCCCAAAAAGACCATGTTGAAAATTTGGTGCAATAATATTTAAAAATGACAAAGTTATGCATAAAAGTTAAGACCACTGAAATACAGTACATTAAACTGCCCTTCCCTTATTTTCTCATATCACAGTCGTCGTTTCCAGCAGCAAGATGTGTCTTTGACTGGAGAGTGAATCTACACGATGGGACATGTTCTGGTAAATGAGGGTGTGTGGGGCTGTGTAGTGTGGTGGGTGCTGAATGGGAGATTGTGGTGGAGTGGGAGGGGTGTGTGTGGGGGACAGATCAGCTAGGGACTGTTTTCTTTATTACAATTCACATTCTGACACTGGGGATTGGGCACCTCCATGTCAGGCTACTGGAGCGGGAGACCTGGGGGGGCCAAGAGAAGCAGTACTTGGGGGTGGGCACCCCAGTCCACTTACATTAAATAAAAAATACATAAATGCGGGGACGGGTGGACAGGCGACCTGGAGGGGAGAGGGGAGAAAGAATTGGTACCAGTGGTGGGCATCTCGGTCTGGGTACTGCTAGCTCATTGTTTCAGCTGAAGCAAGCTGCGTAACTTCTAGCTGCGGCTTTAGCATTCAAGAAAGTTCCACTGTTCTCACACAGTGAACACAGGTGAGTGTCTCCTCTCATTAAGTTGGGCACCCTGGATTTTGGGGTGCCCAGAAAAGGTATTTCTGGCCATTTGTTTAAAAAAAAAAAAGAAACAATCACAGGTGGGTCCCCTTCTTACTATGTCTCCAATTCATGTAATTTGGGGCTGGTAAAATTAATTTTCAAGCACACAATTCAAGAAGCCAGCCACACCAAAGAGTAGAGCCTTGCTAGTCTTATTCAATAGACACCTCACGACAAGATCCCTGACAACACTCAACATGTTCCCCCTTGTGGGCTTCTTCAGGGTTGAGGATCTACATTTAAAATTAATAATATAATCAATGGATGGCAATAAATACTACATTCTATATACATTTATACATGCCCTTCAACAATCCCAATAAGATGCGGGCCAATCACATGCTCTGCTTATCCACAAAATTCCTTCTATTCAGTATAATGACATTTTTAAACAAAATTTCCATAGTCTCAGATTGTGGACCTGGATAAAACATGGTCATAATGTGTCATAATGATAATAAAATGATCTAATGAACATAGCACACACCATCATGCTTAACAGGGTTACCTGTACGACACATGACACATGACTATAAACTCTCAACATATATTCAAATGATTATATTCGCCAGTCATGCCTAAGCTTTCAGGCTCATGTGAGAGATCAATTTTCACCAACCCCCAAGCAGGTTACTGAAGAAGTTCCTCTGCAAGTAAATATATACTTCAGAGATATGCACTACAGAACAATTATATACAAATGTTCATGTTAGTAATGAAGCATTGTGCTGTATGCTAGATCTAGTTCACTCTAATATTAGATTCACATACCACTAAAGCTGTGCATTTTAAACAGTTTATCCTACATTTTTATGAATTACATGAATGACTGTAAAAGGCATGGTTGGTGAGCTTTTTACCTCAAGTGTACTCTGCTTTGCATAGTTTCAAAAAGTTTAATGTGTTATGAGGTCTCGATTAAACCCACTTTCACATAAAGAAAGACCATTTCATTCACTTCGTCAGTAGCAAGAATAGCCGTCTGCCAGTTCTTATTTGTATATAATCTTGATGTCTATACGTTTTTCTTATGGGATTTCTGCTTATGAGACATGGCAGGTTCAGCAGGCCCATGGGAAAAGACTAGCTTTTAAAGAGCCCTGACCTTTTGACACCAAAGGCAGTTGCTTGCTGGAGCTAGATGGCTATTGTTTCCTTTTCCTGTTTTAACATTTATCTGCCAAAACCTGTGTAACTGTTAAAAAACTCATGCTTTCGGACAGCTGGTGCTTTGATCACTGAAAATGTTGCATTTTATGGGGTATCAAGAGGGAAACTGGTTTTGGAAAGCCTACGTGAAATATCCCAGACTGTTGTGAAATAGTCCATCAGGATGTTTTTCTGAAACATCAAAAGGGAGTAATTCTAAACCTGCCATAAACCATGCTCTGAGATTCACTTGGGATAAAACAGATTTTCTTTTATAATTGGAATATTTGACCTTGTGCAGTGGTGTGTGACTAATTCAGTATGCAGGGATGAGAATGACCTCACAGCCAGCATTACCACAGAGCTGTGACCTCACAAGCTGGGTGGGACACTTTCCCCCTGATATTGTTAGGTTGCTGGAGGAACATTGCATACTTTAGTGTTTGGACTTTCAAGACAGACATTTTTGTTCTGGACTTCTAAGGGACACTTTGTTCCTGGACTCAAGAAAGATCACTTCTGCCAAGACTGGTAATTCAAGTGTGAACCCCTTGCCAACTGAACACTAAAGTAGAATTAGCTAATCAGTTGCAAGGCACTTTAATTTGAAATTTTCAATTTCTTTCTCTGATTGTAACATTAATGTATATATGTCTGTTTTATGTACTGTATTTATTTACTATTTTTAATTTTTAGTAAACTTTGTTTTTCCTTAAAACCTGCGGAGACATTTTCACATTTTGAGTGTGAATGGTGGAACAGTATTGATAATTCTGACATAACCGTTAAATTGCTTAGTGTGTCACCATATGCAGCCACACTAACAAGGATCTGTGTAAAGATCCAGCAAGGTAAGAAAATACCAGTGTCTCAACTGAGTCAGCAAGGGGTTGTGAACCAGGTTGGTTATATGTCCGCTGGTCAAGTATTGCGCTGCCTTCCCTGAAGACAGTGTGGTATTTGAATCTCTTACCTGGGAGTGCTAGCTAAAAAGGGTTCATAATTGACCCCAGGACTCAAGATTGGTAGTTTGCTTGGACCCAAAACAAACAGGAGGTTGTCCCTGTTTGTCCCCTGATCACGAATCGCACTTCAGGGTTGGGCACTGTGGGCACAGAGAGCCTGACCCCCGGAGTGGATTTTGTGACAATGTCCACTCACCCTTAGGAGCAGTGTTTTGCCTGGCAACTAGTATATTTTGCTGTGCTGAACACTGCAACAATCTTTCTTTAAATAGTCCTAGGTTTGGAAGCAGGTACAGCACTCCCCATCCCCAGTCATGGATGTACAATGTCAGGAGATGCCACCATATCTGGCTGTTTCTGCCCATATTTAAAAAAACAAACAAACACCAGAATGTAGCTGCACAGGTCCTGTTTAGCTAGGTTCAGGTGTTTACTTTTTAAAATTACACAATTTTTATCTATTTTCAATGTTTTTCTTTTTTTATTCTTTTCTTTTTGTGGAGCTGGCAGGTGACTCTGGCCCCTCCCACAGGGGAGTTCATCTCTCCAGTCACGGCATGGAGGCATGATGTTTTCCCAGTGGAGGCAGCCTTATGCCCTGTACATGGGCCCTCCTCATTCTGGCAGCATGCCTGTGCTGACACCCAGCTGGGTGTCGTGCAACACCGTACTGCGCTAACCATCCCACCCTTGGGGAAGGAGAGTTTTCTGCGGATTTCAGCTAATTTTATTAAATGCTGCCAAAGCTATTAAGGTACAAAGTTAGGCATTTAACATAGAGCCTGTCACTCAACCCTAACTATACTGGCACTACCGCGCCAGTATAATATATAACAGTACGGTTGGGCATATCATAGATCTTATTCCAGACTAAGGCTGGGCATATCATGGATCTTATTACACAGGCTGAGTTTAATATTAATACTTTCCATGGGCACAGTGCAAACTGACTGAAGCCAGTGTGACTCACCACTGACTTAAAACCTCTCCCCACCTATCTCAGGCCCACCACCCTCACAACGCATGTCCCCTTAGCCCAAAAATCACCCACAAAGTGACAAGTATTAGTTAAAAAGTCCTGAAGCAGCACACAGCTGATCTTATCTTAATAGTCTTACTGCCTGGCCCAAATGCCAGCAATCTCTACCTCACTTGATATTGCAAAGCACTCCTGGGAGAGATTACCAACATTCAGGCCCAGTGTGAGAGCTTAGATAGGATCAGTGGTGTGCTGCTTCAGGACATTTTTCATGTTAATACTTGTCACCTTGTGGATGAGTTTTTGACTAAGGGGACATGAGCCAGGAGAGTGCTGGGGCTTAGATGGATGGGAGAAGGGTATTAATTACTGTAGTAGTTATTTTTTGTTGTTGTTGCTTTGTTGTAGTAGTGTGAGTTAGATGGCATCCAGCTGTGAAGGTGAGCATAGGGTTTCTTCCAACCACCATCAGGGACCAGAGAGACTGTTTGGGAATGGGGAAAGGGAAGGTGTTCCACTGGAAATCAGAGATGGGGTCATGGGGAGAGGGAAGCATGACACTGAAGGGGGTAGAGAAGGTACAAGACAGAAGTATTTTTCAGGGAGTAAATAAGGTGCAAGAGGGAAGTATTTTTCAGAAACAAAGGTGCTCTAGGACAAGGAGACATGATTAAAAGATGGAGGGGTAGATTCAGGAGTGATATGAGGAAGTACTTCTTCACAGATAGAGTGGTAGATTCCTGGAACAGTCTTCCAGCACAGAATGTGGGGGTAAAAACAGCAGTGGGGTTCAAAAATGCATGGGATAGGCATAAGGGAATCTTAGGGAAAGGGAGGTAAATGGGCCAAAGATCCTAGTAGGATTTGTGGTGATACTGTAGATAGAAAAAATTGGGCAGACTAGGTGGGCCAAGCAGTTCTTATCTGCTGGCAAATTCTAGGTTTCAATGAACACCATGGAAAAATTAAGGGGAGAGGGTGCCACTAAAAATAGACAGTAATTTGAAAGGGATGGGGAGAGGGAATCCTCCCCCTCAATCTCCATTATAGCTTGAGGCCAGAGCAAATCTTAGGAACCTGTACAAATTAGTACCATTTTGGCAGTTGGACCAGTGCAAAAAAGTTAAATGCAAACCCTGTTATCAGTTCAACCAAAAATGATAGCTGTGAGAGGAGCTTGTCTTGGGGGGGGGGGGTCTAGCTGCAGGGAGGGTAGTGATGGGGTGGCTGTTCACAGTTCAGAGGGTGATCCAGCCACAGGATTTGTACTCAGTTAAGGCAACCAATCTCTGCATGAAGGGAGAGAGTAAAAGCAAAAGAAAAAGAGACAGTTGTGGTACTGTAGGGAAGTGGCTACAGAGGTGAAGGAAAAAAGGATGACATTCAAGAGAGATAAGGCAATGCAAAGGGAGGAAGACAGGGAGGTATACCAGGCAAAACTGAGAAAGCAGGTAAGGCAGTGAGGGGAGCAAAGGCACCGACAGAGGAAAGGATAGCCAAAGGGGTAGCAAATGGCGATAAGACTATTTAGGTACATAAGTGAAAAAAGGTAAGCAGTGGGGCAGATAGTGAGGATAAGGGGGGCTTTAGGGGGAGACTGCACAGAACAGAAACAAGAAAAAGACATGCTGAACAGGTACTTCTGCCTCAGTCCTTACGGGGGTGGGGGTGAGGCATTAAGCCCTAGGAAGCAGCAGGAAGAAAGGGGGAGGAGAGGCAGACTTAAGTCCATTTTCAGAGGAAAGAGTCCTCAAGAGACTTGCAGCTCTGAAAGTGGGCAAGGCTCTGGGACTGGACGGGATACACCCAAGGGTACCAAAATAACCTCTGCTCCAGAAAATTTTGGCAGGCAAGAGTAATTTACTCACCATTTTTTAAACTGGGTGAGAAAATGAAATTTTGGTGAGTAAAAGTGCTTCAAGACTTGCATACTGTGTGACCCTGAGCAAGTCACTTAACCTCCTTGTGCTCCCAGGTCGCTCCTGTAAAAAAGCTTTCAGCTTAGTGTGCTATACCTGGTTAAACAACTAAATAAAAAAAAAAAAAAAAAAAAAAAGCTCCTTATGAGGAAATAATAGTGTTATGAAGCACTCTTTTGCTGGATATGGAGCATTTTCGGGTGTGGGGATAACAGTATTTGTACACCTTTAAAACATTTTGAGGAGTATTTCATTAAAAATGGTGAGTAAAATAGGTTGGTACTCACCTTATCTGGAGCACTGAAAAACTCAGGTAGGTGCTGGGTGGCCTGCCGACTGCCTTATTCAACAGCTCACGGGAATCTGGCATGATTCCAGAGGACTGGAGGAGAGCAGACGTGGTCCCTTTACATAAGGGCAGCAACAGGGAGGAGGCTAGTAACTGTAGGCCAGTGAGCCTCACCTCAGTGGTGGAGAAATTAATGGATCACTGGTAAAGGTTGTAGAGTATCTTGAATCCAGTGGGCCGCAAGACCAAAAGCAGCAAGATTCATGGGGGAAGGTCATGTCAGATGAGTCTGATCAATTTCCTTGACTGGTTCACCAGAGAAATAGGCCACATCCACTGACCTACCCTGATTTATCTGGACTTCAGCTGTGCCTCTGACACCGTGCCACACAGGAGACTGATTAAGAAATTGAGCAGCCTAGGGGTGGGCTCTGGAGTGGTGAATTGGGTTAGAAACTAGTTAATGGACAGGTGACAGAGGGTGATGGTTAATGGCACTCACTCTAATGATGGGAGAATGACCAGTGAGGTGCCACAGGGCTCGGTACTGAGACCGGTCTTCTTCAGTTTCTTAATAAGTGACATTGCAGATGAACTAGAAGGGAAGGTATGCCTTTTTTGCAGATGATACCAAAATCTGTAATAGGGTGAACAATAAGGAAGGACTGGAAAGAATTTATTGGGATCTTGGGAAACTCAAAGAGTGATCAAAATATGACACTTAGGGTTCGATGGCAAAAGGTGCAAAATTATATATCTAGGGCATGAGAAACCCAAAGACGATAGGATGGGGGGGGGGTACTGTCATTCACTAAGTAGGAAAGAGACCTTGGACTTATTATATCTGATGACCTCAAAGTGGCAGGGTAGTGGGTACAGCCAGTGGGAAGCTAGGATGCAGTGGGACAGGAATCTCCAGCAGGGGTAGGGAGGGGGTGTTGCCACTATATCACTTGCTGGTGTGACCCGACCTGGAATATTGTGTCCAGTTCTGTAGGCCACACCTCAGAAAGGTCACGGATAAGGTGGAGGCATTCCAGAGAATGGCAGCTAAAATGGTGCAGGGGTTGCACCAAAAGCCCTAAAGGAGAGACTGAGGGATCTCAGTATGTATACCCTGGAGGGCAGGCGAGCAAGAGGGGACATGATAGAGATCTACAAATACCTAATGGGGTAAACAGGGTGTAGAAGGGGAGTCTCTTTCAAATGAGGAAGAGCACCAGAACCAAAGGGCATGCCAGGAAGTTAGAGGGGGGAAGTATTACTTCACTGAAAGAGTGCTGGATGTTTGGAACAGACTGTCAGAGGAAATGGTGAAGATGAAAACAGTAGGTGGCTTCAAGCATCCTAGACACAGGGGAATATTAAGAAATGGGTAGGGCAGAGGGAGGGTCACTGGAGATGAGCTATGGTCTGCAGAGACAGATGAGGCAGGGACCATCTGGGCACTCTAGATGGGCCAAGCGGTCCTTTTCTCTTTTATAATTTACATTTTTTAGTGCTTTCCCCCTGTTTTTTTGCCCTACATCTTCTTGGGCATGCATGTGCGTGGAGGCACGCCGCAGCCATGCCTCCAAGATGCCCTTCTGGCTTGCTGCCCCTCCCACCCTACACTGCCACCAGACTCCACCCAGTGGCAGTGGAACTACAGGGGGGTGAAAACCACCCCTGGAGAAGAGACTGCCATTAGGTGGCTCGATCCCACTCGTCTCTTCCTCCCTCATGCCAGCACCTGATGACCCGAAAGTCATTCCCAAACCAGAAGAATTAGCCAGTGCAGCGCGGTGGGCATAGCGCCTCAGCCCTCAGTGCCACTGTACCTCAAGTGGTCCTTCTCTGCCGACAAATTCTATGTTTCTACAACTGGAGACTGGTCCCAATTCTAGTAGTGTCGAAAGTGCATGGTGGGTAGGTGGATGGGGGGGCAAGGTAGGACAAATGAGTCCATGATCTAGTGGTCAGATTGGCCACTAGGCTTCAAAATCTGGTAGCCAAATTAATATTGTAATGGCCATTGGCCACCTGGTTACCTGACTTATCCCACGCTGATGGTGGGAGGCTAGTCCAGGGGTTGGGTCACATTCATAAACATTGTATGGCCCCACATTTGCCGACAAAATTTGTGGTTCTATGTTATGCCTGCTCCAGCTTTTAACACACCAGTTCCAGTGGTCTAGTTTTCAAGGAGTTCCAGTTCACACTGTATTAGGGTTCTTATGATGAATGGTGTGGTGGCTTGTGTAAAAAGATGGTATAGTAAATGTGACCCCCCCCCCCCACACAACACCACCACCATCACTCCTGCTGCTCTATTCCTTGTTTCTTGGTCTATTTTCATTTTCTCGCTTTTTCTCAAGAATACGTTTTTATTTAACTATGCTGATCCTGGAACTCTTGTACCTCTCCACAATTGTCTCTACTCTTGCTACTTTTGTTTTCCTCATATTGAACCATTTTCTCCTTGATTTCAACAGGTCTTGGATACAATCCAGTGTGAAAGGACACCACCCTCTGTGCATTATTAGCAGGGCCACTGGAAAACTGCGGGCGCAATTTTCCACAATTTCCGCAATTTTCACCCTTCTCCACACAAAATCCGCAATTTCTTGCAATTTCTTACACTTATGAAATTTTGACTGAAATTGTATAAAAATATTTAAATTCTCAAGGAAATCTACTCAGATATGGTACACAGACTTGGATTTGACCAAAACAGTACAGTGTGAGGTGAGAAGGGGTCAAATGTGACTCTGCTTTCATGTGATTCACTCACCTGCTTTGGTGTCAGAATCCTCTGGTCATGCATATGTAAACTTGAACACTTAAAATCTGTGTTAAAGCAGACTATCAGAGAACTTTTTGCTGACACAGAGACTAAAACAATAGTTGTGAGAAGAGGTGCAAAGTGCCCCATTCACCTAAATGAAGCCTTGACCACAATGCTTGTTTTTGAATGGTAGGGTAGATTTTCCTTGTATAAATACTTTCAATCTGAAAAGATTTTGATTCAAATGTATCAAGAGTTTGGATGGCCCTGCTGATTATAAACTTGATTGTGCTTCTGAGGGGGTTGGTGACAGTGATTCCTTACATGTCAGTCTGCCACAACTGTTACTCACATACAAAGCCACCACAAAAGAAAACATTTCTGAAAACATGCTGAACAGGTTAAGTACAGTTAAACAGCTACCTTCAAACAGACAAACTAACTGCAACCCAAGTAAAATCACTGCAAACCAAGTAGAACAAAAGTACAATGTATTAAAAACTATCGTATGATGTAATGAAAAGCTATTGGTATGATTTGATACTTTTATCATGTGATTTTAAAATGTGCTTACAGTGCTGATTTTCTTACTAGACCTTTGTTAGGCACACTGGTTATCTGTTTTTTTTTTTTCTTGCACCAAAGCAAGTAGTTTAAACAGGCTTCGTTATTTAACATCTAGAAACTGGCAAAATATGTTGTTTCAGGATGTATTCAGCAAAGACTAACTGTAAATTACTAGATAAAATCTAGTTAGCACTGCATGACGTAGTTGTCTTGATTTTTAGAAGATATGCTACATAATGATTAGTTTACAGTGCATTTCAAAAACACACATCTTTCTTCACATTAAAAGCATTTACAAGTGGCAATATATTTATTTAACAATTTATGTGATCAATACAAGCTGCAGCAAACAATAAAATATTTATTAGGGGGCTGTGGGGATGTATAGTGAACCCCCGCAATTTTCCCGCAATTTTTGCAAGAAAATCCCCGCATTTTTGGGTAAAATTTTCTGCAATTTTCCAGTGACCCTGATTATTAGGTTAAGTATTGTTTTTTCTTTAACTTTTCCTGTCTGTCTTATTTAGTTTCTAAAGAATTACAGCTCCTTTGTGACCCCCTTGCCACTCTTATTTTGCAGGTATGACTTGAAGTCACCTCAGTATCAGACTATCTGATCTCCCTCTTGTTGTAGACGCTGACTCCAAGTTAGGGGAGTCTAAACACAACCTCAGACAGTACCTTCTTTTTCTCAACTGCTGCGACTGCCCAACTTAAGCTACTTCACCCTCTCTCCCCCCACCCCTCCCTCCTCCCCTCATGCCCCCCATAGGTACCTCTTTCTTGACGTGTTTCCTCTCTACTTCACCTAACTCTGTAGCACCTGAACCCTGATTTCCACCTATTCCCCCTCCTCCCTCTTTCCCCATTTTCACTGCTCCTTTTTGTTTGTCTTGGCTGACCCATGTTAACCTAATGACTTCGACAAAGTTATTCTTGACTGCCTATTATCGCATACTGATACATTATTGTGTTTTATCTTAGCTTTTACCCTGGTATCTATTTTTGGTTCTTATTTGCCAACTTTGACAAAGTCTGATATAATGATGGCGCTGATTGTTTTTTATTTTTTGTTATATCCATGTCATGTTTTGTTACATTGTTGTATTTAGCTAATTGTTATGATTTCATTTTGACGTGGAACCTTTGTAAATGAGTCTCTGACTCAAAGGTATGTCAATTTCTGAGTCTGTAATAAATAAAAATAAAAATAAATAAATAAATACCTCCATCCCAGGCTCCTTAGGACAGAGATAAGAGATCTCCTACTTATTACCTATGCTAAGTAGGTAAACTATAGCACTGCAGCCCCGACTATTAACAGTGCTGACTTTCAGTTTTTAATGCATCCACCAGAAGTACATCTCCAGAACTAGCCTTCAGTATTTCTTCAATGCCAATACTGGGAGCCTATCCAAAGTATTGGCTTTCACTTTCTTTAATGGCCATGTAACAACTCCAGCAACGGGCTACGGAGTCAGGGACCACTGGCAAAATACTGTGTTGATGGCATTAAAGTTATAAAGGGAAGTTTATTTAATTCATTTATTTTAATAGTGTTTGTAACATACAGTATTTGTGGTCAGTCTGTCCTTGCTAAATGCAGGGGATTGTTGACTGTGCTGCAGAGTTCTGTATCGGAAGCACCCTGCATGTCCTGGCATGAAGTTGACTGATCACTGGATGTGGGGCTGCGTGCATCCAGACAGAGCATACTACTGGCACAGGGCTCTTGGCATGAAGGTGGTTGGTGACTCAAGGCTCGAAATATGTCATATATTCTGTTTATTCTGTTCTGCACTGGTCCCATTGGGAGGACATGGTTCCACCATCACAAAAACAAAGGAAATTCATTGCAAAAAAAATGTTATTGCAGACATTAGGGTTGAAGAATGCAAAGGAAGGAAATATAAAAAATTAGGGATTGTAGTCACATGACTTTGGCTATTGTGTGGTGTTCCTTGTGGTACTCAACCCTAATGCCCACCCCCTCAACCCCCTAGCCTCATGACCCAAGCACAAAATACAGGTCTAGAGCATGCCATACTCTTACCTTGGTGCAAGACCCAAAATATTATACATATATATATATATAGTATATATATACACATACAAACACATGTGTTGTTTTAAATATATGACTTTGTGGAAACATTAATAGTGTTTTTCCAAATGCAATTTTTGAAATATGTTCAATTGTCTAAAATGCAATGACTGCACACATTTAGAGCTTGCAAAAAAAAAAAAACAACTGTAGGACATAAAGGATCTTCTTGGACCTGTTCCAACATTTAGTTTATTTATTTATTTTATTTCATTTTTGTTTACCAGGTAAGTGCACTAGACAAGTAGTAGTAGTAGTAGTAGTAACAATTTTTATTCATACAAAAAATGAATAAGGATATCTCCACTGAGCCGAAGCTCCTTTACAGTGAGATCCAGGTGTCATTTCCAGTTACTCTTAAAAGTTAATAATATACAACGAAGGAAAACACATATACACTATAATTATACATCAATAAATATTACACAGTTCCAAAATCATAAAACAAACTAGGACAAGAAAAACATACAAAAAAACAATAATTAATTCACAGTATACATTTAATACAAGTTACAATCTACCATCCTAAAATTCAAACTATTTCCCATCATAACTAGTGTTCTCGATAAGCCATTGGTTAATTTGTAATTAAAGTAATTTGTAAGACAAGTAATTTTGCTTATTTTCAGGCACAACCCGGGAGGGTTATACATTAGAAACAACAGATACATAGTGTCAGCATCAGAATATGTAACATATAGTTGAGAGAAAATACAATCATGTATGACAACTTTGGAATACATGGCACATTAGGGAACAACTAAATAGATATACATAGCATGTGGATAAACAGTAGTCACTGTTACATATACTTCTGTAGAACATTGGAAACAGTATAATTGACTGAAGAAGTACCTAGACTGCAAACACTGGGGTAGATAAGTGCTGAGAAGAAGTACATCTCTCAAGGTGCAAGACCATTAGTAGTAGTGCAAGTGAGGGGAGACAAGTAAGAGGCAGAGCAGGAGCAGAGACCTGAGCTCATAAGGTGAGTTCTTAATCTTTTTCAGAAGGCCCGGTGAGTATCAGATTGTCTGACATAGAGCGGCAGGGTGTTCCACACTCTGGGAACAGATACAGCAAATGCAAGTTCACTCTTCTTGGTGAGACATCTGGGAGTTTCAAAGGGAATGTGTACTGTAGATCTCAGAGTGTAAAGCAAGTCCAGTTGTTTTAGTAGAGTTACAAGGGACCTTGGAGTACTAGTCCAGATTAATTTATTAACCAGACAACCTGCAGTGTAAAGAAGATAGGAGGACGAGGCGAGCCAATTTAGAGTAGAATAATGTTCACAGCGATATGTTAGTTTAGGAGCTGCAAGAGTGAAGCGGCAGATACTATTATAACAAGGGCTCCATTTTTGGATTACTCGCTTGCTGGCATTGAGGTAGACTATAGCGCCACAGTTGAGGCAAGGTCAAAGAAATCCATGAGCAATGGCCAACCTGACAAAACATAGCTGAGTTTGACTCCTGTATATAGAGGCTTCTGTGCCATGTGTGTAATCAGAACTGCATCACTGACTTGATGTTCATAATGCACTGGCCATTTTTGATGCAAGATTCATTGTTGTTGCAGACAGAAATGTGCATGGCTCACTGTGTCCTGCACCAAGAGTATGTGCGGCTGCTCCGTGCTGCTAGGTGGGTTGTTTCTTGGACATCAGACTTGGATGGCCTTGTGTGTCTGTACCAAGGTACTGATTTATTGGCACATTGTCCAGAGTGCTCTGCACACACACAGCCACACAGACTGTTACCTTGTGACCTGTGCATCCACAGCTAGACAGATGGTTTCCATAATATGCCCCATTATGTGCCTGCATGCCTACAGATTCACAAAGTGTTCTACTGATGCAGGATCCGGATATCCATGCAAAGGAGTAGGAAAATGGAGCCGGATATCCATGCACATTCACATGCAGATTGACTGGTTGTTTTGCACAGGGCCAGGAGATTTCTGTACAGCTGCAGTCAGATGGACTGTTCATTTGCAGAGGGCAGGAGGACCCTGTGTACCTACCACCATACAAAGTGTATTAGTGCAGGGAACAGAGGGATGCTGTGTATACACAGACAGATGGACTTTTCCCCAGCCATAAAAGTCTTTTGAACATGCCTGCACCAAAATTAAAATGACTTCCACTGGCTGCACACACATGGCACTACATGCTGATGCCAAGGTAAGAGCCCATCTCATTACGTTGTGCAGGTTACTCTGTTCCCTTTTTCCACAGTAAGACTCCATCTATTTGTGGATAGACCAAAACCTCTGACTCTTACGCTAACATAATAGTGTGTCTGGCTGTACATCTGTACAATCCATATGGGTCTTACACAAAGGTAAGAGTCTGTCAGGTATGCTCCAGGCCTGTATTTTGTGCTTGGGTCATAAGGCTAGGGGAGTGGGGGGCCAGCATTAGGGTGTGGAACAGCAAGAAATACCACACAACTGAATTAGTCAAAGTCCTGTGAGTACAACCCATATTTTTTTTCATTTCCTTCCTTTGTCCAGTTTGCTTTCTTCAACCCTAAATTCTGCTGTAAAGTAATTTTTGTAATGAATAGTGCTGAGTAAGCACTTTCATGTTAAACCTTAATTTTGCACCTTAATAACTTTTCCCCATTCAGACGATTAACCTGAAATTTGGTCAGCATGGAGTCAAGGTCAGGATCTCTGTATCCTCCAACATTTGTGTCAATCAGTTTGGGTGTGTAAAGTTACAGAGGTGCAAAAGTGCTAAAATTCACCCAGATTAAGAGTTTTTTTTTCTTTTTTGCTCACCTGCAACTAAAAAGCAGTTTTATTGTGAAGCCTGAAAGTTATAGATTTGATACAGTCTGACTCAAGGTACATGCTTTTGCAAGTTTCAAGTTTTCAAATTAAATAGTTTTTAAAATATAAGTTAAAAACTGTGCCATTGTCTGAGCATGCTCAGTTCAAAAAAATAAACGTTCCAAGGACAGCTGATTTTGCATTAGTTTGATCAATAGTGATTTCTTGCCCCCACCCTCCCAAGGAAGGGAGCAATCCTACCTATGCTCAATGTTCCCTCTTCCAGCCAGCCCCCTGAGCAACCAAGGGCATTCCCAAAACCCAGGTCACCAGCATGACAGGAAAGGAGGCACACAGTGCCTCGGCCCTCCAATCCACTGGGACAGCTTTTATCAACTGGGGCTCAATGCTAAAACATAGCAGGCTACAATAGATGGTACAGATTGCTGTTGTTTATGATGAATAGGGACCCAACTGTACCCTGAAAGAGGGTGAGTGTGGGGGTGATGGGGGAGTCGAGGCATGACTCCTGGATACTGGACTCGTTGCTTCCATCTATGGAGCAGCCCCCCCAAATGTATTGTTCCAATCTGAGATTGTACTGAGATCAATATTATGTGTCACATGTAACCACTGTATGTCCTGGGTTGTTGTTGTCCACATCTGTTATATATTGCTGTTCATGGTTGTTGTACTGTATTGACTTGCCTGATACTGAAAAATCAATAAATTCTGTTTATAAAAAAAAACCCTGCTTTCGTTATCCAACTGATAAAAGCAGTTTGAAGCAAATCAAAAGTGATTTTTGCTGATGAAAGCAGTGTGAAAGAAATCGCTTTTGACCACACTGCTAATTCCTGCTATCTTTAGAACACGTAGGTGCTCTCCCACCAGCGGTATCCCACCGACCTCTTATGTTAAATGGCCATGGTACCCAATCCTGCCAGCCGGTACCCTCCTCCCTACCCACCCACATCTGTTCTCTTTTAAAAATGGCTGATGGGTGCCAATCCCACAGCCCGGTATCCATCCTCCCTCCCAAAATTTGTGTTTATGATGACAGGTGCACAGTCCAGCCGCCATATGCATAAACTTTGTTCCAACAGTGGGATGCCCAACCCCTGGTCCCCTATATTGGCCTACAATCTCCCCCCATCCAATACTGAGTGGCACTGGGGTGCCCAATCCTGGTGCCACCATACTTGAACCCCCCCATGTGTCTCTGTCCCTCCTCCATACAACATGTAGAGACACTGAGGTGTCCACCCCAGAACTCTCCAAACAACCCAGTACTGTATACCTCTAATAAGCAAAACAGTCCAACATAGTGTTTTTCTTTCTTTTCTTCTTTGTTTTGTTTTTAACTATGTATCGGACAGACATAAGGGAATACTAGTAAACAGGCAGGGAGGAGGGAGGGTCACCAGAGACTAGTTAGGATCTACAGAAATAGACTAGGCAGGGACCATCTGGACTGAGTGGGAGGGCCAAGCAGTCCTTTTCTGCTGAAAAATTCTATGTTGCTATGTTAACCCTGAAACAAAGAAAAACATCCATTGATGTATTTTTCAGCCTTCCCGAACCCCACCCCTCTCAATCCCCCACTCAGCACCCATCACACCACACCACACCACACACCCCCACATCCCACACTCACCTAGAAAGAGTCCACTGCCACTCCACCAAGAAACACATCCTTCTCCTTCAACACTGTCTGGAAACTGAAGAACACGATAAATGCTGTCAATGTATTTTCAATATGTTTTGAACTTTTACTCATGACTTGGTCTTTTTCAAATATTTTTTTCACCAAATTTTCAACATTGCCTTTTTGGGACCCAATCTCAAACAATGCAAGTGGAATGTTTCAAATCTGGGCCAAAAGGTAAATTTCATGATTATTCCATGAGATTACCTTTCAGGTAGGATTTGAAATTTTTTAACTAACAGGTTAATGAGGTGGGGTACTAAAAAGACCTTGTTGAAAATTTGGTGACAATATATTAACAACTGACCAAGTTATGAGTGAAGACTGAAAATTTTCAACACTTACTCATAATTTCAGTATTTTTCAATATTTTGATCCCAAATCTTCAACACAGCCTTCTGTAATCCCACCTCATGAATCAGGGAGGTAAAAATGTTCATATCCCTCCAGAAAGGTGATTTCATAGTCGCTCCACAAAATCGCCTTTTGTGCAAAATTTTAAACATTTCACCTAACAGGTTCATGAGGTGGTTTCATGAAAAAGACTATGTTGAAAATGTGGGGTCAAAATCTTTAAAAACAACATAGTTATGAATGTATGTTGACATTTTTTTAACTTCCACCCTCAATTTTGCTAATTTGCAATATTTTGACCACCTCAAGAACTTGACAGGTTTCATTTTTCTAATCTTGCCCAAAATTTGTTTTTGTGCATCTACTGTGAAATGACATTTTGGACAGTATTTTATAAATGACACCTGTCATGTACAAAAGGGGTGGGTCATAAAACTCTATGCTGAATATGTTGGGTCAAAATGTGAAAAAAAAAATTATGAAGAAACATTGCGTTCAGGGCCAGCTGTTGGCCCAGTGGGTAGCGTGTTGCGATCCCATGCCAGTTAGCTGATTTTGGGGGCAAGCCCGGTAAGCCAGCTGGATGGGATGAGGCTAGGGATGATGCCTCTGTACAGCACGACTCCCAGTCTGGGGAGGGTTGGTACAGTGTTGGCTGCATAGGCAACAAGTAACCATATAGTGAAGTCTCCTGTTGCTATACTGTCCAGGGGGCCCCAGTGTCTCTGTATCCATAGCTTCACAGTAGTGCAGGGCCTGGTGAACCCTGCCCTTTCACAACCAGATAGACTCTTGTCCCTGCACATATGCATTTGTAGTCACATGGATGATGGATGCACAAGGCCCAAAGGGCCCTGCACTTCTGCAGCCCCTCAGGCAGCCTCACATATTCTTTGCATCCTTAGCTGCATGGTCCCTTCCCTTCCCTAGGGCCCTGCCTTTCCATAAGCAGAAAGACTTTTCTATTTGTGTCTGCATCTGACCTGCATGAATCAAGATATGATTCCACTATTACAAAAAGAAAGGAAATTTATTGCAAAAAATATTAATGCACACATTAGGGTTGAAGAACGCAAAGTGGACAAAGTAAGGAAATGAAAACCATTTGGGTTTGGAGTCTCAGGAGTTTTGGCAAATTGGTGGTGCGGTGTTCTTTGGGGTTGTCAACCCTAATGTCCACTCCTTCCCCTGCACAAAGAAAAACATGATCTCTTGTTTCTTGCAGGGCCCTGAAGAAAGCTATGACTGATTCTACCTTCAAAGTGTATATTCCTATGAGGCACTGGCTTGGAGCTGTACCTTGTGCTTTGGACTGGAGGCTAAGGGCTGTTTGGAAGGGGGTGGGAATTAGGCTTGACAACCCCAAGGAACACCACAGCACTGATTCACCAAGACTCCTGAGACTGCAAACCCTAATGGTTTTCATTTCCTTGCTTTGTGTTCTTCAACCATAATATGTGCATTAAAGTAGTTTTTTTTTTAATTAATATATTATAGGGGCGCGGTTGCACCCCTTATAGTTAGGGTTGAGTAGGCAGTTTAATGTTAAACCCCAAATTTTGCACTTTAATAACTTCACAAGCATTCAAAAGATTTGCATGACAATTTGCATGAGCGGTCTCCTAGCATAGATCTCAGGATGTGCCAAGTTACATTCCGGTCGGATGTGTGGTTACTGAGTTCTGGAGAGGTGAAAAAGTGATTTTTTTTATTCATTGACTTTATTTATTTATTTATTATTAGAATCTGCATTACAAACCTTTGAGTCAGAGACTCTTTTGCAAAAGCTCCATGTCGTGAAGGTATAGACAAGATACAGCAAAATGACAAGGAGTGGGGTCCACATACAACAAGCAGTATTATACAGGATAAAAATAATCCATAGTCAAAAATATGACACATTCAGTAATAAACCAGCAGACCAGGCAGGCAAGGTTTACAACAACGCACAGAAGGCCAGGCAGGGGAGCACATGATTTTTGTCAGTGAGACAGGTCGAAATTAGGACTGTAAAGTTAGAAGCAATCATAGGAGCAGATGGAGATGATATGTTCCCTAAGAAGAGCTTTGAAAGGACCAAGTTTAGGTTCTGCAGAGATGGCAGCCAGGAGAGAGTTAAGCCATAGGGGAGCCATATAGTAAAAGGAACGCTGGCCAAGGGTGGTCCCACAGTGGGGAACTTGCATGGAGGCTTTGGAGGAGCTTCTAGTAGCTCTACGCAAGGGGGCATTTTGCAGGACCCCTTGCTGTTTTTTTTTTCTCTGAACTTGCCTGCAGCCTAGACTGTTTGGAATCTTGGTCTGAATTTGTAGGGCAGAAAAGGTCTGGGCCACAAATGTGCCTTTTGCTTGTCTGGTGTAAAAATATTAATCCATTTCAGTTATTTAATTTTTAAATTTTGAAAGATTAGGTTCTGAGCATGCTCAGTAAGCACTTCAGGATAGATGTATGAAATGTCAAAGAAATCCTGTTTCATGTTGGAAAAAATACTTTTTCATTTGACGCCATCTTGTTCCCCCTCCCTTTTTTTATTTCTAAAAGCCACAAAAATAAGATCCTGGAGATAGCTCATCGGGACCCCACTAGGTGGATTCTGCACTTCAGTGATGGAAAAATGTCCCCCCATTGTGTCTGTTGTTAAATTTTAAGTCCTTTTTTGTGACCACGTGATACAAAAAAGAATATTTTTTCGTATCACGAGTCATGAAAAAAGATCCTTTTTCAGGAATTAAATATCCTTTTTCCATTGCTGCATCTTATTCTGATTGCTGTCCCTGTTATGCCTAAATATTGGGTCTATACATTGCTTTCAGGAATCTTTAGAAAGGTTCTTATTACTTCTACCAAATATAGCTTGATAAGGTTTTTCTTTCCTTCCAGTGGAAATACAAATTATATATGAGCCAAAATCACAGTCATGTCAATGAGACCTCTGCTTGGTGGATTTGGCAACAGTCAATTTGCTGGGCAGAAGCTCTGGTCCTGGGGAAGCTGCCCTGCTAGATCCTGGGTGGAATGTATTGACTTGAGCGGCATAGGCTCACTGGAGAGTTGACTTTGGCAAAGCCTACATCTGATTAGCTTGGTGGGGAGTTTGGTTGCCGCTCCTTACTGACCCATTGAATTATGTACTCCTGACCGATGGATGCTGGCTACTGAAAATCTGTCCACCTTGAATCTTTTTGTGGTCTGGGCTTGCTGTAAATGACTACCTAGCCACGAAGCCCTTACCCCAAAACGCATTTGCAAATGGTGCACTCACCATGAAAGAGGAAAACTCATGGAGAGAAACAGTGATCACTGACTCTCAGACTAAACCCATCCTGCTGTGGCTTTTACAAAGCGTGCCCATGCGCACACACACACACATACACTCCCCGAAAGCAGTGTTTATATACTCCCTATTAAACCCAAGTGTATTAACTAAACACCCTACTCTACCTCCTTGACAGCACATGTTATGTTCACTCTGCCACTAACTTTGAAATCAACTTTGTGTAATGCACTTAGCGCCATTCACAAAAATAATAGCTTGGTGGGAAGTTTGGTTGCTGCTCCACGCCAATCCATTGGATTATGTACTCCTGGCCAGTGGATGGTGGCTACCGAAAATCTGTCCTCCTTGAATCTTTTTGTGGTCTGGGTTTGCTGTAAATGACTGCCTAACTGGAAAGCCCTTACCCCAAAAAGCATTTGCAAATGGCTCATTCACCATGGAAGAGGAAAACTCATGGAGAAAAACAGTGATCACCGATTTATGGACTAAACCCACCCTGCTTTGGCTTTTACAAAGCACACACACACACGCTCACTCTCCAAAAGCAATGTTTATATATTCTCTATTAAGCCCAAGTGTATTAACTAACCATCCTACTCTACCTCCTTGACAGCACACAGCACTGTTCACAAAAATAAGAATGGAATAAAGTGACTTTGTTAAACTTGTCAACTCTTCACTGAATATGAAAATTTCTCCTGATTACTGCAATAGTTTATCAAAATGTATTAGGAATACTTAGAAATGCAAGTTACCGAGGCGGGAGTTGAAGGTCCATTGAGAGGAGTCGCGCTGGTGCTGTCCACCGCCATCGCAGTCACCCAGGGTTTTAAAGATGCTGGCTCCTTTAAAGTGCTTGTTCCCATCCCACTAACACCTCACATTATCCCCATTACATAGTCATGATAGGTACAGTCTCCTTTCTCTGTTCTTTTTCTCCCCATCATCTCCTTCACTGGGTCCTTATACTTTTCCCCTGTGCTTTTCATTTTCTCTATGCAGCTCCTTTACTTTGCTTTTCCTCTGTGGTCCCATAGTTACTGTAGCTGTAACAATACTGGTTTTTACTTGAAACATAGGGGGAAGCACTGTACTGCTGCACAAGCATGGGGACACTCCCAACCCATGCATGAATACATTCGAAGAAACAATGGTGCATTTATTGCAGTTTTACTTCCTCCAATACAAGCCAGGAAGGCTAGCTAATAGAATATTTTTTCCAGTCCAATGCAAAATTCACCAGCGTTTGATCTGTGCAAATTTCAGATGTGTAAAAATGTTCAAGTATTCTCTGCATAGCTGTTAATAAAGAACAATCTGCAATTGTGTGTCCCAAATCTAATTCGATCTGTTCCCTCAAACCAGGAGAAATTATTTGTGCATCTGTGTTATTTTTTATAATAACTAGAAGGAAAACATTAAGAATGAGTTCTTGGAGTGTTTCTACTGGCCACCTTAAGCGAGTAAATCAGTCTTTTTTAGAGCGTTAAATGCATTTTGGGATTTAGTGGAATGATATTTAGTCTTGCTGATTAAAAAAAATTGATTCTGTATTTCCTTGTGGTAGTTTTTGCAGATATGTGGCTGCAGGGTGGGGGGGGGTACCTTTTTACTCGGCACTGTCTCCTCTGAGGGGAGGAGGGAACTACATACCGCGCACTTTGGATTTCTCTTTTGCTTTTCAGACATTTGCCTTTTACAGCTGTCCATTTTCGATCAAGGAGAGCTAAAAACACTGCAGCCCTTTTATATGTATATATTTTTGCAGTTAGTGTATAAATTCAGTAAAAACACTGTGTGTTTGATACTGACCAAAAGGGATTTCAGGCTCAGGATAGTTCTTTAAAGGGATTTTCTGATATAAGGGAGCTACTCACATAGTGTGGTAGCTGCCCTCGGCGATAATCATTCTAGCCAGGACTTAAGAAGTTTCTGCAGCCCATATCTTTGTTATTCCACTTGTAAATTTGCTTTGGAGATGGGCTGCCCAATTTATTCACAGAGCCCCAGCCATGATGACATGCTCCCGCGCTCAAGCACATAATGACATGTGACCAGGGAGAACACGGGGGTACGCCCCATTGAAATGAATGGGGCTGGAGTTCTCTTTGATTTCTAAGCTCAAGAATGGCCAGGGTTAGATTAATGAAGGTCACCGCTCAACTAACAAGGGCCATGTAAGTTGAGTGGTGACCTTCATTAATATCTGCCTGGTCATTCTTGAGCTTAAAAATCAAAGAAATATTGAGCTCCATTCATTTCAATGCGGCGCACCTCCGTGCTCTCCCTGGTCACATGTCATTACATGCTTGAGCACGGGGTTGGGGGTCATCATGACTGGGGCTCTGTGAATGAATCAGGCAGCCCATCTCCAAAGCAAATTTACGAGTGGAATAACACAGATATGGGCTGCAGAAACTTCTTAAATCCTGGCTAGAATGATTATCGCCGAGGGCAGCTACTACACTATGTGAGTGGTAGCTGCTATCTGGTAAGTCGGAAAATCTCTTTAAAGAGCCAAGCACTGTGGGGGCATGTGTCCAGCTGCTAATTTCGCAATGAGCATGCTTGAATTGCAGCAATAGTAATTTTGTAAATTGTGAAAACCTCAGGGGCAAACCAGACATTTGCAGATGCAATAAATCTCTCCAGTGAGTTAGTGGGCTATAGTTGATCATCTGTCTGATACCCTAAGCCCTATAGACAGTAGAAGGCCCTTTAAAATGCTGGTTTGAGGGAAAACGGTTGGTCAATTAAGGGAGTGTTTTTTTTTTATTTAAATGAATATGCAAAATATCTGTTACTGGCATGGGGATTTCTCCTTTGTAAGACAATATTATGGGAAATACCTTACATGATGTGTAGGTATAAGCAATAAGGAATGATATAAAACAAGACAGGGAAGACAATAAAGTGTACGTTAATGTCTGAAGCATATTAGCAGAGAAGTAAGGGTGAGAGAGATAGAAAGAGATGGAGTGACAGCGAGAGAGCGAGAGAGAGAGAGAGAGAGAGTGTGTGATGGTCTCACTGCCATTAGTGCCTTATTTATTACTGCATTTGTGTTCTCTCCTGATATCTAGCAATATTTCCAACATCTGTTTGTCAAAGCTCCTGCAAGTTTCAGAGTTAAACATTAATGAAACGATAAAAAGGAGAGGGTAAACCAATTCACACGATGTGGTGATTTAGAATGCCCTGTCTGGATCTTCTGGATTCTTATAGTACATTACAAAGAGGAGGGGGCAGCAGACAGATATGCACTTTTTCCACAATTGAGCGATTCTAATGGCACATTTTGAATGTACACATTTTAAGGAAATCTGGATTGCACATTAAAAGTTCCTGCAATATAAGATAAGCTGCTGGCCAACACAAACCCAGAGCGGGGAGGGAGAGGGAGAGGAAGATGGTCTCGGTGAAGCAGATTCCAGCAGCCCACTGGCTCACTAGCTAGCTCTTTGCCATCAGTGCCTTATTACTGCACTTATGTTCACTCCTGATACCTGACTGATGCAGAGCAGATGTTGAATACGTCAGTTTGAGAGTGGGCTTAGTTACTGTCAAGCATGGATAGCTCTGACTGGTCCATTTGCACATTTTAACTTAAAATGCAATTAGCGTTAACTTACAAAAATTAATAATTACAACACACCTTAGTTTATTTTGTGCAACTGGTAGTCCAAAAATGGCGGTTGTGAGCATACCTCTCAACGGCTATGAATTTTGCGTAGCGCTATGATTTTTACACTCAAACTACACCCTTGCTCTGCAAAGGTTTACTGATGTTCTAGATAATATTACAACTATTTCTGGACTCATTATTAAATCATTGAACTCACTTGATAGAAACATTCCCTAACACTAAATATGTGGGGTCTACTATTTGTAGACATATTATTCTTTAAAATAAGAAAGTGCTCCACATTCTGGCCATTTGCTCTGAATTTTGAGGGCCTGTGCTATGAATTTAATGCTGAGAGGTTGAGAAGTATGGTTGTGAGTTGCATCACCCTCCATCATTTAATGGCTTTCACTTTCACTTTCATTTCATGATTGTGCCGTCACTCTTATTTATTGTTGAAATCTGATGTTTTTTTTAATTCCACATTTCTTTTGTTGATAACAGAAGGGTTGGTTTCGCTGTGTGTTAGGAAAGAAAGGGGGGCAGAGAAGATACTACTGGATGGTAGTGGAGGATGGCGAATTATAGCAACAGCAAATCGCACAGAATCGGTGCGCCAGTTAGGTTTTTCAACATGTAACAATTTCTTTTTTAATAGAAATGTGTATTTACTGACGATTTCAGGGGGAAGTGATAATATGGATGCCTGCAAGCGATTGCCCAGGTGATGGCATCTTTTGCGACGATGTAAATGAGCAAACTAAGCAGCTGGTAAGAGCACTGCTGATTTGGCTGATACCCATGCCCTAATTATTGGCTGGTTATTACAGCCAGAACCCAGCTGTTATTATGGCAATTGGAAGTGGTGTCAGTCCAGTTAATAATAATGTTAACTATTAATTATATTTAAATCTGATAAAGCCTAAAATGTAGTATCAAATTGAATAATAACTGCTAAACATATAAACATTTGAAAATAATAAGAATTTGGTTCAGTGGCATAGAATCAGTTCCAGATATTCTGAATCAATCTGTATTCCTGCCTGTTTGCTATGTTTTCTGACATGAGCTGGATCAGATCTCCTCTGCTGTACTCAAACATTACTTTTTTTTAGGCTCTTAAATGCAGAACTCACATGCCAAGCAAAAGTTCCTTTTCTGGCAAGCTCTGAGGTACAAAACTCCTGTGTTAAGCATAAGCGTGTCCTTTATCCCATTACTTCTAACAGTCACCTCAGGCCAGGGTTCCACAAAGCTCCTTCGGCTGTCCATCCACTAAGAACAGTCTGATTCAAACAAAAGATGCACCTAAAGCAGCCACTACCAAAAGAGATCACCTTTCTGAAAACTCAAATATGCTGACTAGAACAAAATCTTTTCAAAGTCCATGGCAGTTGCTAATCCTGTCAGGGCAAATCAAAGTGAAGCAAAGTTTAATATAAAAAATAGTAAGAAAAAGGCTAGAAGGAGCTGTGTTGCTGCAAGCCAGTGGAGCTGTGTTGCTAGTGAGAGGCGACTGCATCGGCGGCCGTACCAGGAGGCAGTGGGGATTTTGGCCGCATTGGTGGCAGAGCCAAGCCAGAAGGACTGCAGGGGAAGGAGGAGGCTCCCTTGTTGGAGGAGCCAATTGGCGGGAAAGGTGCGAATTTTTGTCTGAATGGCTGGGCTTAAAAGCAGGGCACCCAGCCATGTACAGACATCTCAGAGGAGCTGTGCTGCTGCAAGCCAGTATTTTCTCCCGCCCAACCCACACCACCTCCATTTTAAATAGGCTAGTTGAACTAGCAAGGGGTGGGGCTGGGGCTACAATGGATTGGCATTCTAAAGGGGAGCAATTGCTGGACTATAAGCCAAAGGAACTGGCAAGGGGAGGAGAGACATTGGCTGCTGTTTTCAAAGGGGAGTGGTTCTTGAACTGCCAAGGGGGAGAGATTTTGTGGGGGTGTCTTACTGTACTACCAATTTGGTAGAATGTGCCTTAAAGCTACCAAGCAGCAGAACTGTTATATTTATTTATTTATTTACGAGTTTTACCAGGAAGGCATACTGAGCAACATGCTCGATTCCAGATGCGACCTGAAAGTTTATTTCAAGTTGTGTGCTGAGTTTATGCTTTATGCTTTAAACTGTATCTGTTAAAGTGCATGCAAAATATATGCTTTGCTGAATATAGACTTTGACTTGGAGCAGGGGTTAGAGAGTTTGGGTGGGGGGAAGGTGCTACACCTGAAACTAAAACTGCTGTGGGGCCTTCAACACAGGATGGGGGCAAGGGTGAGACAGGGCAGCAAGCCACTAGGACTGGCATTTTGGTAGGGTGGGGGGTGTACTGGGTGTGGGTCTGCCATGATTCTGGACTGGGCTTGGAGAATGGGGGTGTATGGTCTGCTGCCAGTTGGTTAAACTTTGGGGAGCTATCATGGCTAAGGTGGTACTAGGCGGGAAGGAGGGAGGACAGAGGCAGTCCTGGGGGAGGGGGCTGAGGGGAGCGGAGGGGCTGGTCCATTGGTTCCTGTAGCTACACCTGGGTTCATAAGCAGGAAGGGGGGTTGGGGGATACCAAGGCCATCCAGGTAGGGGTGGTGGGGATGGGGGCCAGGAGGAGAAAAGCGGCAGGCCAATTGGGGCCAGCGGCTACCCCTGGAATCAGAGACTGGTACAGCATCGAGGGCAGGAGGGATGGAACACAAGGAGTGATGGAGGGCTCTGGTAGGAGTGGGGCAAAATGCATGAAGAGCAATAGCTGTTGGCAGATGGTTGGGGCAAAGGACCAGGGGGGCAGGGTCAGGAGCTAGCGGGGGGTGAACCTTCAGGGGGTAGTAAGGAATTAGGCATAGAGGTTAAAAACAGATTCTCATCACTACTTTTAAGGAAGGATAAGGAGAAGGAAGTAGCTGGGTTGGAGGAGGACAAGGTGGAGATGCGTGGGCTGGTAGCGGTGGCTGGCCAAGGAAGTGCAGAGGGTAGGTTTGATGGGGCAGCGGGACGTCCTGCAGGGGGGGGGAGTAGGGGGTCAGCTAAGGGGGTTCAGAGGGCCAAGGGTGGAGAGCAGGGTACACCTCAGATCGGACCTGACCAGAGGGGGTGCAGGGGGTCAGGGAGCACAAGGGGTTGGAGGGCGCAAAAGGGGAGTCCCCCTCAGGGGGCGCCGGTATAGCCCCACAGCAGGGATTGGACTTGACAACAGACATATCAGAGGCGATGTCCACGCAGGCCCAGGAGAAGGTGCTTAGAGCTGACAGGGGGCACGGGGAGCTAGAGGACAAGGGGTTGCTGGGGCTACAGGGTCTAATGCTGAGGATCTGGGTGGCTGCCACCAGGGGGCCCTACTGAGGGAACAAATTGGAGTGGGCCAGTGGTTAGAAAGAAGGTTCCAGGGACCGAGAAAGAACATCGCAGGAAGGGTGAGAATGCAGAGGGCCAGGCAAGAAGTGGTGCCAATGTAGGCAAGGTTGAGGATAAGGTCA
This sequence comes from Neoceratodus forsteri, assembly GCA_016271365.2. NCBI lineage: Eukaryota > Metazoa > Chordata > Ceratodontiformes > Ceratodontidae > Neoceratodus > Neoceratodus forsteri. The sequence continues at coordinate 268,125,162 of CM028133.1, read as the reverse complement.
GAATTGTTGGGGCCGCAGGGGAACAGGCAGGGAGTGGTTCTGGTGTAAGAAAGGTTGAGGATAAGGTCATGATTGTAAGGGACTCCATGGTTAGGGGCATCAGCTGGGGAGGAAAGGGCGGTAAGGGTAGCAAGGTGTGGGTCAGTTGCTTGCCAGGAATGACAGCTGCAGAGGTCATTCACTACATCTCTTCATGGGGGAAGCAACAGGATATGAGAACACACCTGAAGTTCCACTTGGGAACAAACGACCTAGCTGGGCACAGCCTGTTGGAAATTCAAGCGAGGTCTGAAGCCCTATCGCAGTTCAGTAACAACCTGTGCTTTCATTCAGTGGCATTCTCAGAGGTGCTTCCAGTCCCTAGAGCTAGCACGGATAGGCAGCAGAGGATAGCGGAGTTCAACAGTTGGCTCTCTAAATGGTGTGTCCAGAAGGGCTATGGGGTGGTGGGCCAGTGGGGGACTCTCTGGCAGGATGACAGCCTCTTTGCCCCTGATAGGCTGCACCTAAATAGACAGGGCAAGGAGGTGCCTAAGTGGAAACTGGAGGAGTTCTTTAGTGCACACTACAATTTAAACTGAACCGGGGGGGGGGGGGGGGGCTGCAAGCGTTACCTAATAGTACACTCGGCAAGGGGGACAGCTGTCCCTCACCACAAAAGACAAGCCAGCTGGTTGTGGCTGGAAATGCTTTCACACGCAAGGCAAAGACCATCAAGTCAGGGGTGGTGGGGGCTAGGGAAACTGTGTACTGGAGGACCATGTGCACAGACGCCAGAAGCCTGGGGGGCAACAAGGTCCCAGATCTGGCAGCGATCATGGCAGAGGACGAGTTGGACCTAGTGGGAATTACGGAGACTTGATTTCATGACGGGCAGGAATGGGACATGAATATCCCAGGTTAATATGCTTTTCAGGAAGGACAGTGTTGACAGGAGAGGGAGCGGAGTAGCGCTCTATGTGAGGAAGGGGATCCCGGCATTGGAAACACAGGGCAGGTGGGGGGACACAGAGGCTCTATGGGTCTCGTTGGCCACAGAGAAGGGCAAGTTGGTGCACACTGGAGTGGTTTACAGGCCACCAGGGCAAGCAATAGAGGTAGATAACCAGATGGTCGAGGAGATACTTAGGATGGCGGCCAAGGGGGAGGTGCTGCTGACGGGAGATCTTAACCTGCTGGATGCGGAGTTGGAATCAATGTCTGCAGCCTCATCCAGAAGCAGAGTGATTGTGAACTCTCTCCAGATAGCCCACCTCAGGCAGCTGGTCAAGGAGCCAACTAGAGATGGAGTGGTGCTGGATCTGATGCTTACAAATGGTGACAGGGTGGGTGAGGTAATGGTAGGGGATAACCTAGGTAGTAGTGACCACAACCCGGTGTGGTTCACAGTTTGTGCGTTGGCCTCCCATCACCGGACCAAAGTGAAGGTGCTGGATTTTGAACATGCTGATTTTGGTAAGATGAGGGATTATATTCGCCAGCCATTAAGAGGGATGGGGGAACTTAGGGGGGTGGAAAATATATGGGTCATGATTAAGGGAACAATCATGGGGGCCACAGACCACTGTTCAAAGAGGGTAAGAACAGGAGGAAAAGGAGGCCACTGTGGTTCAATAGGGAAGTGGGGGCCAGTATCAGAGCTAAGAGGTGAGCCTTCAGGCATTACAAACTACACAGAGTGAGCTAGACCGTGTGGTATACCAGGATAAGCAAAGGAAGGCCAGGAGGGTGGTCAGACGGGCTAAAGCAAGGATGGAAGAGAATATCGCCAAGGGGATCAAGAAGGGGGCCAGGACCTTCTTTAGGTATATAAGTGAGTGGAGGAAAGGTGGGACTGGGATACCTGGTCTGCTAACAGAGATAGGGGAAAGGGTAGGGGGGACCGGGAGAAGGCTGAATTACTGAACAGTTACTTCAGCATAGTATTCACGAGGGAGGAGGTATGGGTGGAGGGTGACACTAGGCCAGAGGAAACGGAGGGGGTAGGGGTGGATGTGGGTCCATTCCAGGAAAAGGAGATTTTGAAAGAGCTTAAGGGCCTTAGAGTGGACAAGGCCATGGGGCCAGATGGGATTCACCCTAGAGTACTGAGCGAGCTGGCTGAGGTGCTAGTGGCCCCCTTGACCTATCTGTTCAATGAGTCCTCACGCACAGGGGAAATTCCAAAGGACTAGAAGTGCACAGGTGTGCTACCCCTGCATAAGGGAGGGGAAGGCAAGACATGAGCAATTACAGGCCAGTGAGTCTGACATCGGTGGTCAGCAAGCTCATGGAAAAACTGCTCAAGGACAGAATCATCGGCTACCTGGAGGCAAACGGCCTGCTTGACCCAAGGCAGCACAGCTTTACCAAGGGCGGATCTTGTCAGACAAATCTGGTTGGGTTTTTTGACTGGGTCACTAGGGCGGTGGATCGGGGGGGGGTCGGTGGACATAGCTTACCTGGATTTCCGGAGGGCTTTTGTTCGTTACTGCACAGTAGGCTGGTGCACAAAATGGAGCCTGGGGCTGGGGGTGGGGGTGGTGGTTATGTGGTGGGTGCGCAGCTGGTTGGTAGGCAGAATGCAGATGGTGTTAGTAAATGGAGTCGGGGGTCACTAGTGGTGTGCCCCAAGCGTCAGTGCTGGAACCCCTGCTGTTCAACATCTATATAAGTAACATAGTGAAGGGTTGGAGGGTAGAGTGAGCCTGCTTGCGGATGATGTAAAAATCTACAATAGAGTGGACATACAGGATGGAGCTGGGAGGATGCAGAGGGACCTAGGGAAACTAGAGGAGTGGGCCAGGAAGTGGAAATTATTGCACAACATGGCAAAATGCAAAGTTATGCACCTGGGCAGAAAGAATGGGAGAACGGAATACAGACTGGGGGGTAAGCCACTAGCGGTTACCATGGAGGAGAGGGACCTGAGCATCATCATCTCTCAAGACTTGAAGGTGGCTGGACAGTGCGGTAGGGCAGTGGCAAAAGCCAGCAGAGTGTTGGGTTGTATTGGGAGGGGGATCACCAGCAGGAAGATAGAGGTCCTGATTCCCTTGTACACCCAGTTAGTCAGGCCTCATCTGGAATATGGGGTTCAGTTCTGGAGACTTTACCAAAAATGGATGTGGAGAGAGTGGAGTGGGTACAAAGGAGGACAACCAAGACAGTGAAGGGGCTCAGTCACCTGCCGTATAAGGAGAGGCTGCGAGCCCTTGACATGTACCCTCTGGAGCTGAGGAGGGAGAGATGGGACATGATAGAGACCTAAAAGGGATCAACAAAGTGCCTACTGAGAACCCATTCCAATTGAAGGGGTGTCCCAGAAAAAGAGGTCATAATCTCCAACTCGAGGGGGGTAGGTTTAAAGGCAACATCAGGAAGAACTTCTTTACCGAGAGGGTGGTGGACGCCTAGAATGAGCTGCCTAGGGAAGTGGTTGGTGAAAATTCAGTGGGGGGGGGTTCAAGAGGGCTTGGGACAGACATAAAGGGCTGTTGAAAGGAGTGGGGGGGATCCAGGGCAGGCCTAGGGGATGCTAGGCAATGGGCAGACTAGGTGGGCCTGGAGGTCCTTTCCTGCCGTCACTTTCCTATGTTCCTATTAAAAAGTTGAAAAAAAACCCAGCTCAGAATCAGACTGCTGAGATGCTCCAGCTGCCTAAGAGAGTGATAGGCTTTCCAGAGACACTTAGATTGTGTAATCATGAAATGACTCATGTAGTGCCCCAAAGTTGGGGGCACAACAGACAAACAATTAAATAAAGGTACCCCATGGGCCATGTTTAGGTGGGCAGCATTGGGGCAGTGTGTGGGGCCCCGTTTGAAATGTGTTCCCCCTCCCTAGGGCCAGCATAGGAGCAGTGGGGTTCACTAATTAAAAAAAAAATGTTTTCCTTTTTTCCTGCTGTCCCCTGGCCATCTGCACTCCATTCCAGCCCCCCCCCCCGCCAGTAGCAAGCAGCATGAGCCAGGGGGCATCTTACAGAGTCCAGCTCATGCTGGACTGTTGGAGGCGAGCCAGTGTTGCCTGGGACATGGCGTCCTGAATGCTAGTTGCACAGTAGTGTGGTCGTGGCCAGTGAAGAAGACGGTTAGTTGCCGCCATGCTGTGGGCAACAGAAGAGCCCAAGGGAGTGCTGTCAGGCACCCCAGAAGAAGAGACATCCACTAGCTGTGGAAGGGGGACACAGGTTAGTGGCAGTGAAAGGCTTACCTGTGGTCCGCCTCTTGTCCCTCCTGGTAGGCATTGGATCCAGTTCAGTCTGTGGCGATCCCGTTCTCGTTCCTCCTGTGCCGCGGTGAGGGCTCAGTTTAGCCCCAATTTTTATTTTCAACTAAGTAAAATCTATCTGTTCCCTCGACGGCGGTGTGCTGAAGAGCCACATCAACAGAGATAGAGAGTGTGGGAAGTCGCAAGGCCCCATTGCTGTCTGCGCCCTGCCTCTTACAGTCCTTCCCCTCTGCCAGTGACCTCTCACCTCCCGAACAAGTCTTCTTCACCCCGGGTCAGAGTGGTGAGTCAGTGGCAGCACAGGTGCCAAGGTGCTGGCCACCAGAAAGTTTAAAATGAAGTTTTTTTTTTTTTTTTAAAGGCACTAGGGGCAAAGAGGATTGGTCGATGGCCGAGAGGCGGGGCAGGTCTATAATTTAAATAATTAAATATTTATTTTGTGCAGAGCAATGCCCAGGGGTGGGGCTAGGGAACAGCAGCCCAGAGATGGCAAAATTAATATTTATGAAGAGGCGGGGCAGGGGAGGAGTCAGGGACATAAGGCCCTGCCAAGGCCCAAACAATTATTTAAAGGAACAACACTGAGAGAGAGAAGCTACAAGGGCAAGGCAAGCCCTGCAAGTTAGAGGAGAGCCCTGTAAAGCAAGGCCTGAAGTCCAAAGGGGGGTCCAGTAAAGCAAGCCCTGTAATTAAGAGGGGCCCAGTGAGCTAAGCCCCATAGTTAAAGGGGTCTCAGCAGAGCAAGCCCCACAGTTTAAAAGGGGGTCTATCAGGGTAATTTCTGGACATTCTAAAGTGACAACGTATAGGAAAACTGCCTGAACTGTGTTGCATTGCCGAATCACCCCACAGTCGCTTGTTTGACCCTTGGAACTGTACAACTGCCCCTGGAATCATGCAATTGCCTCAAAGCCAATTTTTTGGCCCTGGAACTCTGTAATTGCCCCACAGTCACTTGCCTCTAGAACTGTGTAATTGCCCCAGGTAGCTGTTATACCACAGCGTGTGGGCATCTTGTACTAAGTGTATTACTGAATCAGACTTCAGCAGCCTTGGAAGGGCATTCAGCAAGTGTATTCCTCAATCAGAGTTCAGTAGCCTTGGAAGGGTTTTCAGCAGGTGTATCCCTGAATCTGTCTTCAGCAACCTTTGAAGGGCATTCAGCAAGTGTATTTCAGAACCGGTCTGCAATAGGATTTTCCAAAGATCCTCATCCACGGTTGTACCCCTGCAACATCACGTTTGTTGTTTTCCGCTAGTCCCAGTTTACAGCCTGGCCTGTGCAGATTCATCTGTTCCAGTTCTTGAATCAACATCACATTTGTTGTTTTCCGCTAGTTGTAGTACAACATAGCCCAGGACTGAGTCGCGACTGCCATATTCTTGTTTTCTTAGTGCTTCTTCATTAGTTTCCATAAGATCTTCTGTTTCAGTTTCTCCATACCAACATCCCATTTATTGGTTTACGTTTGTCCTTGGCTTGTTCAGCCTTGGTGCCCAGAATTCCACATCTGCCTGGCTTCCGAAGATATCCTCGTCCTGGTTTCCAGTTTCTGTGGGGTCCTTCCAACATCTTCTGTATCCCATCGAGTCCCGGTAGTCCACAAGCGGGCTGTGGCAGGGTGGTCTGCATCTGCTGTCTCATCCTGGCTGTCCGCCAGAGGACTGTGGCTGGATCCTTGCATTTGTTCTTCAATTCTGACGGTCCACCAGTGGGTTTTTAGTTGAGAGAATCCTTGCGCATGCTTCTTGTTACCGGCAATCCAGAAGAGGTGTATGCAGCCGATGGACCTAGGGCCTGTTTAGAAAACCTCTCCACATCCCATTAGTCTCACAGAAATTTCCGTAGCCACACTGGCCGGCAAGCCTGCATGTTACCCTTTTCAAGGATCTTCCTTTTTGTTTTGCCTTCCTTCCTGCATAGATCGTCCATCATACAAACAGAGACTTTGATAGCTGTGCACGAACTGCAAATTGTGTCATTTTAGGGTATTATGATAGCTTATTGCAAAAGTTCTTTTGTCTGGAGTACTCCAAAGGTAGCCTCAAGTGGCAGAGGTGCACCTCAGGGTTGGGTTAGAGAGTTTGTAAAGCCTGTAGAGTATTGACATAGCCTGTAGAGCTATTTGTAAAATATTTAGAGTTTACAGTATGTTTAGAGTTTACGTTATAGTTATATGTGATTACTGCTTAGATAATCACAATGCTGTCCATACTCCCTGTCACTTTTACCATTGGTGTTTTCCTTTATGACCGTGTCCTCCTTCCCCTCCTGTCTAATAAACATCTTTGTTTCATCCGACCTCTGTGTATGACGACTCCTGCCTCTCCTTGTCGGGTGATTCCATCCACCCACACCTATTCGAACCTTCAGCATCCCCTTGCCATCGCACCTGCTGAGGGTGACACTGGTGCTGCTGGTAGTGAGACAGTTACATCCACCTCTCGGAGTGAAGAACCCTGAAGTCTACCAGAACAGCACCATTACGCCCTTCTGTTTGGGACACCAGAGGGCAACCATTCTAGGAGGAATGCAGGGACACTCCCAAAGGCAGAGTGAACATTTGACAGAATGTTTCTACTACCTTGCCAACACTGATTAAGATAATGGATTTAGTAGTTTATCCCAGCAGAAAGCCAGTGCCTTAAACATTAGGCCATTAGGACATCCTATCCCATGAGGCAATATTGTCATTCTGGCCCATATTCCTGGTGGTACAAGTTTGAGTCTGCTTGCCATCATTGTCTCAATCAACCACCCCTGCAGTGGCTCCCTAACTTGCAGATGCCTTCTTCTACTGCTGGATCATGTCTGACTGCTCTGTTGTGGGTGTCATCAGTTGTCCTGTGCTGCTTGCCTCGTATATTTTTTGCATGTTCAGTGGGAATAGGTTTTGGCCCTGACAGCAGCCTCCCTTGTGTGGACTGCAGTACGGTACCCAGAGTGATACATGACTTTGCCTTTTTGCCATAATGCCAAAAGTGTTGAAAACATTCCCTAAGATTCCAATCAATTTAAACTTAAATTATATTCAGTGTTAAAGCACGGCAAGCATTTCCTGGCTCAAACTGCAATGTCCACAGTTTTTAATATCCAAAGGTTTACACAGCTGTACCTGAAACAGCAAGACTCAGGCCCATTTTTTGAGCCTTACTAATGAAAACAGATGACCTTTAGCATTGCACTGAAATACCCTCATGAGACTTAAAGACGGACTCTGACCAAAATTTCTGGCATCAATAAATTCATAATTGGGATCAGCATATCCTTAATCAGCCTCATGCCAAAAATGAGGTCTGTACGTTACTTTGTTTAAACGTTACAAGTCATTTTGTAACCCTTATTTCACCGCCCATTCAAAAAAGTTAGTTTTAGAGAAAAGCTGCTGAAGACCTCATAACCTGAACTCACAGCCTGGTCCTCCTGCAAGCTACCGTATATGGCTTATTTCTCCCATGTTACATAAAACTACAGTTGTAGCAAACACCTGAAAAAGGAAAACTGACACTAGGCGTGTCAGGGTGTACACTTCCATAATGTGCAGATGCAAGGTACAGTATTTCAGAATGTGATGGGGGGAAGGAGTGGAATGCAACAGCAAACATGACTTTAGAACGACAAAGCTTGGTGCAATTTTTAGAATACTGCAGGTATGAGATTTCAAAATGTCACCAGGTTACAATAGTGAAATGCAGCAATGACACAAAATGAAAGATAGTTCCAGGGATGCAATGACACAAAATCAGAAAGTAGCTGGGTCATGTAATTTTGGAATGTGGCAGGAACACTATAATTAATTATGTGGCAGAGATACATAATTTTGAAATGTGGGGGACACATAGTTGCGGAAGGTGGCAGGGATATGTAATTTTGTAATGTGTCATGGATATACAAATGTGGCATATGGTGGTGACGTACACTCTAAAAATGTGATTGTGATGCTTGATTTCAGATTGTGGTGGTAACACGCAGTTTCACAATGTGGTGTGGACACGGAATCTCAGAATGTAGTGGTGATGCAGTTTCAGAACGTGGCAGTCACATGCAATATCAGAATGAAGCAGGGATGCATAAGTTTAGAATTTGACTAAGACATGCAATATCAGAAGGTGGAAGTGACACTAATTTTCAGAATCTAGTGGGAACATACAATTTTGGAATGTGCTGGTGATACACAGTTTCCGAATGTGGTGGTGACGCACAATTTTGGAATGCGGTGGTGGAGCACAGATTCAGAATGTGGCAGTGAAGCAGTTGCAGAATGTCACAGTGGAGCACAGTTTCAGAATGTGGTGCACAGTTTCAGAATGTGGCAGTGATGCACAGTTTTGGAATGTAGCAGTGAAGCTTAGTTTGAGAATATGGCGGTGATGCAGTTTCAAAATGTGGTGGCAATGCACAATTTCAGAATGTGGTTGTGATGCAGTTTCCGAATGTGGCGGTGATGCACAATTTCAGAATGTGGCTGTGATGCGTAACTTTGGAATGTGGTGGCAACACACAATTTTGGAAAGTGGCAGTGATGCACAATTTTAGAATGAGGCAGTGATGCACAATTTCGGGATGTGGTGGTGACACACACTTTCAGAATGTGATAGTGATGCACAGTTTCGGATTGTGGCAGGGATGCAGTTTTGGAATTTGGCAGGGTGCATAATTTTAGAATGTGGCAGGGATGCACAATGTTCGAATGCAATGGGGATGTGATGCAACAATTTTGAAACGTGCCAGGTGTGTACAGTTCTGGAATGTGGCACGGATAAGCAATTTCAGAATAAATGGTGTGTCATATCATATTCTGACAGTGTAGATCCCCACTATATTCCGAAATTGCAAGTCCCTGCCATATTTCTCAATGTGTGTTCCTGTTGCATTCTGAGATTAATTGTCCCACCACATTTTGAGATGGCACATCCCTGCCACATTCTGAGACTGCATATCCCCTCAGCATTTTAAAATTGTGCACCACCTTGACGTTCTATACCTTGGTTCAGCACTGCATTCCAAAACCACCTCTTGATGCATTCTAAAGTACAGTACCATGCATTTGAACATTCTGGAAATGCAAGCACTGCAGCCAACCCTATGTCACTTTTTTTTAATTATCACTACAGCTACAGTTTGTTAAGCTTTGGATAAACAGGTCCCATAAGGTTGCTGACAGGGGAGGACTAGACTCCTGGAAATGGCTTTAACTTTCCCACCATCTTTCCTATGGAAGTCTAACAGGTGCTAATGTCTCTTTAACTTGCAAAATCCAGCCCTGATGGACTTCACCCAAAGCTCCTCCGCATCTCTTCCTCAGCCACTGCAACCCCCCTCACCCACCTCCTTAACCTTTCGCTCTCAACTGGCACCATCCCTCAGGCCTGAAAATTGGCCAAGGTGCTACCGCTCCACAAAGGAGGGGACTGTACTTCTCCTGGCAACTATAGGCCCATTTCTCTCCTGCCCTCACTCGCCAAACTACAGGAGTCACTGATCTACTCTAGGTTCTTGGAACATCTAACTCTAGGCTCTTGGAACATCTAACGGCCTCAAGTACTCTCTTCCCTTTCCAGTCATGCTTCAGGAAACAGCACTCAACTATTTCCTCCCTGCTATGGGTTACTGACTCAATCCACACAGCAATGGACCAAGGCCTAATCTTTGCTGCAATATTTGTGGACCTGGCAAAGACCTTTGATTCCATCTCCCACCACCTTCTGCTCCACAAACTTCTTTCATCCAGGATGGCACCATCTACAGTCAATTGGTTCAGCTTCTACTTACACAACAGACAGCAATCGGTCCTGGGTGGAAATGCCCTATCCTCCCCCCTCTCTATCCAAGCCAGAGTCCCCCAGTGATTCATACTTGGTCCCATTCTTTTTTCAGTCTTTATAAATGACCTTCCCCTCCATCTGCTCTACCTCCCAGATTCATATGTATGCAGACAATACCGTGATCTACACCTCAGGCTCCTCCACCACTGATGTACCCATCTCCCTCCCAGCAGGATTTTGACAAAGTTCAACACTGGTTTCAGGCCAACCAGCTAAAATTAAACACTAAGAAAACCATCTCAATGATCTTTGGCTCCAGGCAGAGGTTGTCTAGACTCCAGTCCTCCCCAGCATTCGTCACTCTGGATGGCTCCCTCAAACATGGTCCACACTTTCAAATACTTAGGGGATCTGGCTGGACAGCAATCTTGATTTCTCTTCCCATATAGATGCCATCTGCACTAAACCTTCCATCCTCTACATCCCCTACTGCCACAGAGGCTGCCTACCTTTACCTACCCATTGTGATCTAGTCACAAAAATGATTTTACCTGTTATTGATTACACCAACGTTGTCTACGACTCTGCCCCTATGACTTCCCTCTCTAGACTTGACACTCTCCTTAATTCATTCTGTCGCTTTACTACCTCCTGCCCTCCCCTCCCTCACCACTGTCTCCTCTGCTCCTCTCTCTCCATCAAGCCACTATCCCACAGGCGTGAAGTCCACTACCTCTCACTCATTGCCAAATATTAGTTCGGGACACTTCATTTCTACCTCTCCTCCCACCTAACGCCTGCAAACCCTTCTACCTATTCCCCTCATTCCAGGTATTCCCACTCTTTCTTTCTCCCTCCCCCACCCTAACACTGGGGTAGGTCAGTCAGCTTTTTCTTACTGTCTCCCTTTTCTCTGGAATCAACGTCCCTGGAACCTTCGCCATTCCACTTCACTAACTTCCTTCAGATCCCTTCTACATCTCCTCCCTGGCACCAGTTACTCATGCCACTCCACCTCCTCTGTCCCTCTCCTACTCCCCATTAGCCTCCTGCCACCCAAGCTAAATCTCTCAGCTCAATTCCTGATTGATATTGCCTCCATTGTCTGGTCTTCTATGCACTTACTGCCTCTCAAATTGTAACTCAAATTGTCCTGTTACCCTTCAATTTTATTGTTCTCATATTTTTGTTGTACTGATCTGATATTGCATTTACTTTGTCGTTGTATTTTCACTCTCATTTGTACCCCCAGATCACACCTGGAAATGAGCTTCAGCTCAGTGTGCTTTTCCCGGTTACCAACTTTTAAATAAATAAATACATAAATAAATAAACAAATAGACTGTGAGTTCAGGTTATGACATCATCAGTGGTTCTTCACTGAAACTGTATTTTTTGAACAGGTAGTGAAATCAGGGTTACAGAACAGCTCATAACTTTAAAATGAAGTAACATAGAAACCTAATTTTTGGTATGAGATTTTTTTGTGGTATGCTTATTTTAATTCTACAAGCCAGCACTTTTAGCCGGACTCCCTCTTTAAATTCATGGACTAGACTGGAGACCCTTTTCTGAATTTTTTCAAGTTTAGTAATATCTTTCTGGTAATATGGGTTACAGCATTTAGAATAATAATCTAATGGTGATGTATGTACTGTATGTTCTCTACTGTGGTATAATTACATCAGCTGATATTTTTACGAATGCACACCTTACACAACACAATAAAACATTTGGTTTAGCTGCAACTTTCGTACATGCTGCATAATGTTTAAAACTGTTTGAGATACCAAGATCTCATTAAGACAAAACTGGATTCAGTTCTGCATCAGTTCAGCTCACTATCTCTTGATCCCAAGTGGCACATCTCACACTTATTAATAAATTGCATCCCATTTTTCTGCACCCATAGGGCTATAGTATTTACATCATCCTGCAATGAGGCAGCTGTCAGCTGTATTGTTTGCTGGACCCCTAATTTAGAATCATCAGCAAAAATATTGAGCTAATCTGTTCGTATTTCAGTGTATATCTCTTATATGTTAAAAAAAGAGGTTTGGCCACAGAACAGAACCCTGTAGTACAGCAATATTGTCGAGCCCCTATCAGATAAAGACCCTTTTTTGCAAACTATTTGTGATCTGTCAGTTAACCAGTGCTTGAACCAGTTTACCATATAGATGTTAATACGTAGTATTCTCAATTTGGCTATTAAATTGTGATGGGGCACCACACTGAATGCTTTGCTACTGTTCAAAAAGAAGTAGCGCACATCAACAGCTGGAGCAGTATTTAATTTTTTGCTGTCCTTCTCATAAAAGATCAACAAATTTGTCAGACAGAACCAAGTTCGTCTCACCACTAAGTTTGCTAAGAAATGCTGCCATCGTCCACCTCACCACCTACTTCTCTATGTTGCATCCTGCATCCTTTTTTACATTGGTCCTCTTACCCTTATACTGTCAGGTGATATAGAACGTAACCTTGGTCCTGTGACCCCTCTCAACCACTCAGATCCTTACTGGGCAGAGGAAAAGGGGTCTCACATTGCTCACTTAAATATCTGTAGCCTCCCTCTGAAACTTTGCTGACCTTGAAGTGTGGGTTGTACTGTACAAACCTGATATACTTGGTGTCACCAAAACTTGATTAAAGCCATCTAGTCTGGACTCTGCTTGCTCCCTAACAGGCTACAGTTTTATACGTAAGGACCACCTCTCCCCAAAGAGGGGTGGACGGGTAGCCATGTATTTCAAATCCCACCTAAACCTTTCTGTTACCCCTACCCCTCTCCTTTCACACTGTGAAGTACTTCTCTCTCTCCTTCTTCTCGGGGGCACAAAGAAGCTACATATTATCTGTGCTTACAACCCCCCAGCTGGAGGCTCCGTTGGCCTAACAGAACTCCTATTTGCTGCCAACTCTATAGCCGGCCATAACAAATTTATTGTTCTAGGAGATATTAATCTAGACTGACTGGGTAAATCCTCCAAGAGTTTTAACTCAATTGTCCAAGGGCGGAACTCCTGGTGAAGCATTTCAATAACTAAATAAATAAATAAAATTACTGAGCCCACTAGAATAGCCAATAACTTGTGCTCTAGAACATTGATTGACTGGATCCTAACTAATCAGACTGATAGAATTGCTGGTGCTGGTATCCTGTTGGCTGCCATTGCTGATCATTCCCTTATTTTCTGTATTTGGTGTGTTCATGTCCTACCCGCCCCTCCACCTAAAGTCATATCCTTCTGTGATTTCTCCAGACTAGGTCCTATCAGAATCCTGTATGACCTCTCAAGAGTTAGCTGGTCCTTTCTCTTTTGCCACTAACAATGCCTCTGAAACCCTTGACTATTTCCCAGCACAGTTTTGTGCACTACAGCACCTCCATGCTCCCATCATTTCCAGAAGAATCCAGGGTATGCCATCCAGATGGCTTAGCAAGGACCTCCTAGCACATCTGAAAACCCGTGACAAATGTTGGGCCAAATTTAGAACCTCTGGCCTACTATCTGACCTGCAGGTATGCCAGTCCAAATGTAATCTCTGCAAGCATGCTATCTGACTGGCCAAATGTGCCTACTGTAAAAAACCTGCTGCTCAATGCTGCTGGTGACCCTAAACAATTTTGGGCCCACATAAAGAGTTTTGTGGGGTATGGAAAATCCCAGTCTCCCAACAACATAGTAATTAATGGTCGGCATTGCAATAATCCAACTGCAATTGCCAACTCCTTTAACCAATGCTTCTCTGACTTAACTAAGTACACCAGTTCCTTCTCCTCCCCAATGCTCCTGATCCTAATCCCATGTGCCCCCAACACCTCCCACTGTTTCCACTTTCATGTGGTAACCAATAAGGAGGTTAATGATCTTCTTGGCACTATCTCTGACAGTAGTAGCATTGGAGCTGACAGCCTCAAGCCCCACCTTCTCAAGCTGGCTGCTTCTCTTCTTGCTGCCCCGCTGGGTAGAATATTTAACTTATCGCTCTGCTCAGGAGTTGTTCCCCATGTCTGAAAGATGGCCAAAATTGTCCCCATTCTTAAAAAAAGGTGACCCAAAGTCTACTTCCAATTAAAGACCAATTGCCATACTCCTTATCTTAAGCAAAATCCTTGAAAGAATTTGTCTCCCTGCAAACAATTGACTTCCTCCATAAATTTAACCTAATTCTAATTCAAAAAGGCTTATTTGTTCAGCAAAAGCCTTTACAAACATAAAAACATAAAAAGTTTTGTACAATATTTCCTTAATATGTCCTTTTGAGACATTTACATCAGCATTTAAGTTACAATAAATAGTCAGCTCAGACATAATTAAATCAAGGAACCTTAATTTAGATTGATTTCCTTAACTTTGTTACTAGTAACCCTGTTTTTAATGGTCCTTAGATTATCTCTTCACTTAGATCCCAGGTACCCTATCAGAAAATGATCTTTTTTATTTAAAAGTTTTCCCATGGTGCAGTGATCTACTTATGTACTTTTGGAACCAGGGGATGGCACCCACTGACTTTTCGTCTTTCTTATCAGCACATTTATACTTTTCAGTTGCCATTTGAGGATATACCCTGCAATCCCATAGCATTATGCCTGACCAGTATTCCACCATATTGGGCTGTACATGAAATGTCAGCCTAGGGGCCATCTTATGGGAGCCACTCACCCGCTATTAAGGCTTGTTCACAAAACAGACCAATATACTAATTTGGCAAGGTTTTAATAGAACCCAAGACCAGTCTTTCATCAGTCCATATGTGGTTACTAATAGCCAAAATGGGTAGAGAGAAATCCCCTAGCAGTCCCTTATGCCACCCAACCATGCTTAAGCCACATGGCCCTATACCAGTGCCACTGTGCAAAACAGAACGCTCCATATCTTTCCCCAACAGTGTCACACTAAGATTTTAGTGATAATTTCATGCAGTGTATGAACCCAACCCATATTCTTCCATATACACTGAACAAAGTCCCATATACCAATCTACCCTAGAATAAAGGGACCATTTGTAATTACATGTATATGAAGGCACCATTGTTCAGGAATCTTACCCTGTATCCAAATTTCTAAATTCCTTAAACCTGGTATGATTTAAACATCTTAATTGTCGATTTGGTCTAAGCCCAAGTAAATTAATGAACAATGGTTAATTCTGAACACTGATAAAAGTGCATTAAATATTTAAAAGTTATTAGACAGACAAGTAAACATCACTGTTTTAAGCCCTTCATACAATTAGCACAAGATATTTAAAATAAATTTCAGCAAATCAGGTTATAACTCCATTATGATCAAAAATCCACTGCCTTTAAATAGTTGTTGAAGGCTTTATTGGCTCCATTAACTTGGGAGTTCATAAATTAGTATTAAAACTGAACGGCTCCATATCATGTTCAGAGACCATTAATTTATTCGCTGGAGGGAAAAAAATGAATGATTAAACAAAAGGAACTCATGCTATCAGTGAATGCTCATATGCTTTTATCACAAGCTCCATGAAGTATGTTTTCCTTCATATGAGCAGGTGATCATACTCAATAAATGGACCATCTCAGTGGCTCTGTAAAGAATTCAACATCCATCTTGTTTTAGAGAGTCCCGCTTGGCAACACAGAACATTTTGATGCTTAACAGTCAGAAATGAGCTCTGACCAAAATAATAAGGTGTGCACCTCAAAAATTCAAGCACCAAAGGACAGAGGAAAAATACTCCTGGAGTTTTAACCATGATTCAAATACCACAAGTCACTGTAATAGCGTCATTAAGAGCCTCAGACAGACACAATTAATTTCACTAAAAGAACATCAAGAGAAGATCAGAATAAACATAAAAAAGAATGGGTATGAACGGCAGGAGTTATGTCTCCAAAGAAATCAAACTATACACCGGTGGCTCTCGCCTCTTAGGCAAGGCAGAGGGGGAGACTCTACTGTCCAATTCACACATAAGTCTTTGTAGTTTAATAAGTACTATATAAATAGGCCAGCTGCAGAAGTTTGAAAGCACTAATGCAATTTCTTTAAAAACTCAGACTCCTTAATGAACCTTGAGCCCTGCCAAGGGGCCCAAACTCAAATACCCTTTTCCTCATTTGTTCAACAGAAAATGTTTTGAGCTAGAAAAGTGTACCAAAAATTTTTTGAAAGGGGTTACCTCCAAAAACAGCTTTCACCATTGCTAGAACAGCATTTCTGTATAAGCCAGTCTTAGGATAATTACCACTGGGAGACTCTTAATAAACAAACATATCACCCTACTTCAGAACTGTAGGTCAAAGATCCCATTCTTCCACATGCAGCCTTCTCTTCACTCACTTCTCTCTGAATTGAGAGCCATATACATTATCAACACCTAGAAAGAGAAGATGAAGAAGCGCTCTGCTAAGTGCAGTAAACTCAGTGCATGGAGTATGGCAGTAAAGCCCCTCAGCCCTAGGCAACCATAGCATGCCTTTTATTAAATAAAATCAGACATAATAGCATTTATTGTGCATCTGTACATCTGTAGCCCTCCTCATTCTTATGGGGTATCATCTGCTGGCAACTTTGGAGAAAGGGAATTTCCATCGATAATTTCCACATGATTTCAAACAGCTCTCTGAGTCGTCTCAGGTCGCAAATACTATCTTGCAGCTCCAGTCCACTAGCACCTTCAGTTTATTCAACATTCAAGTCATAAACGCTATAATTAGATTAAAGCTCAAGACAGCAGTATGAAAAGTTTTACGGGAGAGAGAAAATTCTGTCCTGCACCTCCTTCATTCCAAATCAACAAGTATTTGTCAGGACGACAAACACCAATGGTCAGCTGGCATGTCTGTTCAGGGGAAAAACTCTGCTTATGGCTGCTCCCAGCTTTTTTTATTTATTTTATTTATTAAATTCTAGGATTACAAATACCTTTGAGCAGAAACTGCTCATTTACAAAGGTTCCACGTCAGTCTTTTTAAGCTACAATAAAAGCTCGTATCCAAAAACTGAGGATAAAAATAATAGTAGTTCCATTTATGAAGTCTCAATTAGTGTTTTACCTTGACTCTGTAGCAACCGAGTTTCCCTACTTCATGAACTCCTCCGGAGTCTCTGATATTCCATTGCCAAACTGCCGGTTTGCCTTGCAGTGCTTGACCTACCCCAAATATCGAGCTCCCCATGAAAACAGACTGGAGGTGTCAAAAAGCAACAAAAAAACGCTAGTTTAGAAAAATATTTATCCACAACGAAGTAGCAGAGTATAAAATATAACTGAGAACGCAGCAGAGTGGCACAGACAGGAGCAGCAGTGCGGTCATCTTGCTGCTCCCACTGAAACTACCCGAGTCTTCACTCCATAAATTTAACCTACTCTCAGACTCTCAGCATGGCTTTAGGAAAGGCCATAGCACTTCCACTACTCTCCTCAAGTTCATGAATGATGCCAAAACTGCCATGGACTCTAGCCTTCTAACTGGTGAGGTCTTTATTGACCTGACCAAGACCTTTGACATTGTTGATCACACCTTACTACTGACCAAAATGTCCTCCCTTGGCTTCTCCCCTGAGGTTATTGCCTGGCAAACAGTTACCTCTCGGACAGGCAACAATATGTCAAGTACTGCTCTGCAAATTCAGAGCTCTTTACAATCAACATCAGTGTATCCCAGGGCTCTATCCTTGGCCTTCTTCTCTTTTTTATTTTTATCAATGACATCTCCCACCATGCCCCCCCACTCCTCCTCCTCCCTTCTCTATGCAGACAAACTTGTCCTGTACCACAGTGTCAAGGACATTGTCACCCTAAACTCTACCCTCTCCTCTGACTTTGCCATATCCAAATCTGGATCTCATGGAACAAACTTGTACTCAGTGCCAGTAAAACCCAAGCTATGCAATCTGGGTCTGCCCCCAGGCTAAGGGAATGCCTTGGCCAGCTAGCTATCTACTGCTCTGATGGCTTCCCTCTTGAAAACATCCTCACCTTCAAATGTCTAGATGTTACCCTAGACCCCTCTCTAGACTTTGACCCCCATATATCCACTACCTGTAAAGCAGTCAACTCTAAGACTGGACTGGCCTATAGAACTAGTCATTCACTCACTCACTCTGCCTGAATTGCCATAGCCTAGGGCATACACCTCCCAGCTCTTACCTATGGCTCCTTCACCTATGCTGGTGCCGCAAAGGCCGGTTTACACCATTGGGCAACTACTTATAACAATATCTGTCACTTTGCTCTTGCTTCATGTAGGCGTACCCATCACTGCTACCCTTACAGCAGCCTAAACTGTCTCTCTCCTATGACTAACTGCCTTTATGCCATTGGCTCACTGACGGATAGTATCTCATGCACTGGTGTACCCCAATGCTAGCTCAGCTGCTGATTCCTCAATGTCCCTCCTATGCCCTCCGCTCTGGAGATCAGCAGCTCCTTACTGTACGCAGATGTAAAACAGCTATGGGTGCTCAGGTCTTCTCACACTTAGCCCCAGCTCTCTAGAACTCCTTACCTACTATTATCTGACTTGCTCCTACCCACACCAGCTTTAATCGTCAACTAAAAAGTCACCTCCTGCAATCTGACACATGCTCCTGCTTCATTTCCCACTGAGCTCCACTTCATTCCCTTAAGCAATAACTTCCCTGTTTTGTGGTCATATTCTTTCCACCAGCACTTACTGCTTGCTGTCATAGCCTATATCTTGTTCTACCCTACTTCTTCACCTCTCTCCCCCTGCCTTTCTACTTACCTCTCTCCATCCACTATTTCGTAACCCATTCCCCTCTTCCCCCCCCCTCCATGGGGCATTATTTGACTTTAGAAAATGGGCAAAGACCATTCTCTCTTCTGATTGGCTGAGACACTTATTTAGGTGGGCATCTATCAGACAATAGATGCCCACCAAATAAAAAGACCCAGCCTAAGCCTGCCTGATAGCCAGCAAAGTATCTGTGTGCCCAGCACCCTGCTTCCTCATTGGCTGAAGTGCTGGGTACACAATTTCAAACTGCCACCATTTTTTTCCCTCGGTAAGGGAGAGCCAACACTCAACCCCCATTCTCCACATGTCTGCCTGCCCGTTTAGCCTACTGCTGCAAGGAATTGCCAGTTTTTTCTTATTAGTTGGTCCGATCAGCTCTAAAACTGCAAACTGACCATGTTTTGTTTTACCCTTTCACTGAGTGACTGAATTCCCCACCCCCTCACTCATACTACAGTCTCTGTACTTACTGTAATTAGCAACGCCAGGTCATTTTATTCACATTCACCCCTCTCGCTATGTCAAAAAGCAGTTTTTTGGTTTTTAACTTATCCGACATGTTGTTCTCTCGCTTTCAAGAGATGCAGCCGCCCCTCCGTCTCATAAACAAATCTGTTAAGCCACCCAGCAAGACTTTTTAAAAAAATGTGGCACATGCTATGCCCCTTTTTTTTTCTGACAAACAATTTCAGTCTTTGTTGTTTAAACGAGAAACACTAGCACATCACGTGCTAAGCGTTACTAAGACACAGCTTCCCCAGCTTGCTCTGGCTCTGCTGCCATTGAATCTGTCAGGAACAGTGTAAGTAAGGAATTGGGGCTACTGTTTTTTCAGGTGATCAGGTCACGGTTAGGGGATACCTCACAGAACAGCCTTGTTACTGAATGGCAGCTCTTTTTATTAAATAAATAAATAAATGAATAAAAGTGACAAGGGAGCACCTGATTGCACTTCCTGAGACTGCTTCTCACATCTTCTTGTGGAACTGCTGCTCTGCCAAGCCCTTGCCTCAGCTTCTATTTTAAATTTGTGAAACACGATAGCCCACTTATTCAAAACCTCCCTGCCTTCAGTTCACTTTCTGAACATGCAGATCATTCTGCTCATTTTCGGCTCTGCTATCTCTTTTGATGGGATCGTTCTTCTCACTGTTCATCCTCCCCCCACAATGTGGTATGCAGAAGCTGTTTAAAAAGAAACCCTTTTCTCTGCTCAGTTTGCCCCCTTCATCCATCCTTCTGTGGCACCAGCATGCTGAAGCTATTTAAAAAAAAAAGAAAGGAAAAAAAAGTGTCCCTAGTGCCATAACATTCCTGGTGTCATCTGCTTACAAGAGCTCCTCTTCCTGACCATGCTCCCTGACCCCCAGCTATGTACATTTTGCGATTGCGATTGCGATCGCGTCGCTTCTTTCTTGCTATTGTTGACTGCTACTGCAACAGCACCTGGTCCCAGTTAAAAAAAAACAGACTGAAAGAATAATACTGCCACACAGTAGAGGGTGTGGAAGAACGTGAAAGTGTTGGGGTCAGACACAAATTCTTCAGTGCTGACTACCTGTTTCAGCACTATGACCATGCTGAATGTGTTCAGTCAAGTCCCCGTCTGGATGGTGGTCTATCAATTAATAACAGGAAACCAATGACACAAAAAAGCTACAAGTACAGTGGCTCAAATATAACAAATGTCCTAAGCAAAAAACAAAACACATTTATAGCATGAGCAGAGGAACTATTTTATTACAAAATTAATGAAACACTTAAGAATTTTAACATTTAAGCATGAACATTATATTTTCACACATATATAATACAGTGGCCCATTTCTAATAATACCCTCAGGGTGGGCGGTATGGCAATACCGGACCTTCCAGGGTATAAGGCCTCTGCCTGTGGCGCCGGGCTTCTAATCGCGGGCGGTCCGGGCTGCTCATCACCCAACCCTGTCGGGTATGTTTGCACAGATTAGCACTTTACTCTCCCAAATGTATCTTACAAGCTCCCTCCATTGTATTTTGTTATCTTGTAGTTAGTCCTAATACATTGTTATTGCTGTATACTGCATGTTACTGCTGTTTAATACTTATTCCAACGTACTGTACCTTACTGATGTATTTTACTGTCTACAGTGTTCCTGTGTTATCTCATGATGTACTATTCATGTAGTTTATTGTACTGCTTTCCCTGTACTGACTATACCTGTTTTGCACTCTCCCAGTCATGCCTGAAAATAAGCATTTACTATGTCTAGTGCACCTACCCAGTTATCAAATAAATATTGGTAAACCATGTTGTGTGTTGCTGTGAAGTTCCATATCAGTCATTTGGGTTTTAAAACATTCCTTTGGTGCCCTCTCTGTGATTTTACCTATTCCTAAAGTCAAACTGTTTGGCCTGTACTTCTTTATTAGACATGTAGGCCTAGAAGCTTAGTGCAGTGCTAGTAGGAATAGTATTATGCTAACCAGACACAGTGTGACTGAACAGGGCAGGGGCCATATTAAATGGTACCTGTGGTGCAATGCTCAGTGGACAAATACACCTTTGTGCATATGCAAATGAGGGAATCCTCTTGCATACAGAGCACAATGCTATATTCATAGGATTTTGGAATAACTAAAAGGCTGCCAAGACAGGCAAATGAGGATCTGCATCTATAGAGGGATGGAGCTCCCACAGGCAATGATGATACTATTATAGTATCTCAAAAAGTAAGGAATTTCTTTGCAAAAAAAAAAATCAGTTAATGCATCAGTTAGGGTTGCTGCTAAAGCAATAAAAGTATGGAAATGCGATGTTAGGGTTTTCAACCCTAACTCCACATTCCCCCCAAGCAGCCAAAGGGGGCGAGACAACACAAGCAACCACAGACATTCATCATCAGGTAAGACAAACAACATACAGCTCTTTCCATGTGACACAAGAGATGTCCATCATCATGGTCCAGTGCTTCTGTAGCCATGGATACATGCCACAGGTGGTTGAAGGCACTTGGCACCTGCATGCAATCATCCATGTAGGCATGGAAGCGCAGGGTCCAAGAAGTGCCTTCAGCACCTGAGTGAAGACATTCACACTTCCCAGGTAGTTGATGGCACTTGGCTGCACCTCGTGCCTCACAGCCCACCTGGGGTGTGCAAAAATTCAGCATTACTGCACACCCTGTTGTGTGTTATTGCTTACTTACAATTTACAATGTGATCCTATGGGAATTTTATATCGCACATTCCAGGTCGTTGAAGGCACTTGACTGTACCTCATGCCTCACAACCCACCTGGGGCATGCAGCAGTTTAGCAGCACTGCACACCCTGCTGTGTGGTATTACTCACTTAAAATTTATAATGTGATCCTCTGGTAATCATATACTGCACTTCCCAGGTGGTTGAAGGCACTTGGCTGTGCCTCATGCCTCACAATCCATCTGGGGCTTGCGATAATTTAGCATTGCTGCACATCCTGTCATGTGTTATTTTTTTGCTTACAATTCATAATGTGATCCTATGGGAATTTTTTATTGTACTTCCCAGGTGGTGTCCAAGTGTGCATGTGTATCCATGGCTACAGAAGCACTGGACCATGATGATAGATGTCTTTTGTGTCATGTGGAAAGAGTTGTACATTGTCTGTCTTACCCAATGATGGATGTCTGTGATTGCTTGTGTTGCCTTGCCCCCTTTGGCTGCTTGGGGGGGATGCGGAGTTAGGGTTGAAAACCCTAACATCACATTTCCGTACTTTTGTTGTTTTAGTAGCAACCCTAACTAATGCATTAATGGAGTTTTTTTGCAAAGAATATATATATTTGTATGTGTACATGTATGTATAGATAGACAGATAGATGGATAGATAGATAGATATATAACACAAAAAGGGCAACCGCAGTAGGATGGGTTGCTTACCGACAAAACCAATGTATGCAGACAAAAAATCCAGCACTCACCACCTCCATATTAAAAAAAGAGATGCTGCTCTATTAAAGGTGCAAAATCATTTATTGTGTGCCAACAGACAAGAAAAAAGTGCCTTGACACATTTCAGAAAACTCCTTCATCAAGGCATGAGAGATGGATAGATAGATTGAGTGGTCATGTTTTGTTGTAACTTACTGTGCTGTTTGGATTGTTACCCTACTACCATCAGAAGTAAGCTTCAGTTATTACTTTTGACTGTAGTATCATGTTGCTCCCAGATAGATAGATAGATAGATAGATAGATAGATAGATAGATAGATAGATAGATAGAGTAGCTAGCTAGATAGATGGATAGATAAAATAAATGATGGGCATGTGTGGTATACAAGGAAATATACCCACCGGGGGGGTAATTAGATAACAAGGCCACAAGCCCAAAGGGTGAGTGTCTTTATCTAATTAACCCCCCAAGGTTGGTATGTGGCCTTGTATGCCACACATACCCATCATTTATTTTATATAATACATGCCATTTTTTTTTTTTGTACCTGCTGTGTAGGGCCTGGTCGGTTTTCTGGTGAGCTGTGGTCAGGGCCATTTTGGGGTTTGCCTTATCTCTTTCTGGCCCCATGTGTTTCCATAGTACAGTGGTGCTGTGGTATTGGGCTCTTTTTTGGCTTGTTTGTTTTTCTGTAATGCAGAGTTCCCATACAAAGGAATGTATGACTGAGCCAGTCGTCCTTTAGTTTGTTGGTGGGTTCGTGGATTGTGGCTATGTTTGGTGGTATGTGGTGGTTTGAAGGGAGCGGGGTCAGCAGTCAAGAGGATGGTTTGTGGTTGGGGAGTGGCATGTGTTGTCAGGGCCCATGGAGCTGGTGGTGTAAACTGGCCTGTAATCTCAGATGGCAGCAGCAGTGTGGAGTGCATGTCAGTCAAGGAGAGAGCTGGAGCTTTAAGGGAAAAAGTTGTTGTTCAGTATTAGGGGGAATGGCTTTCTGGTGTGTTCCCTGCAGCTAACCTCCAGCTGTTTTGCTTTAGGTTTGGGGAGCTCCAGGTTGGGGGGGGTGAGGGAAGGAGAGGGTTGCCTACAAACATTTTTGTTTTTTAGGATTTGAGCACTCCTGAAAAGGGGGAGTGCTTCAGTCCTGGGGGGGGGGCTCATGATAAACAGATAAAGGCTTAATTGGGAGGTGTACAGCCTTAATTGAGAGGTATTTAGCTGTATGCCTCTGGAGGTATACAGATATCCCTCTGGAAGTATACAGCCTTAATTGGGAGGTATATAGCTGTGTTTGGGAGGTCTACAGGTTTAACTGGTGAAGTATATGAGGAAACACATGATAGAGGTTTGTTCCTGTAGGGTATTTTTGTTTAAGACACCATCTTTCTTTAGACTGTCCCCTTTATTTATTTCCGTAAGAATCCTCCTATGTATATGGCAGTCCTTGGAGGACTGCAATATCCCACAATGCACAGCTCTGCAGGGAGCAGGGATCCGTTCTAGTGGTTGGTTGAACATCCAGATGGATGCCTGACATCTAGCCCACTCTGCCTCTGACACGATCGCCTGCTCCTATACACCACCATCTACGTGAGAGGTGGGGAGGCTGTGGGCTACCTGTGCATCATTTGGCAATTTGGCCTGGCCAGCCACGACTGCAGGGCTCCAAAGCCAATATACGTGCTTTTCGCATGTATAGAAACAAAGATTTTGTCAGCAGACTGTGACCGCAAGGCAGGAAAGGATTGCAAGGCCCCTCCAGTGTGCCCTAGGTCCATTAGACCCATCCTGGCCATCTTTCAGCATTGGGCCCTTAGTCTACAAATGTATAGTAAATAAAGTGAATTAAAATAACTAAAGAATGACTACCTCTAAAAACAAAACAAAATACTGCCAAGTTAGTGGAAGGCAAACTAGTAAACTGTTGATGTCATTCTTCAACAGAACACTGTCACATTAATAGTAAGTGTGATAAAAGATAAGCTGGAAGGAAAGAGTGCAGTGCAGAGAGTGCTAACCACAGAAACATACCTTAGGTATTATGTAGAAAGCTAGGAAAACATTGGCAAGAGCTAGTGTAAGATATAGAGGCGATTTTAGAAACAAGCTACCAGAAAACCTTTTGTTGGGAGGAGCTCCCTTTCCAGAAAATGAAAGTACAGAAGTATCTGGTTTCTATTCTTGATGCTGCAAGAAAGAACAGTACCCTTAGAAAGTAGCTAAACCTGATCCCTCCCACCAGGGAGGAATGGTGGGCATGGTGTGTGAGAGTGACCGGATGGAGAAGCTGACAAATATTGTGAGACCACAGAGGATGCTTTTAACAATAAATGTATGCTGTAGGAGGTATTTATTACCCTCAACCTTAATAATGGATTTTGTTTGATAAGGAACTGCTTTGAAATACAGACAATGACCAAGGAGATAGTAGAGGTGGAGGAAACGCTGATATGAATGTAACCCTCCCGCCCCCATAGTGGTGGGACTTACCTTGGAGTTATCTCCCTGGGCACTGTTGTTGCCCTCTGTCTGGCCATGTTCCATCCTGTGTTCTACCTCCTGAACCTGGCTAGTATCCAGTGACCTAAATGTAAATCCAATGTAACCTTGGTTCCTGCGCAAATGTGCGAATGAATGCCGTTGCGCTGTAGCTTTAAGAAGCTCAACCCTTGTGTGTAGCCTGTGCTGGATCCGAGTGAAATGGCGCTCGTGACTGGCTAGGCAGCACTCCCACAAACTCCACTCTGCAGTCACTTAGAAGTGCAGAGGGAGCCCTTTCAAATGCTGTAAATATCTATTCCTAAAACTAAACTGTTGTATTTAAATAATGAACTTAAAGTTTGGACTGTTTACTTTCTGCCCTGCAGTAGCCATGTTCATCACTTTGACCCTGCTTTCTAGCCATTTGAAACTCAAAGGGTCCATGTGGGGTCCTTCTGCTATGGCTGCTGGGAGAAACTGTGAACTGTATGCTTGGCACCCATTTCAGCCAATTGGAATGAGCCGGCAACCCGTGTTTGGGAATGGGCACAGGCCGTCAGGGGTTGACAGGGGCAGGGAAGGTTTGAGCATCTGAAGGACTGCTCTCCTTCTCTGGGGAGGGGGGACGCACAGCATCAGCGTCTCGTCACCCCCTGGCAGAAGCTGAGGTGCACGGCACCGGGTGAGAGCATGGGGGGAGCTGGGTGCGGATGCTTCGATGGGAGCGTGCACGGATGCGTGCAGGCTTTCCCTCAGCTTGCATCATTGCACACACTCGGTTCCACAGGGGAACCATTCAAGAAAAATCCAGGTGGGGCCTCCGCCTCTATGAAGCCCTCCCTGGGCTTCGATTAGCCACTGTCGCTAGGATCCCCCAACCAGATACTTGTTCCGTGGACTGGATTGGGGACCAGTTCCACGGCCCTGCCCTCCGAGGGAAAGCCAGGGGTGACCGGGGGATCTAGCAGTGACAGTAGGTGGAGGTTCAGGGGCCGTGACCAGGGCAGATACCTGGCAGTGAGCCTTCCCACCAAAAAAAAAAAAAAGAGGGACAGTTGAACTGGGGGCAGTTGCTAGAAGGAGGTTCCATGTTTGGCTCTGAGGAGAAAGTAGACAGACCTGTTTACCTCTCCACTGCCTAACAGCCCAAAGCGGGTTGTTTTTAGCTGCTGATACTGCAGATTGAATTCTTCAAGCTCCCAAGTTGGAAGGGAGTGTGGTTTCTGCCCAAAACTGCAATTTCTGACTGAACTGAATCAGCGCCTGTTTTGTATAAAGAAAAGCTGAATTGCCAAGCTGAACTGCTGCAAGTAGACATTTTGCCTCATAGACTACTGTTTAAAACTAGAGCCTGTGGCTACCGAGTTGTCTCCTGCCAAGCTGTGTTGCAGGAGACTGGAAGATAATTGTGCCAGCTTACTGCCAGAGACTACCACCTGCAAAGTGGGTAAGCTGTTTGGCCTATTTGAAACTGCGACAGAGACCAAATTATTTATGCAGAGCCCATATCCCGAGAGGTTCCCTAGACTGTTGCAGCAATTTGAACTTGAATTGCCACTGCCTGAAGACCAGATTGGGGAGTCAGCTACCACTGCAATATTCAGCATGGGTTGTGACCACCCATGGGAGAGAAGCCTAGACGTTGGGGTGAGTCGTGTTAGCCATGGTCCCTGTATACTGGTTCTGTACCAGAAGGACAGAGGACTGCAACCTGCAGCCAAGAGTCAGTGGATATAAACCCTGCTCCTGCCCAAATCAGCCTGACATTTTTGCCAGTTTGAGAAGCCACAGTATCATGAGTAAAAATCAGGGCCTGCCCCTGCAACCAAAGTTAAAGTTGTTTTGCCAAGTTTGTTTTGTTCTTCAGTTGCCAGCTAGCTGTTTAACTGTTGTGCAGGCCATCGAGCCTGGGAATTACAATTGTTTGTGGTTTAAAAGTTTTGCTCCTGAAGCTATCAAAAAGGTTAAAAGAAATAAACTAAAATTTGTTTAAGGGCCCCAACGCCAGACAACCAGCTGCAATGCACCAGGCCTGCAACTGCTAAGTTCTGGGTACCCAGTGACTTTAACTGGACTGACCAAGGGGACTAAATGTGCTATTTGTATGCTTTGCCAAACCAAAAGAGTGCCTTTAAATCTACTTCTGATTTACATTCCCTGCCCCTTTGTTTAAATCCCCAAATAAATAAGATTCGTTGTTTGAAGGTTAACACTGTCTATGAGCATATTATTAACAAATGCTAGTTTATTGTGTCTAGCTAAAAGGTGCATTGCTGTTGTTGAAAACCATTCCTTACAGGTGCACAGGGTGTGTTCCAGAAGTCAAGACCCTGTTGGTAAGTGTGGTCACTGTGAGCATATTATGTGTTTTTTTTCCAATTTTACTGAAGTTTCCATTGTACATACACAAATAACACATGTGTGACAGTGACACCAAAAAGGAAAAACGTCTACACATTATACACTACAAACACTACCTTACAAACTATAAACTACTCCCCCCCCCCCGGAGCAATAAACATGATACACCTGATCACAGTACATATGAAATATGTTTACAGCTGTATTAGGCTTTTCTCACACCATAGTTGGCAGTCTGTTAAGGAGGAGCCCATCCTAACCATTTGCAAGAACAACACCTGTGACTCCTTACACGGTTAAGAATGTGTTGACATATCACTCCCTATTAACCCAGTGTTTCACATGCCAAGATGTCTAGTGGTGTCAACCCTTTTCTGTTACTCAAAAATTCATAGTAGGGAAGCCAATGGGTCTTGAACTTATCTGTCTGTAGGTGAAGATATGCTGTCAGCTTCTCCAGATCTTTGATTTGCTGGCAACAGGCAAGCCATTGTGAAACCATTGGGGGTTGTTCAGATAGCCATTGCTTAGTAATAGCCTTCTGGGCTGCTGTGATGAGTATATTAAACAGATATTTTTTCCCAGGGCTGTGTATCCCTGGTGGGAACCCTCCTAATATGAGTACCTGGCATTGGTCGGGAATGTGTACCTTCATCATGTCACTGATGCTTTGACAGACCTCCTCCCAGTATCTTTTGATCTTTGGGCAGTCCCAGAAAATGTCTTCATGGGTGCCAATCTGACCACGCCCTCTCCAGCACTTATCTGACGGGAACCTCCCAAAGTATTTCGTTATGACTGGCGTCCAAAAACATCTGGTGAGAACCTGCCACTGAAACTCCTTCCACAAAGGTGACACAGTAGTTTTATAAGCCTGTTCCCAAATTTGGTCCCATTTCTTTGTATGTATTACTATTCCTGCCTCACCTTCCAATTTCTGTTGTATTACAACTGTGAGCATATTATTAGCTCTCACCAATAATTGTACTACTGAATACAAAGTAAGGTGTTTTATGTTAATCCATGTGTGGGACCACTGGTTGGGGCAGTGGGTAGGTACAGCATCCCAGAGGGTTGCACTAGCTTGTCAACAAACCCACTTAAAAGTTACTCTGGGTGGAGGTACCATGCAAATAGTTCTACTGTTGGTATTGAGCCCTTTTTGTCAGCCAAACCAGAACCCAGGCCCCTCAACCTGCATTGTAGGTAGCAGGCAGTGGTAGTAGCCCTTTGGGACACGGCGTCCAGGTTATATGAAGAGTGTTAAAGTTAGTCTAATTGATCTAATCAGGTGTAGAGAATTTTTTTTTTTGACATGGGCATATCAGAAATGGAAACAGATAAAAACACAATATAAGAAAGAAGAAAAAAGGGGGGGCAGACAAGTAAGGGAAAGGATAGGCAAAGGAAAATGATGGGCATTGTGCAATGCAGTGGTTGCGGGGAAGCGATGTTCAGGAGGACCTTCTGGGCACTGCGGTGTTGCCCTATGTGCAGGCACCTCTCTGAGTTGAGGGAGAAAGTTTGCAGGACTCCGAGCAGAGTTAGCGAGGATCCAGGTGACATCCCCCCCACACAGGGAACACCACGTCTGCCACCACTCCCTCAGAGAATGCCAGTAAGGAGGGATGGATGGACTACGGTGGGCTCAGGGAAGGTGAGGGAGGTGGGATGGAGGCACATTCCCAGCCAGTGCCACTTCAAAACTCATATGCCATCTTGGCAGAGTAGGATGATTGCACTGCATCTCCAGAAGTGGACACTAAGGGGGATGAGTGGGTCATCCGTGATGAAGTCCCAAGGGCAAAGGGAAGGAGAATGCACAGGAGGAGGAAGCAAATCCTGTTTGGATACTCCATTGTTAGAGGGATAAAGCTGAGAGTGGGCAGCAGCAGGGAGAGAGATGGAGGTGGTGTGCCTGCCTGGTGGTACAGTTCAGTGGGAGGGCAGGCAGATCATTGGGATTGCTAGGGTGGTGGCAAGGAGGGGGGAGCTGGACATCATTGTCCACATGGGGACAAATGACCTGGCAGGTGAGGGGACAGATGTAGGAAAAGTGCAGGAGGAATTTAGGGAACTGGGGCGGTGCCTTGGGCAAGTAGTGCACTCTGTTACCTTCTCAGAGGTACTACCTGTCCTTGGCAAGGGAAAGGGTTGAGACATCCGCACCATGGAATTCAACACATGGCTGAAGAAATGGTGTGGAGAGGAAGAGTATGGCTTCATTGGGGATTGGGATCTCACCTGGAGGGATGAAGGACTGTATTCACCAGACAGCCTACATCTATCGGGGGGGGGCACAGGTATCCTCACTGAAAGGTTAGAATGTTTCCTCTATGAGCATTTAAACTATCCAAGGAGGAGGCAAAATCAGTCAGGGGGTTAAGGGCAGTGCCCCCCCCCCCAACATAGCATATCTGAAATAAGAGAAAATCCAATTAGTACAAGGGCATTATTAAACCCAATAAATTAGATACAATTGTGGGGAGGACAGAAGATGGAACCCAAAACGTCACAGGGCCAAAAAAACAGAAAGGGAGGGTGGACACACAAGCTGGAAAGTTACGTGCACAAATGCCCGCAGTCTGGGGAATAAAATCCCAGACCTAATGGCATTAATGGGAGATGCAAACCTGGACATAGTAGCTATTACAGAAGCATGGTACACAGGGAACAATGACTGGGATATAGCCATACCAGGATACACACTTTTTAGGAAAGATAGGGAAGGGAGAAGGGGAAGGGGTAGCTATGTACCACCACTCCTCCTGCTTCTCCTTGTGCTCTTTCACCAATCTCAACCAGGCACTTAAACTGTTTTACTGTTTCAGACTTGCCTTTACTGTCTTGTTTAATGTACACCATCAACTTAGCACTGCCTGTATTTTCTCAAACTATTTTGCATTACCTGTATATCTCAAAGAGTTTGTAATGCCTTACCTGTATATATAGTATTGTTGCTGTATTACCTGTTAAACTTGTTTACCCTGTTTGTTGCTCTGTTTCTGCATGTGCTGTGTCCCATGCACCCCTATGTATGTATTAAGTTTTTTGTTTCAAACTGTTCTCTCCCGGGTCGTGCCTGAAAATAGGCATTGTCATGCCTAGTGCACCCACCCGGTTATCAAAAGCAAATAAATAAATAAATGTTTGTGAAGGAGGGGATTAAAGCAACAGAGGCTCAAGGGTCACAAGTCGGAGCAGAGGGACTGTGGGTCACCCTGGAGGTGGGAAAAAGGATAGTTATTTGCACTGGAGTGATTTACAGGCCTCCAGCACAGGGTAAGGAATCAGATGAAGCTCTTGTGGAAACCATCCATAAAATGGCAGCCAAAGGGGAAATGCTACTAATGGGTGACGTCAACCTGCCTAAGGTTGATTGGAGCACTCAGACTGCGAGTACAACAAGGGGCAGGGACTTCATGACTGCCCTGAATGGGGCAAACTTAAGACAGCTTGTAGCAGAACCAGCTTGTGAGGATACTATACTGGATTTGGTCTTGACCAACGGGGACAGGATCACAGATGTGGAAGTGGGCAGTCCCCTTGGTACCAGTGACCACTGGACAGTGTGGTCTAAGGTAACCACAGTGGAGGAGGCAAGCCATACAAAGATAAAGGTCCGAGATTTCAGGAAGGCTAACTTTAAGGAGATGGGTAGAAATCTCAAAAGAGCCCTAGCAGCGGAAGGTACAGGGGCAGATGTGGAAAAACAGTGGTCTAGACTCAAGCGAGTCATAACAAAAGTAACAGGTCACTGTATCAAAATGCATAGCAAGAGTAAAAGAAAGAAAAGTCCATTATGGTGCTTGAAGGTAGTGGCTGAGAAAATAAGGGAAAAGAAAAGAGCCTTCAGAAGATACAAGGAAACACAAAAGGATGAGGACAGAGAACAACATCTGGAGAAGCAGAGGGAATCTGGGAAAATAATTAGAAGGGCTAAAGCACAGTCAGAGGAAGATATAGCTCAGGCTGTTAACAAAAGGCGAAAAGACCTTCTTCAGATACATTAGCGAGAGGAAAAAGACCAGAAATGGGATCATTAGGCTGAAGAAGGAAGGAGGAGAAAGGGTGGAGGATGACCTAGAAAAAGCTGAGATACTGAACAAGTACTTTTGCTCAGTATTCACCAGGGAAGGGGATGGTGAGGGACCGAGACTCAGTAAGAGAGGTATTCAGGGGAGGGAGGTAGACACTATATTTAAATCTATCAGCAGACTAGTGGAGATAGTTTATTTTATTTTTTATTTTTTCAGCACTTCTGTATTGGGACTCTGCTTCCTAGCATGTTACTTTAATTCATTTTACTTATCTACTTAATTGCAGAGTACAGCTTAAAGTCCCAAATTAATTGCAGACAATCCTGTTGTGCTAATGTAATTCTTGCAAGCTTAAACAGAAGAGGATCTTGCATTTACAAGCTTTAACAGAAGAGAAACTTTTGTATTTAGCCCATGTCAGTTACTCTGACCTGAAATCCCGATACATCCCAGCCCCCAGTGAAACTCCCTCCTCCTTACCTATATACACCTCTCTCTCTCTCTCTCTCTCTCTCCTTCCTCCACAGCAGACCCCCCCCCCCAGGAACAAAGGAGGTCGTGAGGGCTACAGCAAGCTCTTCCCCACAGAACTGGAGCATCAAAATCTGCCCAGGTACTTAGCCTCACACAGGGAACAGCTAGCCTGATCGTGACCGTTCCTGCAAGCGCAGGCTTTTCGGATTGCCCCGCCGCCCTCACCACCACCCTTGGTCGGCATTCCCATATATAGGTACTTTTCTGATCACATGATCACGAAATAACCTATCAGCCAGCTTTCCCACTTGCAGCTTATGTTTTCCCACCACTAGAGGTCCCTTTACATTTCATGCTCCTGACCTGACTTCAGATTGCTATGACAAAGCTCTCTAGCCCAACCATGCTCCTACATACCCTCATTACTCTCCTTCTTCTGCTCCCTCTAACATCCCACCCTCCCACTCCAAAAGCTGCAAAGTGGAGCACAACTGTCACACCCTATCCTCATGCAGCCTGGCACTCCCAACCTTGCCCCCCACGCTACACATGAGCAACCAGCCTTTACAAGCACAGGCAAATTACCAGTCGACAGCACCCCCCACTACACCACATACATAAACAGGAACTTCAACATCTTCTCTCTCCCCCTTAGATACCATCTCCCACGGCAAGTGACCCTCTGGAGCCCCTCCTTTTCTTGCCAACCTCCTACCACATCCACACCACAGCGCATCTCCCCCCTTCCCCACTTACTCCTCCTATCAGCCCCCCATACCCTGAAACTTCCAATACCTACCATGGGGTACCCGCAGCGATTATGCCAAAGACTAATTAGTCGAGTGAGTAGCAATCGCCTCAGGTCACTCATACTTCTTCTGCTCCTGACGGGCAATGTCCACCCCACCCAGGCCCACAGAATGCTCCACTGTCCCACCCATCACCAGTCAATGGGCTGCGCATTGCCTCACTCAACATCTGCAGCTTTCAAAAAAAATGGGACTCCTTTCAGGGGTAGGTACTCCAGCATCACCCTGATATCATTGCACTGAGTGAAACCTGGCTCTCCCCCTCTGTCACCGACTCGGCAGTAAACCTCTCTGGCTATCTCCTCTTTCATTCCAACCGGGTGGGTAAGTGAGGGGGAGGCTGCGCTCTCTACCTCAAGGACTTGCTCTCAGGCTACCTACTTCCTCTGCCCCAACTAACCTTCCAAGCCATCCTGTCCTATCTCTCTACTCTTTCCCCACAGCATGAAAAAATACTCATGGGGGACTTCAACATAAATTGGCTGGCCAAGACAGCCGGCCCGTTCATTAACGAGGCTGCTGCCCTCGATCTCGCGCAGGTCGTCACAACCCTCACCCAGGTTAACACCCGCACGGGGACATCCTCTCCTCTCTACTAGACCTAGTATTCACAAACTGCCCCCACAAAATAACCAGCACCCTAGTCCTTCCTGATGCTCTAAGTGACCACTCACCAGTACTCTGTAACTGGTCTTGTACTCCCCTCAAAACCCCACCTAAAATTACTTCACAATGTAAACTTGGGCCTGGTAAACTAGCTCAACTCAAGGCCCACCTCAGAGACTGGGATTGGACACCCCTAGCAAACACCCTTGACCCAGATCATGCTCTTGATCTATTTACCACCACATTCAATGCTGCCTGTGACAAGTTCGCCCCCTCACCAAAACTATGTCCAAAGGCAACCATGCCCCTTGGTTCTCGGATCACCTCCTAAGACTGCTACGACAGCGTGATGCCCTATGGCACCTAGCTAATGAGACCCAATTGCCTCTGGACAGGCAACGGTATAGGGAAGCCTGAAACAAGTGCACTTGGGCCATACGCACTGCCAAAGCAGACTATTACAAAGCCACCTTAACCTCCACCTGGGGCACTGGGCGCAAATTTTGGAATAATATTAAGGAGCTCTGTGGCAAAGCCCCAAGTCTGCCACCAGACCAAATGCTAATAGACGGAAACCTCTCTACCGACCCCCTCAGTATAGCCTCGGCCCTAAACTCTGCCTTCATGATCTCAACCATGTCCTCCCCACCAACTTCTTTGATCCCCTGCCTGCCCGAATCTACCCCCATCCTCCCCTTGCTCCTCCCTTCTATCTACATGTCCTTACCCCGGAGGCAGCCAAGCTCTACCTAACCAATACCATTAGCCACTATCACTATAGTCACGATTCCCTGGACCTGAGACTTCTCCACCTCACCCTCCTGGAAGTCCTAGCTCCACTCACCCAAATTCTCAACTGCTCCCTCTGTCAAGGGAAATTCCCCTCCCGCTGGAAATCGGCCTCCATCACACCCATCTATAAAAGTGGGGACCATACATCCACTAACAACTACCGCCCCATCTCCATTCTACCCCCCCATCTAAAGCACTAGAACGCATAGTCGCCGATCAACTTACTGATCACCTTACTAAATATAACCTTCTATGCAACCAGCAACACGGCTTCCGAAAGGGTCATAGTACCACCACCGGCTTCTTTGAATTTACCTCCTATGTCCACTCAGCCTTGGACCATGGCCACCTCACAGGCGCCATCTTCGTGGACCTATCTAAGGCATTTGATACCGTCAACCATGCCCTCTTACTGAACACTCTGGCCTACACTGGTTTTTCCAATGATGCCATGAACTGGTTCACCGGCTATCTCTCTGATAGAACACAGCTGGTCAAGGTTGGCACAGTCCTCTCCCCTAGCCTCCCAGTCCGCTCTGGTGTCCTACAGGGCTCCATACTTGGCCCCTTGCTATTCAGTCTATACCTTAACTCCCTCCCATCGGCCTGCCCCGGCAGCCTGCTCCTATACGTGGACGATGCCATCCTGTTCACCTCTGACCCAGCCCCCTTAAACTCCACCTAACTCTCCAATACTCTTTCCGTGAAATCAAACAATGGCTCACCACCCAGTGTCTAATAATTAACTACAATAAGACAAAAGTCATGATCTTCTCCCATCCCCAGAACCTACTCAAGAGCCTCTGCCCCCAATTTCTCACTGCTAATCGAACCCTCCTAGAACAAGTAAGCACCTTTAAATATCTAGGGATCACACTAGACCCTGCCCTCAACTTTAATCAACATATCCTGCACCTATCAACTGCCCTTAGCTCCAGACTAGGCGTACTTTATCGGTACAAACACTGCCTCACCCCTGAAGCATTACAACTTACCATAAACTCCTCTATCCTCTCTCTGCTAGACTACGGCATTCTTGTCTACAGTGCCGCACCCTCCACAGCCCTCAATAGACTCTGGCTTGTGCTTAACAAAGCCTGCCGTCGTCTCATCCTTGGATGTGATCTCTTCACACACACCTGCTCCCTCTACAGTACCACAAACTGGCTAAACTTAGACAACAGAATCAGGTATCACACCTGCCTAATGACCAAAAAGATAATCCTAGGCCTCTCCCTCCCTGCCCTTGGCAAAATTATCCTCCCAACATCTCCTGGCAGAACCACCCATAGCTCGTACAAACTGTTGCTATGGGTACCCCATTGCTGGACTTCCCAATTCCAGCGAACCTTCAGTTGCAAAGCCCCTTCCTGGACAAACTTGCTCCCTAGCCTAATAACTGATGAAGCTAGGCTTGGCCCTTTCAAAGCCAGGCTAAGGAATCACCTACAGGCCTCTAACCTAAGTGACTGCAACTGACCCCCCCAATGACCTAGAACATCTTTAAGAGTCCTCCATAGCTAATTTCTTCTACAAGCTAATTATTTGACAAACAGCCTCCTTCAGAACCTCTCTGCTACCTTATGGCTGTGTGAATCACTGTAAATCATGTTATCTTGGAAAGGTAGTCATTCACTGAACAAATGTGTAACCATGTTAAGTAATGTAAGATAATGTAATGCACAGCAATCTGTGAAAAATATTGTCCCTGTTATCTTCTATGTATGACGTGGAACCTTTGTAAATGAGTCTTTGACTCAAAGGTCTTTCTGAAAATATCAATAAATAAATAAAATAAGACACTAGCCCATTCACGGTGGAAAAAGTCCTTGGAAGAACTCGGGGAAAATAAAGTAGATAAGGCAATGGACCAGATGGGATCCACCCAGAGTACTAAAGGAACTCAGGGAAGTGCTGGTGGAACAATGGCTGCCCTTTTCAATGCATCACTAGAGATGGGGGAGGTACCTGAGGACTGGAGGAGGGCAGATGTGGTCCCTCTCCACAATAGTGGAAGCCAAGAGGAGGCAGGCAATTACAGGCCTGTAAGCCTGATCTGAGTAGTGGGGAAACTAATGGAGTTCTTACTTAAGGAGAGGATGTAAAGTTTCTGGAGGACAGTGGGGCACAGGGCCCAAGGCAGCATGGATTCTCAGCAGGAAGGTCCTGTCAGACAAATCTTATAGATTTCTTTGACTGGGTAACCAGGGTGGTAGATCTGGGAGGGGCGGTAGATGTAGCCTACCTGTATTTCAGCAAGGCCTTCGACACTGTCCCGCACAGGAGATTGCTAAACAAATTGGGGAGCCTAGAAGTGGATGCTACGGTAGTAAAGTGGGTTGGGAACTGCCTAAGGGACAGGACTCGGGGGTGCTGGTAAATGGCATG
Organism: Neoceratodus forsteri; assembly: GCA_016271365.2. Taxonomy (NCBI): domain Eukaryota; kingdom Metazoa; phylum Chordata; order Ceratodontiformes; family Ceratodontidae; genus Neoceratodus; species Neoceratodus forsteri. The sequence continues at coordinate 268,088,576 of CM028133.1, read as the reverse complement.
AAATCTGAGGAGAGGGAGGTGACCAGCGGGGTGCCACAGGGGTCAGTGGTGGGGCCAGTTCTATTCAATGTCTTCATTAGAGACATTGCAGAGCATCTGAAGAGAAAGGTGTGCCTCTTCACAGATGGCACCAAGATCTGCAACAGAGTGGACACACTGGAGGGGGTGGAAAAAATGATAAAGGACCTAAGCCTATTAGAGGAGTGGTCGGGTGTCTGGCAGTTGAGTTTCAATGCTAAAAAGTACAAGATCATGCACCTGGGTCACAGGAATCCAAGGGAGGAGTACAGGATGGGTGGGGAAATTCTGGCCACCAAAAGTTAGGAGAGAGACCTGGGAGTTGTAATATCTGATGACTTGAAGGTGACCAAACAGTGTGAAAAGGCGGTGGGGAGAGCAAACAGAATGTTGAGGTACATAGGGAGGGGCATAACAAGCAGGAGGAAAAAGGTAGTGATGCCACTGTTCAGATCACTGGTGAGGCCTCAACTGGAGCACTATGTCCATTTCAGAGACCACGTCTCTGGAAGGACATTGACAGAATAGAGGCAGTCCAGAAAAGGTTAATGAAGATGGTACATGGACTGCACCACAAGCCCTACGAGGAAAGACTTAAGGACCTTAATATCTATTCACTGGAGGAAAAAATGGAGAGGGGAGATATGTTAAAGATTTTCAAGTACCTTAGGGGAATAAAGAGGGTACAGGTGGAAAGCATATTTCAGAGAAAACTCTGAACAAAAACAATGGGGCATGATATGCGGCTGAAGGGTGGAAGGGTCAGGGGTAATGTTAGGAAGTACTTTTTCACTGAAAGGGTGGTGGAGCTGTGGAACAGCCTTCCAGCAGAAGTAGTGGGTGCAAAAACAATATGGGGGTTCAATAGTGCATGGGATAGACATATGGGTACTCTGGAGATGTGCAGATCAGGAGTGCTGCAGATCAAATAGGATCTGGGGCTGCAGCAGTAAGTAGAACAATGAGCAGACTAGGTGGGCCATATGGCCCTTATCTGCTGACAGATTCTATGTTTCTATGTTGTGTATAACTGAAATGAAAATATGGTATCTTTCCATGTAAAATAGTTAATAATTCATGGGTGTGTGTGTGTGTAACCAAACGTTTTCACACACACAAGGTGTGGGATGCAACATAAACCCCAAGAGCGAAGTTCGAGGCAGTTATAATAGCATCCCACACTAAGGGTGTGTGTAAAATTCTGATTTACACACATCGATATTTTGTTTTTATAATTACTTATGAGCATTTTTAATAACTGTGGTGTTCTCCCCACACCTCTCCTCTCGCAGCTCACTCTGTCTGGCCACTGGCCTCATATTCTCTCACTCCTCATACATCCGCTCCTGCCCCTGGCACAAATGGATGCTAAAATCTATTTTAAAAGGAATATTTTAAAATAACACAACTCGCTGACACCAGCTTCTTGACATACAGAGGTGATGCTGGTAACCTGCCATCCTCTTGTTAAATCTTGCTACCATATGTCAAAAAAAAAAAGATTCACTCCACCAATTAGCCGGCAATGTCCCCAACAGCATGCGCTTGATTGACAGGGAACAATTTCAATCACCCAGTTGTAATGCATAATTACAACCGGGCGATTGTAACATTTTTTTAGCAACCCAGAATCCAAGCATTAAAAAAAAATTAAAAAAATGCTCACCAGTAATTATAAACATGTATGTGCTGAGTCATGTCAGCCATAGAGATCTGATGTGAAGAAGGATCTGTATGATGCCAGTTAAAAAAAATTTGTAATAGAAAAGGTCCAAGCCAATGGAGTAGGTAAGTAAATTAGTAGTGTTACTCAAGATCATACAGCTGCATTATTACACCACAGAGATTCATATAGGCAGGTACATTTACAAACTGTTGTTATTCATGATCACACCGTTACACTAATGGGCCCCAAAATGGCATAACATGACAGTTGCTCCATATGTTATAAAGGACTCTTGTCTCCATGTCTGTTAAAAATCCTTTTTATCTATAAACTGAGAACTCGGCTCCACAGACCAGTTCCAAGTTGTTAAGAAAGAATTGTGACCCACTGTGTCGTTAGATAAAGGGTGAAACTCACTGATAACATGTCAGTGGGCGGGGGAGAGTCACAGTTTCCAAGGATCAAGCCACAAGATGCATTACTACTGGGTAGTAGGTTGTTTTTCTAATGGGTCTGAGTTAGCAAAATAGTGTAAATATTTATAGGTACATTGAACAAATGTTAATTTTACCATTCAGTGCAAAAACATTTTTTCACTGTTAAGCTCAAAACTTTTACATAACTGTAGATCAGACCTCAGTCTATCAACACTAAAATAGGCACTGGCCTTGAAACTGTTTGTGGGGGTAGGGGTTTGGGTGTGTGTGTGGGGGGCATAGAAATTGACTGCAGAAAAAGACTTCGGCCCACCCAGTCTGCCCTAAGTTGCTACCTGTTGCCCTTTCGGACTACTGCCTGACAAGCAGTGGCCAGAATGTGTTGCACATGCCTTAATTTGATAAAACATTTAAAATTAGTGGACACCATAGTTTTAATGTTAAATAAGATTTTTATAAAGTTTAATTTTTTTGTTAGTGTGTGATAGTTTGCTAGTTTATGAAATGTTTTTTTGTTGCAAAGACAGATCGGTTATAGAAACATAGATAATGATGACAGAAAAAGACCCATGGTCCATTCAATCTGCCTGAGTTCCCTATTTAGCCCTGGGAACTACTGCCACTCCAGGGTCGTAGCCCTCCCCAACCTCACCACCATTTTCATCCCAGTTTCTGCTGCCCCAAGCAAGCACTATACCCTTTATTCAGTCCCTACCATGCTAGAAGCCACCAATGGTTTCTGCACTTACCACTGTGGCTAGTAAACTGATCCATGGCTCCACCATCCTTTCTGTAAAATAATCCTTCCCCATGTGCCTCCTGAACCTACTTCCTGTTAGTTTTCACTCATGCCCATGCGACCGCAAGCTTATTATTCAAGCTAAATAGTTCCCCGCAGTTCATTTTGTTCTAAGACCATTTCCAAAATCAGAAGCTCTATTTCTAGCTTCTGGGACATTACAAATGAATTGCCGATAAATATCCTATTATTTATTTAATATTTCAATATTGCTATTTGCAAAAAGATAATTTATCATAGGGCCGGGAGGAAGACTAAGACCTGCCAGGGCTTCCCCAAGCCATTTCTTTCTGGCTTTTTCATAGACAGGGCAAAATAATATGACATGTTTCAGATCATCTTCGACCCTGTTGCCAGTCACAGAAGGGATCCATTACTCCTTCACTCTTTTGTCTAAAATGTGTATATTTAGCTGTATAAAGTTCTAGGCAAAATCTCGTAACTAGTCGCCTGTTTTGAGGATTTGGAATTTTTAGCAAATATGGTTCTATCTGGTGAGCTGATTTAATTTCTTTATACCATCTGTAATGTTTTAGATCCTGAATTCTCCTTAAGTCTTCTGCCATTGCCAAGTCCCTAGTCCTTAGTTTTACCATCATAGAAATCTCTTCTTTTGGTCTTAAATAAATTTTATGCAATAGATAAACCAGGCCCATAGGATAAAGTTATTTTTGAATCAAGGCAATATTTAGAGAAATAAAGCCAAGACTTGCATAAGTAATTGCTTCTTCCATGCACCATCTAGGCATTCTCGTTTCCGGAAGTTGAGAGAGTCTTAGCATAAACAGTATTAATTTTTCCAATACCATAGTTTCCAATGAGAATTGTCCCAACTCCATCCTTAATACTTCTGCGGGTACTGATTGTGGCACCATCAGAAGGTTTTCAGGAGTTACTGATGATAACTCTAAGGTCCCATTCCTCGGCTGTAGTGCTACGTCTCACCCCACCCATCCAGTACTCTGACCTGGGATTGTAGATCCCTTGTACCTCTTGGCATTGAATTTCAACTGTGAAATCTTCGACCACTCCAGTCCCTATGCATTTCCCTGATTCCCTTGTTATTATCTACCCTCCCCACAGAGCTTAGTGTCATCTGCAGAGACACAACCTGCCCTGGATTCCTTCACTAATGTCACTGATGACCATATTGAAAAGAACCAGACCCAGGACAGATCCCTGTGGTACCCCACTCATGATATCTCTCTCTCTCTCTTCTGATTTGACCCCATTAACTACAACCCTCTGCTGCTTCCACTTTAGCCAACCTACCCAGTTTCCTATGACCTTAGCTGTACCCAGATCCTCCATCTTCATCAACAAGCATCTGTGAGGCACTGAGTTGAAAGTCTTTCTGAAGTCAAAGTAGAACAAATCCACAGCATGACCACTATCCAGTTTCCTCATCACCCTATCAAAAAAACTATCAGGTTAGTCTGACCAGACCTCCCTGTCATGAATCTGTGCTGTTTACTATGGTTTACCCATGCCGCAGTGACAGTCAGCATGGAGACGTCCCCGACAGCGACAGCTGCAGTGCTGACTGTTGGTGTTGCAGTGTCGGGGATGCCTTCGTGCATCCACGGGGGACTGTGCCTCCCAACCCCCCCGGTCTCTAGGATTCTAACTCTGAGTCAGAGTTGGACGGGGGGGGTGCAAACACCCAGCGAGGCAGTCCCGATTGCCAAACAGACCACCACAGCGATGGGCGGATAGTCCATGGGGTCCTCTTTGACCAGTAACTCCATCAACTTCCCTACAATAGAGATAAGGCTGACAGGTCTGTAGTTCCCTGCATGTTCCTTGTCTCCCCCCCCCACTTATGGAGCAGAATCATGTCCGCTACTCTCCAGTCCTTTGGAACCACTCCAGTCTCCAGTGAGCTGATGAATAGACCTACCAGGGATTTGGCCAGTTCCACTGCCAGTTCCCTAAGTAACCTTGGATGCAACCCATCTTGTCCCAGAGCCTTATCTATCTTTAGGGCTACCAGCCCTTTCTGGACCCTTTCACTTGTAAATGTTAGCTGCCTCATCTCCTTGACTCCCTCAGTGTCTGCCTTGATGCCACTCTCTGGTAAAGGCACACCGTCCTCCCTAGTGAAAACCGAGCAAAAGTAATCACTGAGGATGGCGGTCTTTTGTCCATCCTCCTCTATCACTCTACCCCCCTCAGCTAGCCTTATCATTCCCCCTCATTTCATTCTTTTCTCTCTAATATATGGGAAGAACTGTTTTTCTTCACTCATGTCCTCTCAGCAACATGCATCTCTTTGTCTGCTTTTGCTTCCCTAACCACCTTCTTTGCATCCCTATTTTTCAATAAATATTCTTCCCATTCTTCCTTTCCCTGCTTTTCTTTATACACATAGAAGGACTTTTTCTTGGCCCTCACTGCTTCCCTGACCCATACCGAGAACTGTAATGGTCTCTTGAACCTGTGCTTTTTAGTTACCACTCTCACGCAGAACTTAGATGCTTCAAGAATGGCCCACCTACTTGCCACCCATCTTTATTCTACACACCTATCTTGCCCACCCCTACTAACTTTTCCCTGACCAGTTCCCTCAGCCTATTGAAGTCTGCCCTTCTAGAATGAAGGTCTTCAGCTCTCAATAGGGTTTTTTGGACCCAAGGGCCAGTTCAAACCAAATGGAGTTATGGTTGTTCGCCAGTGGCTCCCCTGTTCTCACAGCTCCTACCGCCTCCAGATTGGTGAGCACCACATCTAGAATTGCAGTCTGCCTGGTGGGTTCCTTAACTAGCTGTATCAGTAGACAGTCCTGGAAGGCATCCAGCAAGATCTGACTTCAGCTGCTCTTGGCAACTGGAACATCCAAATCGATGTCCGGTAGGTTCAGATTACCCAGCACCACTACTTCCCCCTTTGCCACTCCTCTTTCAAGTTCTTTCCTGAGCTCTCTGGACCTCTCTTCCCTTTGCCCAGGAGGTCAATAGATCACCCCAAGTGCAGTTTATTGCCTGAAGCTACTGTGAGTTGCACGCACAGTGACTCTGTCTCCCCCTTACTATCCCTGATGCACCCATCTTCCGCCACCTAGATGCTATCCTTGACAAAAAAGGCTACACTTCCCCCTCTACCTGTTCTTCTATCCCTCCTGAACAATGAGCTCCAGCTCACCAAATTCCTTTCTCCTTGAAAACAAGCGCTGGTGACCCCGGTGCATAAGGGAGGTGATAGGTCACCGACCACAAACTACAGGCCCATCTCTATCCTCTCCCCCTCTCTAAAACACTGGAAAGGATTGTGGCAGACCAATTTACTGAGTATATTCACAAATACCAGCTGCAATGTCCCTGCAGCATGGCTTTAAGAAACTCCACAGCACGGACACTGCACTGGTGGATTTCACTGAGCATGTCTATGAGACATTGGATGAGGGAAAACTGGTTAGATCCATCTTCACTGACCTAACAAAGGCATTCAACACAGTTTGCCACCCACTCCCCTTGTCTCAACTGCATGCCCTTGGTGTTTCCCCAAATGCCGCTTTATGGTTACAGAACTACCTAACCTCCCGGTCTCAAAGGGTCAAGATAGGTCACTCCATATCTGCATCCAGGGAAGTCTCATTAGGGGTGCCTCAAGGGTCCATTCTGGGTCCACTGCTCTTCAGCATGTTTCTGAATGATCTACCCGATGCCTGAACTAGCAAAATCATTCTATACGCTGATGATGCTGTTCTACTTAGCTGTCACTCTCACATAGAGCACCTACAGGCCAAGCTACAATCATCCTTCCAGCAAATGGAGACCTGGTTCTACTCCCAAAGGGTGCTGCTAAACTACAAAGAAAACAAGATGATGCTCCTCTCTAGCCCCCAACTAAAAAGGAGATGCCCAGAACTAACAATCACAAATCACCTGACTGCCCCACTGGAACAGGTTCACTCCTTCAAGTACCTGGCTGTCATTGTGGATGATACCCTCTCATATGTTCAGCACATTGACGTGGTGGTGAAAGCTGTGAACACTAAATTAGGGATCCTGTTTAGGCACAAGAAAAGCCTAACTGCTGAAGCCCTCCAGTTCTCAGTTTCCAGCTCTGTCCTCTCCCTGGTCGACTGTGGGCTGGTGGTTTACAGCACTGCCATTGATATGGCCCTCAAAAGGGTTGCCACTGCCCTTAACAAGGCTTGCAGACTATTGCTAAATGCTGACCACTTCATGTACACTTGTACCCTGTATGGTCTGGCCCACATACTACCGCTTCAATCCAGAATCAGGTACCAAACTTGCCTGCTAGGGAGAAAGGCCATGCTCTCCCTAACCCCTACCTGCATTGCAGACCTGGTAAAGGAAGCAAGCTCCAAATACAACACACGAAGAACAGTGACAACACAGCTTGATGTCCCATTTCGTAGAACTTTCCTAGGACAAAGATCCTTCATGTACCGAGCTCCACTATGGCTAAATGAGATCCCTGCTGCAGCTCTTAATACAACAAATGTTCAGTCCTTTAAAAGAGAACTGAAGCAATACCTGCTGAACTCAAACACCTGCAACTGCCTTACCTGAATCCATATCCTCAACCCGGATAATCCCCTCATCTGTCTGAGCTTTCCTCCTGTTTTACCTACCCTGGACCCCACCTGCCATCCCTTGCCCCCCCTCTAGCTCCCTCCAACTCCCTCCTCTCCATACTCCCCCAACAACTCCCCTTTCCATCCACTCTCCCCCCTAAATATTCTCCTTCTCTCAATCCCTTTCTCTCTTTCTCTCTCTCTCTTTCTTCCTCTCTTTCTCTCTCTCTCTCTTTCCTCCTCTCTTTCTCTCTCTCTCTCATCTACCCCTCATCCGCACTCTCCCCCCCTTTCTTTCTCCTACCCTTTCCGATCCTCTACCAAGATAGGCCCCCCTGGGGCAACTATGCCACACGTTGCTAACTGGGAAACCTCATTTGCACTCTCCCCCCTTTCTTTCTCCTACCCTTTCTGATACTCTACCTTGACAGGCCCCCCTGGTGCAGCTATGCCGCACGTCGCTAATTGGGAATCTCCTCCCGCTGTTTAATTTCAGTTGTATAGGTTACTCAAATGTATTATTTATCTATTTTCTGTATTACATAGCAATCTTATGTTTTGTGTTAACTGTCAAGTTTTTATGTCTCTGCTGTTTTACATCCTGACATGGAACTTTTGTAAAATAGTGTATACTCAAAGGTTGTTTCCGAATATACAAATAAATAAATAAAAATGAGCACCTAGGGACTGTCAGTTCCCAGTTGTTATTTTCTGAATCCCATGTTTCTGTGATGGCCACAAAGTCCACCTCAGTGTCCACCATCTGCTCCTAGAGCACGCTGATTTTGCTACCTAGGCTCCTGGTGTTAAGGATACCCCCTTCCATCTGACTCCCAACCCTATTTCGCTACTACTTTTGTGCTTTTCTTGCTCTTTCTTCCCAATGTTTTTCCTGATGATTGCACACTTTGAGTTCTCCCTCTGTAATGTGTCCTCACCTAGTTCAGTTTGGGCTATAGCTCTCTTTCTACTCACTGTACTGCCACAAGCCCTAAGATGTGGGGAGTACTAGCTAGGATTCCCTTCCTTTCACCTGCCACCATGGTTCCGCTGGACCCAGTCTCCCCCACAGTCAGTTTAAATGTCTGATATAGATGTCAAACTTCTGCCCCAGTGCACAGTGCACAGGCCCCTACTTTCATCAGGTGAAGTCCATCACCCTTGAAGAGTCTCCTGTCCCAGAAGTCACCCCAATGCCCCACAAAGTAGTACCCCTTGTCCTGACACCATTCCTTAAGCCACCTGTTAAACTCCTCGATTAACTCACTCCTTACCCTATCCTGCTTCCCCTCCCTGCCCCACACAGAAAGGACTTTGGAAAAGGCCAGGGAGGCTGAGTGTGCTGCTAATCTGTCCCCAAGTCAGTGGAGATGGTGAAGCAGAACTTCCATAGAGTGGTTTGCCAAATCATTGGTACCCAGGTGCACCAGCACCCCAGCTCTTCTAATTCCCACTCTGCTATTCTTCCTATCCTGTCTAAATCCTGGATGGCCAATGCACCAGGAAAGCACCGGACCATCCCCCTCCCATCCAACCCCATCTCTACTACCCTCTCTACCTCCCCTCAGTCATGGAGTCCCCAATTACTAAGACACTACTGGTAGACTTTCTCCCCATGGGTCCCATCATGTTGTCCTTCCCTTTCTATCACCTGACGTGAAATACCTCCAGTAGAGTCAGGTGCTCGAGCCTCCTCCAGAGGTGCAAATCAGTTCACCATCTGGATGGTGCTGGGCTGGACAACCTCCTTCTGGCTAGCCTTGCTCCCCCCCACCCCCACTGCTCTCCACTCTCCACCCCCAGATCAATGGATCTCTGAGGTAATGGAGATGTGGGGGGTGGGCTCTGGTTGAGCTGGTGATACAGCTAAAATATTTCTACCCTTGCTACCACCAGCTGAGTCTGAGGCTCTGCCAAGGTCCTGCAGATGGGGCAGCATCCCCTTCTCTAGAGCATATACAAGAGAGAAGGGCCCAACAGCCTCCATAACTGACTGCCTCCCTTCTGAACCCCATCCCAACAGAGACCTATGAATGAGGCTAAAGTACAAACAGATGATTAAGGGGATAATGATGGGCATGAGTGTGATATGGAAAATATTTTCACTCCTTTAGAATGACCTCTGGATAGTCACGAGTGGCGAAGCCACGAGTGAGTATCCAGAGGTCACTGTGCAGGAGTGAAAATATTTTCCGTATTACATGGGTGCGCATCATGTATCTGTTTTATACAATAGGGGCATGATAACTGGAGATAACTCCAGTTATCATACTCTTGTGATGTCAGCAGAGTGTGATATCTCATGGTGGTGGTTTTATGCTGAAATAAAGAATGGCGTATCATCTCACCCCTATGTAAGCAATAATACCCAACAGGGTGGGCGGTATTGTGCTATACCGGACCGCCCAGGGCGTAATGAGGCCCGACGCTGCAGGCGGAGGGCCTTATAGCCCCTGGAAGGTCCAGTGTAGTGCAATACCGCCTACCCTGGAGGGTATTATTGCACTTAAAAAATGGGCACTGTAAAAAATAATACGTTTTTGAAAAGTTCATGGAGAAAGGAGTTTAAATTAAGTTTTGTAATAAAATAGTTCCTCCACCTACATTAAGAGATGACACCTTAGACGTGGTTGCCATGGTTACCACACACACACACACACACACACACACACACACACTCACTTTTAAAACATTTTCTTTTCATTATTTCAGTAGTATTTATTTTATGCATTAAAGGCTTTGGTTTTATTTTCTGGAATTGTGGTTATGGATTTGAGTTGAATCGGTTGCGGGCAGACGGTGGAGCTATGGAGCTTGGAGGAACTTGATGGAGCTTGGAGGACAAGAGTAGAGTTACTAAAAAAGGTACATGAAATATAATGTTGTAAAAGTTAACAGTTGCAGGGCCAGAGAGCTTCGAAGAGAGCGGCGTACACATGAATTCAAAGTATTAAATCTCAAGCAATGGAGTGGTGGTAGCAGATGGGGGAGAGCGCGTTAGCTGCGATACTGATTCTGCATGTCAGAGGACCAGTATTTTCTTCATTTTCCATACCGCAGATGGGCATCCATCTGCAGTACACAAAATGAAGATAGTACCGCTGTTCTCATGTAGAGCCGACAGTTGTCTGCTTAGTCAGCTGGCTGCGGAACAAACTAAGGAAATGGGCATGAAGATAAGTTAAACGTTTGGGGTCTCACTTCTACTGTGACCCATTTTGCGATGTGACCTGCCAGCTTGGGGACTGAAATTGAGCCGCTGGCTTTCAGGGTGGGAGAGCGACAAGTATACGGGTGTATACTGATGGCTGTGGAACTTTTTCTAGCAAGTGCAGGCGATCGCTATAAATGTTGGCTTCTGACTTCAGTTTTTCTGCATTTTTAATTTGTTTACGATGTCTCATATCATGGTACTGGCTACTGGATTCAGGGGCGGAAAAAGGCCACAAACTAGCCCACTAAGCAGCAAGAAAAAAAATGTCTGCTTTCAAAGACGGACGTTCTATTTGAATACTGATCTGTGTCATTAGACTTATGGCTAGCTGGCACTTTTAATGCCTGGGCTCTGTTGCCTGATAGACGCCCATCTTGCCAGGGCTATCAGCCAATCAGAGCCCAAGAATTTCTTTGCCCATTTTCTAATGTATAATAACTTGTAATGCTCACTTGGATAGGGTATAGCTGCAAGGCTCAGCTATAGCACAAAAAACAGGAACAACAAGCATTTGTCAATGCCGAATGTTTGCTTGCTGGCATTGGCAGTGGTAGTGTAGAAGTTACAGAGCTGCGTAATAGGAATGGCAGTGAAGTATTGAACTGAAGCCAACCCCACCACCACCCTGCAGAGAGTGACAGGCATTGGGGTGTGCCTTTGGGTCGTCAGGGATAATGGCCGCGCCATTTCACCACACCCACCCTGCAGACACTGACAAGTGTCACGGTGTGCCTGGGGTCTTTGGCCCCTATCGCTCCCATTCCATCAGGAAATCACGGTGAGATGGGTGCAGTATAGGAGAATGGGGTGAACTTTGGGGCCAAAGAGTCCAAGGCATACCTCGATGTCTCTCACTGGCTGCAGGGCGTGGAATGGTATGAGCATTACAGGCAAGAATCCCAAGTCACACTCCGATGCCTGTCGTTCTCTACAGGCAGTTGGGCATTAGGTTGAAACCCTAATACCTCAGGCATTCGTTGGTATTTTCCTCCAAATTTTCAACATGGCTTTTTGTGACCCCCACCTCGTGAACAGTGGCAATATCAGTTTGTTAGCCGAAAGCTGCTTATGCACAGCGACTACAGCATTTAGCACCACAGGTGCAAAAACATCCTGAACAGGATGTAAAAAATGACAGCTGTACTGTTCATGGGGAGGTGTAAAAAATGGCAATGTTGCAAATCTGCAGTAAAAATATTAAAAAACTGGTGAAGTCATGAGTGTGCATAGAAACTGTGCAACGCACACCGTAATGTAATTAGTTTGGGGATTTTTTACAGCAGATTGTCAACACAGGCATTTGGGACCTCGAACATGAACAGTGTCACTGTGATTTTCTGTATCTGTCCCGAACAATGATTTCCCACAGCGACCACACATTTCTGCGCTGAAAGTGTGAAAACACATTTCGGCCATGTTGTGAAAAATGACAGCTGTACTGTTCATAAGGAAGTGTGGAAAAATTCCACTGGTGAAAATCTGGACTGAAAATATTACAAAGTCATGAACTTACGAGGGTGCGTGGAAACTGCGCAATGCTCACTCGTAACACAGTTATTTTATGGACTTTTGTCACCAAATTTTCAACATAGCCATTTTAAGACCTCTGCTTATGAATAGTGTAACTGTGATTTTCTTAATCTGTCCCAAACATTGCTTTCGCACACTGACTGCACCATTGTGTGCTACATGTGCGAAAACACATTTTGGGTGACGTGAAAAATGGCAGCTGTACTGTTCATAAGGAAGTGTAATAAAATGGCAATGTTGAAAATCTGGAGTGAAAATATTGAAAATTCGCAAACTTACTAGCGCAAGCGTAGGAACTGCGAACGCACGCCTGTGAAAACGCCATTTAGAATTTTTTCACCAAATTTTCAACTTAGCCATTTTAAGACCTCTGCTCATGAACAGTGTCACTGTGATTTTCTTAATGTGTCCCATACATTGATTTCGCACACTGACTGCGCCATTGTGCGCTACTAGGGCGGAAACATGTTTTGGGCAAGATGTGACAAATGACAGCTGTACTGCCCATAAGGAAGTGTAATAAAATGGCAATGTGGAAAATCTGGATTGAAAATATTGAAAATTCGATAAACTTACGAGCGCATGAGGAACTGCGCAATGCACGCCAGAAATGTCATTTTTAGATTTTTTCAAATTTTCAACATAGGCATTTTAAGACCTCTGCTCATGAACAGTATCACTGTGATTTTCTTAATGTGTCCCATACATTGATTTACGTACACGCGACTGCGCCATTCAATGCGCACATGGACGGAAACACATTTGGGCAAGATGTGAAAAATGACAGCTGTACTGCTCATAAGGAGGTATGGTAAAATGGCAATGTTGAAAATCTGGATTGAAAATATTGAAAATTCGCTTAACTTATTTAGCTAAGTATAGAACCGCGCAACGCACTGTAAACAGTCATTTTTAAGGATTTTTTCACCAAATTTTCAACATAGCCATTTTAAGACCTCTGCTCATGAATAGTGTCACTGTGATTTTCTTAATTTGTCCCGTGCATTGATTTCACATACAGACTGCGCCATTGTGCGCTACATGGGCGGAAACATGTTTTGGGTGAGATGTGAAAAATGACAGCTATACTACTCATAAGAAGGTGTGGTAAAATGGCAATGTTGAAAATCTGGAGTGAAAATATTGAAAATTTGCGAACATACAAGCCTGCGTAGGAACTGCATAACGCATGCTTGTAAAACAGTCATTTTTTGGAATTTTTCCACCAAATTTTCAAAATAAAGCTTCTTGAGAGCCCACCTTATGAACACTGGCAGTGTCATTTCATTAATCAGTCCGAAGGTGATTTCGCACAGTGACTGCGAAATCACCCTCGAGCAATTCTTGCTCATGACAGTGACAGCATTCATGAGAAGGGTCCCAAACCCCATGTTGAAAATTTGGTGCAAAATTCAAAAAATGTCTGAGATATATAGCAAAGTTGAAACCCTATCTATCCCATTATACAGCTTACCGGCATTTCCCTCAGTTAGCGGTTGGCTTTGAAGAGTGCTGAGCTGTTCGGTCCACGAATCGTCAGCGCCGAGTCCCGGAGTAAGTATGGGTGGGGGGTGGGGAGGCAAGTGCGCAGTGGGTGGAGTGCGGGTTGTGGGAGGGGCAGGGAGAAGCGCTGAGGACAGTTTTGTTTGCAGTTTTTTTTTAAATGGCGGCGGGGCGTTTGCCACGCTGGGGTGGGCTCCCAGCGTGGCACAAGGACAACTGGTTGGGGGCGTGGAGCTGGCGGGGATTGGGCACCCCGTTGGCCATAGCATCTGTTGCCGCGCTGGGGTAGGCTCCCAGCGTGGCACCTGCTGCTCTGGGGGAGGACGAGTGGAGCCGGCCGGGGGACGGCATCCCCATGGCTATCGCGATGATTGCCATGGGGTGGGCACCCAGCGTGGCATGTGAAAACTTTTGAGGGTGCAGCACAGCCAATGGGATTAGGCACCCGGCTACAGTGTGTGCGTGGGGTAGCACGCAGTATGCGTGGTGTGTGTGTAGGGGGGAGCGCGCATGAGCAGGCGATATCTTACCGCTGCTCACTGAAGTGAAGCTCTCCCTTTCAACTGTACTCCACTGCATTTTGGAGCTGTCATAGACAGCTCCAGCAGGCATCGGAGAACTGCGGCCGTGCCTGCAAACACACTGCCTGAATTGGAAGAGGGCTGCCACACCTCCGAAAACTCAGATGATGGCACTATGTTTCTTGCACATGCGTGCAAGCAAACATAAAAACTACCTCGTAGTGCTCACCCAGATAGGGTGTAGCTGTGTGATTTAACTATAGCACAGAAACAGCTTAGCAAACTAAACCTACCCTAACAACAGCACAGGAAACAGGTGTGAAATCTAACTTGTAGTGCTCATCCAGATAGGGCATAGCTGTGGGCACAGGAACAGCCTATCAAATTAAACCTACCCTTGTTATAGCATGGGAAACAGGTGTGATATCTACCTTGTAGTGCTCACCCAGATAGGGTGCAGCTGTGTGATTTAACCATGGCACAGAAACAGCCTAGCAAATCAACTCTATGCTATCTATAGCACAAAAAAAAAACAGGTATGTAATTTAACCTACCTAATCTATGAGTATCAACTGAAGCAGGAGCGGACTGCTCATAACCCTGCAGTGCCCACCCAGGAAGGTTGCATCTAGGACTTAGTAGTAGTACGCTCACACAGCAGTGCAGTTACTGCTCATATACAGTTTTAACTTGGATGAAATGGGCAGAGTTCCTGGATGCTGGCTGCCTCATGGCTGACTCCTGGCAGACTCCACTTGTTTGTTGTCCTTTGTGCTGTGGTCCTTACGAACATATGGACATACGAAAACACCAGCAGAAACAGGCTTCACGGTCTATTGAGTCTGCTCGATTGTGCAGCTAGCACCACCCACGCCTCCCCTTTTCCTAATTACCCCCCTCACTCTGTCCTATCCCCTCTTAAAACTGCCTACCGTGCTACAGGCTACCACCTCCTCCAGCAGAGCATTCCGCTTATCCACCACCCTCTCTGTGTAATAGTGCCTCCTGACTTCCCTCCTGAATATTCTGCCCTCTAATCTCAGCTGGTGCTCCCTCGTGACCCTCCCCCTTCTAATCTGGAAAATTCCTTCTGTGTTAGCCTTGTTTATCCCCTTTACGTATTTAAAGGTTTCAATCATTTCCCCCCCGTCCCTCCTCTCCTCCAGGGAATACATGTTCAGCTCGCACAGCCTCTCCTCATAGGAGTATCCCTCCAATCCATGGGTCATCCTTGTCACCCTCCGCTGTACACCCTCCAACAATATGGTGTCTTTCTTCAGGAATGGATGCCAGTACTGCACACAGTACTCCAGGTGTGGCCTGACTGGTGACCTGTATAGCGGCAGGATCACCTCCCTATTTCTGGAGGAGATTCCCCTCGCTATACACCCCAGCATCCTGTTGGCTTTTACTGCCGCCTTCCTGCACTGTGCCAGGTTATTCATACTCCCCGTTATAAGCACCCCTAGATCCTTTTCCTCTTCGGTGCATTCCAGCCATACCCCCCCAGTTGATAGCTCCTCCCCTGGTCATTAGCCCCTAAGTGCAGTACCTTGCACTTTTTGGCATTAAACCCCATCTGTCATGCCTCCAACCACTCCTGTAGTTTGGTCAGGTCCTCCTGCAGCCCCCTCCACCCCTTGATGTCATCTACCACAACTCCCCATCTTTGTGTCATCTGTGAAGAGACTGATCTTACTCCGGACCCTATGGGAGATATCCGCTATGAATATCCTGAACAACACCAGTCCCAATACTGATCCCTGCGGCACCCCGCTCATCACATCCCTTGGCGATGAGAGTTCACCCACCACCCTTTGCTGCCTTCCACTCAGCCAATTGGTGATCCAATTAACCATCTTTTTTCCCACCCCTATATATTCCAGTCCCCCCCCCCCCAGTCTCCCATGTGGCACGGAATCAAAGGCCTTGCTAAAATCCAAATAGAGGACATCCACCACATGGCCTTTGTCTAGTTCTCTCGTCACCCAATCGTAGTCAATCAATCAATCAAATCTTTATTTATTCAGGCGATCATCATTGAGCAAGGCTCATTTACAAGATGGACCTGATAAGGTCAAGGTTTGAGTTGGTGCACAGCAATTACATCACATACTTATGAGACAGTTACACATACAGAAACAAGAAAATGTTATTTATAACACAATAATATACAGAGAATTCACATGTTAAAGCTTGGCAAGAGAAAGTTAAACTAACATCTACAATATGTACAATACGTATATATCACAATGAGGGCCATGACAGTCACTCACATAATGAGTACAAGGATGGTGAAGGGAATATTGGGTGCCATATACTGACGGTGTCTGGCTGGAAGAATATGCCATATGTGATTGGAATATGGTTTTGTGGGATGACTATTCTATCTCTAGCGGTAGCAATCACTCTCTCTGAAGAAGGCTGTACAGTGCTGCTTGAAGGATGTAAATGGAATGATAATGATTTGGTTTTAGGGATTTTGTAGGTGTTCCATGCTATGGCTAGACAGTAGCTGATTGCTGCCCTCCCTATTTTGGTGTTGACTTTGGGCAATTTGAGCAGGATGATATTGTTGCTTCTTAGGGCATAGGAGCTGGGAGTGGTCAGGTTGAAGCAGTCCAGGATATAGCTTGGGAGTTTTTGATAAAGCTCTGTAGATCCATAGAGCTGCATTTCTGCTCCTCCTGACATGAAGGAAACCCATCCAACTGAATCATAGACAGAACAATGGTGAGTATTATATGGCAGGTCTGTAATGAACCTTATTGCTCTATGGTATAAGGAATCCAACTTTGAAGGTAGGGAGTGGAGCAGTGACTATAGAAGTCTGCGTAGTCAATGACTGATAGAAAGATGGCCTGGACTAATCTCATCTTTGAATCTCTACTAAGGAAGGTTTTAATCTGTAGAGGCCAAGCCTTAAGGAGCTTTTCAGCAGTTGTTCTAGATGCTGAGTAAAGTCAAAGTCTGTTGTCAATCCACACACCTAGGTATTTGAAATTTTCAACATACTCCAGATTTCTCCAAGTATAGTGCATATCTGGGGAGACTGATTGAAGAGGATGTGTTGGTGGAGTTTTGGGTTGTGAACATCATTGCTTTGGTTTTCTTTGCATTTAGCAGAAGCTTTTCTCGAGAAGCTGATGTTGTAACAGGAGAATTCTGCTTGTAGGATTTCATGAGCAACTTTAGGTGAAGGGTTGCTGACATACAGTACAGTGTCATCAGCAAAGAGATGTACTGAGGACTTGGTAAGGGTTGAATCAATTTTATTTATATAAATGGCAAGAAGGATAGGACCCAGAATAGATCCTTGGGGACTCCTCTTGACAGTGGTCTTAATGGGAGAGGTCACCTTCAGCTTTTACCTGCTGTGATCTACGGAAGGTAGCATCTGAACCATAAGGGAGGATGGATCTAGGCCAATGGAGTGTAGGGATGAGAGTAGCAGTTCATGGTCCACAGTGTCGAATGCTTTGCTCAGGTCCAGGAATACTGCACAGACATTGTTCTTTTATCCAGTTTGGTTTGCCAATCATTGGTGACCTTGGCTAATGCAGTGATAGTGCTATGTTTGGCCCTGAATCCAGATTGAGCTGGATTTAATAGATTAGCATTGTACAGATATTCCCTTAACTGAATACTCACTAATTTCTCCAGCATCTTGGATAACACAGGTAGGATGGAAATGGGCCTGTAGTTATTAAGATCCGTAGGGTCCCCTGATTTTAGAAGGGGGACCACTTGGGCTGTCTTCCACAGCGTGGGAATAGAGCCAGAGTTTAGGGAAAGGTTAAAGAGGTGAGTTAGGGGGACTGCTAGCACATGACACGCAATCTTTAGAAAGAATGGGTCCAGAAGATCTGCTCCTGCACTTTTTTTGGTATCTAGATGCCATAATAGATCCTCAACTTGTTTCAACAGTATAGGTTTGAAGCTAAAGGAGGAGTCAACTCTTTGTTCACCAGTATAGTGGAAGCTTAAATGATCCCTTAATAGGTTAGCTGGGGAGGAGTCAAAGGCAAGGCCAGCTGTTGTGAAGTGGTTGTTGAATGCATCCAGGATTTCCAATGTGCCAGTAATGGGGCCATAGTTACTGTGTAAATGGGTTGGAAGGGGGTTGTTAACATCCTGGCCCATCATACCCTTGATGGTGCCCCAAAATCTAGCAGTATTATGGTAGGAGGAGTCGAGCTGGGCCAGGTAGTAGGCAGCCTTTGCATCCCTAACTTTCTTAGTGCATTTATTCCTGGCTTTCCTAAAGATCATCCAGTCCATGATATTCTTAGTTTTTCTTGCTACTTTCCAAAGTTTATCTCTCTCCAGCAGTGCAGCTTTGAGGTCAGCTGAAAACCAGCGACAGGATTTGTTTTTATTCGGATACTAGAGATTGGGACATGGGTGTTAGGGCATTTAATATAATGCTATTTAGCACCTGCTGAGCTTTTCTACAGAATGTGCAAGATAGAACTTTGCCAGTGTGGAGGTAGGCTAGATCATGCAGATATCCTTCAATATTGATGTTTTCTTGGATCTCCTCATGAGAATTTTGCAGGATCTGTTTTAATGCTGTTGGATCTTACCCTCGATGGGGCAGTGGTCACTTATATGCATAGGAGCACTCCAGCGTGTGTGAATAGATGTGGTTTACTCACTAGTATGATGTCAAGTAGTACTGTTACTACTATTCCTTGCATTTAGTCTTGTTGGTTCATTAATTAACTGTGTGAGCCCATAGGTGTCACAGAATGATACCAGAGGTGTAGCTGCCTGGGTGAGCAGTTGAAATTCAGGTCCCCTATGATAATGACTTCTTCAGTACAGGACTTGACCAGGTTTCCCAGGTGGGATAAGTTTGAGTTCAGCAGAGGGGGTCTGTAGCATCCAATTAAATGGAAGCTACTGTATTGGGAGAGACTTTAGAGATAGACACTCAAATTCCTTGGGCATAGATGTTGCAGCAGTACAGGATACAACTAAACCAGCTTTTACATATATGGCTACTCCGCCTCCCTTGTTTGGCGATCAGCTCTGAATAGCTGATAGGTAGGTTAACTTCCTGTCCATTGTGATGGTCTTGAGCCATGTCTCAGTTATCACAAGAAAGTCTGCAAGTATGGGCAACCCAGGATTGTAGCAATGTAAATTTTTTCAACAGACTGCATACATATATATATATATATATATATATATATATACATATATGCATACATGAGGAAACTGAGGCCTTTAATTGAGGATAGGTCTGAGGGAGAGTGATGCTTTCAAGAGGTCCAGGGTTGATTTCTACATTACCAATACAGAGCAATAGGAAGATCAGTAATTTCATAAGGGCTGCCAGTGATAGGGAGAGGGGCTGTCTTTGGTCCTCCTTTTTATTCTGTTGCCACTCTTTGTTTGGGTGCTCCTGTGATTTAAGGTAGTGTGTCGGGATACCAATTAGCAGTTTGATGACTAGGCTTAGTGGGATCTATATCCCAGTAGTGGGGCCTGTCTGAGACATATATGTGGTGATGTGTGTAACTTTATGGTGATTGTACCACTGTAGTCGATGCAGCAATGGCAAGACATATATGAGGGTATGGGTGTCAGCCACGGGGGATGTTCCAGAGAAACTAGGCGGGTTGACCACTTTAGATTGTATAATAGGGTCATCTTCATTGTGGAACCCTATGGCTATTAGTGACAGGAGTATCAGTAGCAAGCTCCCCATTCTGAGGGGGATATTGATAGTTGGCAATAGGGGCAATAGTAGTACTCAATCAAGTTTGTCTGGCAGGATCTTCCCAAGACAAACCCATGCTGCTTCCCTTCCCTTCCTGGAAACCATTGTTCTCCAAAAAGGTCAACAGCCTCTTTTTTAGGATTGTCTCCATGAGTTTTCCCATGATTGATGTGAGGCTCACTGGCCTGTAGTTGCCTGGTTTATCCTTAGGTCCACTTTTGTGAATGAGTACCACATGGGCCATTCTCCAATCCTGTAGAACGCATCCTGTGTCCAAGGAGGTATTGAACAGGTCAGCCAGTGGTCCTGCCAAGATCTCCGCTAGTTCCTTGAGTACTCTAGGGTGAATACCATCTGGACCAGGTGCCTTATCCCCCCTCAGTGCCCTTAATCCTTTCAGTACCTTATCCTCCGTAATCCCTATATCTGTCACCCCCTCCCTCCCACTGCCCACTCCTCCCTTCCTAGGTGGTGTTGGCCTCCCACTCTCCTTCGTGAACACAGAGGAGAAGTAATCATTAAGTGCCTCTGCCTGGTCCTCCACCTTCTCCACTCAGCCCCCATTCTTCCTAATCCTCACAATCTGATTCTTGATTTTCCGTTTTTCACCAGTGTATCTGAAGAAGTCCTTTTCTCTTCTCTTAATGCCCTGAGCCAGCCTCAGTTCTCTGGAAGCCTTGGCCGCTCTGACCAGTCTGGTAAACTCCCTGGACTTCTTCATATACACCTCCCTGCTATCCCCCCCCCGACCTCTTGAGTCTCTGAAATGCCTTTCTTTTGGACCTCACCCCTTCCATGACTTTCTGTGTTAGCCAGCTGTTTTTTTTTTTCCCTTCCCTTCTTACTCCTTGTTCTTGTACATGTCCCAGTAGCCTTCACGAGCCCTTTCCTAATAATATCCCATTTTTGGCTGGCATCCATGTGTGGGTGAATTCCCGTCAGATGCCTGCCCCAAATTTCCCCCATCATTTTAAAGTCCACCCCTTTAAAGTCAATCAACTTGGTACCTTCTGTTTCCCTGCCCATGTTGAGTGTGAACCATACCGTGTCGTGGTCACTCTCAGCCAGGGGGGCCTCAACTTTTAGATCCCTTACAGCCTCCCCACTTGATAGAACCAGGTCTAGAGTCCTGTCCAGTCTAGCTGGCTCACAGACCAGCTGCACCAGGAAACTGTCCTGAAATGCCTCTAATATGACCTGCTCCTTGGCACTCGAAGTGGTTCGGGTGCTCCACTCCACCCTCGGTAGGTTGAAGTCCCCCACCACCACTGTGTTTCTTTTTCTACAAACCCTCCTGATTTGTTCCGCTAATTCCCTATCCAGATTATCCCCTTGGTCAGGCGGCCTGTACACCACCCCCAACCTCACTATCCTACCTCTCAAGTCTTGGAACAGCATCCAGAGGGCCTCTGTTCTGCCTTCCTTCTCCTCCTCCCTTATCCCCTTCCATACATATATTGCCACACCCCCTTTCCCCTTAGCCCTATCCTTCTTGAATATATACCCTGGGATCATCAGATCCCATTCCTGGTACTGGGTGGCCCACATTTCCATGATGGCTGCTATGTCCACCCTCCCTATTGCCAAGAGAGCCTGTAATTCTGCTGAATTGTTACCAAGGCTTCTTGCATTCAGTGAGACCACTCTACAACCTGTCCCTGCCCCCTTCCCTCCCTGAGTTACCCTACTCCTACCCCGCTGTGCTTCTGCTCCAAGTTCCTCCCTATCAGCCTGGGGGGTAAGCTCATTTGGCTCCCCTCTCTGGGATCCCAGCCTACCATCTGTCCACTCGCCACCCCCCACCTAGTTTAAATCCACCTTCGTGGCTATGTATTCCCCTATCCTCTGCTTTAATACCCCCTCCTTCCCCTCCCCACTCAAGTGTAGCCTGTCCCCTGCATAGAATTCATTGTTGTCCCAGGTTCTGTCCCAGTCCCCCACCAACCCATATCCGCTGGATAGACACCAAACCCTCAGCCAGGTGTTGAACTCCGCAATCCTTTGTTTCCTCACCGTACTAGGGCAGGGTACTGGGAGAACCTCTGAGAAAGCCACCGACTCCCCCAGATCACCACACAGCCTGCCCAGTTCCTTGAACCTATCCCTCACTACTTCCACCGTCTCCCCTGCCAGGTCATTCGTACCCACATGCACCACGAGATGCGGTTTTCTCCTACCTCTCTTGCACACTTAAAATTGACTGCCCCGCTCTGCATCTTGTAATCCGGTATGGACTCGACCCAGATGCAACTATGCCATTCCCCTTGCTCCCCATCTCATTCCTTTGAGTATTGATCCCAGCACTTAGATGCCCTCCTCTCCATCCTTGCCTCCCCCCTTTTGCCTTGGTATCTGCCAGAGTCTGCTCCAGCTGGGTCCTCAGCTGAGACTCTGCCCTTCTGTCCTATGGATCAGGATCCCCCTCCACCCCAGTCCTGTCCCTGTTCCCCTCATCGTTCCCTCCACACCTTCCTCCTCCCTCCCCATCTCCCTCTCCCCCTGCTAAATCCTGCCATTCTCTGCTTTATGAGTGCTCCTCTCCCTATTACCCCTGATCCCTTTGTCCCTACTTCCAGTTGTGTCCCACCCCCCTTACCCCTACCACAATCCTCTGCCCAACTACTGTCCCTTGTGCAATCCTCCCGCTCCCTGTTACCAACCCCCTCCTGGAGATACCTCACCCCTCCTCCACCCTCTCTAGTTGTCAGCACCTCATTTCTATTACCTACCCTCACTGCCATGCTGGGTGTGTGCTCCTTCCTCCTGCCCTTGCCCCCTCCTCCCATGCAAGTCCTCCCATTTGAATTGCTCCCACCCTCCCTCCCCATCCCCATCCTCTCCATCCCCCCAAACCGTTTCTCCCATGAGATGTCCTCCTGTTCTCCGACCCATCTACTTCCCCCTTCCCTCAACCTCCCCAACTCCCTCCAGAGCCACTGCACTTCTTCCTTGAGTCTCCTCAGCCTGTGATAGATCGGACTCCCTCCTAGCTTCCTTAATAGATTCATCCAGATGGCCAACCCACAACCATTGCAACACACTATTCTCCCCCTGATGGCCCCTCCAGCACCTTGCTGCCCCCTGTTCCCCTCCCTCCTATGCCATCCCCATCCTCCACCTCCAGTGCCACTCCATCCCCTAATGTGCCCTTCCTTAATACCCTCCATGTGCCTGCCTCAGCATCGCTATACTCCCTGAATACCCCCAGTAGCCAGACCTCCTTATCGAATGATTCCCTGCCAACCCCCCGCCCTGCTTCTTACAAAGACCTTAGACCTACAACCCTTCCCCCTACAGTGACAATGACTGCAGTCCCCTGCTGATCCCCAGCTCCTGTCTCAGTGCTGCACTAACAGCACAGCTCTTATCCCAGACCAGTTCCTAGAAGCTGACCCTTCCCACCAAGGCCATTCAATAGAGGTTAGGACCAGGGTGAGTGGGCAGGACAAAAACCCTACAAGAAGCAAGCAGCACTTTACCACAGCTCAGCTCCCTCCCACGTTTGCCAAGTAGTACAAATGCACAGCTTTAAAGCAGCACTTAAATCAGCTCAGCTCCCTTCCCACATTTACCAGTGCAGAAAATTGCCACAGAATTAACTTTTTTCCCCCAAATGTGCCCCTCCGATCACCGAGAACCCTTCAGTGTCCCCCGATCATCAAACCTTAGTAGGCGTCCTTCTGCTTTCCATGGTCGTGTCCTGCTAGACGGAAGGAAGTTGCTGAATCCCTGCAATCCCTCTGCTGTGCCTCAGTAAGCCGCCAAGTCCCTGGAGCACCTCCGCTGTACCCGATTCTGAATCTCCGGAGCCCCCCACTGTGCCCGACTTCACTCAACCCAATGTGTGCTCCAAGCCGCTTGCTAGGGTTTTTAAACCCTGTCCTAAGTGGTGCACACCTTCTGAGAGCTGATCCAATTGGTGCTCTCTTCCTGCTGCATCACTGTAGGTTGTGTCTTGCTTGCCTCATCGCCTGTGAGAAGTCTGGCATCGTACCTGCTGGAGAAAAATCCTACAAGAAGCAAGCAGCACTTTACCACAGCTCAGCTCCCTCCCACATTTGCTAAGTAGGTATGAATGCACAGCTTTAAAGCAGCACTTAAATCAGCTCAGCTCTCTCCCCATGTTTACCAGTACAGAAAATTGCCACATAATTAACTTCCTTCCCCCAAATGTGCCTCCCCAATCACCAAGAACCTCTCAGTGTTCCCCAATCACCAAACCTTAGTAGGCATCCTTCTGCTGTTCACCGTTACATTCTGCTGGATGGAAGGAAGCCGCTGAATCCCTGCAGTCCCTCTGCTGTGCCTCAGTAAGCTGCCAAGTTTCTAGAGCACCTCTGCTGCACCTGACTCTGAATCCCCGGAGCCCCCTGCTATGCCCGACTTCGCTTAACCCAATGTGGGCTCTGAGCCACTTGCTGGGGTTTTTAAACCCTGTCCTAAGTGGCGCACACCCTCCTAGAACTGACCTGATTGGTGCTCTCTTCCTGCTGCATCACTGTAGGTCATCACCTGCTCACCTCGTCGGCTGCGAGAAGTCTGGCGTCGTACCTACGGGAGAAATACCCTACAAGTAAAACCCTACAAGAAGCAAGCAGCACTTTACCACAGCTCCTCTCCCTCCCACGTTTGCCAAGTAAGTACAAATGCACAGCTTTAAAGCAGCACTTAAATCAACTCAGCTCCCTCCCCAGGTTTACCAGTACAGAAAATTCCCACAGAATTAACTTCCTTCCCCCAAATGTGCATCCCCAATCACCAAGAACCCCTCAGTGTTCCCCGATCACCAGACCTTAGTAGGCATCCTTCTGCTTTCCACCATCACATCCTGCTGGATGGAAGGAAGCCGCTGAATCCCCGCAGCCCCTCAGCTGCACCTCAGTAAGCTGCTGAGTCCCCAGAGCACCTCCAATGCACCCAATTCCAAATCCCTGGAGCCCCCCGCTATGCCTGACCTCAGTCAACCCAATCCTTTAGCACAGAGGACCACAGCACGAAGGGCCGCTAGCAGAGAGAGGCCTAAAATGGATCTGGGGCAAACCTGACTCTGTTTTCACAGGTCACTGGTCCCTCCCATTTAGCTGTCTCAGTTAGCTGCTAAGGGAAAGGGGGTAGGGTAGCTTTAGCTGCTCTACCCCTTTACTCTCCATAATGTGCTGCTTCTAAAAGTTGAAGGCTATATTCTGTCTGCACTGTAGGCAAATAGTAAATGCAGTAAATAAGACAATTTTTGGTTTATACTAAAAATGTTTTATCTCTTCCTTAGTCTAAAGAAAAGGAAATGAATGACATCAATTTTAAAAAACAAGCTGAAGATCACATCCAGCCTATAAGGAGAGAAGATACAAATTGTTGCTGTCCCAAGTCAAAATGGAAGACCTTCCTAGAATCATCCTAGAGTCATCAGATGATTTCATCCTGCGCCGTCTTGATGTAATCTTATAATCATGTTCCATATATGACTGAAGTCATCCTAGAGTATGCCTGGAGGCTGACATTTTTAAATTAGATGACTCTAGCAATGTCTTTGGAAGTAATTCCAATAACTGTTCTAGGATGACATCAGAATGATTCCAGGATGACCTTGGGATGATTTCAGGATGACTTTAGGATTATCCTCAGTGACGCTGCACAAATCATAGGTCTTATTTGCCATATTGCACCAAAAGTATGCAACCCCTCTTCAGCCAGTATGGTGATCAACTTACATTGCTGCCCAGGATGGAGGCAGACATGGCTAAGGTGCTACTGAGTCTAGGGGATGCATTGCTGCCCAGGATGGAGGCAGACATGGCTAAGGTACTACTGAGTCTAGGGGAATAGATGTTATGCTCAGTGGAAGCCTCCTGCTTATGGATTCATTTATTCATCTGTAGGAGAGGCCGCATGTGGGCCCCTTTCACAGGTGAACAGAACACATGTACAAACTGGGCGTCAAGCATTTGACTCTTTACTAGGGTGTTGGTCATATTCATGGGTACAATACACTGTTTTCTGCCCAAGGACCATAGTTATTCAGTTTCTATAAAATTCATGACAGCACTTCAAAAGTCTTGTCCTTAGCAGCACTGCAATGGCAGTAAATGTCCTCACCCATTCCATGTGGCTTGTACTTCAACATTTTTTTATTTATTTTATTTTAGTCTTTGGTAACTGGGTAAAGCCCACTAGGCACAAGTGCCTGTTTTCAGGGGCAACCTGGGAGCACTGGGTGGTTAAGTGACTTCCTCAGAGTCATACAGTATGCAAGTGGAGGTTGTGAGAATCAAACCCAGGTTTGGTCTGCTGGATGTACCAAGCTCATTCATAGCTCATTGCCCTAAAATCCAGGGTGCCCAGCTTTGTGAGATGAGCCATTCACTAACATTCTCTGTATGAGACCAGCAGGACTTTCTTCAGTTCTGCAGCTGCAGCTGGAGTCCTGCTGTATGTTGCAGTGATAGCAGTGAGCCACCCTGCTCCCCCTGTCTCTCTTTGTCTGTCTGTCTATTTATCTATCTATCTAAACTATTTAATTATTTGTTAAGTGGACCTGGGTTCCCACTCCCGGTACTGCTTGTCATAACTCCCCCTCCATGTTGCCCGCCCAGTTCACATATTGTAGGTGGCAGCACTGGGGTCCCCAACCTCAGTGCTGCCAAACAGTAGCCCGACACTGGGGTGCCCAGTTCCCAGTGTTGGAATGTCCCTGTCAGGTCCCTGTAAAGAAGAAAACCATCACTCGTTGCTTTTTTCCCTGCAATACAGAAAATAGTCTCTCACTGATCTGACCCCCCCAAGCTGATCTCCCACTCAGCACCCACACAACCCCCACACACCCTCACTCACCTGAACATGTCCCATGGCATAGATCCATTCTTCAATCAAAGACATGTCTTGCTGCTGAAACTGCAGCCTGCAATATGAGGAACTAAGGTAAGTGTGATTCAATGTATGTTAATGGGGTTTTGAACTTTAATGCATAACATTGCCAGTTTTGCATATTTTTAACCCTAATTTTCAACATGGCCTTTTTGGGACCTCACCTCATGACCAATTGTAGTAGAATTATGCAAATTAGGCCATAAAAGTGATTTTGCAGTTGCTTGGTGAAATCACTTTTTGGGTGGGATTTGAAAATTTGCACCACCTTTGTTCATGAGGTGGGGCCATAAGAAGGCTATGTTAAAAATCTGGGGCCAAAATATGTAAAAGTGACAAAGTTATGAGTCCATGTTGAAATTTTTCTATGCTCACTCGTAACTTTGGTACTTCTAAATATTTTGACCCCAAATTTTCAATATTGTCATTTTTTTACACCACCTCATGAAGGTGACAGCTGTCATTTTTCAGATCCTGGCCAAAATGTGTTTTCGCACTTGTGAATGGAATGACATTTCGGTGGCGTGGAATGAGGTTTTGGCAGGGATCTGAAATTTTTCACCTACTGGGTTCATGAGTTGGGGTAATAAAAAGATTATGCTGAAATTTTGAGGTACAAATACGGTAAAATGCCCAGGTTATGAGTGGACATTGCAGTATTTCAACATTCTCATAACATCACTCATTTTCAATATTTTGACTCCAAACTTTCAATATAGCCATTTTCCACACCATCTCATAAACGTGACACGTCATTTTTTAATCCTGGATGAGACATGTTTTTGTACTTCTCGTGCGACATGACATTTTGGTTAATATACTATAAATGGTACATGTCACATTTGTAAGGCAAATCATAAAATGAGTTTCTTGAAAATTTGGGGTCAATATTTAAAAAAATATATTGCACAATTATTAACAAACTTTGTGTGTAGTGGCAGTCATGACCCCAGAGAGTATGCTTTGTGATGCTGGGCCGGTGAGCTGAGTTCTGGGTTCAGCTCAGTGGCCCAGCTGGATGGGGTGAGTATGGGGGAAAGGCTCTGTTATGCAACCCCCCCAGTCAGGGAATGAAAGGTGCAGGGTTGTTCACATGGGCCCAGTACCATAAAGTGAAGACAACTGTCCTCTTGGCATATGGCCCTGCACCTCTCCACCTGTGGGTGGCAGAGGGCCCTGTGCATTGGCTGACTAATGCACTCTTTACTAACATACTATTTGCCAGCAGATTAGGCCTTACGGTCTATCGAGTCTGCTCGAACCTCAGATCCCTAGTTGGGTGCCAAGGTCCTCCCCTCCCTTGTGTTCCAGAAACCCCTATCATCCATCCCCACCCCCCTGAGACAGGCCATCATCTGATACATCCACTTTCTGTGTCTCTCCCACCCTCTCTTGAAGCCCTCCACTGTGGATCTCTGAACCAGCTCGCCAGGCAGTGCATTCCAAGGGTCCACCACCCTCTCAGTGAAAAACCTCCTCCTCTTTCCCCCCTCACCCTTCCACCTTCCAACTTCAAACCATGCCTCTGGTGATACCTCCTGCTTTAGTCTAAAGATCCTCCATGTTTTACCTATTTATTCCCTTGAGGTACTTGAAGACCTGAGTCCTTGTCCCCCTGTCTCCTCTCCTCCAATGAAAACAGGCAAAGCTCCTCAAGTCTGTCCTCATACGTCAAATCCCCTAGCCCTCGTATCATCTTAGTTGCCCTCCTCTGTACCCTCTCCAGGAGCTGTATGTCCCTCTTCAAGTGTGGTCTCCAGTACTGTACACAGTACTCAAGGTGTGGTCTAACCAGTCCATTGTACAGCGGCAGAATCACTTCCTTGCTCCTAGAGGTGATCCCCTTACGATGCATCCCAACATCCTGTTTGCCTTGCTAGCCGCTCTCCTGCACTGCTCAGAGTTATTCATACATGCATCCACCATGACCCCTAGGTCTTTTTCCCCTGTTGAGGCCTCCAGCGCCTCCCCTCCCAGGGTGTACCTGTGTTTAGGGTTTCCCACCCAAGATGCAACACCTTGCACTTGGTGATATTGAAATTTAATTTCCATGTGTGAGCCCAGCTTTCAGGGTGTCCAGGTCCTCGTAGGCCCAACTCCCTCTTCTCCCTCAACTACTGCTCCCATCTTGGAGTCATCAGTGAAGAGACTCATTTCACACCCTATACCCGCCCTGATGTCCGATATGTATGCATTAAACAGGATCGGACCCAGGACCGAGCCCTGTGGTACCCCACTACTAACCTCTCTAGAGTTCGAGAGCTTCCCACAGACCACTACTCTCTGGGTGCGTCCAGCTAGCCAGTTTTCAATCCATCTGACCATCAAAGGGCCTACTCCTAACCCCATCAGTTTCTCCACCAGACCATTGTGGGACGAGTCAAGCATGCTTGCTGAGTCCAAGAATAATACATCCACAGGCTTTCCCATGTCCAGTTCTGATGTTACCCATTCGTAGAACTCCACAAGATTGGTTTGACATGATCTACCTGGCACAAACCCATGTTGCCGATTATCCAGACCTTCCGCCTCCTCCAAGTACACCCCCAATCGTTCCTTTAGTATACTCTCCATTAATTTTCCCACCACTGAGGTCAAACTGATGGGTTTATAGTTACCTGGTACTTCCCTTGACCCCCCTTTATGGATTGGCACCACATGTGCCTCTCGCCAATCCCTAGGTACCTTCCCTGTCTCAATTGACCTGTTGAAGAGCTCCGCCAGGGGTGCAGCCAGTATGTCCACCAATTCCCATAGTACTCTCGGATGAATGCCATCCGGCCCAGGAGATTTGTCTTTCTTTAGGGCCTTGAGGGCTAACCACACCCTTTTGGCAGAGATAGCATCATCCGTCCCCTCCACCTTACTGGCCTTTTTATCCTTATCCAGATGTGACACCCCTGGGGTACCTCTCCTTCCTCTTGCTCCATTTCTGTTGCTCCCTGTCCCTCACTGCCTTCTATCCCCATCGTGCCTTGCTTTGTAGATATCCATCCCTCCCTAGTGAACACAGAGGCAAAGTACTCGTTAAATACCTCGCCTGGTCCCTCGCCTCTTCCACCCACCCTCCTTCTGATCTCAATCTGCTGAGATGGCCTTAGTTTTCTCCGCTCCCCAATGTACGAAGAACCCTTTTCCCCTCCATGTATCCCCTGTGCCAGCCGCTGCTCTTTACTGGACTTTGCTCCCCTCACCATCCGGGTGACTTTTCTAGATGCAAGATGGTACATTTCCTTATCCCTATCCCCTCTTGTTGTTTTATATTTTTTGTAGGCTGCCTTTTTTCTCTGACCATTACCTGTACCTCACTGGACCACCAGCATGGTTTATGTGACCTTGCTCCCTTACGTTTCAACTTAGCGCAGATCCTGACTGCCTCATGAAGTCCCCGTTTTATGACCTCCCATCTCCTTTCCACACTTGTCATTGATGTAATCCCCTTCAAGTGATCCTTGAGAATATTTTCCATGCCCACAAAGTCTGCCCCCCTGAAGTCCATTGCCAGTGTCCTAGATCTCCCCTCCCCCCATGCTTATTTGAAACCAGACAGTATTGTGGTCACTCCCAGTCAGGGGGTCCTCTACAACCAGGTCCCTTACCAGATCCCCATCTGCCAGAACCACGTCCAGGACATGCCCTCCTTGTGGGCTCCATCACATGCTGTGTTAAACACATCCTGGAAGCCGTCCAGCAGCCTCTGCTCCTTGGCCACCTTAGAGGACATGGTTCTCCAGTTTGTACCTGGCATATTAGGTCCCCCATCAACACCACTCCTTCCCTTTTGGTCCACACTGGGCAATGATGTTGTCAGCAAACCATCTTCTAGAACATCACTCATCCGGGGAGCCTATATACACTACACCAGCTTGACCTTATCTCCTGCTGGGGATCGTGAAGGTGACCCATAAGGCCTCCCGTTTCCCTCTGCCTCTTCTACCCTAGCAATTTCTATGTCATCTCTAATGAACATAGCCACTCAACCCCTCTGCCCTCCTTTCTATCCTTCCTAAGCATAGTGTACCCCATGCGTTAGGTCCCAGTCATGGTTTTGTTGGCCCACGCTTCTGTGACCGCCGCCACATCCACCCCCAACAGCATGGCCTGAAACTCTGGCAACTTGTTTCCCAAGCTCCGGCATTTACTAACACCAACCCCCTTATCCCTGATCCCTTTGTCGAACCCCACCCAGGTTCCTTATACTTCCATCCTCCCTCTGCTCCTCCTGAAACCTCCACCCCTAGTCTGTTTCCCCCCTCCCCCTTGGGTTTGAAGGCTACTCCCTCATCTGGAGGAGAGGGCTTCTGGTCAGCCCCTCCCTTATCCTTCCCCCTCACAAGTTTAAACCCCACCTTTCTTGAATGTAGTCAGCCATTCCCTGTTTAAGGACTTCCTTCCCTAATGGGGCAAGATGAAGCCTGTCCTTGGCATACAGTCCCTTATCCTCCCAAACTCCTTTCCAGTTCCCTAACACCCCCAACCCACTCTCTTCACCCCACTTCCTGAGCCAGTCATTTACCTCTGTGATCTTCATTTTTTTTCTCCACTGGAGGCCTTTGGTAGCAATATCTCTGAAAAATGTTGCATCTATTATCCCGACAGACTCTGGCAAGTTCTTGGAACCTTGCTTGGATTTCCAAAACGTTATTTCCCTCTAGATCGTTAGTTCCCAAATGCACCAGGAAATCCGGTTTCCCTCCACAATCCCTAACCAGTTCATACACCATGAACTTTGCTCTGTGCACTGTCAGCCCAGAGATACTCACTACCTTCACCTGGCTATGGCATCCACCCCCTGTCCCTCCCACTGGATACCCCTAATCATCGAGTCTCCCAATAACAGAACCTTAACACCGCCATCATCCTTATGGTTACCTCCACTATGCCCTCTCAGCCTCCCATCCCCCCCTTTATTCGTGATCTCAATTCCTTGGGGTCTTCCTGCCTTATTAGAGACCCCTTGTTACCTCCCCTTTCTGCCTCCCTCATTATTTTGCCCACTTAACTCAGACCCCTCTGAATAGGTGTCCCCTTTAACCCTCTCTTATCCGAACCATTTATCCTGGCCCTAATGGTTTCCCTTCCCCACCGCCATCCTCCCCTAATAGTACCCCTGCCTCCAGAGGCTCTCTGTGGGTCCCCTTTAGCTAGGGCCCCATCCTGGTACTGACCCCTGCTGAAAGGCTCCTCTCCCACCTCCTTGTCTCCCAGTTTCTCTCCAGTCATGCTCTCCTCCCTCATGTCTGCAATATGTTGCATCTCCCCCATCTGCTTAACATTTATGTTTCTCCTTCTCCCTCTGGGACTATTTCTATCCTTTCCATTGCTGGTCTGTGATGCCCTATGGGTATCCAACTCCCTCCCCCGGCCTCTGTATCAGTTTTCTCATTTCCACCAACCCCTTCCTCCCCCTCTAGGTTGCTTAGTAGCTCCAATTTATTGTGACACTCTATGTCAGCCTCCATCAAGTAACCCGAGTTTCCCCTGACTGCACCTCTAAACTGCCCCTCTTCTTCCCCTCTTGCTCTGTTCTCCTTAGGAGCTCCCTTCCCACAGTCTGCTGTTTTAGGCTTCCCCACAATAGCCCCTCCCTTCTCAATGTCTGCTCTACTAGGCTTCCTAACAACAGCCCCTCCTGACTCTTCCCCCTCCACTCTCTTTGTATTTGGAATGTTCACCCCGTACGCTTTCCCCTTAGCATCAACATCCCTATCTAAGGGTCCTCTGTCCCTAATATCCCCCCTCCTGCTTGCTGTAACATAACGTCCTGTAATTTCAGAGCATTGCCCCAGCCTCCCCTCAGCCCCACCCTTCTGCTGCCCATATCACGCACCACTTATCCATGGACACCCCCCCCAGCTCCTCCAGCTTACTCCTTAACCAAAATACCTCACTCCTGAAACAAGATAGCTGTCTACAGAGTGGGAAGCCTCCCTCTCTCCAGGCCCAATTGAGAATTATTGCCATCCCACAGCCTGTGCAGCCTGCAACCCTTCCGAAGATGCCTGCCATGGTGGAATATGGCCACCCTGTTTGTCCCCCTCTGTTTATAATGGCACACCCACTTTTCTCAGTCTCTTCTCCCTGGAATACAGTTTCTCTCTATACTGACTGCAGTTATTTACAAACCCAATTTCAACCCCACCAATAAAGTTCCCAAGTCTCACAAACACATACAGTCCAGTGTGTGTCCAGTCCCACTAACAGTATGTGTATGCAGACATCAGGTACCATATGATGTCACAGGCCCACCAGTTCCTGTTGCTTCAAATTTCAGTCCCAAACAGAAATATACAGCCCTTCAATCCCAACCCCAGTGGCTTTTCCAGTATTTAAGAAAGCCTACAAAACAGGGTGGGTGGGAGGCTCTTACCAACACCAGGCAAATATTACATTTAAATTTCACTCTAATTATCACTGCCAAACAAGTGTTCCTAAGCCTCAAAAGTTACACTATCATAGCCCAAGTAACAGTTCTAACTCAAAGTAGTAATTTTTAACACATAGAACTAATTTCACATACAAAACTATTCAAATATTTCTGTTAAAACAGAATATAACCCCAGACCTCTGTCCTTACCAGCCTCCTGCTTATGTTCCCAAGTGAACAATGAGAGACAAGGTGATTCCTGTTAATTTTCCCTCCCCCTAACACCAGGCAAACATCACATTTAAATTTCACTCTAATTATCACTGCCAAACAAGTGTTCCCAAGCCTCAAAAGTTACAATATCACAGCCCAAGTAACAGTTCTAACTCAAAGTAGTAATTTTTAACACATAGAACTAATTTCACATACAAAACTATTCAAATATTTCAGTTAAAACAGAATATAACCCCAGACCTCTGTCCTTACTAGCCTCCTGCTTATGTTCCCAAGTGAACAATGAGAGACAAGGTGATTCCTGTTAATTTCCCCTTCCCCTAACACCAGGCAAACATCACATTTAAATTTCACTCTAATTATCACTGCCAAACAAGTGTTCCCAAGCCTCAAAAGTTACAATATCACAGCCCAAGTAACAGTTCTAACTCAAAGTAGTAATTTTTAACACATAGAACTAATTTCCTGTACAAAACTATTCAAATATTTCAGTTAAAACAGAATATAACCCCAGACTTCTGTCCTTACCAGCCTCCTGCTTATGTTCCCAAGTGAACAATGAGAGACAAGGTGATTCCTGTTAATTTCCCCTCCTCCTAACACCAGGCAAACGTCACATTTAAATTTCACTCTAATTATCACTGCCAAACAAGTGTTCCCAAGCCTCAAAAGTTACAATATCACAGCCCAAGTAACAGTTCTAACTCAAAGTAGTAATTTTTAACACATAGAACTACCCTGTGCTTCTCCATCTGTGGCCACATGGAAGCACAGGGACCACAGGGCCCTACGTTTCTGCAGCCCATAGGACCCTGTGCTTCTGTAGGCAGACAGAGTCTTCCCTTGTTAATGATGCTATGATTCCACTATCTCAAAAAGAAAGGAAATTCTTTGTAAAAAACATTACTGCGCCAGTTAGGGTAACTGAATGCCACAAAAGTAGGGAAATGTGGTGTTAGGGTTTTGAACCCTAACTTCCCTTCCCCACTCCCGAAGCAGCAAAAGGAAAAAAAAATTAGGGTTTTGGGTCTCCAGAGTCTTGGTGAATCAGTGGTGGGGTCTTCCTTGAGGTTGTAAACCCTGAAACCCACCCCTTTCCCTGAGTAAACAATGTCACACATGATCTCTTTTCTTCATGTAGGCCCTGCATGAAGAAAGCTAAAACAAATTGTGTTGGCAACATGTGGTGAAATACACTTCTCTGCCTTTGCAGAGTGTATCACTATGAGGCAGATGCTTGGAGCTACACCTTGTGCTTCAGACAGGGAACTACTGGCTGGGAGGGAGGGAGGAGGGTGAGCATTAGGGTTAACAACCCAAGGAAGAGAGAATCAATTCAGTATAGGCTGAATTGGGGCCCCAGATTTAGAGGCCAGCGAGGACTGGGGAGAAGCATTTTATTCCTTCTGTATAAAGAAGGGAAATGATGAGAGATTTGTTTTTGAAAACTGGAAAATAAATCATTAATTTTGTACTGTTCAAACAAACGTAAAATAATGAGTTTAGGTGTTTGAACTTTGAAACCTGTCTGACCTATCATTTTGAATGTTCCAGACTAGCTTAGACCATGTGGCTACACTACCTGTCACAAATCCCGAATTTTTAGCATTGTCTTTTTGTACCCCACCTCATGAACATGGCAGCTGTCATTTATCAAATTATACCCAAACGTTGTTTCACAGAATGACTGCAAAACAATGTTTCTGTTGGGATTTGAAAACAAAAGCAGTAAAGTTCATGAGGTGGGATGAAGGAAGACCACATCGAAAATTTTGGGTCAAGTCTTTAAAAACAGTAAAGTTATTACTCAAAGTAGAAAGGT